>ML675616.1:14375117-14740746 GCA_007922155.1 Mesoclemmys tuberculata | reverse complement strand
AGAAAGAAAGAAAGAAAGAAAGAAAGAAAGAAAGAAAGAAAGAAAGAAAGAAAGAAAGAAAGAAAACCCTTAAATTAGCCCACTGGTGAGGGCACTCTTGGGAGAAGAAACAAATTTCTAGTTCTTACTCTGCCTGATTCAGAGTGAATACCTTAATCAATTTGCTATGCGGCAGGATGGGAAAATATTTGATAAGTCTCAGTTTAGTTCCAATGAGGTATGAAAAAAAACACCAAAATCTCAGTATTTTCCACAAAGCAGAATGTGTGTCCAGGATAGACACACATGCCATGCTGATGAGGGACACAAACATACAGAGAAACTGAGTTGTGTTTATTTGATGTACAAGTTGGATATTTCTAACTGTGATAGCAAATCTATTCCCTTTGATTTAGTAATTCTGCATACCTAATTGTTTTCTTTTGATATCATTCAACCTTAAACCTTATCTATAAAAGACTCTTTTTTCTTTTGCAAGATTAGTGTACATTTAAAAGACATTAATTTAAACTGTTTGCACTGAGGAAAATGGTTCTCTATTGGTGCCCATACTTTGGAAATGTCAGCCATGTAAGTACCAAGATAGTGTGTGTGTCTCAAAGTGGTGTGGGGGATATAGCAGCCCAAGTCTCCAGTCATGCATGTCATTCAGGGAGGAGGGACCCTTGCAATTCTATGGAGCCCTATTGAAGTTAGTAAGGGTCTCCCTGCAGAATTGAGGCCCAAGATGGAAGTGTGACTGACAGGAAAATTATGTGTTTGACAAATGAAGGGGTCATCTAGAGGGCACAGCACAATCAAACTCAGAAACATATTTTGATATTGAGAGGGAATCCTGCAATGCTGTGGTGCTATAAGGGAAGTCCTTTCTGTTTAAGTATGAAGTGTAATATGAGAAGGTGGTATGGTCCAGTGGGAAGGGAACAAGAACTCCAAATTTTATTCCTAACTCTCCCCTATAGAACTTTCGGCATTTTATAATTTCTGTGCTTCAATTTACATATGTGTACAAGGGGCTTAATACTGCCCATTGAATAGGTGGATTTGGCACTTCATTAATTTATGTTGGTAAAGTGCACCGGAGCACTTTAAAATTTCTAAGAACAATAGTTGAGAACAAAGAAGCTAACAGATAGGCTGCAAGAAACAGACTGGCACTAGCAGCAGAGATTTGGGTGTGAAGTAAATGCAGTCCATAGTCTGAGCGTTGGCATATGGTATTCTCATTTAATAGTTTCAAGACAGCAAAGCCTTTGGAGGCGGCTAGGAAAATTAGTTCAGCATAAAGGGTTAAAAAAGCCAACCTGACACTACATACATTTGAACAGGGGCACAAAGAACAAAGTCCTTGGCAAGGACAGCTTTCACAGGACCACAGGAAAGCAGGTGGAGTCCCCAACAGCTGGATGGTGGAGGACTGGAGGGTGGATTTTACTGCAAAATGTCTAGGGACTCACAAATTTGTCAGGCCATATGTGGTGAGAACTGACTTTATTAAGATCTAGAGTAACCAGGGTTAAAAGGAGAAGGATTAAGTAAACTGATTTTCCAGAGGGTTTATCTATTATAGGAGAGAATTCTTTGTGTATTTGTTTCTTCCAACAGACTAACTTTCTAATTTTAAAGTAGTTTAAGAGATCACTTGTCTGTTGGCCCATAAAATTTCCGTATTTTTTGCACTTTGCAATGAAAGGACAAGTTCGTTCCCCTAAGTCATGTTACATATCTCCACTAGTCATAATAATAAAGGAGACAAAGTAGTCAGTGATGAAAGAGTCCAAGGAAAGGAAAAATGGAATTTTTAGCAATACAGTTCATACCAGTAAGTGGCCATAACAAAGAAATGAGACATGTACACTACACATTTGGGTGGCAATCTCTGAGGAGAATTAATTTAGGGATTTTAGGGAAAAAATAGCTCAGTACATTAAAAAAAGCAGTGTTCAGAGCTCTAAAATGTTTATTCTGAATCTTCCCCCACACAATTGTGTCTCAGTGTCACTCAGGAATTTTTATTTTTGTGCATGACAGGATCAACTGTATAAAGCCTTGCCACAGATCCAAAGTGTACAGAGGAACCAGACCAAAAAAGTTTAGCAAAATTGGATGCCAGTAGATACAACCAGAATGTACAAGGGTAATCTGAGAGAGGAAGGAAGGATGGAGGGTCTAGAGAGAAAGGAGTAAGGCATTGGACGGGGACTCAGACATTTCAGGTTCAGTTCCCAGTTCTACTATACATTTCTTTATTATCTGCACCTCAGCTTGCCATCTAAAAAAGGACATAATTCTTCCTTTCTCTTGTCTATTCAACTTGTAAACTCGTCAGGGCAGGGACTATCTCATACTATGTGTTTATACAGTACTACTGTAATACTGGAAAACAATTACATAACTGTAACTCTACCTATGTGAATATGTGTGGGCTCTGTATTCAGTAACTGTATCTAACGTCCACAATCAAATTAGTATTAAGATGAATGTAGAAGATTGAGAAAGAGAATGATGTTTCCTAGTGCATTCATGTTCCTCCAACAATATACACCATTTTTACATATATCTCCCCATCCTTGTCATGCTGTCTCACAGAGCTTGGAAAACCATTAGCCAACATTTGTCAGTTTTAGTCCTTTTTACTGTCCACAAATTGTTCATCTATATCTCAGTTGCCAAAGATTACTCAGTTGGCCACTTTTGCTTGCTGCTATTTCTGTGAGGATTCTGTATTTTCAATCCAATGTTTGAGTTACATGCTTTGTCATCATAGTCACATGGTATAGTTTATTTTTCCTGACTGAATAGCTATAACAAGAAAAACAGCGAGAGCGCTGTGGCACCTTAAAGACTAAACACATTTATTTGGGCATAAGCTTGGTTTCTGCCCACGAAAGCTTATGGCCAAATAAATTTGTTAATCTTTAAGGTGCCACAGAACTCTTGCTGTTTTGCTAAAAACAGACTAGCATGGCTACCCCTCTATAACAAGAAAAGATTCTGAATAAGTAATCAGGTCTTTGAGTATCTTAAGGAGAAAGACAGGACACTTTAGGGAAAGTTATCAGGAGAGGAAAAACCAGGTCCCCAGGTCTTGGACCCTGTATACTGCACTATGCTGCATTTTTTCCTGTTTTTACATGCCACTCAACTGTTCCTTATTATGAGAGATAAATTTGAAAAGACTCAAAACACCCTTACAATTTGAGGAAGATTCTACCTATATCTGGATCTACATTTTCCACATGGGCCATATATATATTTATTATGAGGGATATTACTCTTTTCAGACTTAGATTAATTAAATCCCATATGGACCTGGAGTATTCCATTTGATTACCATGGTAAATTAGTACTATCAGATATTCAAATGAATTATTATAGCTATTTATTATTTGTATTACAGTAGGGCTTACAAGCCCAACCAGAATCAGGTCCTTGTTAGACTAGCTACTATATGAATGCATTGTAAACTCTTTGTAGCATGAATTGTCTAGTACTATCAAAGTAGCCAAGACAAAAAGGACAAAGAATTATCCAGATTTAACAGATAGGAACCAAGGATAAGACTCTGCCTCTTCCACAATGTCTCACATTTGGACCATATCAGCTTGTAAATTATGGAAACAGAAAAGATATAAATACTGTAACAAAGAAACACAGAGGGTGAAGAGACAAAAAGATACATCTGCAAATCTTCAGCAAGCTAACATGCCTACATGATTTAAATCACATATCAGGTGTTGATAGTGGACACTTAGTGATCAGTGTGAATACCAGTGAGACACGGTACAACCGATTTTCAGATCAATAAGGTTTAACGTATAGATATACTAGTTGAATACAAAGCCTAAAGTTAACTACCATATATCATATCACTAAACCTGGAGAGCTAAGCAGTCACTCTTTCTTCAGAGGCCCCGCCAGGGAGTCAGTGGGTCCTCTGGTCTGACTGGTAGCGCCTCCTGTGGAGTCAGGTGTTGATGGAGCATGCCCCATTGTCTAAATAGTGACTTCTTACACCCTTCCATAAACAGCTTTCACCTAATTACCTCTCCATTCATTATCAGATATGTTAATTACCTACACTGGGTTTTCACCCTTGACCAGATTCCATTCTCACCATGATAATTGGGGTCGTCAAAACAACATCTGGTGATAGGAGAGGCGGTGTAAAAATATGTCCCTTGGCATTGAAAAAGTGTACCCCCAGACGTTCAAGGATAACTTGTTGTTCTCATCACTGTTATCTACGTGTAGCTTCAAGCATACATGTTATGTATTTCGTCTTGTTATGTGCTGTGGTATGCAGAAACTGAGACATCTGCAAGGTTACTCTGTAGTCCTATTAATCTCTGCCAACCTGAAGCTGTCACGCTACAGAGGCCAGAATAACCAATCAAGCAACTAAAGCTATGCTAGGCCTGTAGGACAGTGGTCAGGCAACTCAAATTGCACTGGGCCTCCAACACCAGGTTATTAACAGTAGGCCCACACCACCACACAGATGGAAGTGCTAGCTAAAAGGCCACAGTCTGAACCCCCCTAGCATATCACAATTACAAAACCACATGGTGTAACTCCCATGAAAAAAGAAAAGAAAACGACAATCAACCAAACAAAAAATCTTGCCCTTAAATGTTCTCTTTAATTGGGGGAGAGACAATCTGTGGTTTCAGTTGGGCTCCACCGCTGAACAGGTCAGGACAGGGCTTTGGGACTTGTTCTAAGAAATTCTTTGCTAGCTGCTCTAAGTGAAAGAGCAGTGTAAGCGTTGAATAAACTCTATTAACAACCACCTTTATAAAACACAACACAATTCCACAGTGACAATATAACACAAGGCAGTCATGTCCCTCTGAAAATTTGTGCCATTACTAGAGAATACTCTAACTTTTTAGAAAAAAATCACTATATATTACAACAAGGTAAAAGTGACAAATATTTTTTAAATGATGAGGAAATAACATTAAGCTACTATTCCCACATTAGCAATGAATATATTTAATTCAAATTTAAAACCAGAGGACCACCCCTATACTCATACTAATGAGAAGTTACTCATACAAGTAGCTTCACTGGCTGTCCTCATGTGAGTAGTCATTCAGTGTAATTAAGGAGGATCGTGGGCTGGACCATAATGAGGCTTTGCACTTGTATAGCATCTTTTCTATTAGGATGTCAAACTTCTTTACAAAGGTGAAATAATTGCTGTGTTTTTTACAAATGGAGAAACTGAGGCACAGAGATTTGGTTAATTTCCTAACATAACTAGAACTCTACTACTCACTAGTTTATTTATAGCATCCATCACTTGTTTATCTCTGCTTTGAAGATGGTTGGAACGGTTTAGCTATACCATAGAATGGTTAAAAACAGAAATTACAGTAAGATTATTCTCTTTTAAATTACATGGGGCAGATATTCAGCTAGGCCTTACAAACACACAATGCAAGGAGTTGCAAAGGAGGCCTAAAACTCATTAATTTATTTGAACATGCTCCAATATATGCAATAATAATTTGACAAAATAAATTACTGAAAAACAACAAAAAGGATAACAAACATGCCAGGGTCTACTGAAACTGGACAGACAGACATGATGCGCACAGACAGGTATTCCTATGACATTGTGATGGGGTGTACTTACCCCGCACTGGGCAGGAAGGGGTTAAACCTACAGCTTGGGCAGAAGTCGTCCCACCCCTCCACTCTGGCGGTGCATGCGCCAACTGGTGTGCTAGTATACAAGGAAGCAGGTCAGCTCAGTTGGGGCTGGATGCTGAGGAGGAAGGACTGCGGTGGAGGCTCCAGCCAGGGAGCCAGAGGAGCCTGCAGATGCCCCATGGAGGCCAGATTTGTAGGCTGCTATGCCCACTGAGGGATCCACTGAGGGATGATGCCTGGGCTGAGGCTTCAGGACTCGGGTCCAGGGGGAGGACTATCTATTGGCCTGTGAAGAGACACTGTGTTTCAGCTAGATCCTCACTGATTCAGTGGCACTCATGTCACTGACAGGGCTCTGGGTTGTGATGCAGTGGAGTAAGGTGGGGCCAGGTCCTCCTACCCTAGCTGTCCACCACCCCTAGATGGTGGCCTATTTTGGCCATTGGGCCACACTACCCCAAAGACTAGGGTCACTCTATTGACTCTGCCACTGGTCCATGCTACCCCAAAAACAGGGGTTGCCCCATGGAGTCTGGCCATTAGGCCATGCTGCCCCAAAGACTGGGCTTTCCCTATTAACTCTGACTACTAGGATGCAACCCTGAGAGTGAGGACAGCCTGACAAACTTGACCTCTGGGTCTGAGCACCCGCAGCCCACTTCAAGGAGTGGCGGGGTGTACTTACCCCATGACAGGCCTTCATCATAGTATTTGAGTGTCTCCTATGAATTAGTTCATTCATCCTCACAACACCCCTCTAACACAGGGAAATACTATTCTCTCCATTTTATAGATTGAAAGCTGAAGCACAGAGAGATTATGAACTAGATCTTTCCGGTTAGATACAATCCTGAGTTTGATCTGGCCCTCAGGGAACACCAGGGCAAACTCACTATTACACACCTTTGCAATCTGCTGGCTGTTCTTCCCCACCCTTCACCCCATTTACTGGCTCTATTCTCTGGGCTTGCCATAGATGATCTCATATCCTTCCGCTTCCCTAGGAAGTAATGACAGTATTCCTGTGCACCCGTGAGTACGGTAATTGCTAGAATGTTGCCAAGGAGTGGGAAAGAATCCTCACCATGCCCTAACATCACATGCCGGTGGAAGGGTCCCAAGGGCAAACAGGAAATCTATGACAGCATTGGGAAGGACTCAAATCTCATGACTCTGCCACCCGCCGCCAAGCTCTTGTGAGAGCAGAACTAACGTAGTTTATTGGCACTACAGCACGGCTGAATTTGGCCCATTGCCTTTAATCAAAACTCCGTTCCAATTTACGGAGGTCTGCTCTCAATAGACTCTAGAGAAAAAACAACAACAAAATATCAAAAAGCCCGGCATGATTAAACAATCTAGTGGCAGAAGTCATCTCACTGGTAAAGAACAGACAACTAGCGCTCAGCAGCCTCAGATGTCTCACTGATTTTTTGCAATTTCCCCTTCTCTGACAGCAGTGAGCCAAAATGAAAATTAAATAATCTATTCCAGAAATCTAAATCACATCACTGGTGTAATCAAGAACTGCCTTGTTCTTAATGTCACCCTTGTTGCTTTTCATTTGGGAACATTGCTACAAGTGTACCCACAAGATAAAGGGCCAGATTCAAACCTTGCTTACCTTGGTTTTACACCAGTGTAACTCTACTGATTTCCGTGAAATCATGCCTGACTTCCCCCCCCCCCCGAAGTAAATGAAATCAGAGTGAGTCTCAAAGTCTTTCATAAATCCAACACAGTAGATACAATTCACTGGGCTGAAAAGAGCTCATGACAAGATCTGTGCACAAGAGGAAATTGCAGTTTTCAAGATTAAAGATTTATACAGGCAACAAGAACACACAACTGATGTCAGAACAAAGATACAGTTTGGGCAATAAAAGAGTAGTGCTTAGGATCTCTCATTGCATTCTGAGCCTAACCTGAGAATGAATTTTTAGCTCTCCCTGCCTCCAAAACTATTTTTTTCCAATGGCTCTCACTGTAGGGATGTCAGGAGCTGTCTCTCTTTAATCCACCAGTGGTCACATTTCTTTTTGAAGGTGTAAACATAATTTGCTGAGGATTGGTGTGGTTCATGGTGTGGAAAAGGCTGACGGCTTGCACAATCATTTGCAGGCTCCCAGGTCTCTGGGGCAAAGAGTTAGCACCTGCCTTTTATTAAGCACCTGAAAGGTGAAACAAGACTGAGAGGTGGCAGGTCAAAGAAACTGCAGGGAGGAGCCAGCCAGAGACTGAACCCCACAAAACAGCTGCAGAAAGGAAGTCAGACAGATACCAGTGGGGAAGAGGAGGAGGAAATGGCGCCCAGACAGGGTCACCCCTCACTCCCCCTGTGTCTCCTGGACCTAAAACTATGCAAGAAATGATCCTCCCCCATCCCCAGGCACAGCTCTCCCCCAGCCATATGAGCTTTGGAAAAGAAACTGAAGGGAAGAGTCAGCCAGAGATTGAAGCTGACACAAGAGCAGCTGGAGCAGGGATCTCTGCACATTGATGATCTTGTCAGATCCGTTTCTGCAGGTTTCGTTCTGGACAGTCTCCCCCCCTGTGCTGACTGGCTGTTTGCTCCAGCCCCTCCTGCTCCTTTCCTCCTTGTCTCTGATCCTCTTCTGCCTAGATCGACTAAGTGTCCTGATTTTATAGGGAAAGTCTTGGTATTTGGGGCTGTGTCTTATACAGGTGCCTATTAGCCCCGGCCCCAGTCCTGATTTTTCACACTTGCTACCTGATCACCTTACTTCTGCTGCCCCCTCTCTCACTTCTAGCTAATCCCCTCCTAACATAACCCCACCAACCCCCCCCCCAAATATCATGCCACTAGCCTGAAATTTCTGCCATCAAATTGTTCATTCTGCTTGTGCATTACACTTCTTCCCTGTACCTTGTGTCAGTCTTTGGGGAAGGGACTGTCTGCACAGTGTCTAACAAAATGGGATCCCCATTGCAGTGGGCCCCAAGGCATCACCCTAATAAACATGATCAATAATAATAAAGCAACTGTGGTTCATCACATTACCTCACCATTTAGCATGCTGGCTTCTGATATCCCAAAGGGATACGCAGTTTTTTAATGCAATAAGATTGAAGTAGGAAGTATTAATGCTAAGGGAGATGTGCAGGGAGAGGGCACCGAAAACCTTTCCTCATATTGAAAACCTGCATGAAAAGCAGGCAGCACTGCAATCCCTATACTTCAGAGAGCACAGGGACTGTTCTTTCCTGCTGTCCTAGGGGAACACAGAATGTGGGAGAGAGGCCATGCAATAACCCTTCAGGATGGGTTAAGTGTTCAGGAGAGAGCAGACTGCATTCCATAAATGGGCACAGCAGCACACAGAGTGCCACTGCATGTCATAGAATCATAGAATATTAGAGTTGGAAGGGACCTCAGGAGGTCATCTAGTCTAACCCCCTGCTCAAAGCAGGACTAACCTCAGCTAAATAATCCCAGCCAGGGTTTTGTCAAGCTGCATCTTCAAAACCTCTAAAGATGGAGATTCCACCACCTCCCTAGGTAACCCATTCCAGTGCTTCACCACCCTCCTAGTGAAAAACGTTTTCCTAATGTCCAACTAGACCTCCCCCACTGCAACTTGAGACCGTTGCTCCTTGTTCTGTCATCTGCCACCACTGTGAACAGCCTAGCTCCATCGCCCCTGGACCCCCCCTTTCAGGTAGTTAAAGGCTGCTATCAAATTCCCCCTCATTCTTCTCTTCTGCAGACTAAATTAGGCTAGTTCCTTCAGTCTCCCCTCATAACTCTAGTGCTCCAGCCCCCTAATCATTTTTGTTGCCCTCTGCTGGACTCTCTCCAAGTTTTTCGCATCCTTTTTGTAGTGGGGGAGCCCACAACTGGACACAGTACTCCAAAAGCGGTCTCACCAATGCTGAATAGAGGGGAATAATCACTTCCCATGATCTGCTGGCAGTGCTCTTACTAACGAAGACCAATATGGCATTAACCTTCTTGGCCACCAGGGCACACTGCTGACTCATATCCAGCTTCTTATCCACTGTAACCCCAGGATCTTTTTCTGCAGAACTGCTGTCTAAGTCATCAGTCCCCAGTCTGTAGCTGTGCATGGGATTCTTCCATCCTAAGTGCAGGACTCTGCACTTGTCCTTGTTGAACCTCACCAGATTACTTTTGGCCCAATCCTCCAATTTGTTTAGGTCACTCTGTATTCTCTCTCTCCCTTCCAGGGTATCTACCACTCCCCCTAGTTTATTGTCATCTGTAAACTTTCTGAGGGTTTAATCTCCCCCATCCTCCAGATCACTAACGAAGATGTTGAACAAAACCACCCTCAGGATCAACCCCTAGGGCACTCCACTTGTGACTGGCTGCCAGCTAGACATGGAGCCATTGATCACTACTCTTTGAGCCTTATGCTCTAGCCAGTTCTCTATCCATTTTATAGTTCTTTCATCCAACCCATACGTCTTTAACTTGCTGATAAGAATACTCTGGGAGACTGTATCAAAAGCTTTGCTAATGTCGGGGAGGTTCAGGTGGGATTCTGCCTCTCTTCCTGGAGTTTCCCTTCCTGGGGCAGTGCAGCTCCAAGTCACACCCATCCAGCACAGGGCTGTGCCTAAAAGTCATGATCTAGCCCTGAAATATTTTTGCAGTAAGCCAAGTGGTTTTAATTTTTCTGGTGTAACTCTCAGCTGTTACACTGTGTCAGGCCCCAGCTTCTGCAAGGCATTGAACCTTTGCACCATGAGTGGAGTGATCTCTTTTATATGAAACTTTACAACAATACATTTGACTCCTGACACTTTTCCATGGCAGTAAATTTTATTCTAGCTGATAAAAGGCATACTGTTGTCCTGCAGAGACTGGAACAGAGAGTTTAAACAGTTAAACTGCTTAGTTTTAAAAACTGTTTGTGATTCTGCAGATATAAGCAGAAAAGGACAGATAAATGCCTGGTGTTTGCAATAAATAAATAAATAAATGTTCTATCTGATTTCTGGTGCTAAAGCATACAAAAATCTCATTTATCACTATGCAAAGGTAAGGAACACAGGGATATTTCTACAGCAGTTTTTATGTTCTATTCTCTTTAACAATGGTGGCTATTACTTTGAATCTCTGATGACAATAAAAAAGGGTACAAACAATATCCTTCAAGTGAAGCAGCTGAGCACATTGTTTTTACATCAAGTGGGCTTGCTTAAAAGGAACGTGCAGCTACCTTCCAATGATGGCAAAATATTGCAGGCAAGATACAGTCTTGTTAAAAGCAGCATATGCACATAGGAAGGGTATTCTGAGGGAAATATCCCCTTGGAATATTTTTGTATTCAATGGTGCCTTTGAGAATCAAACTTATAGCAGGATCTGCGGTGTCAATATCAGGGATTCAGAAACTGAAGTTCAACAGAACAAGGACTATCCAGGACATTAAGGGTACAAGGTGACCAAAAATAAACCCTCACTTTGAGGAGAGTGGAAATCTGTCAACTTGGTTTCCCTCTTTTCCTACACACGGGTCCCTTGTAGAAGAGCAGCTGAATATAACAAATGCATGACAAGAAGATTGCTCCCAATTTGCAGTGTTAGAATTAATGCTGGGCAAGATGCTACTTCATTCATCTCAACCTAATTTTTATCTTTGGGGAATAGGAATTAGAGGAAATGTTTAAATGGGACGGGGTGGAACTACCATAAAAATAGACCTGATCCTGTTTACATGACTTTTTGCACTCAAAATTCCTTCATGGGAAGAATGTACAAGGAATATATGATCATGCCCCCAAAAGAGCCAACACATGTTCTGAATTTGCTGAAATTCTTCTGGGCTAATTTTAATCATATTCTGTGCTAATCACTTGGGAATCTTAATGAAAGTATAATTTTGTTTTTAATAGGCATTTTTATTGCACTCATCACCACAATATCCCAACACAGCATATATGAGCACATTCAAAAAGAAAGTATGTAAGAGAAGCCTTTTTCCTAAATAGATCCCGATAAAATTTTGCATGTTTGCCTCCAGTGTCTCTTTTCTATTGTAATGCATTAAGAGTCTTTAGTTTCCTTCTGTTATTGTTCTTAACATACAATTTTATATTATAAGTTCCCATGTGTATGATTTTAATAGCTTCTGTTTCAAATCTATATCTGTTTAGTTCATCTGCATTGGTCAGGAATGTCAGCAAAAGCAAAAGGTGTATTAGTGGCTTGAAGCAGTGTCTGATTATTTGTGCTTAGCTATCCATGTACATCATCATCTGTCTCAAACTAATCCTATTAACTCCAAGTATAAAATATGCTAGAGGGTGCTACTCTTCAGTTATAAGAGGAGGTTCAAATAATTTTAGCAGCCTCAAATTGCACCTCAAAAAACAAGGCCCCGTTTCATTCAGGTGTCTAGCTTTAGGCACTCATTTTGGACAAAGTTGCCCTCTGGATAGTACACTCCATTCTCATAGCAACCAGTTTTCAGATGTTTCACAGGCATCTGATAGTGTAGGTGCAGGTTGGAAAGTCTCTTAAAAAGCAATTATTTTATGAGGCTTTTAATACTGACTGAGGTGATGTGCGTCTTCTTTAACCTTCTCTTTCAGTCAGTTGCCTTTTCCCAGTGCATCCAACTCTCCATGTACTGAGATTATGAATGGTTACTGAGTGTTCTCATTGTCCCATGTGGTGTGAGTGGGGGTATCACTGGGTCCATTTCTGTCCTCAGATAACATGAGTGCAATCTCCAGTGAAGTTATGTCTGAGCAAAGAGCTGAACCCTCCTAACTCCATTAAGGCTTACTCATTCACTCCAGGACTTTAGCGTACCACCTCATTCACCAGCAAGACCTGAGAGCTTCAATAAGCCTATATAATCTAGATCTTTTCCCTCACAAATTGATGCCTGACTTAGTAAATGACTGAATGAGACAAATGGGTTTCCTATCACCAAGGGTTTCTTAGTAGCCTATGAGGAAATCTACTATATACATTTACAGTATGAAACAGCAGAAATTTTCCACTTTGTCTGAATGAATCCCTTCACTTTTTTTCATTAGACAACCACCTGATTGCCATATACACTTTTCTGTGTCTGAACTTCTCTCTGGACCCTTCTCTGAAAGTTATCTTAGCTCAAACTTCTTCATGTTCTAGTTGAAGGTAGACAGATATTTTTCTCCCTTTATTTCAGACGTTAAAAAGGCCTAACCCTTGTTCCTGTTGAATCGCAACACATTTATACTATATAAAGAAAAATACATCTGCTTTAAGTTGAAAAGCAACTGAAATTGCTTCTGTACCTGGCTTTTTCTGAGTTCCAAATATATTTGTCTTGTTAAAATTTTCCTCACCATATTTCCTAGAAAGGATTTATTTGTACAAACTGGATCTTAAAGTCCCACATGCTCTACCTGAGGCAGACAAACTCCTTGATAGCTGATTATAGTATTTGGGAAGAACAAATTAGATCTATCTTCTGACATCTTTTCAATCGTGATGCTAACCAGCATCAGGTCTGTTCCTCCTCATAAGAGTTACAGGGCAGCCATGTGGAGTTCTCCTCCATATGTTCCTCCCACCCCTGCAAGATAGAATGTGCCTGTAGAGATGATGGCACTGAGTTCTCTTGAATCAACAGTACAAGAACTATTCCCAAGCTCAGGGGAGCATCACTTCCTTCCCTTTCATCTACCTGATCATGCCTTCTGAAGTGTTGTAACCATGTCAGTCCCAGCACATTAGAGAGGCAAGGTGGGTGAGGTAATAACTTTTATTGGACCAACTTCTGTTGGTAAGAGAGAGAAACTTTCGAGTTTATGCTGAGTTGAAAACGAGCTTTGTGTAAGCTCTAAAGCTGCTCTCTCGCTCAAGAACAAAGTCTGGTCCAATAAAAGATATTGCCTCACCCACGTTGTCTCGCTGATCATGTATTTGGCATTTAAGGACAGATTTTCAAAAAGATCACCAACATAGTCTTAGTTTAAATCCAGGCCAGTTTGCATATACAAAATACTTACATGTACGGAATTTTGTGGATACTTTTGTGTGTTACTGCTTTTTTGCACTAACATACAAATTATTACTTTACACATTCATGAAGATACAAATGAAGGCCAAGGGCCAGAGCTTCCGATGGTGCAAATAGAGTAACTTGGTTTAAGCTTGGTCTGCATTTAGGATACAAAAATTATGATTCATATTCCACTAGCTGTATTTGGTTTAAGTATGTGGATTTAGGGAACTTACTTTTAGAGACAAGGCAAAATATCTGCATATTATTCATGCCTTCTGAAAATAGTTTCCTTCAATCCCAACTCCCACTGAAAGTGGAGATCTATCCTCTTTTTCATGTGCAGTCCAGATTAGGTAGTACTGGGGCATTAATTCAAAACACAATTGATAACTAAATATATCAGTATCTACTCAGACAGGAATAGGTCAGAAGCCACAATCAAGGGCTCCTTGAAATTGCCTACTTGCCTAATATCCATTTGGCAGGGACAAAAGTGCTAATAATTTATATATTACAGTATTAAAACAAGTACAGTTATGTATCCTACTATTATTAGAGCTGGTAAAAAAAAATCCTGTGGAAAAATTTAAAGAAAATGAAAATATTTTCATCTAAATTTTCCACGGAAAATGTTGTTTAGTTAAAAAGTTGTTTAGTTTTTCTTTTGAAAAACAGTTGACAGAAAATTTTTAAAGTCATACTTTTGAGCCATCTGTCCATAAACAATGTCAAAGGGGTTTCTAAAAACAGTGTAGAATAGAATAAAAGCACTTTTCCCTGATAAATTGAGGAGGAAGATTGTCTTAATTAGTGAGCTAACTATTAACTATAACAGTTTCATATTAACAGCTAGCCCCCCCCAGAATTCAACAGAAAAAACAATGACATATAATTAAAAGAGAGATGAGATGAGGGGCTTTGGGGGGGAAGGATTGGGGGGGTTGTATTTGTTTGCTTTTTTTTAAACAGATCAGATCATGCTATTTATTTGATTGCAAATTAGTCCTAATTGGATTTTCCCTTATGATAAATGCTATTACATATCTTTATTTTACATACAGGAGGAAAAAAAAAACATTTTTTGTTGATCCTGTGAATTCATTAGCAGCTGTCAGCCCCCAAGGAAAAGTGTCAGCACTGATCAAGACAACATCTAAAGGTTTCATCTTACCTTCATTTATCTCCTGTCCCCAGAAGGTATAAATCCATTAAATAGGAAACTCCAGGTAATGAGTGCTTTTGTCTTTTCTTGAAATATATTTAGAATGGAGCTGCTCAGGCATGAATATCGACTACAAAATGTCAATGACACCTGTTCAGCTTTATTTATATATATTTATTTATTTATATAAGAACAAGGGGAGAAAGAGTTACAAGTCTAAAGTTTAATGTGTCTCTGTGTTACTATTCCCATTAAATATTACTTCTCAACCAAAACACCGATCTGATTTATTACATCTACTGTATAATATTTATTCCACTAAGTAATATTACAGAAAACTCAGTAATTTTTTTCAAAGGGTATTTCTTCAGCACAGAATGAGGCTGAACAGATATTTTAAGGAGATGGGTGTTTTATGAAGGACTCTGGTGAATTCATGAAACAGTCACTCTGAAGCACAACTGAAAGGCATACACCGCACACTACGTGACTACCAATCAGCCGCGTGGGACAGTGCCATACTGAGATGATGTGCTAAATTACATACATACCTTGTATTTGCTGTAATTAAAGATGAGCTGAAATGAATCTCAAAAATATAAGCCATACAGGAGAAAGCACTGGTGCTCCCTGAGGACCCCGTTCTGTGAAGCACTTAGTATCAGGCACACTGCTTACTATTGTAGATTGTGTCCATGGAAGTTAATTGTAGAACTAACCCCAGTATATGTGGTTGAGGACTGGGCCATTACCTCCTAAGTTATTTAGGGCCAAGTGCTCGTGTCTTTATTCAGATTTAAACTTACTGAAGTCAATGCATGAAATTCGGGCATCAATTGATTCTGAAATCAATGGAAAAACTCAGGATTCAGGCTATCAAATATGGAACAATTCCTGACGGCTTTATTGCCTCAGGTAAAACTTCCATTGTGGCCAATTTGAGTTTTCCCTGAGTAATAAATGCAGGTTTTGTTTTTACATGTATATATCATAGGCATAGCATCCTCGATGTCAAAGGTCTCTCCCTGGTTTACCTGCTGAAACAGGACATAGTGATATCATCAACTGTAACAGAGGAAACACAAATGCCTAAAGGAGAGAACAGGGAATGCAGCTGTTGGTGTCAGTGACGTTTCAGGAGAAACCTGGACACCTGTATTTAGACTTTGCAGCTACAAAGCTTTTCAGTCTATCTTAAGTCTCTAAGAACAATATAGCCCTCTTAACTGTTAATAATATAATCTTTCTATTCTTTCTATCTGTGTAGCTATATATATTTAGAAAGGCACATAGACACCTCACCTCCTTTCCATTCTCATCCACAGACATCAGATGAAATTCTAGAGAAATCATGCACTTTTGACAACTCTACTACAAGTGTTTGGTGAATGGCACTGGGAAAAAATGGGAGAGAAGGCGGGATAAGGGATGAGCAAAAATGTCATTGGGATATATTGTGGATTCCAGAAAATGGATTTTTTACTGAGGAAAATTTCCAGAGGAGTAGCTGTGTTAGTCTGTATACAGCAAAAAAACAGAGTGTTGTAGCACTTTAAAGACCAACAAATTTAATTTTTGCAGCCATAGGCTTTTGTGGGCTTTAACCCACTTCGGCGGATGCAGGGAATATCTTTCTTGATCTGATTCTAAGATTTATAAATGAAAATGCACATTTACAATTATCATGCTAATCTGTCTTCTCTCTCTCATTCATTTATTTCAAGAAAGATATGATTGGCTTAGAAACAGTACTTGTAATGGGAGTCTAATATCTGCTCAGCCTTATGCTGATCTGCTCTGAAAGCCCTCTTTCATATTTATCAGCTTTTGCTAGGAAAGCATCCTCATATAACTGGCTCTCTGTCAGGATCATTAGCTGTTAACAGGTGGTCTGCATTGGCTACATGTTTTTAAAACATAACTCTGGTGCAGAGGTTGAGGACCACAAGAAAGTGCTACAGAAGGCTGCATTTAGAATGCTGCTTATAAGTGAAACACTACTCCAGGGAATATTTAAGGAAAGCTAACAGTCCTAGGCAACAGTCATTAAGATGCTGCTCTGGAAATGGAACATAAAATGCTCAATCACTGAGTTCAGCTTATAGCTGACATAGATACTTTACTTAAAAAAAACCCAACACAATAAGATTTAGCAAAGCTGCAGTGATTTTCCCTTTGCAAGAAAACATTTAGCGAATGAATCTGATTTTCTCATTTTCTCTGCAATATCACCAGGCAATAAAATATGTTTTCGAAAATAGGCTTATTTTACCATGTTTTATTTCTTCTGATTTAGACTCTATTGTAAAGTAAAAGGTGAATTGTATGACTATTAGTTATTTAAGCATTTACTCCATATAATTTGTTTTATTTGTATATATATATATATATATTTATATATATATATATATTAATTTTCACATTCTATATACTTAACACTCACTTGCTAATATTAGCACTAATACATAGGGCCTAAATTGCAATAATTACTAGATGACACATTGGCTTCTATTTAAGCTGATATCTCAGTAACTTGACATATGCATTACATCTCTGTTACACTGGAATCTAAATGGCACTTTATAAAGAATGCTTTTCATATTTAGTTCAGCTGTTGATCAGAATAATGAGGTAGCCTACTTGTGTGGCTCTAGCTGTGGATATGTTTAAGAACAACTTGTGTGTCATTTCTTATACTTGCTTCATGACATGTAAAGGAACCTTAGCAAGTTTTATATTCACACTGAAATTGGTGGGTGTGGGAGGCCATTCATTTATTTTTTCAGTTCAGCTTAAAGAATATTAGTCTGGTTGGTAACTGACACCAAAATATACAATTAAAAGGCAACAAACATGGTATACCCGGTGTATAAGCCTAGTCACTGGACAGCATAGAAAAAAATTGGACAGGCAATTGTAAACGTTGCCTATCCTATGGCAGAAGAAGGGGGGGTTAGAATTAATCATTCCTTTCTAATAAATATGAATCAATATTTTATTTTGATCACATATTCTAGAGTGTCCCATGATTACAATTAGTTAAGTTTTGACTGCCAGCTATTGCAGGGTATGTATATCGTCACTGTTTGAGTGCTCACCGGCATGTCCCTTTTTTGAGACTTCCTGTGACTTGCATTACTGGCACTACAATATCAGGAATTGTGGGAGGGGATGTCTTTGAACTTCCTCCTTTCTCATTTGACCTGGACACCTGCATCCTGGATGGTATCTCTGTATGTTCGTCATGACAGTTCAGTAGGAAATGGAAATCATATCAGAATCCCTGAAAGCCCTGCTTTTTCAAAAGGAAACAAGGGTAGGTCTCACTTGAGCGATAGCTCTATTTGCCACGGCATTTGAAAAAGCAAATGGCAATATTGCAACTTGTGTAATTAGTGCGATGCTAGCAAAAGGCAGCATTCTATCCATATTTATTAGCTGTCTCTTGCAGAGAGTGGTAATTTGCTTTTAGATTGCACCCTCACAAATAACATAACTATCATGTCTAATGCTTCATGTAGGACATACCATTAACTGCAGAATAATCTATCACTTTGTAGGTCTGATTCCTATTCCCTCGTGTTTTCTGATGTTGCTAAATGAGCCCAAGATTTCTAGCATTTAAAAAAATGTGCAAAGAGAAAGCTGTAGTAGCCCATAAAACCAAGAAGCAAGCATGAAGAGGTCAAGGAGAAAACACAGGACAGATGGGTAATGGCACTGACTTTCCCCTAAGAGGCCAAATGTAAATTGGGATGTATGTGCTGAGTGAATAGTAGAGACAGGTACGAAACAGCACATTTGTCTGCCCTGGCAGCCTGAAATTTACCAGTAATAAAGCCACGTCTAGTCAGGGAAACATCAAGGTGACTGACATAGTAAATGACACCTGCCAAGATGATCTTCAATCATTCTCTATAGGTTCAAATTCCATCACTGTGCTTCATGGTTTGAACACTGCTCTTTGCTCCCCAGACTGAAGATTGATTCATTGTGCACCAACTCTCCTTGTTACAACTGAGTAGTCCCTCTAGAAGGCAGTGAAGATTTTTTAGTCTGTCATGCAATAATTCAGTTTCTGAATATTTAGAAAATAGCCAGATCTTTAAGAACAAAGTTGAATTTTAAGGATGGTCACAGAGAACATTAGGAAGACAGAAAAAGCTGAGCATATATTTCATACTAACAGAAGCAGGAAATGGTTTCCCTAATATTTCTGAGCATGGGTTAGTCAGGCTTACATCTGGTCATACTCCTGTAACGTGTCTAAAAGAAAAAAACAACAATCCCTTTTCGAATTGCTGTTATCTTACTTAATGAAAGCTCTTTTCCTAGGTTACAATATCTTTTGAACATTTCAAAAGACATCAGTGAAGTACAGTTCAGCTGCGTTCTCTTCCCTCTCCCCCACAAAACTCAATCTTTGATGTTCTTTTAATTTCATATGGTGACTGACATAAAAGTGGCAAAAGCTCTTCACTGTACATATTCCACTGTTGTGACTGAGATACAATTTAATCTTAACCCACTGAATAAACTGGCTCTAAGCAAACCTTTGAGAGTGGTTTTTAAACCCAGTGTTACTTTCCGAAAACAGTAAAACCATGTTTGCCACACCCTATAAAAGAAAAATGCTGTAGTACAGTGAAGACTGGAAGTGACGAGGTATGTAAAATCTCTGTACTAAACCCTGTTTATTTATAAATCCTAGTCCCACCCAGTTCAGAGGCAATCATGATGGCTCTTTAACTGTGCTTGGCAAATACATAGGCTTGGCAATACACAGATTGTAAATGTTAGGTAGGATTTTCAAAACTGCACACATTCTATAAGCCCCGAAATGAAAGGGCCAGATTTGCAGAAGTGCTCAAGACAATGGGATTAAGAACAATGTTGGAGCCATGTTAAATAATTGACTCAGTTAAGTGCCTGATTTGGTGTGAGCACTTCTAAAAATCTGGCTATATTATACAGACAGACACACACAGAGATCACATTTAAAGCCTGTAATTTGCCTTAGATACTTGCACCTTAGTATTAGTATTAATCCCTGTATTTAACATAGGTATTATACAATCGTGCCAAATTCAGCACTGTGCAAAGATTCAGCACAAGCCTTTGTCTCATTTAAGTCATATTTAAGCCCCCAAAGTAGAGCATAGGTGGTGCAGAAGAACTGCATGTGTGCCAGAGAGAAACAAAAAATGTTTCTTTGACTGTATAGTACGAGTTGTCAGTTCAAGCTGTTTCCGTCATAATTTAATCACTATTGATCATCCTTTTTCTGAAGGCATTCTGATTCAGAAAGCTTTCAAAAATCATTTGTTCAACCATTGGCGAAGGGAAGAAAGAATTTGTGTGTGCTTTTCTTCCCTTCTTCCTCCGTCCCTGGAGTTCAAATTCAACTTCACTCAAATACCTGCTTGCCCAGTTTATGGAATTCCCAACACCAGACTTCACATGTTATGTGTCCAAAAGAAAAACCCTGACAGGGAGTAGGAAATATATCTCTTGTGCTATTTTCAGTCATCTTATGGAATGCTCTGAGCATTTGGCTTGTTAACTACAAACTCTAAAAAGCAGAAGTAATTTTTAGAAGACATTTCTTGAAGAATTTAAAAAAAATTAAAGAGCTGCTTTTCTACAGAAAGGCATGATGATACAAATAGCACAAGTAATTAAATATAACATGTTTTCATCACAGATCAGAGAAGTAGCAAAAGTTGCCTGATGCACCAGCCAGGGCAAATTTAACAGATAAAAAATTTAAAGTAGTACTTACAAGGCCTCGGTTATTTTGGTACTTTCAATTAACCCAAGGAAATTGCCCCCTACATACTATCTGTTATTTGGATCTAAACATTTAGTTACTTTCTTGTCAAGAGATATGTTCTCCCCCATAACTGCCTCCTCACTCTTCATACAATTCCTTGTTTTTACAATATTCTTTGCTAAATAGGCCATGGTGTGTCAGGTTAAATCCTGCCAACTTTACTAGTCAGTGGGACTACCCATGTGCATAAAACTAAGTACATTTGTGAGCATTTTCCAGGCCTTAATATTTATCATCATGATTCTGAACTTGTCTACATGGAGACTTAATACATGGATTAGTGCTATTTGAAACAGCAGTATATCAAAAGCACTAGAAAACTTTTAATTCACAGTACCAGGGTCCACATGGTGACTTTGTACAATACTCAAGTATGATGTGCACTTTCACACCCTGGCTTGCTACACACTAAGTCTCCCCTTTGGTATAGATTTCTCCCAACTTCTCCATCCAACCAACAGGGAAATGAAAAAGATGCCACTTGTAAATTTACAAACTCAGGTGAGGAAAACTATTAAACATTCAATATTCTGAGCACATGGAACTATTGTGCAAAACATTTTAATGCTGAATTTCCTTTTCTGTTACCCACTCAATCTCCCTGTTGCTTTTTATGTGGGTGATTTCATTGAAACGGCCTGGTAGACCGATTTTGGTGCTGTGTGTCTTTCTTAGAGTCTATGTATAGTCTACATAACAGGTGAAATCCCAGACCCATTGATGTAAATAGGAGTTATGTGGCTGATTTCAGTGTTTTCAAATTGCTGATTGCAATTTGCAGGTAAATTCTAAGAGATGCACAGGCATCTTGTGCAATCTCTTCTAAATCCATGTATACTGCTTTGAACACCCTGGCATGTTGTTCTGCATTTGTCCCTCTGTACGTCTCATTAAGAGTTGCATTTGTTTCCCTATTGTATTACAAGTCATACCACTCATAACACAAAATTGTAACCTTTATCTGATTTAAAAAGACTCTTATTTTGTTAATATTCTTTCTCGAGAGGCATCACTGTTGGATGATAAACTCAGCAATGCAAAATTTATTGTCCTGCAGATGACACTCATGAAGTGTAATTACTTGGGAGGGACAGAGCCACAAAGTCTTAATATGGTTTGGGACCATGTTTTGAAGTTTCTTTCCCCAAAGTTCGGCAGGCTAGAATTCAGGGTTTGATTCAAGCTACAAAAGAGATAAGCAAAATTGCACTCCATGTTCAGCTCTAGATTTTAGATACCCAGTTTTCTGCAGGGCTATTTAGTTGTTGTGAGAAGAGGGGCAAGAGAAAAATTATAGTCAGTTTTTGGTCCATCTCCCATAGAAAGACATGCACCTTTAATTTCTTCTGACCTCACTACCCCTAATTTCTGGAGTTGGGGGATCATCTGCTTCAGCCATACATAAAAGACTGAACAGATCCAACCATTTGGATATTAAATATTATGACCAGAAGAAAACAAATGTGCTATGCAATTTTCAGAGCATATAAAAGCCAGACTAATCTAATTGCACTTCTTTCCCTGCTTACATTCATTCAGTAGTGCCAAATTCTAGTCTCAATAATCCTTGTGTAACCCACAGCAATTCATTGAAGCAGAGTGACAGACTAGAATTTGACCAGTGAGATTATTGCCTGTTACTTGCAAAAATAATATGTATTAGTTCAGATTTCTATTTCATACTAAGAGAATTTTCAAATAATCCACACATAGTTGTGGATTTGGACCAGTTTTTACATAAATTTCAAAATTTATGAGGAATGGTCTGAAGTTTGGGTATGTGTAAGCATATTAACACTTAAGAGTACATTTATTTTCAGCATAAATTGATTAATCACTTTAAAGCCGACTAACGTACCAACTGCATGAAGCAAACTAGTTCTCTAGTACTGTGAGGTGAGAAAGAGAGAGGTAGCAGTGATAATGACCCAAGCAGTGGAAGAGACAGTCAAGATGACTGGATATGGGACCTTTGAGATATACATGATCCTGGCGGGGATACCACAAAAGAGATTTGTTTGTATAAAGTGCTGCTTGATACAGCTAATGGAAGAGAAGATCCGAGGCTTGGAGATAAAGGTGGAAACTCTGGTTGAGTTTAGAAGATGATTCAAGCAGATCATGGAGCAAAGGCATGAGGGAAAATGCTGAAGGGAAAGGCCCAGACTTGCAGATGGAAGCAAGACCAAAGAACTCTGAGGAGAGAATCCTGGGTGAGGAAAGTGGTCAGTGAAAGCATGTGACTATGAGAACCAGGCAGACGAAAAGACGGCTAGTGAAGGAGAAACAGAGCTCAGGAACAAGCTTGCAGAGCTGGAAAATGAAGATGGGGCACAGCAAGTGATAACTGAAGGTGCGAGGACAAGGAAGAAGAGAAGAGCAGTTAGTCCTATGCAAAGAGTGGATGAGCCAATGGAGATACCACCAAATAAGAGCCCCAGGGGGATCCAGGTTGGTTGCAGAAGACTGAAAGGGAGAATAGAAGATGAGGGGACTTGCAGCCAGAAAGAACAGGGGAGAGGCTGGAGAATCACACCATCACCAGGAAAAGGCAGGTTTATGTCACTGGGGACTCCTTAGTGAGAAAAACAGACAGGCCTGTAACCAGAGCTGATCCAGAGAACACAAGGGTGTGCTGTCTGCCTGGTGCTAGGATACAAGATGTGGACCTGAGGCTAAAGGAGATCCTAGCGGGAGAGGGAAAAAATCCACTGATTGTCCTTTATTTGGCAACAAATGATACGGCTAGATTCTCACTGGAATGAATCAAGAGAGACATACCAGGATGGGGAAGACGCTTAAGGAAATCAAGACCCAGGTGATCTTCAGTGGGAATCTGCCTGTCCCTAGAGGAGAACAACAAAGGCATGACAAGATTCGGATGATCAACAGATGGCTCAGGCAGTGGTGCTATAAGAAGGGCTTTGGGATGTATGGCCATTGGGAGACATTCATTGACAGAGAAGTGTTCTCTTGGAATACACTTCACCTGAATAGGGAGGGAAATAAACTTCAAGGATGGAGGTTGGCACAACTGATTAAGGGAGCTTTAAAGTAGGAATCTGGGGGAGACGGTTGGGAGATGCCTGGGTAATCTTCATGCCTGATTTTAACATTGAGAGGGAAGAAAATGAAATAGGAAAGGATATAGCAGTGCGTAGGAAAGTGGACATTAAGAGGAAGGGTAGTGCAGATTCCAGTCTAATAGGTGACACTGGTGGTAGAATGTCTGGGCCAAATCAGGTAAGGAATGTGAGTGAAGCCAAGCAGCAAAAATTAAGATGTTTGTATACCAATGCGAGGAGCCTGGGTAACAAAATGGAGGAACTAGAGCTCCTGATGCAGGAAGAGCAACCAGATATTATAGGGATAACA
Source organism: Mesoclemmys tuberculata (assembly GCA_007922155.1). Taxonomy (NCBI): domain Eukaryota; kingdom Metazoa; phylum Chordata; order Testudines; family Chelidae; genus Mesoclemmys; species Mesoclemmys tuberculata. The sequence goes on along the minus strand of ML675616.1, from coordinate 14,716,724 downwards.
GAAACATAGTGGAATAGTAGTCATGACTGGAGTACAGGTATTGATGGTTATGTGCTATTTAGGAAAGACAGAAATAAAGGAAAAGGTGGTGGAGTAGCACTGTATATCAATGATGACATAGACTGTAAAGAAATTAGAAGTGATGCTATGGATAAGACAGAGTCATTCTGAGCAAAAATCACATTGGGGAAGAAAGCTACTAGAGCTTCCCCTGGGATAGAGCTTGGGGTGTGCTACAGACCACCAGGATCTGATTTGGAGATGAATAGAGATCCCCTTAATGTTTTTAATGAAATAAATATTACTGGGAACTGTATGATTATGGGAGATTTTAATTTCCCAGATATAGACTGGAAGACTAGTGATAGTAATAATAAGAGGGCTCAGATTTTCCTGGATGTGATAGCTGACAGATTATTTCACCAAATAGTTGATGAACCAATAAAAGGGGATGCCATTTTATATTTGAGGTGAGTAATGAGGACCTTGTAGAAGAACTGGTTGTAGGACATAAGCTTGGTCTGAGTGACCATGAGCTAATTCAGTTGGAAGGATAAACAAAAATAGATCTGTGACTAAGGTCTTTGACTTGAAAAGGGTTAAATTTAAAAAAATAAGGGAATTAGTTAGGGAACCAAAGAACTCATCGATCTAAGGGAGAAGGAGGCCTGGAATTACTTCTTGTCAAAAGTTAATAAAGATAAAGTTGCATGAACTATCTGAAACCTGCATCCCAAGGAAAGGGAAAAAATTCATGGGCAAGAGTTATATATAGACCAAGCTGGATGAACAAGCAACTCAGAGAGGTGATTACGAGAAAGCAGAAAGCCTAGAAAGGGTAGGAGATGGGGGGGATCAGCAAGGAAAGTTACTCCTTGGATGTCAGAACATGTAGAGACAAAGTGAAAAATGCCAAAAGCCAAGTAGAGTTGGACCTTTCAAAGGGAATTAAAACCAGTAGAAAAAGGTTCTATAGCCATATCAACAGGAAGAACACAAAGAAAGAAGTGTGATCGCTACACACTGAGGATGGGGTGGAGGCTAAGGATAATCTAGATATGACTGAATATCTAAGCAAATACTTTGCCTCAGTTTTTTATGAGGCTAATTAAGAGTTTAGGGATAGTGGCAGGGGGCTAATGGGATTGAGGATATGGAGGTAGAAATTACCACATCCGAGGTAGAAGCCAAACTTGAATTGCTTAATAGGACTATATTGGGGACCTGGATATTCTCCATCCAAGAATATAAAAGGAAATAGCACATGAAATTGCAAGCCAATTAGCAAAGATTTTTAATGGATCTGTAAACTCAGGGGTTGTACCATATGACTGGAGAATTGCTAACATAGTTCCTATTTTTTAGAAAGGGAAAAAAAGTGATCTGGGTAATTACAGTACTGTTAGTTTGACCTCAGTAGTATGCAAGGTGTAGGACATTTTTTGAAAGAGAAAGTAGTTAAGGACATCAAGGTTAACAGTAATTGGGACAAAATACAACATGGTTTTACAAAAGGTAGAGCATGACAGACCAACCTGATCTTTTTTGAGATGATAACAGACGTTTTAGACAAAGGCAATACAGTGGGTCTAATTTACCTAGATTTAAGTAAGGCATTTGATATGGGGAATTATTAGTTAAATTGGAAAAAATGGGGATTAATATGAAAATTGGAAAGTGGATAAGGAACCAGTTAAAGGAAAGGCTACAACTAGTCATATTGAAAAGTGAATTGTGCGGCTGGAGAGAGGTAACTAGTGGAATTCCTCAGGAATCAGTTTTGGAACCAATCTTATTTAACGTTTTTATTACTGACCACAAAAAGTGGAACTGTGCTAATAGATTTTGTGGATGACACAAAGTCAGGAGGTATTGTTAATACAGGGAAAGACTAGGATATCATATAGGAAGATCTGGATGACCTTGTAAACTGCAGTAATACAAATAGGGCGAAATTTAATAGTGGAAAGTGCAAGGTCATGCACTTAGGGACTAATAACAAGAACTTTTACTATAATCTGGGGATGCATCAGCTGGAAGTGAGAGAGGAAGAGAAGGACCTGGGCGTATTGGTTGATCACAGGATAACTATGAGCTGCCAGTGTGATGTGGCCGTGAAAAAAGCTAATGTGGTCCCGGGATGCTCTGGTAAGGTATTTCCAGTAGAGATAGGGAGGTGTTAGTACCATTATACAAAGCATTGGTCAGACCTCATCTGGAATACTGTGTGCAGTTCTGGTCTCCCATGTTTAAGAAAGATGAATCCAAACTGGAGCAGGTGCAGAGAAGGGCTACCAGGATGATCGGAAGAATGGAAAACCTGCCTTATGAGAGGAGACTCAAAAGCTTGGCTTCTTTAGCCTAACCAACAGAAGATTGAGGAGAGATATGATTGCTCTCTATAAATACAGGAGAGGGATATATATACCAGGGAGGAAGAGGAGTTATTTAAGTTCAGCATCAATATGGACAAAAGAACAAATGGAAATAAACTGGCCATCAGGAAGTTTAGTCTTGAAATTAGACAAAAGTTTCTAACTATCAGAGGAGTGATGTTCTGGAATAGCCTTCCAAGGGGAGCAGTGCGGCCAAAAAAACTAGCTGCCTTCAAGACGGAACTTGATAAGTTTATGGAGGGGATGGTATGATGGGACAGCCTAGTTTTGCAATTAACTGATCTTTGACTACTATCAGTAAATATGCCCAATGACCTGTAATGGGATGTTAGATGGGGTGTGTTGAGTTACTACAGAAAATACTTTCTGGGTGTCTGGCTGGTGAGTCTTTCCCACATGCTCAGAGTTTAACTGATCACCATATTTGGGGTTGAGAAGGAATTTTCCCCCAGGGCAAGTTGGCATAGGCCCTGGGCGTTTTTTGCCTTCCTCTGCATCATGGGGCACATATCACTTGCTGGTGGATTCTCTTTAACTTGAAGTCTTTAAATCATTATTTGATGACTTCAGTAACTCAGTCTTATGTTAGGGGTCTATTACAGGAGTGGGTGAGTGAAGTTCTGTGGCCTGCATTGTGCAGGAGGCCAGACGATGTGATCATAATGGTCCCTTCTGACTTTATACTCTACGAGTCTATGTTGCATGTTTAAGAGACATCACCTCTGAAGTACAGACTCTTAGGGGAAATGGTGTTCTCTAGTGGACAGAGCACTGACCAGGAGTCAAAGTTCTAACCGAAGCTCTGCTACTGACCTGCAGTGTGATCTTGGGAAGTTGCCTCACTTCTGTACCTTACTTCCCTTCCCATCCTTTTCTTTATCTTGTCTATTTAAACTAAGTTCTTTAGGTCAGGAACTGTCCTTCACTATGGACATGCCTACACTGTCTGCAGTTCAGATCACAGGGATGTGAATAGCAGCGTACACCTAAGCGCTGCACTATAACTCTTCCCTATGGAATCTGCGAATGCAGATTAAAAGGTTCCTACTTCATATTAACATAATTGTCTTGAATTATGTTAACGTGAAGTAGGAACCTTTCAGTTCGCACCTGCAGCATCTCCACAGAGGAATTACAGTGCAGCGCTTAGGTGTGCACCACTATACACATCCCTATAGTCTGGACTATAGTAGGCATACCCTATGTATTGTACAGTGCCCAGCCTAAAAGGTCCCCAATCTCAGTTGGGACCTCAAAACTCTAATATAATACAAATAATAAAACACTGACAAAAGGAAGAAAGCTGCCTCAACACAGAATTTGAAGTGAAGGCTAGTCACAAAGGGGTTAATGCTAACATCATATTGCGCAGACAATCTGCTCCAAAGTGTCTTTCACATCAAACAACAACAAAAATAATTTACATATAATCATAGCAGCAGTGGTCATCTACTGGTTTGGAAAGCTGCAGATGTAATGAACACAAAGTTTACGGCATAGGAGCTGGTATGGGTAAAACGGTTCGTAAAAACTTTTCAGGGACTGTAATTTATATCCTCTAATTTAGAACTTCCAATGAGGCAGGTGTTTCCTGAAATGGATCACAAGCGACAGTTGCCAGCAATGGAAGAATAATCATAAAAATACAATGCATGTTCAAAGTTTCATTGTTTGTAAACACTGAAGAGTTATTGCTGTTTTTCTAAGACATTTTATAGTAGTTATTAAACATGGACTGGAGAGTCTGTTATTTGTACATTAAATGTTCTCAGTGTTAAGAATGTGCAAAATGCATCTGGAGTTGATAACTTTTCCTTTTGCACTATAAAAAAATGCTTTTGTGTTCCCAACAGTTAATGTATTGTCGAGAATTGAATTTACCATTTGTTTTCATATATTTTTCATGTTTTTACAGAGAATTCTATCCAACATAAATATTAAGCATGTAAATTAGAAAAAAAAAATTAAGCTTTCTGGTACTAGAAATGAGAAACCATCAGAAGGCAGCAATATTTTGCCTTGAGGCATTACATCATCTATTAGATGCTATTTATATTACATAGGGTGCTGTTGGGGAAAGAGAACATTGATTGGCATGACACCAAGAAAATCCAGAAGTTTAGTCTGGACTCGGGGATGATGATTGCTCTGGTGAAATCTATGCTGTATTAAGGAGTATTAAGGCAAAGCAGGTAATTTGAAGTCCGTTCAAGACAGACACATGGCGCTCTAGGAACAATTGAATGGTGCACAGTTGCCCTACTGCAGTCCATTGGTAAATGTGGTAGGATTTCACAAGACCAGGATTTGGACCACGATAGACTGCGCTGCTAAACATAAGCACTCAGTAATTCTTAAGACAGAATAACAGATGCATCTGGGCCTGAAGTTCATCTTCTAGCATAGAAAGTTGGTCTCTGTGTGGGAAAAGGGGTTATGGTGGATTGAGCGATGAAAGTTCAGAAGCGGCCTTCTTTTCAGCTGCCAAAGTCTTTTGCATATCTGGAATGACAAACCTGCTCAATCTGATCCTAAATGTCAGCTCTACTGCACCTCTGCATGAAAGCCTCTTCCTTTCAATGGAGCCCTTGATGTAGTTACGAGCCAATCATTTACCTAATGTTTTTGGTTGCATTGCTCAGCTCTGGCCTGCGTATTGGCACTTCAACACACTATACAGCAGGTAGGATATATGAGATACCATATGTTGTACCACATAATGACTAACAAGTGCTATAGTTTGTTGCATTATACTCAGGCAGTAGCTCCACTGAAATTAAACAGTGAACTCGTGTCATTCTTAACAGCCAATTTATTCTAAATGCTCTACACTCTCCATGCTTTCTCAGATTGTCTTGAAAATTGCTGTGCCTCTTTGGAATCTGGGTTAGGGGCAGTGATCAACATTTGAGGCCATTGGAGCAAGAGGTTCCCAAGATACATTCCTCCCCTAAAAAGTCATGTCATCAAAATAGTACAGTTCTTATAATTTTTTGGTTACACCGGGGACTCAAAGTATCACGCTGATCCTTCCCAAACTCATATTAACCATTTGGGATTAATCTCAGCTAGCATCTGGCACCCAGTGCCCCTTTCAGGAAGCAACACGTAAAAAGTTAATCAGGGTAAAAGCTGGAGCTACAATGTGTCTCAAGACAGGGCAAATGGAATCCATTTGCACATGTGCAGCAGGAGAGGGGCTGTTGCAAGTCAGACTGTTCGCAGGCAGCCTGATGTCAGAGTAAGTAGGTGGCTGAAGGTAACATGCTGTGGCCATTGACCTCCAAGCAATATCCATGCACTGTGAACTGGAGTCCCACCCTTGCCAGCTTCCTGACAATGTGTGCTGTGCACACTTGTTGCTCTCTCTCTCTCTGCAGGGGCTTCTTTTGCAAATTTTACCCTCACAGCAAAACTTCTGGTTTCAGAGCCAATATTCAAATTTTGGCCCACCAACAGCAATCCCAGGCCCCAGGGCAGAACAGTCAATGGCCCCCCTAGAAACGGATGGCTGAGGTCCAGGTGGGCTTCTGCCAGAAGTTTTTACTTATTTATTATGTGCCATGCAGGCATCTGAGGAGGCCATATCTGTTACTCAGCTTCCCAGGTCCCTTGGGATCCCCAGGGAGATTGCTGATGAATGCAGGAAGCTGAGTAATAGAGACCACCTCCTCAGCCACCTGGGAATCTACATACTGCATAATAAATAAGCTTGGCTTAGGGAAAGGGCGGAGAGTGTGAGCGGTCGGGGCCTTGGGGGAAAGGGTATGTGGAGAAGAGGAGGACATGTATTTATCCTCCTATCCACTTGGGCCTTTTTAAATCAACCAGCCCCTGGGCAACTACCCGTGCCCCACTGGTGGGCCTATTCAAAGTTCTCCAAAATCTACATGTATACTCAGATTGTTTTGAAAATTACTATGCCTCATCTGAGTCAGGGTAATGTTAGTGATACAGGTTTGGGCTATTTGGTCCAGGGATTCCTCAGAATGAACATCCCCGAAGGAGCTGTTTTAATATGCAAATTGCTGTAAAAGTCACATATATATGATGATTGTCTTGAAAACTGGTATGTTGAAAGAAGGTGTGGAACAGAGTTTCTGGTACAAATGTGGCCTCCTTTGATCAAGCGGTTCTGGAGACAAAACCCCTTAACGTTAGCTTGTAATTTTTAGATTCTTATAACTTTTTTGGTTCAAATTTAAGACTTTCAGTTATAGTATGGACTTCTCCTGATATCAGCTTCTGAAGGGTACCAAGGACCAGTTTGAAAATATTTTAAAGATCTTGCACACAAAAGGTGTTAGCACTTCTATCTATTGCACTCCACATGAGTGAGAATTAGTCCATAGGGTAATGTAATCATTTCACATTCTCCTCCCCCATTTCTTCAATGGGACTGAGAGTGATCAAAGAAAAAGGCAAGCTACTCTCAGAGTGAACAAGATCAGAGGAGTTGATGAGCATCAGGATATAGACCCACAGTCAAGAGACTTATTCTGAGGACTGGCATTAGGTCAACATTGACGAAAGTGGCACCAGGATTCTCTTGTCAGTCAAAACAGTAACTTATGTTTATCCTGAAAATAAACACAGAAAAATCTCAGCTTTCTACAATAGTCCATCTAATCTACACAAACCAAGGCTCCCCATCTATCATTTCCACCCAGCAAAGTGCTGTAGTTTTTATGAAAAAGAATGGTGAAGGAAATGTCAGTCACAAGAAAATTTAGTCATATGATCCTTTTTAAAACAGTCATATTGAACGTCAAATGATATCTCTCCCCCTCTGCCAACTTGATATTGTGCACAAACTTCACTTAGCATTTAAAAATTATATTCCAACACAAAAGACTGAATTTTGAAGATCTTTTTGCCCCCTGTTAAAATGGAAATCCAGATGCAACCTGAACCATGCAACCATTATTGCCCCCACCATAAAACCGCTATGCTACATTAGGACCAGATGTAGATTTAGTGGTGCAAGTTGGGATCATTAGGTCATGAGGTTCCTCAGATACAGCTCCCTCTGCGGTAAGAGCTTCTCTTAATTTTCAATGGCTCTAAAATCCACATGTATACCGAAACTATCTTGAATATTGGTATACAAAAGCAAGGGCAAAATGATAACTTTTAATGAATACTTTGAGTTATTTGATCAAGGGGCCCCACAGATAAATGTCTTCCAGTAAGGAACTGATTTTAATACGACTGCTCTAAAATCCATATGAATAGTGAGTGGGGCTGGTCTGTACTTTAAATGTTGTATTTTTTGATATTCACAGGTTTAAGTATGGGTGAAGTTGATGTTCTAGAAGAGCACAAGGTACTACTTGTCAACCTTAGCTCTGTATTAAAGATTTTGGCAGTGAGTTATAATTGCATACATTCAAGAAAATCTGGAGTAGGAATTTGAGAAAGGAAAATAGGCAATTTTCAGAGTCTTTTCTCCAGTGTGGCAAATTTCTTGCAGATTTCTCTCATCCCCTCCCCTATTAGAATAAACAAAAAGCAGTCTGTAGTTTTCAACCATCAAGATTGCTTTTCACTGAGCAAAAGCCTAAAAACAAACAAAAAACCCTAATGTTGTCATTGGAAGATAGCCCAAGCATAAATTCTGTGGGCAATATTTTCCTCTCATATCTACACTGTGGATTTTGACTCATGATGGCTCAATCTCCAGAGACTGAGATCATCATTTGGATGTTTGCCCAAAACTCAGCTAAACTTTGACAGCCTCTCTATCTCCAGTGCACAACTCCACATAATTCTCTTCCTCACCCTCTACACAAACATCCCACCAAAACATGACCAGCCATGGCCGATCTGTGCATGTAGGAAGAGCAGAATATCAGAGGTCAAATTCACCATGCAGCTACGATAGCAGAATGCATAATTATTTGCAACCAACGCTCTGGGTGTCTCTAGCCTCTGTTTGCCAGAAGTTGGTTTGGATGACGGGATAGAGCACTCAGTGATTGCCTGTTCTGTTCATTCCCCCTGAAGCACCTGGTATTGGCCAGGGCACATAGCCCTGGACACTGGGCTACAGAGACCATTGGTCTGACCCAGTATGGCCATTCTTATGTGATACCATTGTGCTATGGCATACATATAGTGAGAGACAGACCATGCCCAAAAAAGCTTACAATCTGAATAGACAAGACAAATAAAGAATGGGAGGGGAAAAGAGAGGCACACAGAGGTGAAGTGACTAACCCAAGATCACAGTGAAGGGGCAGTGGCAGAACCTGGAAAAAAAGACACAGATCTCCAGTGCAGTGCACAATCCACCAGATCACAATGGCCCACCTTCTGTTTTGCCTCTTCATGCTTACTGATCCTAGCTAAAATTCAATATTTTTAATGACAGCTTATTTGTAGCCATCCAAATAGGAAAACAGCTGCTTTTCTTTGCATTGTACTTCTTTAATCAAATGTATTCTGCACATACATAACATACGTCAGATATGTTCAACGTGCATTTGCCACTTTCCTGAAAAGAACACCATCCCACCATATGTTTAAAATATACTAAATTAAAGGTTGTGAAAAGTTGTCAGTTTTGTAATACTGTCACATGTTTTAAAAAATGAGTGCATCAGACGTACAACATATGTGGTATATGGAAAACATACATTGTTTCCTTACGGGCATCTCTATCTTAAAAAAGATGACTCAGATGATTTAAATGTAATAGATTCGGATTGTGTTACAGGCTGGCTGGTAGCCTTTGGAATTGGATTAGACACAAATGGACTGCTCCTAAAGTGGCTGAAATTACAGCTGTTGGATGCAAGTTCAGGGATTTTGATGTCCCACTTATTCCTCTAAAGATGAAACAGCAGTGCACAGCAGGGGATGCTAGTCTGCTGTGACCCCAGGCAAGTGTGGGACGAAGTGAAGTTAGCATTAATAGAAGTTTGAAGCCTCTTGGGCTCCTACGGCCTCACGCACAAACAAGCAGGGTCAGTGAGGGACAAAGAGGAGACGTGACTTTAATCATTTTATTCATCATCATGCTAAAGAGATACGTATGTAACCCTCCTGCCAGACAGTGTCAGTAGCAGCAAGGGCTGGGTTCTATATCTAGGGGTCCCTGTCAATTATACAACATCAAACTGGCTCAAGTCCCGACCCAGTCACCTGGGAAATCACACACTATCCCCTCTTACAAGCATAGAATCTGAGTGTAGAAAAGTGAACCTTTTAATAAAAAGGAGGAAGTAACATCGCACTAGTTTGGGAAACAGTGCAAACAGAATTCATGACCGCAATGAGTTGAACCCACCCAAATCCAGGGTATGTGGGGCTTGTCCTTCGCCTCTTCCTTCTTGTTTCCCCTGCCATACTGACCACTGTAACTGCAGTGTCCATCTCTTTGTTGGGGCTCAGCCAGCCCCCTTCTGCTGTCTCCTGCCATCTGCAGGCCCTAACCACTGCTGGTTCCCTCCGCCTGGGACCCCTTCTGCTGCTGTCTCCCGCCATCTGTAGAGTCCCACGGCTGCTGGCTCCTGCCACCTCTGGGCCTCACTGAGTCCCCACTGCTGTCTCCTGCCATCTGCAGGCCCTTTCCAGTCCTCTCGACTGGTTCTCGGTCAAGGTTTCCTAGTTCCTTTAGTGATTTCAGCTCTTAGTAAATTTCAGCTCATGGGAAAACACAGGAGCAATGTCCCTGCTTTTAACAAAACAAAAGACTCCAAGAGGAATCATTAATTCTACCTTTTAACAGTGGAAAGGGATAATCAAGCCATGCCTGAGGGTTGCCCTTTGCCAGGGCTAGTGCAATCTCATCAGGAGATTCCAGAACCCCTTACAATGAGCATCCATACGCAACCCTTGCGGAATTCTGTTTAAAGTGATTTTTTCATCAGAACAGGCGAAACACAGTTCTGCTGCCATTTGTTCATACAACCGAAGGACAACATTTCACTACCCCTGCAGTTAACACGAACATGATTTGTAACACAATACCAGACGCACTAACCATTTCCCATCATGCTCAGCACCTAACGTGCTTATGCAGATACAGTGCAATATGCTGAGCACTTAATTGTACTCATGCAAATACAAAGCCCATGCAAACAAAGTCCCCCCCTCCTTGCTACCCTGCATTCAGGTGGAGGCAGGAACTGAATAAGGAAGAGCTCCAGTGTGAGGCACTAGATGCTGCTGTGCAGTCTCCATCTAACACTACTGCAGCCTCCGTGAACTGTCTCCTGTAGTACGGCAGCCAGCAATTATAGCAGCAAAGGGCCTAACTTCCACAGCTCTTCTTACTGCTTTCTATCCACCTTACTCTCTCGTGGGGATACTCCCACCTGGTAATGATTTCAGTTCTGTCCTATTCCACTTTGAATGGCTGAATAATGATATCCAACTGTTTGACCACTCCTTAATCCTAGGCTTTTTAACAAATTCCTTCATTGTTTTACCAGCAGACTGCTTAGTTAATTGCCTAAATGATACCCTACAGTTTATATTGAGGTATCGCTCTATCGCTTTGCTGCATATTTAATTGATTAATTTATTCATTGCTCAGTTGATTTCCTGCCTAATTAATTATTCACTACTTAATGAATTCATCATTTATTTCACTACTTGTTTGGACAGCATGCTCATTTGCACTAAACCTCTGCCACTACTCCCTGTCCTTCAACTTCATCCATCTTCACCCACCTTGTGTGCCACGCTTCCATGTTTCCTTCCTTATTCTCCCTCTGTTTTGATCCTTTCACTCTTTACTTTTTTCATCCTCCCTCTCCAACTCTTCCTTTACCCTCTTCCTGCAGCACTAAATATCCTGACTCCTCTGCAATCCCTCTCAAATGTTTCCTCTTTTTCACGTCTGCCAATGTTTTCCCTGACTCTCATTCCCCTTCATCAGGATCTGCACCCTTTCTCACCAACCATCTCATCCCTTCGGCCCCATGAATTCTCACCTCATCATCTTCCGCAATGTGAGGTTCTCTTTTCATACACTGAGATGGCCTTCTACTCCCCTTCTCTGACTGATTCCAAAACTTTCCCTCACTCTTCCTCCCCTCTTTGTCCAGAATCTGGCCAATTTATTCAAGAAGACTATCAACAAAATCCAGCACAACCTTCCTCTATGCCCCTTTCACCTCATCTTCTCCTCCCATCTTCTCAAAGTCAATGGTGAGAGAAACATGAGAGTTCTCACTTACTCTTCTCCTCCAGCTAGTACATTGTCCCTTTGACCCTCTTAACAACACCGTTCACCACCCAACCACTTACCCCACCCATACGGCAAACCTTTCCTTCTCCTTTGGCTCCTTGCTTTATAAATATGCACCAGTTTTTCCTATTCTTTAACAGACAGCTCTTGTCCCTCCCCATTTCCAACTACCATCATCCACTTTCCCTCCCAATTCCAAGATCATCAGTCAAGCCATCTACCTACCCTGTATTAACCTCATTGAATCAAACTCATTGGTAGATCTACTCCAATTTCTCTCTCTATTGCCCAGAAACTACTCTCAAATGAGTTATTTTCTAGCTAAATTTCAAGGCCTATACAGCATCCTCCTGGACCTTTATGCTGTCTCTGATACAGTTGGTCACTCCCACATCCTTGACAGTAGTGACCACACTTTAATTGGTTTTCTTGGTCGCCTTTCCTCCACATCCCTTTCCCTTTCTGCTGGAGTCCTCCAGAGGTACATTCTTAGCCATCTCCTCTTTTCCCTTTAACGGTGTCTTTGGGTGACCTAATTCACTCATAAGACTTTAATTATCAACTGTCCCCTTTAAGAACTCACAAAAGTTGGGTCACTCAAAAATTGAGGTACCCAATATCAGACACCTTTGAAAATCTTGGCCTGTGATTTCACTTGCTTCATAAGGAACCTAGCACATTTCTGTGTAATCAAAAATAAGAAAGCTTGAATTCTAGCATATAAAAGCTCCATAGGTTCATTATGAAAAGTTCTGTGCTCACCTCCCATTGGCTCAGGGGTGTAAAAAGCATCATGAAAGTTCTTCATATTTATGTCCTTGAGTCAGTTCTATGACCAAATAATGAGGCTAATCAGAGACAGGGATCTATGAGCCAAGAACAAACGTAGCACACATGGATCTTTGGTTCTTTCCTGGGGATATCTTAGATTGAATTTAAGGTCCACCTGCAAGTTTAAGGGGTTGGGGCCTGATTTTGCAAAGGTGCAAAGCACCCACAGTTCTCACTGAATTTAATGAGAGCAGTAGGTGCTCAGTGCCTCTGAAAATAGATAATTGGATACTACTTATTTGAGAGAGTGAGAGACAGATTTGTCTAAACTCTAATAGTTTTGTTCTCTAAAGTGAAGTTTTACACCACTCTTGCAAAATGTATATTAAATATTTCATGCAGTTCAATGTTTCCATGGCACCCACTTTAATTTTGAATAAAGTCTCAAAAAAAAAAATCTAGTATTTAGCTAAATTGTGCAAGTAATTGTGAGTGGGCAAAAGTAATTTAATAGATCCCTTGCATCACTGTCTTGTGATTACATTGCATTTTAGAAATGACACAGTGGACTAAATTCTGCCCTTACTTACATAACTATAAAAGTGGAGTAACTCCATTAATTTTAACTTTTATTTCAATGGAGTTACTTTGGTTTTAGAGCAGTGTAACTAAAAGCAGAATTTTCCCCAGTAATGCTATATATGAATGGAATCAGACTTAAACTTTCACTTTTCAGCCCAACCCAAGTAAGAAAAATGGACAAGAATGCCATTATTTATTACTCACATTAAGTTTAGGAGCTTGCAATTTCACTTGCCACTCTGACCTGAGACTAAATTTCTATCCACAGATTCCTAAAGGCCCCTCACATACTTTTATTTTCTAACTTCCTTCAACCTAAGCCTCCAACCTAACAAACAATATCACTCTGGATATTTCTGATTTCATCTATTTAGAAATTTCATCTTGTGATTGTTCATAGACTATTATCTAGCCATTGTTTTTTCAAGTCTTTGACACTATATCATAGAAACTGATTTAATTCCACAGCTTTACAATTTAGACCAATCTTCAAGAGAAGCATCTGAACATGGATACCAGGTTATATAAGGAACACTTAAGCATGACATCTGGATAGTCAAAAGATTTTGACGGAAGCCACTGAACTGGAATGCTTTAAACTTTGATTAAAATTTCAGAGCAGTCTGTAGCAATGTTCAGAATTCTATTTAAGAATTCTTTATTGGCCATGCTGGACATTCTGGTGAATACTTCCATACACTGGAGTTTGGGAAAGATTTAGTAAGAAGTGACTCAGTCTTTTGCTTCATTGGCTGATTGCAGGTGGGAGGATCACAGAGAAGTTATGTTCCTCAAGAAAGGTGATGGTGCAGCTTTAACTTGGGGTTAAAGGATCAGGTACGAAAGAAATATATGGGTTTTTTTTGTTTTTTCTGTCTAAGTAGGAAGGATGCCATTTGGCTATAGGTAGAGAATGTTTCAGTTTGAGAGAGATAATTAGAGTGCATTATAACCTAATTGGCTTGGCTTTGGCATTAAAGTTAAATTAAACACACTGTCTGTCCTTGATAGAGCAAGATTTTGTTTCTGCTTTGGAAAGTTTGGTGGTTTATGGATCTGGATGTAGTATATAATGATCAAATTGATTCTCCTTCAGCATAATTCCTCCTTAAGATCAAAGGAGTGTGTTTAAGGACATTAACTGGACACTGTATTTACTAGAAAAGAATAAAAGGATTAATTTATATTTCTCTATTCTATTCCTTCTTTCACTCCAGTTTTTTGTTTCCTTCTCTGTTCAATTCTATCATTTTCTTAATGGGTATTACTGGACACTGTATTCCTATTTCTTCATTCTCATCTTCTTAATTCATTGTCCATCTTGTCTCTCTTTCCCTCCATTTCTCTCTTCTCAGTTCCCTTTTCCCATCTTTTCACTATTTCTTTCTTACTCATTAGGTCACCATACTTTCTTCCTCCCACCCACAACTGTCAATCCTTCTCAATCTGCCCATCTTTCAAATACTCTTTGTCCTCTATTCTCGTCAACATAGGATTTTCTCTCTCTTTCTTTATATTTGGTCAGATCTTCCAACCCATCTCTTTCTTCTGTCTTTCCTCCTTCCTGCACACGAGCTTCACAATGTCTTTTTCACTCTCTCCCCTCAGCTGCACCAGGCTTTCCTCTCTCTTCCTTCTTCACCTCCAGCCCTCTGAGTCTCCCTGCCGACTCAACAAATGATGGCAAATTGTGGTGGTCAGAGCATCTTTTGTTTCTCTTTCTACATGCCTTTCTCAGCGAGGCCTGGGAGAGCCTGGATGCACCCACTTCACCAGAGCCATTCATTTCAGTGCTACCCTGCTCTGACTCAGTGAGCTATGCACCTATCCATTATCAGGCTCAGAACCACTTCTCCTGTTGATGTAAGCAGTCTCTAGGCAGATAATGTCATCTATGGCATACCACAAGAGAAGAATATTCTCTTGTTAGCAGGACCATCTACATATAATTTGATAGGGACATTATAATGATCTGTTATGCTTAACCATCAAGAAAGCATCTCTTTAATAGACACTTACTTTGTGTCTTTGCTGGCCACTGCAGGAATCAGAATGAAGAGGAAGGGGGAAAGAGTTCCAGAGAGTCATAGCTATTTTCGTTTTAAACTTAGATTGTAAATTATTTTGGCCAGGGATTGTCGTTTTATTCTATGTTTCTAGAGTGCCTAATACAATGTGTCTCTGCACCACAATACAAATAATATCTAGCAATGAGAACATCAGCAGGAACAATGCTAAGAAGATGGTGAAATTCACAAAATGAACCAAAAGGGAGTTAGAAGCAATATTGCTACTATTACTACTACTAATTAATTATAGACTTCATGCAAATGTCTTTTTGAGTGTGGAAGTAATGGAGTCAAAACACCACTTGGGCCAGATAGGAACCAGCTGGAGTTCCCTGAATGGCAGTTAGCCGTATTCCTCAATTCAGCACATTTCTAAGTGCAATGCTATTTCAGAAAGCTCTTAGTATTCAGCAGGATCTGTCAGGCTACATAAGTAACTCCAAAATTGTGATGAAACAGAATGCACTGAGAAATACTGTACACAGTGCAAAATTATATGCCCAAATATTAAGTAGTTCCATATAGGAAAAGCAACTTACAAATGGAAAGTAAGTTCAGATTTATAAGAGTGCTTTTAAAAAGTTACTTAAAAAGGCAAAATTATCTAGAAATCTTTATTGCCAGCATAATTTACTATGGAATTAATCCATTACATGTTTCCATCAGGTCAGGCTGCTAAAGGAAACCTGCGTCTTATCGAAATCAGATTGAGAAGTACAAATCAAGAATCCCTAATGGAACACTAAGCGCACTTCAAACAGCCAGCCATATGGACTACGTTACAGCCTGGGGATGGTTTCCCTTGAGCCATAAACTTAAGCAGCGAAGTGCGGAAGACTCTTTATTTGATATTGGGTCTTCAAGAAAAATCATGCATTAAAATAAATAAATAAATAGCTTAGCTCGTAAACCTAGTCCTCAGTCTTCCCCCCAAGCCAATCCCCCACACTTTTCCTTCTCATTCTATAAAGTTTGCTTTTAAAACAAGTTTAAGAGATAACGTACTAATCTGCTGATTTTACAGTGTTTTAAAAGGGAATTCTGTCCAATCAGAGGCACAGCAGGTAATACTAGAGATGTTATATTATCAGTCAGTATGCAGATGGGGCCAAATTGCTTGATTCTATGATTAATGGGCAGGAATGCTTTATGGACCATTCTGATTTTTTAACAATTTTTATGTAGCCTTGTAAACCAGAATTTATATTTCATTTGGAAATCACTGTGTGCCCAACAAACTACTGCACAAATAATTCCCACTAACAACTGTCACCTATAACTATTATTCATTGTGTTTGAATTGTGTTATACTAGCAACCAGGGACTGAGTGGACTCATTCCTATGACAGGAAGGGTGATTGTGTGGATAAAGCACTGGGCTGGGATGCAGGAAGTCTTAGTTTAGTTCCTTGTTCTGTCACAGCCTTCCTGTGTGAATTTGGGCAAATCATTTAATCGCTATGTGTCTCTGAGCTCCATCTGTAAAATGGACATTCTACTTCCTTCCTCTAACTTTTTGCTTGACTTATCCATTGACATTGAAATTATTGTCAGAAAAGCCAAAATATGAACCATACATAGTTTTCATCCTTTATATGGATTCTAAATCAAACAGCAACATCCTGATGTGGTAGCCAAATTTTACTGTTTTAAACTCTTGAAATCCAAGATTTTCCAAAGATCTAATTAGCCTCTGGATTCCTGGAAGGTTACTTGTTTTTTTTTAATAGTGACATCCAGGGACCCCCAAATACCCACTTGCCCCCCAGTAGTGGTACCTTAGAACCTGTCCTGACTTTAATAGGTCACACCGTAATTTTGTACGTTTGTGGAGAATTCTGCATTTGACTTTTATACACGTCTATACATTTTACACACAGAGTACATTAATTTACCTAAAATTAAATATTTTCATCATCCACCACAATTCTTTAAATGGCTTTTGTTTTTTCACCAGCAACGTCCTGGCAGACATAATGGCGGGTGCAATTCTGAACTCACAATTACCTGAGGATGTAGTTTAGCTCATTTAAATGGTGATAAAACCATTGAACCAACAAAAAAAAAGGGCGGGCGGAAAAATATGGCTTTGCTGAACTCATGCTGAAATCCAGGTCCAATGATATTTTTATGTTATTACTTTATGTACTATAGTAGGAGTCATTGTATTCAAGTAGTAACTGGAGGCCCAGCTAAGACCAGAGTCCCTTTATGCCAGAAGCCATACAACCCTATAGAAAGAGACAGTCCCTCTCACAAACATACAAAATGAAGGGCAGAAGGGGAAACACAGAGGAAATTATTTGCCCAAGCTCACACAGCAGGTCAGTGAGAGAGCTAGCAATAGAACCCACATCAGAGACCCAGTCCTGTATTCATTGCAACACACTCCTCTCTGATATAAGTATTGAACAGATTTACTTATAGTCATGCAATATTAGACATGATTCTGACTCTGATTATTCTGAAAGCTGATTACCACCATACATTATTGGTATTAAATTTTGCAGTTTAGCTATTGCCTTCCATCTCCAAGGGCACATTTTGATCCAGTGTCTAATCCAAAATAAAAAAAGCATTTGATCAAATGTGCTTGATGAGGTACAATTCTGAGATAGGCTGGCCTCCTGCTGTCCATCCCCATGTGTGTCTGCCCACAATCAGTTGGAAGAGAAACTCCTGTTCAGCCTGTTTCATTTGCATGGGTATGAGTTTTGTCTCCCTCACTGGAAAAGCAGGCATCATGCCATTGATTGGTGCTTCAGACCTGAGAACTGAAGGTGGGAAAACAGGGCAGCGCAAAGAATGATTGAGTGCCTATATTATTCACACATTTGCCAATGAGCCAGGTTCACAGGTGTTCAAATTGAGCTGAACCGATCAGCCCAGCTCGCCAGAAGAGCAATATCAATTTTAATTAAAAATGTCCCGTGGTGACTTAACATATGAGTGAATGAGTATATCCACAGATAGCTGTTACCCAAAGACTCCAAAGCAGGGAAGATCATCATTAGTTTCAATAAAAGGCTAACATACTCACCTTTTATACTGGACCAGGCTTGCATCTTGGCAGCAGTTTGAATACAGAGTTTATTCATATATGAAGAGCAGCATTGCTTTTCACTGACAGAGCACTTTTCACCCGAGACCCTCAAAGCACACCATGAGCTTGAGCTAATTAATCCTCACAACTCCAAGTGAGTCAGATAAGAATAATTACATCTGTTAATAGATGCACAAAGTGGGGAGCTTAAATGACCTGCTGAAGGTCACATGGTATAACAGGGCAGAGCTGAAGACAGAAGCCACTGTTTCCAACTCCCAAACCTGAATCCCACAGGAATACAGGATTTAGGTAGCATCCCCTTAACTAATTTTGATCTGTCCCGTGGTGCTCATTTTATTCTGTGTTTAGAAATCTGCCACAGTAGCAGGTTGTATATGTATCTAGGCATTGTAAGTTTTATATAGTTTATAAACTCAGTTATTTGGAACTTGTTCTAGCCGTGCGGTTTCTTCATACTATGTTTATTGTATAAATAGCAAGATATACAACACCTATGCATTTGACAACACTGTTTTCCCATATTCTCTCTCAGCCTAATACCAAGCTCAGGGCTTGTCTACACTTAGAGCACTAAAACGGCACTGCTGCACCAGTACAGCTGCACCACCGTAGCACTTAGTGAAGACACTACCTATGCCCAGGGGAGAACTTCTTTCATTGGCATAGGTACTCCACCTCCCTGAGAGGCAGTAGCTATTTCAAATGGAGAAGCCCTCCCATTAACATTGTGCTGTCTACACTGAGGCTTAGACCAGTTTAGCTACATCGCTCAGAGGTGTGGATTTGCCACACTCCTTAGCAATGTAGTTATAGCGACATACATCTGTAGTGTAGACCAGAGCTTAGTGAAGTCAATGAAAGGATTCCATTAATTCCAGTGGACATTAATTTGAGTCCAATATTCTTTAAAATGATGTATTTAAGTAGAAATTTGAAATCATTTGCTATTTTTAAAATTTCAGCCCCTTTACTGAGAGAAGCCATTTAACTGAGCAGAACAAAAGAGAATTTCCGTTTAAAAGTTACAGGTGGTGGAGGAGATGGAATGATGCTCTGAACTTCTTGCCCTGCCATTCATTCCACATCTGTACATGAATCAGTCAGAAAGATTCAGAAGATCAAGGAAGATGGGTTCCCAGCACAGTCACTCTGGTTTATAATCAAATTCTATGTACATCCTGCTTAATGGAATGATTACTTTTTTTTTTGCAAGCAAATAATTTTAGAAGAAAGTTACCATCTGATGCTTAGAGTACTTACCACCATTCCTACCATTTTTTTTCATTAAAAGAAACAGTAGTTTGTTATAAACAGATATCACCATGAACAGGGCAAGAACTTTGAGTAAACAATTGACAAATTTAGAGACAATATCATAGTAGATGTAATTTTCAAGCCAAAGAGCTGGGAAAAGGTGTACTTACAAGTAGGAACTACACTAACATAAACCTTTTTATGCCATCTTGTTAGGTGCTCTTCCTACTACTGCCTTCTCTTCCAGTCCACCAAATTAAACCACGCCTACACTACAGCCACTATTGCAGCATAGCTATGGCGCCATAGCTATACTACATAATCCCATAGAGTAGACTCACAGACGACAGCAATGGAAGAGATTTTTCTGTCACTGGAAGAACTCCATTTCCCTGAGCAACAGTAACTACATCAGCAGAGTCATTCTTCTGTTGGTTTAGCTGGGTTTGCACTAGGGGTGAGCTGGGAATAACTATAGTGGTCAGGGGGATGTGGATTTTTCACAACTCTGAGCACCACAGCTATGCCCACGTAAATGTAAGTGTCACTCAGGCCCTAGACAAAATGGTCCAGGCAGAATAAGGAGTCAAAAGCTACATGGACACAGTTTTCAAACTTGAGTGCCTAAGGTTTGGTGCTTAAATATAGCCTAAGTAAATTGCCTCAGAGGTGCTGACCCATATAGCTCCTATTGACTTCAGTGGGAGTTTAATCACAACTACATAGACTACCGAATAGCCACATCAGATGGTAATAATTTTTAGCCAATATCAGCCTGGATCAAATTTTACCTAATAACCTGGAGCTGAATGGCTCTGCACCCCATTATCCATCCACAAAATTATCCAGTTTCTCCATGTTTTTTGGCTTTATTTCTCTGGTTTTTCATTTGAAATCACATGTGTCAGGTCTATTACTATAATGGTGAGAGATTAGTGCCAAATTAGTGCCAGATTAGCGTGAACTCAAATCTAATTAACTGCAAAGTGAAGTTCAAGTGTCACATTGTTAAAGTGAGATGGTGGGATGTGAAATACCTACACCACAGTAATGTATTTAAATTCCAAGAGTCATTAGCAAATGAATGCACATGGAGATTATAGAATCATCATCCCTCTATCTGTGGATTTTGATTCCATTCTCTATTTTGCTCATTTAATACCATAAGTTCTTTTCGATAGTACTATATTTAAACAGTGATTTTGGATTTGTCCTTTGAAAACCTGTCAGGTTACGTATCAAGTTACTAATACAAGAGTGACTATGCTAATGAGAGGTTGGATATTCACGCCACCATGAGTGTGCTAACAGCAGTGTTAAGTCTCTGAGCATGCCCATTGTTAGTTAGGGGCATCTAGAAACCTGAGCAAACAGCCTGGGCTGAGTGTTCATGCAGTTAATAGAAAGCTTTATGTTCTCTCAAACGAGCCTGACCCTTTAAACTAAAAAGTTTGTTGATGTCTGTATCATATCCTGCTTGCTAAAACATATATGTATGTGTATATATATATGAATTACATATATTCATATATATTTGGTTTTATATATATGAATATATTTGGCGGAGTTTTTTTGTTTATTTCTTTCTTTGAAGTTGGGACACAATAAGTCCAGATCCCTACTATGTGCAAATCTCTATGGAAAATTGGGTTTATAGTATAAACAAAAGTGCTAAGCTTTATTTTGGAAGCCAAAGCCCTAAGTATAATAACAGGAGAGGAGAGTAAACCTCTCTCTCACCTACTGGACCAACAAAATGTATTTTCCAAAGACACCATCACGGCCTCTAGTTAGTGTCTTAGGAATGTTATGTTATTTCATTCCAGTGAGGATCAGGGTTTTTCCACCTTTATTTATGGCTGTCATTTTTATGCTTTAAACTCACAAAACTCTTTCTAACTATGGAGCCATTCATACAATATGAAAGAGTTTCAGATAATTTATGGTTTCTAGACAGAATTTCCTTCACAATGGGGTGAGGAATTACATGCTCAACTCCTCTTTTATGACGTATGGGCCAAATCCTGCCCTCATTTACACTACTGTAATAGTAAATAACCTCCTCTGGGACCACTGATATGTGCTGGTCGCTTGATGGATAAAAAAAGCAGGGCTTTTTCACCATCAATCACACGACCATTCTACACTCCTCACTGCTAGCTAACGGGGGTTCAGAATCCAAGATCACTTCTAAACTGGTGTCAGTATGCTGGGCTTCTATAAATGCTACCATTTTTTATATTGCATTAAAGGCAGAAAACAACATCCCTCCTCATCTTTCTGCCATTTAGTGTATTTTAACAGGGAATCTGCTAATAGAAAATCTGACCTGGGGTAAGCTTTTGTTTTATAGTACAAAAGAGAACAGTAAAGTTTAACACAGTGGGTCCCAAACCTTTGCTGGCCAAGTGAAGCAAGGCATTTCTATTTGTCTGTATTAACACCTTCCAGCAAAATACTCCCGTCTTAACTCTGTCAGTCATCCCAATACAGTTTAAAAGTCCTGGCAGCCTGAAAAGATTTATCTCCCAGATAGGAAGATAAGACATTGGGGGGAAAGGGGAACAGAGGGAAAGTGGGGACATAGGGAGGAGAATGGATGACCATGGTGAGGAACACACAGAACCCCTGTCATGTGGTGGAGAGGGAAAAGGGGGGCACAAAAAGCCCCTGTCATAATAGGGAAGAGAAGAGGAATGAAGGGGCACACAGAGCTCCCAACAGAAGGGGAAGACGCAGAGGCATGGAGGCCTACAGAAGAAGAAGTGACGTGTATGGTGCTCTAGTCACAGAATAGATCACACTTTAATAGAAAAACTGTCTTGTGGACCATCACACCTCTCAGTCACATTCAACATCATCAAAACATCCCTGTGGCAACTATGTAAATTGTTTACCCAGAAAGTTAGTATTACAGAAGTATTTAATGCATTTTGAGTTCTTGGGAACATGATTTAGCAGGTGGAAAGTGCAAGAATTATCATCTATCTGTGCAGAGCCATCCCTTCACAGAGGGCACCCGTGGTCTTAGTGGTTAAAACACAGGACTGGCTGGCAGCAAGGGAAGACCTAAATTTTACTCCCAATCACCAGAAATCAGTATGGGGCAAAAAGCTGCACTCTCTGGGTCAGATACACAGTTTAATTGTACATTCATGGATTTTAAGCCAGAAGGGAGTGTTAAGATTGTCTAGTCTGACCTCCTGTATAACACAGGTCATAGCACTTCCCTGAAATAATTTCTGTTTGAACGAGAGCACATCTTTTAGAAAAATACCCATTCTTCATTTACAAATTCCTAGTGACGTAAATCCGACCACAGTGTGGATACTACTTTCCTCCCTATGTCACAGGAACGGTTTAAGGATTAATCCAAGTTTCTTTGCACATCACTTCAACTTCTAAGGCACTAGATGAGTAATAGGGGGTATTAATAATATGTTTCCTTTAAAAGAAAAAATATATACAAGAAATAGTCCTTAAAGAAGTAAATACTAAAAAGAAAGATAGACAAGGAAAGAGAACATTACTCTTTGGGTATTAGTGCAATCAGATATCATTTTGTACTTTAGGAAGCTAAAGGAAACAAATGCAAGCTGTGAGAGATGGCTATCTAAGGGAGACATGTCCCTGTTTCTAGTGAGTTAATAAAGTGTGTGGGGTGTCTATATAGGAAACAAAACTGAAAAAAAAATCTGATAATTACAGCAACTACCTCTCAGTGAGTTTAGTCTTTAACAGCTGCTTTCACTATTCAGTACAATGTGTAAGATTCCAATCACCAAAGATGTCCTTCAGTAGTTCAAACCAAAAATGAATAATAATAGTCAGACCAATTTGGTTAGCCTTTCAACTCTGATTTACCATATAGAGGGTTTGAATACAGGCTGAAAATGAAATCAAACATCTGGGTAACATTCCTTCATAGCACCAGCATCTGCTCAAACTTAATTCTGTTAGCACCATAGGTCACTGTGGTGAGGTTTAAGTATATTCACCCCCCTTTTATTCACAAACTGTTATGTGGAGGCATAATGAAGACACAGTTATTTTTTTAAATAACACTAAACAAAACAGTAAATTATCTTCTTCTTTAAAAATAAAACAGAAAAAACCCCAACTCTTCCAGAAAAAAAAATTAAACAAACAAGCTGTTATAGACTTATTGCAAGTAATTTCTTGTATTTTCTCTTGGGCCAAGAAAGTTCAGTGTAAAAGTTATACATTCTATTTTAAATTAAATTGGACTAATGCTTTGGCTTAGTTGTGAAGATATTAAACCTAGGACTGAATATAATTGCATCAAGCCCACAATTTCTGTTGAGCTAGCGCATGTGTTTCAGAAAGACACCAAACCTTGATTTAAAGACTCCAAGAGATAGAGAGTCCACCACATCCACAAACAAGCTATTCCAATGCTTGAAGAAGGAAACATTATATCCGCTCCTAAGCGTAAAGTTCATCTGTTCAGGAGACAGATTTTTCAGAGGCAGATTTGAGACTGTGTAATGGACTCCCATAGGAACTAAGGCTATGTCTATACTTTGCCTCTGTCAGATCGATTTTTCCAGTTAGATTGATCAGCAGTGAACACACGCTTAATCGATCTGGAAGTCAATCTAATAAAACCACCTCCCCAAAAAGCATAATGCTGTATCGACAGGTACGCATTTCCTGTTGGCATTTCCTGTTGGATGGTGTGCTAAACAGAAGTTACAAAGTCGACAGGAGTTACGCAAGCTACTTTGCCGAATTTTGCTGGCAGTGTAGACCAGGCCTAAATCATAAGAAGTCCCTCCACCTTCTGCTCCAAGTGCAAGGTACACTTTTTTGACCTGCCTTCTCTAACAAGCACAGAGAAATGTGTATATAAACAAAACAAAAAACCCCTATCAAAATGAAAGCGCCTACTGCATTCAATTCTCCTTGTGTTTAAGAGAAAGAACCTTACATCATAGACATCACTCAGTACCACTTAATGCATGCCTGAAAAGATCTCAGATGGTAAGATGATGAGGGTGGTATAAGAACCTATATAGAATTACAATAAAATAAAAATCACATTAAAAAGAACAGTAAGGTTGCAAAGTCATTCAGAAGTTAGGAAATGCTAAAACAAACGTTGCCTGTGCAACATTAATTTAGAACTTTGGTCCTCTTGTCCTGCTGCTCACAAACAGGGAAGATTTGGAAGGGGAAGTAGAAGTGGGTGGCAACCTAGGCAGCAGTGACCATGAGATGGTCGAGTTCAGGATCCTGACAAAAGGAAGAAAGGAGAACAGCAGGATACGGACCATGGACTTTGGAAATGCAGACTTTGACTCCCTCAGGGAGCTGATGGGCAGGATCCCCTGGGAGGCTAATATGAGGGGGAAAGGAATCCAAGAGGGCTGGCTGTATTTTAAAGAAACTTTATTGAGGGCACAGGAACAAACCATCCCGATGTGCAGAAAGAATGGCAAGTGTGGTAGGCGACCAGCTTGGCTTAACAAAGAAGTCATTGGCGAGCTTAAACACAAAAAAGAAGCTTACAAGAAGTGGAAACTTGGTCAGATGACTAGGGAGGATTATAAAAATACTGTTTGAGCATGCAGGAATGAAATCAAGAAGGCCAAAGCGCAATTGGAGTTGCAGCTAGTAAGGGACATGAAGGGGAACAAGAAGGGTTTCTACAGGTATGTTACCAACAAGAGGAAGTTTAGAGAAAGTGTGGGCCCCTTACAGAATGAGGGAGGCAACCTAGTGATAGAAGATGTGCAGAAAGCTGAGGTACTCAATGCCTTTTTTGCCTCTGTCTTCACAGACGAGATCAGCTCCTAGACTACTGCACTGAGCAGCACAGAATAGGGAGGCAGAGAACATCCCTCAGTGCTGAAAGAACAGGTCCAGGACTATTTAAAAAGATTGGACATACACAAGTCCATGAAGCCAGATGCAATGCATCTGAAGGTGCAGAGGGAGTTGGCTGATGTGATTTCAGAGCCATTGGCTATTATCTTTGAAAGCTCGTGGCAATTGGGAGAGGTCCCAGATTATTCGAAAAAGGCAAACATAGTGTCCATCTTCAAGAAAGGGAAGAAAGAGGATCCAGAGAACTACAGACCAGTCAGCCTCACCTCAATTCCTGGAAAAATCATGGAGCAGGTCCTCAAGAAATCCATTTTAAGGCACTTGGAAGAGAGGAAGGTGATCAGGAACAGTCAACATGGATTCACCAAGGGCAAGTCATGCTTGACCAGCCTTCTATGAAGAGGTGACTGGTTCTGTGGATGTGGGGAAAGTGGTGGATGTGATATACCTTGACTTTAGCAAAGCTTTTGATACAGTCTCCTACAGTATTCTTATCAGCAAGTTAAAGAAGTATGGGTTGCATGAATGGACTATAACATGGATAGAGAACTGGCTAGATCATCAGGCTCAATGGGTAGTGATCAATAGCTCGATGTTTAGCTGGCAACCAGCCACAAGAGGAGTGCCCCAGGGGTCGGTCTGGAGGCCGGTTTTGTTCAACATCGTTATTAATGATCTGGAGGATGGAGTAAACTGCACCCTCAGCAAGTTTGCAGATGACACTAAGCTAGGGGGAATGGTAGGAAGGTAGGGATAGGATATAGAGTGACCTAGACAAATTGGAGGATTGGGCCAAAGGAAATTTGATGAGGTTCAACAAGGACAAATGTAGAGTCCTGCAGTTAGGATGGAAGAATTCCATGCACAGCTACAGGTTGCGGACCGACAAGCTAGGCAGCCGTTCTGAAGAAAAGGACCTGGGACTTACAGTGTATAAGAAGCTTGATATGAGTCAGCAGTGTGCCCTGTTTGCCCAGAAGGCTAATAGAATATTGGGCTGCATTAGCAGGAGCATTGCCAGCAGATGGAGGGAAGTGATTATTCCCCTCTATTTGACATTGGTGAGGCTGCATTTGCAGTATTGTGTCCAGTTTTGGGACCCCCACTGTGAAAAGGATGTGAACAAGTTGGAAAGAGTCCAGTGGAGGGCATAAAAAATGATTAGGGGGCTGGAGCACAAAACTTATGAGGAGTGAATGAGGGAATTAGGCTTGTTTAGTCTGCAAAAGAGAAGAATGAGGGGGATTTGATAGCAGCCTTTAACTACCTCAAAGTGGGGTCCAGGAAGGATGGAACGAGGCTGTTTTCAGTGGTAGTAGATGACAGAACAAGGAGCAATGGTCTCAAGTTGCAGCAAGGGAGGTCTAGGTTGGATATTAGGAAAAAGTTTTTCACTAGGAGGGTGGTGAAGTACTGGAATGGGTTACCTAGGGAGGTGGTGGAATCTCCATCTTTAAAGGTTTTCAAGCTGTGGCTTGACAAAGCCTTGGCTGGGATGATTTAGCTCAGGTTAGTCCTGCTTTGAAGAGGAGGTTGGACTAGATGACCTCCCGAGATCCCATCCAACTGTAATATTCTATCATTCTAGGATTCTATATGAATTATGATACAGTCTTAAATTCACTGCCTCAGCTAACCAACTGTAAAATGAAGATAATACTATCCCCTAATCTCATGTGGGTTTTGAGAAAATGGATTCATTAATATCTGTGAAGCACTCAAATGTTATAGTAAGGTGTGCCATAAAGAAGCCCATTAGGAAATAATAATTCTGTCTTTAAAACACGGTTTCAGTTGTGTGCAAAAAATAAGGCATGAGTCTCACACTGAACAATGAAGAAAAAATAAAATATTGAATAGCTGCTCATTAAAGTCTAGTCTACACTACAGACTTCTAATGGTATAAATACGTCGCTCAGGGGTGTGAAAAAATCCAGCAGCTTCACCGATGCAGCGTTTTAAGTGTAGACTTGCCCCAAGTGAACCTTGTCCATTCTGTTTACTGAGTGAAGCAGGAATACTATAGAAAATATAGTAGTGATGATGTCATTAGAGCCTGGATCATAATGAATATGCACAAGGGAACTGAACTGAGGCCGCACAAGCAACCTTAATTCTGGTATTTCCTAACTTGAAGGACACTACCACCTCCATAATATACTTTTAATATAGGTTTTGTATATGTAACAGAATAGAATATACTCCACGGACTTAGAATGGGAAACGACTTGAGTAGTGAAACACAAGAGGAAGGAAACTCACTCTTGAGCAGCTCTGAAATATATTTCAGAGCAGCACGTTTGCAGAGTCCTTGGTTTAGCTTTGGGTCTGTGCAGCAGGCTGAAAATTACACTCTCAGTGACTTAACATCATCAGGGCTGCAGGCTGTACACTGGTGAGATGACAACTAACTGAACTGGGCCTTTTATAGAAAGAACGGGGACTCAGAATCTGATCATATTACTGTTCTGTTTTGGACAGCAGGCCTTTGAACTTCCTCTACACGTTGGGGCAATTGGGCATATCCCAGACAACCCACATACAAGATGAGAGAGGCATCGTTTATTACTTATTATCATTCACAGCAAATGAGAAGAATTCAAATGCCAATACCTATTTCCAGTTCCTAAGATTGCAGTTAGAACAGGAAAGCACAGCAAAAGGGTTCTGGTGTCAAGGGCAGAAGACAAGGCGGTGGAAATAACGTGTTCTTATTCTAATCTGAAGATTATCACGTTGTGTCCCTTCACAGATCTCATTCAGCACAGGCCAAATATTTCCAATAGAGGGTGACAACTCCAGATAGATTTGTAGCCATCAGGAAACCATTTCTACGCCTGTAATTAACAGCCTGCTATTAGTGCAGTACATAATGGATGGAAAGCAAAGGCTAACCAGAGAACAAAAAGAGACTAGTTCTTTTCATGCAGTTTGATTTCTTTTTAATTAAAAATTTAATGAGTAATTCAATGAGTAATTGAAAACTGATATTCTCCAGTTTAGTTTAGACACTAGACACAAAGGGTCTACTTTATACAGGCAACGAACAATGGATTGGCACAATTACAATCTGGGATGTACAATGTAAAGTAGTAAATTAGACTGCCCATGATAATAAGCCTCTTTATAGGATGAGGTCAAATACCCAGGAAACTGACTGTGCCTCTGAATAATCCTCTCATTGGTGAAGAGTTTGGCTGCAACCTTCCAAATCATAAATTTTAGGGAGCAGTGGGGAAGGGAATCTGGTATCTTGTGGGCGCCAGGGCTGGAGGGCTCTTCTGGTCCCTCACATTTCTTACAGCATGGCTCCTAAAGTACTACCTTCCCATTGGCTATGTACCCAATATCTGCACTCTCTCTCTAATCCAAGCAGGGTGTAGATATTCAATTCACCTTCATACTATCTATCTAGCAGCATGAGCTTTAGCATACCTATCTTCCAGTCCTGGAGGGAAGCATAGCACATGATGTGGCTGCTCCTTGGGTCTCACCCTCTGTCCATCTTGGCATCCACTGCATGATACCTGAGTGTCGTCTGTCTTCAGATGCACCTGCAAAACCCAGCAGATCCCTAGGCCCGGGAAGTTCCATCTGAGGGGCATTTGAGGGTTCCAAAGGGAATGGAAAGCATTTAGAAACCCACATCTTTTCCTCACCTCGTGACAGGAGTCCACAGATCATGGTTTCCTTCAGCATAGAGACAGACAGACTCATTTCCTGAAGAAATTAACTGGAAATACTAGAGAAGGGAAATGTCACATTTAATAGGAGCTCCCTCAACAGCAAAGGCACTTACTGTACTGGAGAAGCAGTATGTGGTTTTCCAATAAGAATGAAATAGCAACAGTAACAGTTATCAAAACAGTTAAGTGAGAAAACAAAGGTTGCATTCTTATTTCATTTCTTTTATTCCCTGAAATCTGATTTATGGCAATGTTTCATGTGTTTCATCTTGTAAAAACCAAAGTCATTTATTTTACTAGAAAGGGGTTTATCCAGTCAAAACCCTACATCCACTAACTCCCACAGCTCCTTTTGATTACAATGTACCATTGCCCCAATAATGCATACCATATAATACATTGCATGAAACTGTCAGACTGTATCCTCCAACTTTTATTTTAAAACCACAAACATTTTGAATCAAAATGTGCATACGGATGTGAGGATTCATTTCTGAGGTCTACCTGAAGGTTGATGGTGAGTACAACTCACAGCAGCCAACCTCACAGCTGGAACATTTTGATCCGGCTCTGGTGGATGACCATCACTCACAAAGTCAAATGGAGGGGGTGTACCTTTAACAACAAAATGGGGAAATATGCATGCCAGGTTCATATTAACAGAAAAACTGAATCAGCTTCTAAATACCCACTGAGATTATCATTACAAGAAATTGACTTCTTGATTACAAGTCTATTTCTTGTAATAATTTCTGACTTCATAAACTTTAGAATGCTGCCATTCGCTACTCTGCAAAGAACATAAATCCTGTGTGCGAGTGCATGTTTCTTGTCAAATGACTGAAGCTTTTAGTCTAGTGACCCATTAAGTTGGGTGTCTCAAGAAGGCGAACATTTTCAGACTTTAGGCTCCTAAACCTCTAGATTGATTTGTAAAAGTGCTGAGCATCTTTTGGGTAGTTAAAAATGGATTTAGAAGCCCGGCTTAAGACTTCCATTTTTAGAATCTTAAAGCCTAAGTGAGAAAGTTTCCGATAGTCAGTCAAGTGACTGGAAATATGATTACAATATTAAACTGACATCCTGAACATATTTTTACTAGAAACTTGTTCTGTAAAAAAGTAAATCTTTTAAGGCAAAGCATATAATTTTCATAAATGCCTATGTCCCGTTTCCAAAGTGATTTAGGAATCTAAATTGCATTAAGTTATTTCAATGAGTTTTAGGATCTTAAATGTGTGCTCACTTTGAAAAATGAGATTTAGGCTCCTAAATCAGCTAGGAGCAGATTTACCAAGGTATTTATGTGCTTAAAGGTGCAGATAGGTGGTTCCTAGTAGGATTTTCAAAAGCATCTAAAGCAGCTTTGGCACCTAACTCACTTAGGTGCTTTTGAAAATCCCACTTGGCACTAATCTGCATCTTTAGGGACATAATTACTTTTGCAAATTTAGCCCTTAAGCACTTTTGAAAATGTCACGCGAAGGTCCTCTTCTTTCATGTCATTAAAGTTACTAGAACATTGTTAGTATAACATAAATAAAGGAAACCTTCCCTGACCGGGAATTGAACCTGGGCCGCGGCAGTGAGAGCGCCAAATCCTAACCACTAGACCACCAGGGAGGACATTGCCTTTTCACCCCATGTCTGAGAAGGCACTGTTGGGGCACCTGTCATCTTTCTTCTTCCACCCCAGCCCCACTCCAAATGGTGCTATACAGCAGAAAGACCAATTTAGGATGGTATGATAGGCTGCACTTGGAAACAGAACATGCTTATAGTGCAAAAGAAAATTTCGCTACTCACTATGGGTAAAATTCACCCTATGCAGGGGATCTAACACAAAGCCTATACATCATTTAAATCCCAGAAGTGAAACTCCCATTGACTTCAATAGGAGCAGGGTTATTCCAAGGCTGAATATTTTTGAAAACTCCACCTTAGGACTCCTGGGTTCTTGACTGCCTGCCCGCCACTTGCTAGTCTTCAGTACGTCACTTAACCTCTCTGTACCTCTCTTTACCCAACTATATATAACCTAGGAAATCTGAACATAGTACTTCTTTACGTCACAGGGATGTTGTGAGGCTTAATTTAATTAATGTTTGCAAAGCCCTTCTGAGATGCTCAGATGAAAAGTGCCTAGGAATGTAATTGATTGTTACCACTATAGCAGTATTGTGTTAATTTTGATAAAGTCATTTGGCCCAAAGAGTCAAAAGGTGTTAATATGACCCTGTCACTGTCCAACACTAAACAGTTAAACCAGGTCAGGGGTTTCAGTACAGGGACTTAGGCCTGCTTAGTTCCATGGCAACAATCACCACAAAAAACCCTTCTAACCTTTTATTAAAGATACAGAAGACAAAGAAAAACAGTTAAAACATTTCAAATGTCAAGTATTAAGAAAGGCTTTCATTTTAGTAATATCCCTTTGTTTTTAAAGGAAAACCCCACTTGACAATCTTTTATATCGCATTAAAGACCGTAATAACTGTCCTTTTTAGGGAAAAGAGAAAAAAAGGTAGTTGAGATGGGCTGGCTCTGTCCAGTTCAGCTTCCTTAAATACAAAACAAGACAAACAGATGAAATTGGAGAGAAAGGAACAGGAAAGACAGAAAATTAAATTTCAGTCTCTGATGGGGACTCTGACTTGCATCCTCACTGCTGGAAAAAACGAGCATAGCACACTGTCTGATCAGTAACTCTGAGACCTGTCAAGCTTGTACCAGCATCAAGCTATTTAGGGCATTGCTTTTAGCTGCCTCTCTAGTCATAGGCCCGCAGCAGTATTGCAAAAGGTGCAGCCTTAAATATCTAAGGCAGACTCTTATTAAACAGAAGTCAAATAAGAGCTAGATAAGAAATAGAAGAAATAAGCTGTAGTAGGAAAAGGACAAAAAAGGGAAGGGGTAACAGCAGGAACCCAAATCTCACATTCCAGGTGCTTCTCAAGACTTAGCCAAAGCTGACTGAGATGGAGTTGTCACTGGTTTCCCCTCTCTGACCTGGTCTGGCCAGGATACTTTTCAGGATCAGGACCAAGGTCCAAAGGTGTCATGGTAGGTTCAAAGACATTAGGAGGGTGGCAGCCATGATGTTTACAGCTCCCTTCTGCCAGTCCCCATGCCTCCAGACTGGCATCATGATTTCCTCTAGAGTATCTTTTTTAAAGGAACCCAAAAGGGAGTGATGGAAGAGCCAATCCCCTCATTATATTGTCTACCAGTTTGGTCTAACACTCTTACACAAACAATTTTGTTTTATTAATTTCCATTTCCATTCTCCTTTGTTTATCAGGCATGATCATAACAGTCCATAGGTGGCATCAGTAGACATTTTTGTTTGGACTAATATAGTCTATAAAAGTCAGCAAAAATCAGGCAGTTTTATGTACCAGGCTGAGTTGGACTTTTGTTACTTGGGACAACTTGGAATACAGTCATTTTGTCTATATCCCCCCTCCTCCCCCGATCTGGAAAACCGGCGGGTCAAAGAAAAAACAAGTCACATTTTGATATCAGGAAACACACCTTTCACCAGAGTGCTAAATTCCTGCATAGCTTAAAAGCCAATAGGAAAATATTTTTGCAGAAGAGTTCTTAGAGAGTAACATTCGTATAGAAGATATTGTTTTTTGTTATGTGCCTTTCCCTTCCGTATAAAAAGGAACTGAAACCAGCGTATCACAGCAGGAATAGCACAAGTTAATGGCCCTGCAATAATATTCCTTCTTAACATATGAAACCAACGTATTAAGCCAACTTTTCTTTAATTGTAAAAAATGATTGAATCCCTTTCACCTCAATCTAATAGTCATTTTCCCTAACAGCAAGCATTAATGACTTCCCTGCCTAATGAAAATTAATTGCTATCCCGCCTTGACAATTACATTGTGATCGATCAAGTTTAAAGGAGCTGCAAGGGTCATTTGCTGTAATTCTAATGCAATCCATTAAATCTGCAGCAGATGATAACCTTTAACTTAGCCGCATATTAGGGAATACTAATGGCAACTCTAGATGTCACTGTTTATACAAGAAGTGATATATCATATTGTCTCTTTCTCCTAACTCTCTTATGGTGTTGTTGTTACTTTGTTTGTATGGAATTTCATTTACACATTGGACCCATCATATCGTTATAGTCTTGCTGCATTGCTATTAAAACCCAATCATACAAAGCCTCCTGCCAATGAGGTGAAAGTACTCAGCATATTGCAGGATTGGACCCTCAGGCCTTTAAGCAAAAGAGTGTTGTAAAATGAGGGTCAAATTTGCTCAGAGCTTATGCAAAGAGCACCCAGATGAAGCTATTTGCAGTGCACAAGTTTTATTGGTCTTACAAAACCCAGCAACTCTGCTACATATTCTTGTACACCATTTATTGGCACATAAGCTATTAACATTTATACAAATATATTCATGTAACGTCTCTCCTATACTTCAAAAGAGAAATTTCAATTAACTATATAGTCAATTCAAATAGCTAGGTGACTTCACAACCACTTTACTTCACGTGGTTCCATCTGCAGGAGATTTCTGTGCTGCTAAATATTCCAGCATCACCTTTCTCAACTTTGGAGGGCCACCACTAGATAAACTCTTTTACTCTGACATCATGTTAACAACCAATGTGAAGAGCAGACAGAAGCAATTCATAGTGTGCAACAAGTACTCTTGATCCTACAAATCCTAGCAATTCTGCTCCATACACTGAGCACCACCTTCAAGCATCTTATCTAGTCACCAACTATTTACATATACACAAATACAGAGCACTCCTCTAACAAAATTCACCCCAGGAGAGAAAAGGATGCAATGTGCCTCTTGTGTCAATGAGGTTAGTGGCATAAATGATGTGATGCACCCTCAGGGGCAGACAACTTTTAAATTAGTCAAAGTTCCCTAGGAGCAACAGCAATGGATACTTCCCAGAAAAGGTGCTGAATCAGACTGGAATTTTCAAAGGAGGTGTACACTGAAATCCCATTGGATTGCAAAAACTTGAAAATCCCAGATTCAATAGATTTTTCAGCCAGCCTCCCCTAGCTATAGTCTATAGTGTAGACATTGAGAAGGGAGTTCTGGCTATTGGGAAAGTGTGATGGGGAATTTTTTAAGCTATTGATCACATAATCAAATATCAAATGTTGTGTGGCAGGAAGATGAACTGCTGTTTTGGTCAGATACTGTGTATCTCTGTACTCTTTTCCTTTTAAATATACGGCAAGAATGCCTAGAGCTGTGCACTGGTGTCCTTCATTGTGGAGTTTGTACAATAGCTAAGCAGCCTTAATCTAAATACATATATTTATATGGTCTATATCACTGTGCCATCTGAGCACCTCTAAATGTATATGTAAAAAAACCTCACTATCTCCATTCTCAAAGAAGTACCTTGATTTTTTTCTGTTCTAAGCAGCATCTTTGCTGCTTGATAGTGTGTGTGTGTCTGTGTGAGAGAGAGAGAGAGAGGGAGGAGTGTGTGTGAGAGAGAGACAGAGAGAGGTGTAGGAGACTAAAGAGTTAGAAGCTGGACAAGTGGTCATGCCTAAACTACAGGGAACGGGGTCAAGGCAAGAGCAAACCTTGTTTCTGTTAATTGGTGTGAATTTTAGTTAGAGTCTGTTAACTCTTTTCTTCTCCTCCCTTCCTAGCCATCTGCGCAGGGGATGAGACTATCGCTGTTCCTGTACAAGGCCTTTTGGTGAGAAGAAAGCATTATCTTCCTTCTCCCCCTGGCACGTCTTTACTTCAAAGAATGCTAGTGTAAAATTTAATAGGTTTTAAAGTGATATGCCTGACCTCTGTCTGATAATCCGGTAAACAACAAACAGGGGCGGGTATAATTATATTAATTATGTAGTTGTTAATATTCATTTTATAGGTGTCAGTGTAACCAAATAAGGGTCTATGGGGAGCTTCTGAAAATGTATACATTTACATACGGTTATGGATAAAAGAATTGTATAGTGACCCCCTTGTTGCTCACTCCTGGCGTGGAGGTGGAATGATCAGGCAATCAAGGGTTCTGTCTCCCCAATCCGCCCTCGGGACAACCTGTTTGGTTATTTCTAACAACAGAGAGATTTATTGAGGGAAGAAATTAGCTTTGCCTTTAATTCTGAAAGCAGTGAGGTTCCATGGCCATTCTGTCTCTTGTGGAAGTAAATTCCATAGTCTAAAAATGTGTCTCCTACACTCACAAGTCAGCTGTACTGGTCAATAGGATAAGGATACATTGAAGTCTTTAAATCATGATTTGAGGACGACAATATCTCAATCATAGATTAGGGATCTATTACACGAATGGGCGGGTGAGGTTCTGTGGCCTGCAATGTGCAGGAGGTCACATTGGATAATCAGATGGTCCTTTCTGATGTTAAAGTCTATGAGTTCCTATACGAAAGACAACACTTGTAGCCAATCCTAGAATAAACTGTTCACAGATTTACCAGGTTAAAACGGGTAAACATACCCACACACAGAAAAGATCTGTGGTCTTAAGGCAAGTCTGCACTTAAAATGCTGCATTGGCGCAGCTGTAGCACTTTAATGAAGATGGTCGAAGCCAATGGGAAAGAATTGTCCCATCAGTGTAGTTAATCCACCTCCTGAAGAGGTGGTGTCTATGTCTATGGGAGAAGCTCTCCTGTGAACAAAGCATTGTCTACACAGTGAGAGTTAGGTATAATTACATAAGGGATGTGGGCTTTTGTAGTTATACCAACATAGGTCTGTAGTGTGGACCAGACCTTAGTTTCCAAAAGGTGTTAGAAGCCTCTAAAATAAGCAAGCTCTAAGACTCCTTTAGGGATAACGTAGGCCAAATGCTGGATCTCTTGCTTATGCTCAGAAATCTTGCTATAAGTCCAAGCAGGATAGAGACCCATTTTCTTCCTGTCAGGTATTTTTGTTCCATTCCCCCAGAGTTTAAACTGATGGGATGTGTCCACATGTCCATCTCCTCTTCATGTGTGCGGGGGGAAGCAATTAACAAAGTCTTTGTTCTTTGATGTTTCAAAATGGCTCATTTAGTTTCAATAGGCCTACTTGGTGGCAGGACCTAATGCCTTCTGTAGGAAGACAGAATTTTACATTTGACGTTTGATGTACACAATTACAGAGGTTTCAATGCAAACACAACATAACATAGTAACATGGGGTAGAGATGTTATAAGTGGAGAGGAAGAGAGAACACCTGAGTTTCCTAATGCAGTGAAATAGTACAGCTTTTATAACAATCTTTCATAACAATGACAACTTTGCAGACGTCATGCTTTTCCACAGAAGATCTCAAAGTGCTTTGCAAAAGGTGTAGTTTCCTTCATTTTACTGATGGGGAAATTGGGACACAAAAGCCAGCTCCTCAGCTGGACTAAACCAGCATAGGTCCACAGATGTCAGTGGAACTAAGCTCATTTACAATAGTTGAGGGTCTGGTAACAGAGTTTAAGAGACATGCCTAATTCCACACTAAAAGCCAATGGTAAG
Source organism: Mesoclemmys tuberculata (assembly GCA_007922155.1). NCBI lineage: Eukaryota > Metazoa > Chordata > Testudines > Chelidae > Mesoclemmys > Mesoclemmys tuberculata. Next base: position 14,680,353 of record ML675616.1, on the reverse strand, counting down.
TCAAGAGCAGAATTCAGCTGTTCCAGTCATACATTTTAATGACGAAACAGGCTTCACTTACACCTTGCTCATACTATGGATGAAAAATAATTAACTGTGTTTAAGTAGATTGGCTGGGGCAAGAAGTCCAGATTGTGCTCTCAATCACTCCAGAATACATCTTCAATAACTTCACTGACATCAGTTAAGTTACTGTGAATTTATAGTGATATAATTGAGATCAGATGCTGACCCATGAGTAGATATGTACCTGAAAGAAAAAAACAAGACGGGACCATCTCCTGACTTTTGGAGATTCAGCCATTAAAGCAATTGTGAAAGGGGAGGGTAAGGAGAGGGAAGAAACGAGCACCAATTGAGCACAAGATCAAGATGTTGAAAACAAAATTAATCAGGGAATCAAAGGACATGGAGAAAGGAATTTTTTGAATTACCAATACACCATGCATGTTGCCTGAGAAATAATCAAGAGGAATTGGAACAGCTCATTTATGAATACAAGTTATATCTAATTGGTACAGTATTACTGAAACATGGTGAGATGATCTGTAATGGTAATAACTTTTTTACAAAGTACCCAATAGGCAAAAAGGGAGGGAGAGTGGCACTCTATATAGAAAATGGCATTAGTGGTTTCCAAATCACTGATAACTCAAAAAAAAAAAACATCTTGACTGCTTAGACATCAATGTTCTAACAGATAATGCACAAGATGGGATATTAGTTGGTGTCTCCTCCAGATCACCAAATCTCACTAGGGAACTAGACGATCACTTTCTTATGTGCTTATTATAACATGGAGGGGAAAAAGTTGCATGGTCATGGAGTACTTCAATTTGAGTAACATGCTGGTGATCTCATGCTGCCAGTACTAAAGCATTCTTGGAACATCTAAATGTTATAGATAACAATATCCTAACTCAAAAAGGTTGGAGCCAACACAGAGGAATTCTTTATTTGACCTTGTCTTCAACTCAGAACTAAAAAATAAGTGTAGTTTGGGTATAAGCAATCATGATTTGATCATATTTATAATGTGCAAGCTAAATAATGTCCAAGACGCACACACACACTTTCATAAATCAGCTAGGAGGAAAAAATTAACAGGAAAAATGTGTATGATGATTGGGAATCATTTAAGAACAGCTTACTAGCTGTTACAAAGCCACAGTCAAGGAAGAAGACCAACCTGGTTTAGGGGAAATGAAGGCAGATATTTTAGAAATTATACATAATTAATAAAGGAAGCAAAGGGATACAAAGAGAAATATATTGCAAGCAGAATTAAGTACAAGAAGAAGGTGGGTTTTTTTTTTTAATATATTAAGAACAAAAAGAATCCTGACAATCATATTGGTCCATTACTATATAGAAACAGCAGTCATCAATAATACAGAAAAGATAGACATGTTCAATAAATATTTCTCTTCTGTATATGGGAGAAAAAAAACAAACAGATGATATAGTCTCATTATATGGTGATGACAACAGCTGGAGACAGAACACAATATGGGGAGGGCTCTGAGTTATTACAGTGAAATCTTTCCCCAGGCGTCTGGCTGGTAGATCTTGCCAACATGCTCAGGGTCTAGCTGTTCACTGTATTAGGGATCAGGAAGAAATTTTTTCCTGGGTCAGTCTGGCAGAGACCCTAAGGTTTTTTCACTTTCTTCTGCAGTATGGGACGGGTCACTTGCAGGTTTAAACTAGAGTGAATGGCAAATTCTCTGTAACTTGAAGTCTTCAAATCGTGATTTAAGGACATTAATAACTTAGCAGAGTTTATAGGTCTATTACAGGATGAGGTGGGTGAATTCTGAGGCCTACAGTATGCAGAAGGTCAGACTAGATGATCATGACGGTCCCTTCTGGCCTAAAAATCTTTGAGATACTCTTTTCACTCCATCAGTATCTCAGAAAGTTGTTAAATGGCAGCTAATAAAGTTAAATATTTTTAAATCAGTAGGTCTGGATAATTTTGAACCCAAGAGTTCAAGATGATCTTGCTGGACTGCTAATATTGATTTTCAACAAGTCTTGGAGCATGGGGAAGTTCTAGAAAACTGGAAAAATGCTAATACTGAGCCAGTTTTTAAAAAAGGGTAAACAGGATGACTTGTGTAATTATAACTCTCTCAGACTGAAATCTACCCCAGAAAAGATAATGGAGCAGTTGATACGGGACTCAATTAATTAAGAATTAAAGACGGTAAGATAATTGATGAAAATCAACATGAGTTTATTGAAAATAGATCTTGTCAGAGTCACTTGATATCTGTTTTTGATGAGATTATAAATTTAGTTGATAAAGAGAAGAGTGCTTCTGAAAGGCATTTGGCTTGGTACTGCACGACATTTTGATTAAAAAGCTGGAATGGACTTCTATTCTGAATCAGGCCTTACTGTCTGCTCCTCAGCCAGGATTTTTTAAATTTTAATCACATCTTTCAGCTTAAGCTTCAGCATATGCGTCAACATCTTAAACTAGATGATACTTGAACACTAAAGCTCTGAAATGTTATGGTTCTGAGGCATATTAGAAGCTGTAGCATGCAACGTAAATAGTTTCATTCAATAAAGGTAAAAATCGCACCACTATCAAGTGTGACTCTGCTGATGTGGAAAAAAAATTAAGCATTGCAACAGGTTATTAAATTGTTAATGGACACATTCTATTCTTGGGTTTGCGGTTTGGTGCAGCCTGGGCACAACGTCAAACTGCATCAACATTGACAGCCGCTGACAAGCTCAGGGGGGAAAAAGGAAGGCTGAATGAATAAACTGTTCTGTAAATAAAGAGACATTGTAACCATTTAAAGTGAGACGGGATTTAATTTAGAAAATTAACACAGGTTCCTGACATGGCAAAATGCAGCAATTTTCTAAATCTCATCCTTATTGGTCAGGGGAAGGTTATTTCCCTTGATAATGAGAAACATTAAATGCCCCCTCCCTGGAGGAAAGTTCAGGGTATCAACTGAATAAAAGGGGGGGAAATCAATATAATTTTATGCAAGGGGCATTCTTTTTTTTCCATGTATAAATTATATAAATTGCTGAGACATAAATTGGAAAATGTAAGAGAAAAGACAATGATATTCAGAGTGATATTTTCTTTTAACCACTTAGAAATAATAATAATATTTAGCATTAGAGCTGGGCAAAACATTTTCAACACATAGTTTTTCCTTAAAAATCCTTTTTTGGATCCTGAAACCTATTTGTTGAATTCAGATTGAACTCAGTAAAAGGTTTTGGTTGAAAAAAAAAAATGTTTTTGAAAGAGTCAAAATATTTCACTTCAAATATAGTCAAACTTTTTCTTTTGACTTCTCAATTCAAAACAGTATTTCAAATTGACATTTGGCCAATTTAAAAAGCAAAACAAAAAAAGTGAGGAAAAAACCTTGAAATGGATGATTGAATGGAAAAATTGGTGGAAAAATCCTTGAATTGACTGAAAATGAATCAAAAACTTGAAAAAATATTTTGCGTTGATGTAAAATGATTTTTTTTAAATTTCATTTAATCAAAATCTTTTGGAAAAGAGATTTTGGTTCACATCAAATAGAATTTTTTTTCAGATTTTTTCATTTCAGCATCACCTAACTGAAAAATCCATTATTTGTTCAACCCTACTGGAACATGTTCCCTGCATATTACCTCTTTTCTCCTCCCTCCCACTCCCAACTCTCAAACTATAGTCACTATTGAAATGGCATTAGATCCTAATAGTTACCATGGTTATTTCCTCATCTTTGTATAAGGAAAAGCTGTAGGATCTCATCTCACTGGGTGGTAACTGTTGTTAAATGCTGGAGTTTTTTAATTGCAACCAGTGTGCAGACTTCATTCAATAATCCTTTATCAGGCACAGCTTTCTTTTACTATAGCTTCTGATATTAAAGTCAAAAGTTTTGCTGAAGACTAGGCTCATATACAAGGCACAATGAAAAAAGGAAATTCTGTAGGAACAGGTCCTATTTCTTTTTTAATATAGGCAGATTAGATGTGCTTTTTAAAAGTGGAGCTTGTTTAGTGGAGAGATTCTTTGTTCCCACAAACAATTAATACATTCCCATTGTTGGAAGGATTCTTCCTGTTATTAAGTATCATCAACTTGCAGCCTCCTAAAATGTTCTTTTGTCCATATTACAGACAAGGTCTACAGTCAAATCAAAAGAAAAAAAAGCTGCCAAGGAGACAAAGGCAGACAGAGGGGAAAACTGCACAAGCTAGTCTTCATCCAAGCAAAATAATGGTGTTCAAAAGCTATAATTATTTTCATGATTCTAATTCATAAAATTTACTCTGAAAATGGACAGAGATTTATGGTATTTACCAGGCAATAGGTAATGTACACAAATGCAATTGACTGCATGGGAGTTCCATTTTTGTTCAAACACAATCTAGAAAGATAGGCTCAGTCTGTCACCCACGCCTTCCCAGCAAGAGTTCTTAGAGGCATTAAATAGGTTTAGCAAATGCTCCCTTCTGGAGCCAGCCATTCTTTATATGCCACTTGGTGTACACAATTCTTTACAGCAATCATACCTACAAATACACATAGCCATAAAATTATGCTGTCCTTTTTAAAACCCAGCACCAGCACCAGACTATTTCTACCTGTGGTAGTGCATTCCATACACCAGTAAAGGTGTGGGAAACATCCAGAGGTCTGGATACAGACATGAAGGACATGGAAGCCTTATGTGACTACATGACAAGGTCCAACCATTACTAAAGAGTAACAGACCTATTGCATTCAGGGAGATGACACATCTGCTCGGAAGACAGATGTAAAGCCACTGGTGCAGTGACGTGGGCAGCAGTCTAATTTAAATATTCCCTCCCTACCTTGATAAAATTCATAGTGATCCCACCCCCACTTTCTTCTCCACATTGTGCCAATTAAGTTAATTGCCATTCTGGGGTTTCCAATATGTCTTCCAACAGAAAAAACCAAACCAACCATAATTACCATTGGAGGGAAGCCTGCTTCCCCTGGACCATCATGTGGATGTTTAACCTTGAGAAGTACCTCTCAATTGTCTAGGTGACATTTCTTTGTTTCAAAGCTGTCAACCAGGGATGCTGGCTCCAGCGCCATGCTGAGCAACCTCCCCGCCTCTGCTGAAAGACAGCTGGGGAAGAATCCCCAATCACCTAGTGAGGGTGCTAACTGCCACTTCAGTCTTCATCTCCCAGTGCCTGGGAGTCACATGTGGCAACCAGCAGAGACTGCAGTCACGAGATCCACTTGCAAAGGAAATCACGATTCGACTTCCAGTTAAGCTCTGTGCAACCACCGCTGAGAAGTAGGCCCTCCCTCACGATAGACGCAGGTCTTCGCATTTGGGAGGGGAGACTGATCTCCAAACCTCAAGCTTGCTCCTCACCATGAAGCAGGAAAGGATTAATGTTTGGTACTGAACAAAGCAGCATTACCTTCGATTCCTTCTAAATCCACCATTGCTTACTCACTACGATGGAGTGTACAAGTTATTGAGGGGCTGGGGTTTGCAGCTGCATGTCTGACATAAAAACACTAGCTAAGGCTCTTATTTTCATTGTTGAATACCCTGGTGTGATAACTGCTTGAAAGCATATTGAACCTGCAGCCTTAACATAGACCATTTGTTAGCTTTCTGCTCTGCCATTCACTCTGCTGCCTGCAGAGACAGATCTTCTATGAAATTTTGTATCCTAGCAGGTTTGTCACAGTTATTTAGTTTGGACCCAGATCCTGCAAGTTCCTAGTCATTTCCTGCAAGATGCTGTGCATTCTCAACTCACTTTGATTGAGAGACCCCTCAGCACGCATGGAAGGATTAGGTCGCAGGTACACAGCTGTGCTTTGAACTTTTGGGCTTTTTGCACAGTCATATTTATGGCCGTTGTGAAATGCTGTGAGTCAGCTGAAACCTCGGCCAGCAGGCTCCCCAAGGAAGTAGTGTCTCAACAGCAAAGAAATGTGAGGACTGCAAATTTTCACTTCCTGTCATAAGTGCGTGGTTTATTTTTTGGATGATTGCTCTGACAGATAACTTAGGCATGCCATTTGTTTCTTGACATTTTATAAGCAAAAATATCTTCTTTTTTTTTTTACTGGAAGCTCAACCTTAGTCTTTGTGTTCAATTTGGCTGCAAAATTTCTGGCAGAAGGAACATCAGTATTTGTTTGCACTCAATCACTGCACTCATGATAAAAATTCTCAACCCCACTGGCATGCATTCAGAAATGCCACCAAGCATATACAATTGAAAGAAAAGAAATAAAGAGATGCCAATTATGCTTGACTCTAAAGCTATGGAAAAATCATGGAAGCAGAACTTTAGACATGAGGCATCATTTTGGTGCTTTTAATATATGTTTAAAAACGTTAAAATGATGCCTTAAAGTTCCATTTTTATTATTTGTTTATACACTCTCTGTCTTTCTCTCTCTTTCTCACTCACTTTCTTTCTATTAAATCAGTGGTCCTGCCAATACCAGAATGTTAACAAGATTAAAAGTCACTGGAGAGAAATAGCACTTTAAAGAACGCCTTACATGTGTGAAATCAAGACACATGTTTGATATTTTCTTCCAAGCATTCGTACATGTCACCTAACCAGTGGGTTCTCTGGTTCATTTCTGAGAGAGAGAACTTTAGCACACAATTAGCAAGGGCCAAATCCTGACATCAGTGCACTGCCTTAGTAGGCAGGCTGTGCACTGATAAATTACATGGATACAGATCTAGGAGGACTCCTCTTTCTCCCCTAGCCAGTGTGGCAGCAAAAAGCTGAGGTGAAGTACCCCATACCATGATGCTCTGCTTCTCTGGGAGGAAGAAGGTAAACTTGCAAACATTTGAACGTATTGCTGCCCCTCTGCCGAATGGTAGCAGTTGACAGGACTCTATGGCTGGCTTCCCATTGGAGAAGAAATCAGTGACTGGGTATTTTCCTGAGGGAAACCTGTTCATTTACATACATATATCAGTCCTGGAACAGACGTGGTCATTAATGGTATGCAGGCAATCCCTTCTTTTAGCACAAACACTAATGTCCAGGGAGCAGCTCTGTCTCGCAAATCCACTCTAGTTAGAGGGACAAGGCAAAAAGCAAACTCCCTTGCTGTTTGCCATAACTCCCCAAAAGAAACTGTATCAGAAAACAAAATGACACAGATCCTCAGATTTTGATGAGGATTTAAGTTACATTTGGAAACTTGGGAGAGCCCCAGGCAAACCAGGATCATTGTCACCTATGAAAACTAAAAAGGGGTCTCCACAGCCTAATGATCCTACTCTCTTCCATGTCCCAATCCCCTCTGTGGCTAAACAACCACCTATGTAGCATCTGAAGGGGAAAAGGAGAAGCTAGGTGGTCTGGACACCACCAGGAAGCCCACAATAGCTTATCCCTGACCTGGAATATTAGATGGGTGGCTTTAAATTGGTTCAACTTGGATTCTAAGGTTGGATGCTAAAATATGCCTCTTCTCCAACCCTTGTAAGAGCTCTTGAGACCCTTTCAGTGCAACACTGTCCCCCCATCAAGTCTAAGGTTCAGTCACTTAGTGATACATCAGTGATTTCAGCTCTAGTGAAAACTGAGCAGTGTAGTGTGGTGTTGCGTAGGACTGACTAGCATGGGTATAAACTGCACTGTAGATGGGGTGGCACAAGTTAGGAGAGTAAAGTGCCATCCATGCATAAACTATATGGCATTTACCCTACATAGCTTCCTACATGCTCATGCAGTGTCTCCCACATTTATACAACTACCTTTAGCAGTGCAATATCCCACTGCCTCCCTCTTGCCAGATCCTTGCACTGCCACATGCCTCTATTTACACATTGAAGAGACAAGTGTTGACACAGCCTGCATTCACTATGGTACATATATTGTGCGAATACTCTATATGCTGCCGTAAGTGTAGACCAGACAAAAACTGAGTCTGATCATGTCTGTATTTAAACTCTGGAGGGAGAGGGTCAAATGGTATCTAGGATTTTTAGCAGAATCTACACCACTATGTAGGAACACCTGTCCCCACCTACTATGGCTTGCCCTTGGTTAGCTGGTGAAGTTACATTCAGGGTGACGCTCTCAGTTATCACATGTTAATTATAGCTTTGCTCCCCTTTAGGCATACAATAAGGATAACAAGATTTCATTAACCCCGCGTTCAAAACTAAAGTGAATTTTAAGCCAAAACTGCCAGAACGGATCACTTTTGCAAAGCAGGTCTATCTGTTGATCAACTAGGCAAATAGGCATACCTATGCAAATACAGTAGAACCTCAGAGTTACGAACACCTCGGGAATGGAGGTTGTTCCTAACTCTGAAATGTTTGTAACTCGGAACAAAACGTTAAGGTCGTTCTTTCAAAAGTTGACAACTGAACATTGACTTAAAACAGCTTTGAAACTTTACTATACAGAAGGAAAATGTTTCATTTAAAGATGGCTAAAAGCAGCAGGCACAGAAACAGTTACCTTGTCAATTTCAAAAAAAAGCTTTCCCGTTATCTTGCTAGTGGTTTATGTTTAACATAATACTCCACTATATTTGTTTGTGTGTGTGTCTGGTCAGTTCGTGACTCTGGTGTTGATAATTCTGAGGTAACTGTGCGCTCTTGTCTTGAGGTCTTTTTCCCAAGGCATCAATAGGTGGCAGGGGAGAGCTCACTTAGACTCTGGTTTCCATATGGAAGGTAGTCTATTGCTAGTTTCTGAACCAGACAAAATCCTTGTGTTTGGAAGCCACTTGCCAAAGTCCTCCAATTTTTAATGAATATCACTTGGCTCCTCTCTAGGACAGACCCCCTGTTGTGAAATATGCCGACTTTTGTGCTGGTGCATGGAAAACATGGAAAAGTTGTCCCTCAGTTGCAGAAAAGGATACCCTTTTTTCTGCTGCTAAACCAAGTAAATGCAAATATGATAGAAGCAGATGATAATATGTATAAAATCAAAAGATAGTTAAACAATTCACTCATCTCTGCATCTAAGGCCAAAATGATACTTTAGTGCAATTTTTCCATGCCCAATATCAATGAACAAGCATAGGCAATATACAGGCATGGTGACTTCTCATTCATCGTGGTGACGTTTTAGCCCAAATTCCTGGAAATACAACATTACCACAACGGAATCTCTTTGTGAATGCTTTGGAAACATATTTTTTGTCATAGTCATCATTTTTTAAATATGTGAGGCTGTCAAAAAAACTAAAATAATTCTTGGACTACTTTGCTTCAAACTGAGAATCAAGCATGTGATTGTTTTTCTAACTGGTCTTCATTACTGCCTAAATTATTTTGTTCACAAATTAATTAATTCTCATACTTCAACAAACCCCCAAGTGTGAACTGAAATTATTTGTCAGTGATCTAAAAGAATGAGAGCCAGATACTGATTTTACTTATACTGTTATAAATGAAGAGTAGCAACTCCTGAAGTCAATGGACATGTCGTGATGCTAGCAAGATTCAAATGAGATCTAGAAAACATAAATAAAACTATTTAGAATTTTAATGATCCAGCTAAATCCATCTGTTTAGAATAAACTACCCTTTATGGTCTAAAGTAAGGAACTGATATTCATTAAACCAAGAGAACTTGTCAGACATTCAGAGGTCAGCAATCTCCTGAGAAAATTATCAGTATGTCAACCTCTTTAATGATCTTGAAGACCGTGGCATATTTGAAATGTGCTTTACCAAATAAAAGGATGGCTTTCTAAATCATGACAGGTATCAAGAAGAAAGCTGAATGCTTAAGTGGCCCGCTGAGGCATGAATCTTCAACTATGCAACCTTAAAATATAAGAAATGGGAGCTGGGTAACCATTCCCGCTCAAAACCTTTCCCAGACACACAATGATTTATTTGCCATGAATGCAACTAGTGCAAAGCAATGTTAAAGGATATACCTGAGAAAGTTAATAGGGAGGGCCCTAATAGTGAAATACAGCTTTCACCACTGTTAAAATTTAAAGTATTCAGAACTTCAGATATACTGTATTATTCCTAAATTTCATGCTGGCAATAAACATTTGCTCTGATGCCCTGATTAGAATTTATTTATCCAAAGGAGTATCTGAATAGTATATCTACCCATAAATCAAATGGACAATTTCTGGTGAAAGTAATTTTAAAAGCCAAATGACTGAGGGGCCAAATCTTCAGCTGGTGCATATTGGCTGATACAGATTCCTTTAAATCGAAGGACCTATGACAGTTTACAACTGCTGAGGACCTGGCCAGAAGTCTTCAAAAATGGAAAGCTTCTAAAAGCTTCTGCATTATAAACTATTTGGAGGGTTCACAAAACCAGGCCTTTGGGGGTTCCTAAAAACAAATAAAATGTGAGCAGATTCTTTCCTGGCTCACACATCATCAACAGCTGACTTAGTTTTAATTGCAGAAACTTTATTACTGTAGATGATGCAAGAACCAGAAATTCCACAACTTGACCTGCACACGCCAGATTGCATTGGCAGTTTAAAATAAAAGCAAAAAAAACTCCCAGCCCATCCTTTTACTTGTAATCTGAGCAAGTTTGATTTGGAGCCATTGAGAAACAATGAGCATAGAACCTGATGAGGTCATTGAGAGAGAGGCCCAGTTTTACAGCCTGCTTTCCATTCCCTTTGCATTTCCTGAGCACTGCAAAGGCAGCAGATATTCACCTTAAATCTCCTGCTGAGGATACTACTAGTGAAGTTTTGCCAGCAGGAACAGAGCTGACATAACTTTCTCCTAAGCTTTCTTTCCCTGTGGCCTCCAGCTGCAATGCACCCTGGCTATGCCCAGCTGGCAAACTGTACTCATGGACCATTATCAGCTAGTACAAATTTGAGGTGCCCCAGACCACTCCAACCCTTTGTGGAGCTAGGCAGTGGAAGAGAATCAGGAAGCTGTTACACTGACAGATCCTCTGAGCACAGCAGAGAAGCGGACCCTAGTGTAACATTAATAAAGCATGTTGATAAAGTGACTATTTCTCACTTATGTAAGTTCAAATTGACGTTACAGTACCCAGATACTCATTCAAGGTTCCTAAATGCTTCGCTGAGCATTGAAAGATAGTATTAGACAGCCTCTTAATATGTTTTAACATGTTTGGAAATTGAGCTTGCAATTTGCCCAGATAACAAAAAAATTGCACTACATTCTTGGGTATGAAAATTTGCTGTCAGTCGAACTTGAACACATTTTACAACATTAATCCTAAGTAGCTACAACTAGCCATTTTAAGCCTACCACTCCACATGTGCATGCTTTTGATTCAGTTATTTCACTTTGGATATGACCATGATTATAAATTAGACTGCATTACTGAACGATTATTACAATAATGGAAAATAAACCTAATACTCCTACTGGAGCAATGTCTGTTGACTACTATTCATTCTCATCTTGGCTACATGCAGGAGTAGTTGGACAACACCATCTGAAAAATGTCAACCACATATACAGAGCAGTTATCCATGGGAAGGTAAGAAGAGAATTGGTTACAAACTTGGCGCTATCAGGCCAGAATCTTGGAAACACCTTTGATTTCAGGTTGAAGCAAAACCAAATCGTTTAAACAGAGAGCACACCTAAGCAAGAGATAACTAATGAATGATGTGCTCTACCCCAACCATAAAACTCAACATGGTGTGCCAAAATCTGAATTATGAGACAAAAGGGGGGGAAATCAGGCTTCAAGTAATGAAGTGTCACCTACAAAATAAGAGGAAAATAATAGAAAAACTATTGTTCTCTCAAGTTGGGGATAATTTTCAGTAACGTAGAATGACAGTTTTTAGTGCATGAACCCAGTTCAAAACCATGTTTGTTCTCACTTCAGCATTGCAAAAGGAAAACCATTTTAAAGTGGAAAACATCCTGCTGAAACAGGAAAGTCACTTCATTTCTAAAGTTCAGATATCTTGCATTTTATATAAATCATATGTTTCACTTCAGTTATAAGGATGCTGGTTTCCCCTCATGCTATTCCTAGAAATGACGATCCTATAATAAAACATCCCTTCTTTGCTTCTCATGCTGAGTTAACCAGGAGAATCATTTTAAGACCTATTGACTTTATTGTCCGCATAGATTGCTCAGGTAACGAAGCGGAAGAGGGTTGCTGAGAAAGCACAGCAGGAATATAACCATAATGAAATTAAGATTAACTGAATTCTGTCACCTTGGGATGGGGAGCTCAAGAGAAAGAACAACAGTGCCAGGGGATACTTGCCATTTCTGTAGGAAGTTGACTAGGACATAGTGCACATCATCATTGAATTTACTGTGTTGTTGGTATTACAAAAGAACCAAGGGATGCCAGTCAATATTAGGGCTTCATTGACCCAGAAGATATATCAACAAATGGTAACAGACAGTCCCCTGTTCTGAAGAATTTACAACGTAAACAGACAAGACTGACAAAGGCTAGGAAAAAGGAATTATTATTTAGAGCTGGTTGGGAATTTTTCTACTTTTTTCTGGGAATTAGGATTTCTTAAATATGTTTTCAGCAAGTGAAAATTGGAATTTTTCAGATTTCAGCGTGTTTTGATGAAAACCTGATCTCTTTTTTTAAAAAAAATGGAAACATTTTGACCACCTCTCCTGGAATACTCCAAAGAAAATATTATTTCCATTTTACAGTTCAGGAACTGAGACACAAAGAGACTAAGGCTATTTTTACACTATAACAGCACAGCTATGGAAAGGGTTTTGCCATCAATTCGATTAATCCATCTCTCTGAGAGGCAGCAGCTAGGTTGACAGAGGAATTTTTCTGTCAGCCTAGCCATGTCTAAAATGGGGGATAGGTCGACCTAACTATGGCACAGCAAGCATGACATTTTTCACAGCCCTGAGCAATGTGGGAAAGCCTAACTAATTTTTAAGTATAGACTAGGCCTAAGTGACTTTTCCAAGGCCACAGAGCAAAACCCTGGTAGATCTTGAGATCCAGTCCAGTGTTTGAATCAAAAGACCATCCTAATGCATAATAGTAGATTCCTTTTTTTCCCTCATGATCCTAAAACAGCAGATTATGTATACTAATTAACCAGTTTAATTGTAACCTTAATTCTCATTCTGATCATTTAAACTATCTTCATGTACACAGCAGCCATGCAAGACACGAAACTGAGGCTAGAGAGAACAAAAAGGAATTGTGTCTCTATGTAGCAGATTCTTAGACTAATGTTATAACAATAATTATGGAGCCATTATCATGGGTCTATAATAAAACATACAAAAAATAATTTTAAGGTATGATCCTAACAGCTGCTGAGATCCTGGTGTCCCATTGGCTTCTTTAGGACCACCTGTCACTCACCGGCCCTTTCGGAGGCCAGCAACAGGCCTCTATTCAACAAGACACTTAAGCATATGTATAACTTTAAGTACAAACCTAAGTATCTTGCTGAACTGAGTCTGCAGTTTGGGACTGAGGGGGCATATAAGATTGATAGACTAAATGTTCAACTCTGGGATCTGAGTTCAGATCTCAATGTTAAATCACATAGGGACAATCGACAATGTTCTGTTGAAGCTATTTTTTTAAATGGAAAATGGAGTTTTCAGCTACACAATTTTATCTTCTAAAAGCACCTGCTTTCTGCAGAAAATGTTGACTTTTCCTCCAAAAATCAAATGCCCCAAATCTGAATATTTTAATTTGGAAATGCCACTGTGGTATCTCCTGCGAGTTGTTTGGGCACCTCACGTGCTCCCATTCTTCTCTATCGGTCACACTCCCCAGCAGGACTATATCTCCCGGTGTGCATCACAGACCTGGGACTCCCTTGAAGTCCAAAAGGGGTCAGCAAAAGGGGAGACTGTGATGCACATGGGAGATAGTCCAGCCAGGGAACCCACCTGAGAGAAGAGAACTGGGACACAAGGCACCACTACAGCATTTCTGAATGGAAATCTCTTGGATTTTGTCCAAAAATGTCAGTTTTCAACTTTTTGTAAAAAAGTCAAAATTTGCCATGGAAATTTTTGACAAAACCAATTTTTGTTTGTTGGTTTTCATTGAAATGTTCTGCAGCAAAAGAGAAAAACATTCTTCAACCAGCCTGAGTCACAAGTTAAAGAGCTTTTTTGGCTCATTCAAGACCACATTTGTGAAAAAAAATTAATCCTTTTACATGGTTGCGAAGGGACATGCACAACTAATAAAAATAATCTCTGAATATTCACTTAAATAAAATACGGTCTTCACTTTGTTTTTATTAGGAACTGTTTTGTGCTCACATTCAGTGAATATTCTAACAGATGAAGAAGACACACAGAAAGAGGCTGGGTCTACAGTGATGGCGGCAAATTTGCCACCATCAGATCAATTGCTCTGGATTGACTGAGCGGTTTCTGTAGACCCACTCAGTCAACCTAGCAAACGATGCAGGAAAACCACCCCAGTAAGTGGTGTAGCGCTGCATGTTCCCTTCAACACAGCGCAGTGTGGACGGTGCATGGAAGGGACGCAGCAAAGTCGACGGGAGATACACAAGTGATTTACGTCACTTGCGTATCTCCCGTCGACTGCCGCCAAATCCCGAAAGGAAGTGTAGACCAGGCCAGAGACAGTTCACTTTGCATTTAGAGATGCACTGGAAAGCTGGCTTTGAAAGAGTTACATCCATCAGGTCAGGAAACAAAGGAATAAATTGTGACCTCTGTGCCTAATCAAAACTAAGGAGCAGAGGTAAAATGTAAACATTTCCAATTTCAAATAGTCACAAGCACCAAAGATCAAGAATCTTTCAGTGAATTATTAGGAACAAGATTTTGCTTTTCAGGAGATAATTTGCAAAGAGAAAGGGAGACTAAATTCCTCAAACAAATTATTTGCTCAAGAGAGATTTAGGACTAATAATAATAAGGATATTACAGGTCAGTACTGAGGTGAATTGATAACTCTGTGTAGGGAAAGTTGCACAATTTTTGTTTGGCTCAAGCAGTAAAATTAATAAGTATTGAATTCCTCACTGGTTAATCTCTGCCTCACTCTCTCTAACCAAACAAAAATGGTGCAGTAATTATAGTTTGCATTCAAAATGAACTTAGAGGAAAATTTAATGTCCAAAAATGTTTCAAGCAGCTCAATTAATATTCCTGAAACTGAATTTTTTACTATGTGCTGCAAACAATTTCACAAATATTTTATTACTAACATCAGTTTTCCTACAAACTCCAAACTAAGCAAAGTTGTTACAACAGAAAAATGTTAATAATAATCAGACCTTTACATAGCATCTTTCATCTAAAAGGATTCCAAATGGCTTTATTTTTATTACTTCAGTGCAAAGGTCATTTATTTCCAAATGACAATTTCTTTATATTCTCTTTCCTTTGATGCATTCACCTAGAAATGAAAGATTCAGTGCGCTTGTAGGATAAGTTATATTGCTTTACACTTTTCCTTTAAGATTTGAGAACGCTATTTTTCAGCAAAGACTGTGATGTAAAAGTGGCTTTCTGGTACCTAGCCTCCAGAGCCACATTTGATAAAAAATGCAACAAAAAACCATTCTCTGAGCTTACTGTGGTCTCAGCCTAATAGTTTATTATACAGTTTATAAGAAACATGTTATTCATGTAAGTGGCATCATTGGAAACATAAATTAAGATATAAACATAACAACGAGAGTTCTGTGGCACCTTAAAGACTAACAAATTTATTTGGGCATAAGCTTTCGTGGGCAGAAACCCACTTCGTCAGATGCAGACATAAACATAGATACCCATTTGCAACGGTTGTGGATTTCATTAGGGTGGTTGAAAAACTCTCTCCAGCCAGTTGCCTTAGGAATGGTCTGTTTTAATTTGCTTAGTCTTCTGTCTCTCATCAGCCTCTCTCTGCGTTGGCAGTGAGAAGTCAAGTAAACTATGGGGAGAGAAATGGGAACAAAAAATACAGTGTATGAAGGAAACTGATCCTCTTGTGTGCTCTTTGGAGTTCTAATACAGCTTTGGAATTTTGACACTGCTGTGAGAATTATATTTTTTCTCATTTGTTTTAAATTCCATAGCTTCTTATTTTCCTTTGTGTTTCTCACCAATGTTGTAATTTTATGGATTTGCACAAAATATCCAATGGCTTCTCATGCACGGTTCAAATAGTTGGACTAAATCAGCAGAAAAGACACAGAGCTGAGAGACAGAGAGATATCACTGGTCTGTATTGAAGTAGCTGTGAAATTTTTTGGCTTTTTAAAAATAAGATAACCACAAAGTAAAATTAAGACTGAGTTTTTTCTAAAGCATCTAAGAGAGCGAGGCACCCATCTCCCATTGAATTTCAAAAAGGAGATGAGCATCCAGTTTCTTTAGGCTCTTTTAAAGGCCCCAGTTTAAAGACAAAGGGACAGATTCCCAGCAGCTATAAGTATGTGTAGCTTTACCGATGTCAATGGAGCTATGCTCACTGACAGCAGCTGAGGTTGCTCTTGCTCTCCCAGATGTTGATGTTTATAGAAAGGGAAAAGACTCATTTTAAATGGTATTGCACTGTGAGAGGGGGACACCATCAACTTGAAATCTAGTCAGTCTGGAAAAAAGCTGAGATAAAAGCAGCATTAAAAAGGATCATATGGACAGGTCTCATCCTCTCATCTGTCTACAGCATGTTGAACTTCAGTACACGAAACTCAAATGAGATGGCAGTTACCACATTAAGTATTGCTTAAGGGCAAGTCATAAAGACCTCACAAAACAATTTTAGAAGTCTGCTTATAAGAGTATAGAACATACTCAACTTTCTAGCTATATAACTTCAACGTCCAGATCTCCTGCCCATTCTCTACATGCACACACAGGGCTTAGGGCTACATCATTCTGCACTAGTGGACGATTTAAAAAAAAAATGGTAATCACAATAATAGAGCCCCAGGTCCTTGACCTGACCTCACATCAGTTATTTTCTTAAATGTCTTTCCACAGCTTCAGAAGAAGCCTTTTCATCAATCCTTCTTTTTTGCTTCCTAAATCCAGGCTTACTTACAATAGTCTGTTTCAGCATCATGGGTTATGTTTTCAAAGAGCTTTAGCCACGTCTCTTTCACTTACCTTAATGGGAGCTGAGTGGTTAAAACCCCACACACAATGCTTTGAAAACGAAGGAGCATGAGTCAGCTCAGGGGTTCAAGTGGACTGGAATTGACAGAGAAGCCAGGCAGTGATGTGTTCACCAGTAAAGCACTAGCTCCCAAGAAAAAGAGCTTGGTGGGTGACATGTGTGCTTCCTGCAATGCAGTTGGACAGGCTAGAGACTAGCACACACAATAGATGGCACAGCTGCTTTTGATGAAGGAGACAGAAGGATTAAGCTGTGATAGACTGGGTAGTGTGTCAATGCCAAAGCAAGAGAGAGAAACTGTGCTGTGGAACTTAGATGTGCAGTAACCTATTAAACATATTTATGGAATGTTTAGGAGTATGCAGCAGGAATATTAGACTGGAAACTAACGTTATGGTGCCCCTCACGCCACTGACACTTGGGAGAGGGTGTCCCTCCCTCTACTGCATGGAATATGAGAGAGAAAAACCTGATTCGCTTCATACATCACAATTCCTTTTTTACTTACATCCCCATAAATCAGAATGACTCTACTAACTTCAGAAGAGTTACTTCAGATTCATACTGTTGGAAACATAAGCAAAGCACCTCTATGTCACCTTTCCCAACTGGTTGGCATAGTGAAGTTGCTCCTTTAACATATCAGGTAAAGGCCCATTCATGATTCTGAGGGCCAAAGAGCAGGAGCAGGGCTGTGACCATGTCCACACTACAAAATTAAGTCGATCTAAGTTAGGGATGG
The DNA here is from genome assembly GCA_007922155.1 of Mesoclemmys tuberculata. Classification (NCBI taxonomy): domain Eukaryota; kingdom Metazoa; phylum Chordata; order Testudines; family Chelidae; genus Mesoclemmys; species Mesoclemmys tuberculata. The sequence continues at coordinate 14,662,523 of ML675616.1, read as the reverse complement.
CAGAACTCCAATTGTCAGCCCATGCAGGTGACAGAATGGCAGGGCTCTGGACTATCAGCCAAGGGCAGCGGGGGTTCCAGGCTCTCGGCCACCAGGGGCTGACAGCTGGAACAGCCAACGCAGTGGTTTCACTGACACTGCCTCAGCCAAAATCCATCAACCTACGTGCTACATCTCTCACAGAAATGGAATTACGTTGAAGTAGTGGGAGACTCACATCGACTTACATGTTGTAGTGTAGATGCTTGCAGGGTTAGGCTGACATGAGCTGCCCTTTTTAAAAAAAATGTCAATGTTATTTTTTTGTTTGGACAAAATAAAACATTTAATTTAGTCTGAAACAAGACCCTTTGCCTCACTAACAAAGGATTTTTAAATTTTTTTGAATTAACAAAACAACAACAAAAAGCCTTTGAAAAAACCTTGAAAAAACCTTCCAATGGAAAAGTAGTTTCAAACTGAAATATTGAAATGTTTCATTTAAAAAATGTCAAAACAATTTTTTTTAAAAATTACATTTTCTTTCAACCAAAATAATTCAGTGAAAACAATACAAATTGGCCAAAGGCTTTGATTGTTCCAAATGTGCATTTTTCAGTCAAAAATTTCACCCACCTCTAGCCAGGAATTCTGTTGCCAATGTTTGGTATGGTATCCATGTCTATTCGTACACATGAATCATCAGAGGAGTCCTGCTGCTAGCGGATTTGTTAGAAAGCTGTTTCTCAGTTTCTCCCACCAGCTTTTCCCTGGCATTCCTTAAGATCAACATTTCCCAAAGTTTGGGAAGTCACACTAGGTCAGAAAAATGCCATCATAGGTGGGGGAACTTGAGGCAGCCAGTAGTTAAAGGGGGACCGTTCCAGCAGTAAGGGAGAGACATGCCAAGATACAATAGGTAGATCCTCTTCCTGGGAGTCTCTGGCACCCATTGGTCAGCTGGCAGAGACAGGGTGCTGATCAGCCAGCATCCCATGATTTATCCTTGCACAGGGGTCATGTGGAGCATCTTTCAGCTCTGTTCCAGCAGCCCACCCTCCCCACCTAAACTTTGCCTTCCTTGCAACACCTTTAAGCCATAGTGGGTTAAGTTCCAATGTGCTTTGTACCCAACTGAGGTACTGAGGTGAAGTTGTTTATTTGTCACAGGTGTCTTGGACATGCTGTGCTTCTAACATGGCTCGCCAAAGTAGATTCTGACACTAAAAAGTCTTCTGTAAATGATCTCAGTCAGTTAATGCTGTTGCCTTTCCTATGAAAATACCACAGTGGAGAGAAGTACTTCCTATAATGACCATGGGAGCTGAACTCCCTGGTGAGCAGATATAGAGGGCTGAGCCTTAGACCTCATGGGGGGATAGTGTTGTGGTCAAAGACAACCCATAGGATGCAGAAGCAGTGAGATTTCCCACTAAACTGAAATTGCTAAAAGTTGAAATCACTAAGAACAGGGCTAGAGTGGTGCAACCTCGGAACAGGGCATTGCAGCTAGAGGCAGAGGTGAACGTAAGCGGCAGGCCGAGGCAGAGAGAGGTGAGCAGCAAAGGTGGCTGGGAGAGTGGCAAGCATCCCCATTGCTCAATACCCCACCCCAGGGCTGAAGGGGACGAACCCATGAAACCGGGGCTTCGCTGACTTTGGGCAACCAACTGTGGCTGGGTGGCAGCAGAGAGAAAGGGGAGTGGCTTGTGAAAGGGGCATTCATATGTTGGACTTTCACACGCCAAGATGGAAAATTGAGGCAAAGGACGATGCCCAAGATACTGAGCGGCGGGTGTTTGTTTATGGTTCGCATCCTTTTGAATCATTGTTGAAATGTTTCCCCACCCTAATGTCGAGTTCTCTCTCCTTTTAATAAGAGGTTTCTTTGATCATACACAGCCTTGCAAGTGGTATCTTAGTGTATGTCTACTCTGCAATTAGACACCCACGGCCGGCCCGTGCCAGCTGACTCAGGCTTGCGGTACTCAGGCGAAGGGGCTGTTTAATTGCGGTGTAGACCTTTGGACTTGGGTTGCAGCCTGAGCTCGGGGACCCTCCCACTTCGCAGGGTCCTAGAGCCTAGGCTGCAGCCTGAGCCCGAACATCAACTCTGCAAATTAAACAGCCCCTTAGCCTGAGCCCTGTGAGCCCAAGTAAGCTGGCATGGGTTAGCCAGGGGTTTTAAACTGCAGTGTAGATGTGCCCCCAGAGGCAGCCAGGGGTGGTGTTTAGTTGTCCCAGATCTCTGGGTGGGAGTTTGAGCCTGTTGAATTTTGTAACGTTACGAGGAATCCCCCAATACTGAACCCAGTCCTTATTGCTGCTGATACCGGCAGGCAGAAAAGGTTACGCTTTTATAGTGCACTGTAAAAAAAATAGGAAGCCCTATTATCTCCTTCATCTCCATGGGCAGATGGGATGAAACCAGCTGGATCATTGCTGTGAAGTGAGTGTAACGCCTATGGCGCTGTTACTCACCCTGCAACAGCATCTCTGTGGCAGCTTTACAGAGTTGAGCTTCTGCACTGTGGGAGAGGGTGGAGCTACTGAGCCAGCAATTCTCCATGGAAGCCCAGGGAATTCTGCAGGGAAATTAAACTGACCAAACATCATTCGCTTATTTGCCCACCCTCTCTAAGGTGGAACTACTCCTCAGAGGGCTGGCAAGGAGACCCTGGGAACCAAGTTCTTCCAAGAAAGCTCTTGCAGGAACCACACTGCAGAAAAGTGGCATAGTCCCCAGACTGGACTATGGAGACACAGAGCCAGATTTTACATGCTACTGAGTTTTGGGAGGGGTCTAATTCCCTGATCATTCCAGGGGGCACCTCTCACCACAGAAACCACATAATGGAAACACACAAGAGCTGTGACTCTTATATGGAAGTAGCCCATATGGGCCATGTTCGAGCAAAAAAAAAATCTTAACTGTCAAAATATGCCAAGTAGCCACTTTGTGCCACAATCAAGCAGCAGTGACTACGGCTGAAAGAGCATTAAAACATTCACAAAATATAACCATGATGATATGAAACTGAACTGAATCACAATACAAACATAGGATGTATTGCTAGACATGCTGAATGGTTATGTAGGATTTACAACATTAACAGAATCTTAAAGAAATATTCCCTGTTGTGGTCTAATTTTAATGCCTTTACAAAACACAAGGAACACATTTAGCAATTACATCTCTCTATCTCAGCAGTAACTTTTATGTGCAGATTAATTTCATATTAGTGAGTATAGATCATATCCAAGTCTGCCATAATTATTGCCTTTAAATTCACATTGTCTCATATTCTCACATAGTTTGAGGGGGAAGACTTCACGATTGCAAACATAATATCGAGCAGAAATAAGATATAGTGTTCCTACCTTGAAGCTTTAAAGAGAAGGGCTGAAACTCAAGTAAATATCTCTGGAGCCTGAGTCATGCAGTCATTCCAAAGAAGGGGTATGGAAGGCAGACAGTGCTACAATAGCATAACTGTTATTCTAGGTTCTTCTCCTGGGCTGACCTCTGAACTCCTTTTTTTTGCCCAAGTGGCTTGCTGCTCTGAAGCACATGAAACTTAGCAGCCTACCCTACAGAGACCAAGTTTAACAGGCTGCAAGGAGCTTCTCTCAGGGAGCAGCAGCAGTTCCCACACAGCCTGCAGGAAAGGGAGTGAGACACTAACGAGGCCATCCGATGAGGCTCAAGGAAAAGCATTTCTCTAACAAGGAGAAGTGTGTGGGGGTGGAGGGAGGAGGTCATTATCCACCAGTATCATATTAACAAAATAAAAATTGTTTAAATGAAGACTTGTGTTTTAATAACAGCCATTAGTTATCCTGGCAATCTGTAGTAGTTAGCCACTGATTGCACTGCTACTGTATTCACATGGTAATAGCAAACCTCTACCATGGTTTGACAAGGGTTGTATTTCTAGGAGCTCCTCACAAGACAAGGGATGGGGGGAGGGGGAGGAAATAATCTTGTCCCCAATTGATTATGGAGGTTAACATGAAAAATATGTTTGTAAGAGAATAGGCTTTTACAGGCTGATCTCAAGCTCACTGAAGTCATACAGTGCTACTCAGTGCTGTGTCAGCTATAACAATTGATACCGAAGGCAGTGAAGGGACGATCCAAAGCCCACTGAAATTCGTGAGTCTCTCACTGACTTCAGAGTGGACTTTCGATAAGGCCGTGATAAATTATGCAATGTAGTATACAGCAGGTGATAATAGCCACATTAGAGAATGCCACCTTAAAAAAAGTTTACATTTCCTTGCATTGCTTTGTAAAATTATTTTATTGTTTTGAAAATCATGCACTCACAAAACACCCAGAGCCAGATTCTGCTTTTACTAGCACTGGTTTTAAATATAGCATGACACTCTTTGAGGTCAGTGGCCCCTCTGTATCATACCCAGCACTATCTGAGCACCCCAGCCCAGCAAAGGTCTACCAAGTATCTTTCAAATCCAATTCACACACAAAACTTCATTGCATTCACTCATTTTGATTTGGAGCACATTTTTTTTTGAGCAGTGCTTCAGTTAGAAGAGGCAGATATGGCAACATTAAACTTGTGACCAAGTCCAACAAGCGTCTTTCTAGGACAGCAGAACTGAACCTTATTCACTTAGCCACACATTCCCCTCCTGTTTCTCCTCATCATATCTCGGTAACTAAGCTTCACTTGTTGACAAGAGGAATTTACAGTCAGGGCTATCACAAATGAGCTATTTCACCAAGCATTAATGCAGGACATGAAATTGGAGACATACAAAAACATGTCATAGAGAGACATTTTCTTTAAAACAAAAAAAACAGTATTTAATGTAATTATAATTTTTCAACTGATAGAATTGAAATTAATTCCCAGACAATAACAGTCTCCAGACAAAAACATGATTGATTGTTCAGATGGATATTCTAACACACATACATACCAGCTTTCAATTTAGCCGGTAAATACACTCTTGGAGGTTTGGAGAAAACAGAACCAATTAATATAACTACTTGTTTTAGCATTGCAGAATGAAATGGTACTTGTTCTGTGCTGCAACCATGATACACATTTTAGGTATTTTGCTGAAAGTCCACACCACAAAATGCCAGTAAGTTCAGATGTTTCTCATCATGACCTTAAAACAGCCACAGATGCGTCTCAGTGTGGCCTCAGTGAAATTATATCTGATTTAGGCCTTGTCTATATGAGAAAAAATGCAGCATTTTAAATCATTTTTAAATCTATCTTGTTAAATCCCATATGAAGATTGTATTTAAACTGGTTTAACCTCATGTAAATCAGTTAAATTTAATTTGATAATTGACAGATCCAAGCTGAACCAATTAAAGCAACAGTTAAACCACCTGAAGTGCATCTATATTGGGTGTTTGCACAGTTTTAATAAAACAATTTAAAATCAAGTTAATTTAAACTGGTAAGATCTTTATATAAAAGAAAATCTGTGTAACAGTGAAAGTGAAATCAGGCCCAGCACAGGTCATGTAAAATACATAACCAAAAGGTCTTTGTTTACAGATACCAGATTCTATCTTTGTTCTTGATTAGCTTTATGAATGTTACTGATTAGAAATCAGTTGAACAAACACAAATAGGTATTTCAAACACAGGATGGTTCTGGAGCAAAAACAATTATACAAAATAAACCCCATTTCACAAAGAAAGTACTCTTTGCTCTGACATCACCCTGAAGTTTGTCATGCCAAGACAAAAGTCAACTGATTAGGAGAGAACTCATTTTTCATTAGCTGATCCTGGCCCAAGAATGGGAAGAACTGTTTAAACTTTTCTTTTATCAACTGAATAAAAGAAATGCTTGTTTGTAACCTTATCTTGGCCTAGTGGGGCTTCCTCTTCCCTCCCATCTTGTCTGAAGTGACGCTTTGTTTAAGGTGTTGAGAACTAGAAGGCTCTTCAACATGGGACCAAACACACTACAAAATGCAATGAAGTAAAAAGATGGTTGGTTAAATCTTACAAACAAAGGTCCAAATTATGTGTTCTTATTCAGGTTTCCCATTCAGGCCAATGGGTTATCTGGTACCTTCTCATGTGTAAAACACATTTCCCCAAACTAAGTGGACTCGACTCTTTATTATTTTGTAAAATACTACCAAAGTCACAACATGTTCTACACCCATTCTGCACTTACATGTCAACGAACAAGCTTGAACTTGATAAGTACAGGAAGAACCCTCCCCCTCTAACAGAAGGAGTGGGGCCAGTGGCTTTGTACCAGAAGGGAAAGCATGCAACCTGTTGGATAACTTTAATTTTGGGTCACCTTCTCCTTAAGAAGGATAATTATTGCACAGCAAATTTCAACTTCAGCTGTTTTCAATGTAGTCCCATTTATACACATGTATAGCCAGATTTCTTTTTTCTTTACACAATTGTCAAAATGCTTTTTTTTCTTTCACCCCATCAGTGCAGTGCAAAAACACCTGAAAATAATATGCACCACGTTTCAAAGCCTGTCAAGTTATGGCCCAAAAGGTGAAAAATTGAGCATCTGTAAACTCAAGGTCACACTAAACACAGCTTTATTACATTACAGCTGACATTACTTGTGCCCATTACACTATACATTATCCATATTCACACACGCACACTTTAAAATATCCTATCTGTAGCAAAGAACTCAATTTAGATATATCTACTAATGAAAACTATCATGTTCTGAGTGTAGAAACTTGTAGCAGGTTCTGCACAAAATAACTAGACCTCGGCTGTCATTGATCATTTTGGTTTAGAACTTCATTACCTAGAGACCCAATTTAGCTGTATTACTAGTGAGCCAATCCTTGCAACCAGAATGCAAATCAACGGTAATAAGGACAGTTCCAAAACCCACCTTTGCCATTTAACTTACCAAACACTAACCTCAACCAATTAAAGCAAAATATTATGTCCAAAGCTCATTGCCTTATTTATGTGAGTAGTCTCACTGAAATCAGTGGAAATACTTACATGAGTAAAGCAAGCAGAATTTGGTCCATAATAGCTCTTCATTTCTATTTTAATTTAAATAAAATATATCCATAAAGGGTGTAATCCATTTTTTTTTATTAGAATAAAACACTTTTCACATGCAAAACCTGGCACAACCAAAATAATCAAAGACTTTTACTCTAGTGGTTTTACTTAATTAAGGTGTTCTGCATTTTATCATTAAAACACTTTTTATTTATAAGAACCCTCTTATCTATTAGCATATTCTTACCTTGAGCAAGGAGAGTTAAATATCTGTAAACTAAGGTGATCCTATGCCCTTCAAAGAACCTGATTCTGGCACACTTACTCTGAACTTGGTTTCAATGGCACTATTTGCAGAGTAAGTTATTATTCAGATTGTGTTGGTGTGGAAGAACTGGGGCCAAACAAAGCCAATGGAAATATTGCCTGAGTACGGACTGTGGGCTTGATTATTCCCTAAGCAGGAAAAGCTCATGTGAGATGCCAGGAAACATCACAAGTAGGGAGTTCCAGAGCTCCTTTAGAATAATCACATAGGGATGGTAGGGTTTGCTCCTCCATGGAATGGGATACAGGATTCTGTCCCCAAAATGCATGGAACTCCTGAGATTGGGAGATATTCAGGACAGCCAGAAATATGCATGAGGGGACTTTGTGGTCCATAAAGACTCCTAATTCCCTGATGCTACTGACACCAAGATTACTGCAGAAACCTTGCCCATATAACATCCCCTTCTATGGCTACTGCTAATGCCTCCTCTTAGCAGGGCTCACTGTGCAATTAGACACAAATTATGTAAATTTGCATATCTCCATGTGCATATCCCTAACCCATGGAGCCAAATCTGCATGGTGCAACCTCAGTGGGGCTTCCCAGGGTCAGGAGAAGGGGAAAGTAATCACAGAACCTGCTTTCCTCTCCCTCATCCCACGCATCCAGCCTGGTCCTGTAAGATCATGGTTCACTTAGCTCGGGGATGTGGAGGCAATGATCTAGCCTTGAGTAAGCACTGCAGTATTTGACCCATAGTTTGGCAGAGTTAGAACAGTGTGCAGTACTTACCAGGTTACAGTGAAGCAGTCTTTGATTCTTTTGTTCATTAGCAAGCTCAACCTTGTCTTAAGACAGGACATTATGCTGAGTTTTATTCCTTGGAGCAGAGTAGACATGGAAATTTATTGTAAAGGACTTCAGAGGAAAAGAAATAGAAGACGGTAGTGTTCTGGTTTTTGAACCAAAAAGGGCTATGGAGTTTGCCACTGTTTTTCCAATCAGACTAAATGGTCCCACAGGGATAGCATTTCAGGCAAGATGGCTTATCTGAAGGAACAGTTCCTTGATTAAAGGAGCAATGATAAATCAGTCACAGTATTCTCCAGGTCAGTGTGCTGTTTTAGCCATACCCAACAAATAAAAAGGATATGAGACACTAGACATAAGAGAGCTTATGGGGTGAAAGGGAGTTTCAGAGTCCACACCGAGTAATTCATGTGTGAAAATATTTTATTCCCTTTTTTCCCCTGCCCCTGGGCTGCTTGTAGTTTTCTTCTGGTAAGTTTTGAGTCAGCTCCCAGAAATAAAAAATGATTCTAGAAGAAAACAGCTCGGAGTGTGATGAAGATTAAATCACACTAAGACGACAATAGCATGTTTTCTAATCTATGTTTAATATATATAATAATGCCATACAAAAATCTGCACTGAAAGAGCATTGAGGTTGGAAAGTCGAGCAATCAAGTTAGGAAATAGTTGAAAATGGTTGCCTATGCTACCTTAATTTGGCCTCCCTGTGCATATGCATCTTTAATTACATGATCACGTAGTTTTCTCCCATAAGACTCCTGACTGAATCAGTGCACAGATTGGACAGTGCTCACAACAATCAGCAATTCAATATTTCATTTTATGCTTGTTGTTCACTGTGTGGCTCCAGCCCTTATTTAATTCACAATATTCAGACCATGTCTTGAATACAGAATTATTAATTTCATCATGGGCTTTTCTATAGAGTTAATCATTAGTACTGAGTGCTTCACACATATGGATACATTTATCTTCACAACACCACTATGAAAACAGGCAGCATTACCCCATTGTACAGAGGGAAAACTGGAGGCATGGAGAAATTAATGGCAAAAATGTACACAAATTTTGAGTACCTCATGTGAGATGCTGGGCCTGATTTTTCAGAGAATTTAGCATTTTACTGAACTTAATTTGATCAGAATACAGCTCCCATTGACTTCAGTGGCAGTTGTGGGTGCTCATCACTTCCAACAAATCTGGCCCAAGTTTCTCAAGTTCAGCGTTCAGTAGGTGAGCACCGGTGAAAAGTTTGACTTATGTGATTTGCCCAGTATCACATATGAATTCTGAGGCAAAGGCAAAGATAGAATCCATTCAACTGCCCTGACCATTAGACTATCCTGTCTCTTCCTGAAATTGACTGCCGCATTTACTGTTCACATTCTGGCTTCTGCAGCAAAAGATGGAAGGACCCAAAGGACAAGATTCCTTCACTACAGAACCCTGATTCATCCCCAGAACACAGTTTGTTCAATGCACTGAACAAGACAGGGGTCCTGTGGAGTAAATAGCATGTGATCCTACTGACAAAGTTCAAATCCTTGTACCAAAGCATGGAAGTATTCCAAAGCAAATGGTTGTGATAATATATTAACAAGGGCAAAAATGTACTTATCCCAAATTCACCTGGTCAGAAAAACACAGATGGAACGATTGTCTGTTGGAAAAAGCCGTGTCTTCAAAATCAAGTCAATTAAGCTGAAATTATGATTTAGAGAACCCCCCCAGGTCCCCAAAGAAGAAAGTTCAGACAGTGTTGCAACATCCTCTTATGACATTTTCATAAAAGAAGTTTTATTTTTTTCATTTTCAAATTTTATACTATATTGTATGTTATCATATAAAAATAATTAAAGAGTCAAAATCAAACAAACAAAAATAAAATTTGCACTTTTTCTGTAGAGAATATTTCTAAATCTGTCACAAAATGGAATTTTCCATCCTCTGCATAGCTCTCATCCTTAAATTCGGTCTTAGAACAATTTCTGCTGACAAGGACTGTCAAAAAATTTGGCCTAAAGCAGAGACTCAACATGGAAAGTTTCATTAAATCATAGAGTTTAACACCAAAAGGGAACACCAGATCTTCTAGTCCAGCGATACTCAGACTGAGGCACATGATATTGAAACACTGTGTGATTTAGTTATTAACCAATCTAAGTTATTAACCAATCAGGATGCTTTTACTATGTTATTAACCAATTGTAGTTGATAAAGTAAGAATATTTGGTTAGTCAATTTGCTGTGAGAATAAGATTAGATAGACAGACAGAATAGTACATGAAACAATTAATTCACTACACTGTGGCTCTTTCAGTATTGTCAATTTTAAGAGATTAAAAATAATGAATTGGACCCCCCCAAAAAATTATGAGGTTGGCCGCCCAAAATAATGACTTTTAAAAAAAGATTATATTGTGCTTCTTAGGTCAGTCTCTTGATTTTTCAGCTCTTCCTGCGCATCCCCAAGGTATGTGCACGTGACAATTAGTATTGCCCATTCACCCACATGTACTGAATAAGGTGATTTTGGCTCCCGCTCCAGGAGCTCTCACCCCTACATCTCCCCATCTCCTGCCAGAAATTAATCCTGTCCCTCAATCCCCCATCAATTCTGTCCCCGCCCAACTCCCTCAGTTCATCCTCACTCACCCCTCATCATCACCATTTCAGCCCCCAAACCCCATCGACCCTCAACACCCTCAGTTCCCTTCCCAGTACTTAGCCCATCTACTCAGACCCCACCAATACAATACAGCCCCCCCGTATCAGCCACACCCTCCTCACTTTAGTCCCCCTGCAACCTCCTGGGCCATAGTTCACCCCTCCCAGCCTCACCTCTGCTCCTTGCAGCGTTCTTCATCATCCCCAGGCTTGGTGGGGATGCAGTTGTGTCCCCTCTCCCACTTCCCAGACTGACAATGAAAGACCCCAGTGGCTGAAAGAGAAATCTCTAGATTTGAGAGTTCTATCTTGAGATCATGAATAAGGCTCGATTTACTTAGAAATTCCGTCTCCCACAATCAATTCAGATGAGCTGGCATGTTTGCTCTTTTGGGTGATGTTGATCACTGATTTGGCTCCTGAACCACCAAAGTCTAAGTATCACTGATCTATTTTGACCACAGGCTGCTCACACTGCTCATCACCCAATCACTATACCCAGCAACCTAATTTTCCCCAGTATTTTTTAAAAATTAACCCTGGTGGACCAGAGATCTCCAGTGCCAACTCTTTTAGGATTCTTTGATGCATGTTATCTGTGCCTGATGATTATAAAATGTTTATCCCTAGTGCATATTGTCTAATGTCCTCCCTCAGTTATCAACAGATTGGAAAGTATTTCACTGTCCTTTGATGATACAGGAACCTCATCCTGCTTCTTTCCAAATACAGAAGAGAAATATTTATTAAATACTTCTGTCTTTTCTGAATCAGAACCATCTCCATCTAATAAAGATGCTATACTATTGCTAGGATTTATTTTGTTCCTAATATATTAAAAAACAAAAGATCTTTGTTATTTTTTTGCTGTTATTTTGGAGCCCCATTGTAGAGCAATATATAGACATGGCAGAAGACAATTCCAGAGTTTACAAGCTAAACAGTCAACACAAACAAAAACAACAGAAAAGCAAAATGTCAACAGGCACCGTTACTCCTCTGGGACTTAAATACCCTACACGGAATGGTTCGATGAGCTGGTGAAGGAGGAAGAGGAAGACACCTTTTCTCATTTGTCCCTCTATCACCACAGACATACTCAGATGCCTATTCGGGCTTATACTGAGTTCTTGGCACACAGAGTATATGGAAAAGTTTCCATGTGCTACAGTTTATTTGATTTTCTAAACAGTACAATATAAACTAGCGTGTATGTTATTTCATGGATGGCATGGCTCCGAGTTTAGGAATGTCCCTGGCACCTTAGTTACCACACATTCCAAGCCTTTTTCACTTTTCCGCAACTGACATAGAAAAGAACTACAGATCTCTGAAAGGCAGGTGGAGAAATGGGAAACAGATATGTATTATATATGTATGTAATAATTTGTGATGGTTATCTGTTATGGCATTTATCTGTGGCATCAGGATTGCAGATAAGCAACGTACAGGCGGTTACAATTTAAAAAACAAAACAAACTCTCTCATTTTTGTTATTACATTACTAAAGGTCATTAAACGTGAAAGAGAAATCCTCTTCATCCACTCTCACTTTCCTGCCTTCCACTGCACTGACCCTATAATTCAGCCCTCTCTTCCCATGTACGATGCATCAACTCTCTTCATTCGTATGCTTCCTTAAAACTCACCTCTTTGTCAACATGTGAACATTAGCCCATTAAACAGCTATCGAGACCCTATCTTGTAATAAATAAATAAAGTTGGCCCAAACCTTCCAGGATCTGACCAAGAAGCACTGGAACAATTTTTATAGTTGGGGTGCTGAGAGCAATGACTCAATGGTTCCCTGTATATAACGGAAATCACTTCAAGCCAGGGGTGCAACAGCACCTCCCGTGGCCCCAGCTCCAGCACCTATAATCTGAACATTCACCTTCAACTCCCATAACAGCCAATGGGTGAAATTCACCCATGGCGTGTTGTATTGGTGTGCAAGGTCCTCCTGTTCAAGCCCCACACAGGGCCTGATGGGATGTCTTCCCATTAGCTGTACAGTGGCACATTGACAACACCTATGCTCTTCAGAAAATGTCTCCATGGCAGCAATACATATCCCATTGTGGAAAGCTACAATAGGGAAGGATCAGTTTATGCATGGGTTTCAGTAGCCCACACAATTGGCACAGGGAGACTGATGTGTGTAAGGCAAGAGCAGAGAAAAGTGTCCTCAATGGCTAAAAAAAAAAAATTAAAAAAAATTCTTTAGGCTTTGATTCAGCAAATATCCTGGGTGAAATCCTGCTCCCACTGAAGCCAATGACAGAACTCTCCTAACTTCAGTGTAACCAAGAATTCACCCTGTGGGCTTAATGTTACCCATGTGATAAAGTAAAGTTAAGCACATGTTTGAAGACTTGGGCTGTTATTATTTGCACTCTGTGCATCGGTGGAACTGCCATTTTAAACCCTTCACTGCTGAATTCATAGCCACCACATACAACATGAATGCGAGTCCGACACATAGAACAATTATCTTCTACCCTTAGGGTGAAATCCTGGCTCCACTGAAGTCAATGGAAAAATCCTCCATTGACTTAATGGAGGAAAGACTTTGCCCTCAGTGCTTACCCAAGACTTTTATGTAATGGCAAGAAGAGTGTCATTTCATGGTAGTAAATGCAGGCTGCAATCTTGCTGTCATTCCAAGAGCAAAATTCCTACTGGAGACTTGAAACGCAGAGGAGTCTAAATTAAGATGACATGAAAAGTCATGGAAAATGGTTAGAGTAAAAGTGTTTATCCTGGCCCTTCCCACAGGAGAAAGTGAAGAGTTTTCAAAGATCATCTGCTGATCAAGTGCATCAGGAAATAAGCTATCTGCTGGCTGATATGAAAGATACTTCAGAGACAAAGTCAAATAGCTCTAATAATATTTACAAATAAATTAAAATCGATGGCCAAGTTCTGCTCTCAATTCAGAAGAACCCAGGTGAGTTACACTGGATTTAATACCAGTGTGTGAATAAGAGTGGAATTCAGTCCCCTGCTGGAGACAGCACCACTTAAAGCCTTATAAAATTGAAATGGATAATTTGTACTATTAAAAATAAATTATTGTTTTCCATTTCGATGGGGGAGGAAGGGGGGCAAAATACATTGTTCATAGAATCCAACCAACATTAAAATGATGGTAAATATTTCTAAATGCACAGACCACCAACATATGTCTGCTATCTTCCTGGGCTTGGGTCAACAGTGTAAAGTACAATAAATCCTTCGGGCCTAATGTATGATAGGTTAATCCATGGCTATACTGTATGTCACCATAGACTATGAGTTTGCAAAAATATTATAGGCCCCTTCTGAGGTTTAGAAAAATTGGATTCCTTTAAACTGTCATCCAAAGGCAGATTTATTCTTGAAATTTGTGTGCAGTAACTTATATATAACTGGGCTTTTTGTTCTAATCACGAACATTCAAGGTTTAACTGTTATCATTTTATGTCTGCAGAATTTTAAAGGACTTTAATGGTAAGCTGAGAAAGATAATTTCTCTTTCCACCCTGACTTATGCATTTCTTTAAAATGGTTTTTCCAGCTTCCACAATAACCTATTCAAGCTTAGCATCCCATTTCAAAGCACATAAATAACTGAAAGGAAGTTAATGATCCTGGGAGCCAGTCATGCACACCCCTTTCCCATTGAAGTAATCCAATAAGTATTACTCATGTGAGTAAAGACTATTTGCATTAATAAGGTTTGGCAGCACCGTCTGAATTCTATTTTAATAATAAAGAGCCTGATCCTGCGATCACTCTGAACTCAAAACTTCCATGTGACTTGTGTAGGAGGAACACTAGAAGAAAATGTATTTCTTCTTCTTACTGTTCACTGTATTTAGGAGCTAACTTTTTTTAAGTTTTGAGTAATAATAAAATCAAATCTTCTTTGCCTCACTTGTACAAATATCCCCACTGAAGTCACAATGCTGGTTTAGACAGGCAAAATTAATTTAAAGTGAAAGGAGTTGCACTCATTTACACCAGAAAATTAGGCCCAGCAGGTCTACCTATGCCAGTAAAGTGAACAGTATTAAGCGCTATGGACCAAATCTCGCAAACTTTTCTCCCCAAAAGCAGTCCAAATGAAATCAGTGGGACTACTCATGAGAATATAAATTTGCAGGACTGAGTTGCTTATGTTAAATTGTTAAATCAGAAAATAATTTGCCTTATCATGAGCTTCAGATAGTTTTCATATTTTCATAATAACACTTATTAAAAGGACACTGTCAACCGCTTAGGCTCACTTAAATTTTGTAAAATAAAGCGTTGCCATGAGAGAGTCGGAGGATGGAGGTATGGGGTGGGGTCTAAAATTTACAAAACCTGATCTGAATCTCAATACAAAAAAGTCAATGAAAGCAATTTTAATTTTAATTTTGCGTTGTTTATTTTAACATACATAATGAATTCCCTGAGCCTAGGATGTGTGCTTAGAGAGGCTTTTATAAGTCTACAGAAAGAAAGAAATATATCTAGCCCACAATGTGTATACTATAAATAGCATAATATATACACTAAGGATTACAAACACAGTACTGCTGTTAAAAGCCAGATTTTCAAAGAGAAGATTTTAATGCATCAGTAAATTCATTCTGCTTTGTCCTTTTAATTTGAGACCACACAGATCCTAATTCTTCAGCTACAATTTAATTATTGTTTGTCTAAACATTATCCAAGCTGATACTGTATTCTCTGCATTTCCAAAAAACCCTTTGAGTTTTCAATGCACAGATTGTTCCCGATGGGGCCCAAAGTATATAATGTATACATTCTAGTAGTTTATTATTTCAAACAATTTAGAGTAAACATTATTTTAATGTAAACATTACAGTTAATGACTAGAATAGCATTGCTGCTCTACCAGAAAATATAACGGGATTTGGAGCTGATTACGTCTACACAGCCAATTCTTCCAGTTGTTAAGAAGTCTTCAACTCACATTGAAATGCAATGGAGATTTGTGGACCTTCAGCACCTAGTAATAGTAAGCTTTTGGGGAAGATTTTCAATTGGCAGTTAGGCACCCAACTGCCATTGAAAACCAATAGCCGCAACTGCCATTTGTGCCTTTGAAAATATTCCTGTTTATCACCAAACCGGTTCAATCGAGGTTAACTGTGACTGGCCAACTAAGAGAAATTTGAGGTCCAGTACATCACATTCACATGGGCTCCCCACCCCTATCATTTAAATCTCATTTCATGCCCAGTTACCAACATTTGGGGGTGGGTCCTGACATTGGGGCCCAAGTATAATTGCCTTCCCTATTTCCCCTCACAATGTCATTTTCGTCACACAGCCGTTCAGAAGCCTTAATGAAATGAGTTCTTGCTCACATTTCTCTTATCCACATTGCAGTTAACTTGGTTGGCAGCCTCCTCAGAGATGCAAAGGATTGAATGAGCTAGGTAGACTGAATGACCTTAGAAATCATCCTGAGGAAGCTTGGTACTATGAGAAAGTCTGCACTGCTCATGACCAGGTGGTACAAGTTCAGTGGCTATATAGAGGAGTTAAATCCTTAAGTCTATCAGGCTTCTACAGCTCCTGTTCATGGTTCAGAAACATAGGCAAAGCAGTACAAGGGAAGCCACAACTCCTGCTGTTGCTGAACCGTCGTTAACCTGAAGACATGTGTCCATCATGGCCAACCTCTAATCTTTCATGAGAAATAAGGGCTCCATCCAGCTCCTATTAACATCAATGGAATGACTCCCATTGACTTTAATGGGAATTGAATCTGCTCTTAAACTGAAAAAAGAAAAAAAATAGTGAGACATGGGTCTCTTAAACCAAGACTTTGAGATACTACTGTTATGGGTATAGCATAAAAGCCTAAATAGGCCAACATAGAAAGAGTAACATAAGTGCTGAAATTATTGGAGGGAAAACTGCCAGTATACGAAAATTCACGTTTTGCTCATAAATGCTTACCAGCTTAAATGGCTTGCCAGTGTGAGTTTTCTCAAAGCTTGCTTCAATCTCTCTCATGAGAGAGCTACACCTGCCTTTGGGGCAGGTCACCCTGTGAATAAGATTCACAGAGACCTTTGAGACCAAGATAAACAGAAGACTAATAGAGTGAAAGACATTCCCACAAGTAATTTGGTACTGGCATTCCTCAGACAAAGGGTTCTGCCAGACAGTGTCATCTATTCAAAGCACAAAATCATTATACTTCCCTATTGGTCATGCTTTTCTGAATTATGTTTACAGTAGTCTTATTTTCTGTGTCTCTGTTCACATCCTTTGAATCAACTAAGCAATGATGTTTCATTCCAAACTACTGAAAGGGCATAAAAGGACTGAACTAAAGCAGTTACACATGATTGAAATAACCAATTCTTATATATAAAACCATGTACATGAGATATGACAAAAATAAATGTTAATTATTTTCATAACGGTACAATATCTTAACTTTTTAATAATATAGACTATGGCCTAAATTAGCCATACCTTGGTCTAATGACTAGGACCCTGGAGTGGAAGTCAGAAGTCCTGGTTCTTTTTCTGCGTGTGCTATTGACCTACTGTGTGATCTAGGGCAAGTCACTTCAGTTTTCTGTATCTCTGTTTTCTCTCCCATCCTTTGTCTCTCTAGGCTATTTAGATGCTAGGCTCTTTAGGACAGGGACTGTCTTTCGACATGCATTTTAGAGTGCCTAGCACAGTGGGATCCCAGTCCCAGTTGGTCTTCTGAGTGCTACTGAATCACAAATATTAAGAATTTGGGGTTCCATGTAGGTATCAGGGTGTGTCTGTGCAGAACTGATTGTAGGAGTGGAATCTATATAATTAATTCCCTAATCAGGGCCCTATCCTAAGAGGACCAAAGAAACCTCAGATCACACCGAAGGGACTCAGTCTTTTGTAAGATTGGACCTTTAATTCTGCATAGAATTGCCAAAAAAGGTTTCCTAGTTTCAGGCCCTGAGTGGCTCTCTGATAATTTAGGAGCATATCAGGAAATCCAATATTTACTTTAAAACATGCTTTCAATGCCCAGTACTTGAATTGCTTTAAATACCCTTAAATTCCATTGTCTGTTTCCCCTTCATAATGACATTACTACAGATATTTGAATCTGCACCTCCATTCAAATGTATATGACCTTTCCCTTTAATTGGTCCCAGTTTCTTATCTACAGATTTACATAATTTAGATTTTGCTCCCATCAATCTTACTGTCACAAAAATATGTAGCCTTTATCATAAGATTCAATCTCTATTCTCCAGGATCAATGTTTTTATAACCTCCTTGTATGTAATGATGCCTTCTACTTGCATGTGATATCCATCAGGAGATTCCATGGCCCTGTCTGGGGTATGAAATTTTCCCTTTTCCTTTCTCTTTTTATATCAGTGGGGTTTTTTTTTTCCTTTCGATGTTGAAGATTATTTTGTGTTTGGGGTTTTTTTTAGTTATATGGCTCAATATCTCTGTATTCTAAGAGATTGTTCAATTAAGGTGACCAGATAGCAAGTGTGAAAAATCAGGACACTTTTTTCAGAGGGGCAGTATATAAGACAAAGCCCCTAATATTGGGACTTCTGGTCACCCTTTGTTCAATATAGGTGTACGCTTTACAAACTAGTAAAGTGGTGTGGTAATAAAGAAATGTCATGGTGAAAGGAGATGGTAGAATAGGAAAATCTCAAAAGGACAAGGTGAAAGAAACACTCTCCTATGTTAAAAACATCCATATAATGCCTGTGTTAAAATCATTTAGAACTGCATGGCCTTGATACTGGTAGAAGAATGGATTCCAAGGAACCTAAAGAACTGGATTTGCTAATTCTGTCAATACCTATGAAAGCTGTTCACTAGACCATTGTCCAAAAAGAAAAAGGAACCCAACTGACATCCAGTCAAGTAGACTACATAACTATTCTTGTTCAGTCTAAGACACTACCTTGTCCAGTTGTCTCTCTAGTATCTTGGAACCAACATGGCTAAAACAATGCTGCATATAACATCTTTCATATACACATATACTCTGAATATAGCTCTCCCATAAAAGTAAATGGCTTGAATGAGTGCTACTTCATTTGTGAGTGGTTATGTACAGTAAAAGTCACTATATGGCAGTTGTTGCCATATATTTATATCCCAAATACCTGCTATTAAATATTGGAAGTGGTAAAGAGGGCAAATGGTGGCTTTGGATGGCAACTTTTGTATTTGTGTTTTCAATCTCACTTAACAAGTAAAGTATTCTTGGTCTTAACACAGGTTTTCAAATTGTGGGGTGGGCCCTCCTGGCCAGGGGTGATGCTCAAGGGATTTTTTACTTTTTAAAAAATTATTATTACGTAACAAGACATGACATTGACATTACACCCACTAAAATAGTATGAGTAAATATTTTGCCACTGATTTAATCAGATGGCCTTTTTGGCTAATATAAGGCTGCTGATGCAGTACACGGGAGTACATGTTACTTATGTTATTTAATTATAAGCTGACAATCATTTCTATAGCAACAACTTATTCTCCTGTCTTCTTGTTTAGTAGATCATATACAACAAGCAATTGCACAATGCTTATTCTTATGTGGTGAAGAATGGATCTGCACTTATTGCCAAAAGATGGTAGTGTTAGAAAATGAAAGGCAGAAGCTGAAATAGCTAATCTTGATACAAAGAAAAAAATCTGCAAAAACAAGAAAATATGATGAAGCAGATTTTGGTTTCATTTCCATGACAGTTAAGCGGAGAAATTAGGCCTCGATATGTAGTTGTGCAGTAACTTTAGCAAATGATAGCTAAAGCCAACAAAATTAAGATGTAATTTAAAAATAAAACATGGCAATCTAATAAGAAAGAATAGAAACCTTTTTCAAACAAAAGCTACAAGAAATTAACAAGCAAAAAAACACAATGAAAAATGTGCTTTAAAAAGCATCATATCAGGTTGCATGCCACATTTCCAAAAATAAAAAGCTTTACGTAAAAGGGGAAAAACTGATTCTCCCAGCAGCAATTAACATTTGCTGGATGATGCTTGATGATCATGCAGCAGAGAAGTTAAAAAAGACCCTGTTGTCAGACAACATGGTCAGCCGCTGAATCTCATGTCAGAAAATATCATTGCACAGCTGATCTCTTGATTGCAATCCACTTTATTTGCAATCCAGTTGGATGAATCAACGGATATATAAAAAAAAGCTAATTTACTTGCTTACATTCAGTACTCTCACGAAACATCAATGTTGGAAGCTTCTCTGTTCTGCAAGCCAATTACAATGCATGCAACTGGATGTGAACTGTTTAACATCTTAAACGTCAACCTAACTTCTCATGAGGTGAAATGGGAAGCCTGCGATTAAATCTGCATGGATGGAGCCCTTTCTATGTCTGATGGTAGGTCAGGCTTTAAAGCCAAAGTGATTGAAATTGCTCAACATACATTGTGGATTCATTGTATGGTACACCATGAAGCCCTTGCAACTCAAAAAATGGATCAGAAACTTACTCATGTTCTGAGTTCTGCTATTAAAATCATTAACTTTATCAAGACACAGCCTGCAAAGACATGTTTCTTTGCAATGCTTTGTGCAGAAATGTGAGTGGAGCTCAATGCTTTGTTGTTTCACATGGAAATCCGGTGGTTATCCAGGGAGAAAGTGTTGCAATGCATTTATGAACTAAGAAATTGTTCGATTTTTTTCTAGCGGATTTGAAAACAAAGATCAAACTGGTTTATGCGTTCCATTCCCATTGTTAACTGATGCTATCGATGAAACAGAATCTGAACTATTGAATATTGTGAAGCCATTGAAGAATCATTTGACTTCTCTCACAAGACACTTTGGATAAATATTTTCCCGAAGGAAATGCACTCCTGAATGACTGGATTTTCCAATCTTTTGTAGCTGATGCAGTGACCATGTCCCATCTCTCAAATGACATTCAGGAGAAGCTATTTGAACTTCAGAGTGATAGAACACTGGATATTCACTTTATAAAACTGTCTTTTGGTGATTTTTTCATTGAAAGTTGGCTCAGAATATCTAGCTCTGTCAAAATGTGCGATCAAAGCTCTTTTGCCATTTGGTTCCTCTTATTTGTTCGAGATCAGATTCTCGGCACTGGCTATGTTAAAGATAGAGTACCATTTGAGACTGGAAGTGGAGGACAACCTCAGAGTGTTGGTTTCAAAATTCTCCCCACAAACTGATAAAGTGTCAGCAAACAGGCACACCCTTCACGTTAATTAGTAAGTATCTGTGTATTTGAATACAGACAAAGGTAATTTAACTAAAGTTGTGTTAAGGTCTCTATTAGGTTTATAAATATGCTAGCAAGCATACTTTTGCATGTCTCGGTTGGGGGGAAACCGAAAATTATAACTGAAAGTGGGGGCTCAGCTCAAACAGTTTGAAAACCGCTGTTTTAACACCAAACAAGAAGTGTTTAGAATACACTATAAACCACTTTATGATGCAATTAATCCAGTTTAATCCAGTAAAATATTCCACACCATCCTCACTTTCTTTTAAAAAAGCTGACAAGTATGTTAAC
The DNA here is from genome assembly GCA_007922155.1 of Mesoclemmys tuberculata. Classification (NCBI taxonomy): domain Eukaryota; kingdom Metazoa; phylum Chordata; order Testudines; family Chelidae; genus Mesoclemmys; species Mesoclemmys tuberculata. Next base: position 14,641,239 of record ML675616.1, on the reverse strand, counting down.
TAGCTTCAGTGTATCTGAGGGGTTGGGAGGGACTTGTTATATTTGACTCATAGACTCATAGACTCATAGGTCAGAAGGGACCAATATGATCATCTAGTCTGACCTCCCGCACAAGGCAGGCCACAAAACCCTACCCATACACATTTATAACAACCCCGAACCCATGACTGAGTTATTGAAATCCTCAAAAGTGAGATTTGAAGACCTCAAACTGCAGGGAATCCATCAGCAAGCGACCCATGCCCCACGCTGCGGAGGAAGGCGAAAAACCTCCGGGGCCTCTGCCAATCCACCCCGGAGGAAAATTCCTTCCCGACCCCAAATATGGCAATCAGCTAAACCCCGAGCATGCGGGCAAGACTCACCAGCCAACACCCAAAAAGGAATTCCCTGCAGTAACTCAGTTCCCATCCCATCAACATTCCCACAGACCATTGAGCAGACTTATTTGGTTCTTATAGAGAGACTGCTGCAGATATGAGGAGAGGATGGGTTCAAACAACCAAAAGAGGTGAGGGAAGCTTCAACCTTAAATGTAATTTTTTTCCCCTAGTAAACATTTCTCCTCCCAAGTAAGCAAGAATTGTCAGCTGAACTACATAAAACGGGGCGGCTATGCAACAGGTAAATCTGCCTGCAGTCTATTTTATCCCAAGTTAACCCAAGACAATTAGAAGGAGGGAAACACAACCCAAAGTGATAGGCGCACAGGTCTTGTTCCTCTGGATGAGACACATTAGAAAATTTGCTAATGTGTCCATAAAAGGAAGATCATGCTGCTAACAAGATGTCCCACTGCAGACATTGTTGCTATATTTGCTAGGATTCTGAAAGTACTCAAGCAGCAGACCATGTCAGAGAATACCAACAACATTCTGCTTTGTCTAAAGTTTCTACAAATGTAGAATGTAAAACTCAAGCCAAAGCCTATAAACTCTTGGACATTTCTTCTGGATAAACACAAAATCGTTTAGTGCTAGGTGCGGTTAAAGGGTGTTACAGTACTCTGCAATGTAAACAGCTCTGCAGTAATAAATAATCTGTGTTTGAGGAGTTTTGCAAACCTGTGCTAATGGTGGAGTGTGTTAACTTCTGGGGAGCGAGGCACTGATGCAATACTAACAATATTTGCATATTTTCTTTTCTTTTCTTATTACTTTTTGGATTATTTTGATATGATTTTTTTCCTGAGGGGGAAATAAAGCAATCAGTTCGCTCCTGAAATAACCCAGCTATGGATAGTTTTAAGTGTTGCATGTCTTTCTATTGTTAGGCCGATTTAAAACTATTTGTCTTTGGAGCTAAGCTTTCGTTAGCACAGAAATGTCAAACTAAAGCTTTCGTTCCCTGAGTGCTTTCCTTTATCTGTGAAAGACTGAAAAATGGCTTTTCAGCTGGCACCAGTGGCTTTGGGGAGTGCTTCACAGCACATTTTTGTAAACTGCTTATTCTGTGTTTATTGGCCTCACTGCAGAGATTACCGAAGACCACACAATTGGGTTTTTCATTTTCCTTTACATTAACAGACTGAGTTTAGAATGGCAGCAGCTAACTTTAAGGGAACCCAGGCTAGTGAATGATGCTTCATGGAAAACATTTTAAAATTAAAGTGGATTCTTGTTTATGGAGTTCAGGACTCCAGGTCTCATTGAAAAATCAATTAAATTTGTGCTCCTAAATCCCTGAGATGTTTTTCAAAATTCTCCCACATAGGCCCAAATCCTTTCCTCAAGATAGCCTGTGTCAACAACCTGTGCACATGGGTGGCCCATGAAGAGACAATTCTCTCTCCTGAATGGAGACTATGGGGCCAATAAAATAGAGCATCTCTGTAGCCTCTGTATGCCTCCCCTGCTGTAGTGGCAGATCATTTTCCCTTAGGTTGACTAGATGTCCCAATTTTATTGGGCCGCCCCCAGTATTTGGAGCTTTGTCTTATATAGGTGCCTATTATCCCCCCATCCCTGTCCCAATTTTTAACACTTGCTATCTGATCACCCTATTTTCCCTGCCCACTGGTACTAGAGTTAGGTAAATATGGGTATTAGGGCACAGTGTGTTACTGTGAATTACAAATTCACTGTTAGATAAGGAGTGTAGACATCCACAGACACTTGTAGAACTTCTGTAGCCTCCCTGTGGATGAGAGGATTTGGCCTATTGCTGCATATATCAGAAGTGATTTTGTTCCCTCTTTCTTTGTTCTCTGAAATATCTGGGAAAAACTAATCCTTGTTTTGAAAAGCTCGTCCTTTGTTCACTGCTCACTTAATCATCACAGCATCATATAGAACCCTAGCACACAGTTAGGTGCAGTCTACACTTACCTTTGCGATTCGGCAGCAGTCAACAGGAGATACGCAAGTGACGTAAATCACTTGCATATCTCCCGTTGACTTTGCAGCGTCTCCTCCGCGCGGCGTCCAAACTGTGCTGCGTCAAAGGGAACCGCGCTCCCTTCGACGCAGCGCTACTCCACTTACCGAGGTGGTTTTCCTGCGTCGCTTCCTGGATCAACTGAGCGCATCTATACTGACCGCTCAGTCGATCCAGAGCAATCGATGTGACAGCAGCGAATTTGCTGCCGTCAGTGTGGACCCAGCCTTAGAAAAGGAAAGACCCATTAGGTAGGTCCATCTGCAAATAGTGGGTTGGATGGGCTTCATCTTTGACTACAAAGAACTAAAAAACTCACTTGTAAGTAGAACTGGTCAAAAACATTTTGATGGGACTGTTTTCCTTTGGAATATGATGTTTGGACAAAATCAAAATGTTTCACAGGAACATGTCATTTTTGGCATATTTTCCAATGGAAGTGTTATGAAACTATTCAAAATGAAAATTGAGTATTTTCTTTTGTTCTGACTTTCATTTCATCTGGTCTTTTGTAATACATTAATTTTAATAGTAAATTTACTAGGTATATGTTTAATATTTTAAAACCATGTTCTGACATTCTCAAATAAAAATGTTTTGCTAGGGATTCTTCAATATTTCAAAATAAAAATATTTCCTAATTTCCATTCTAATAGATATTTCATAGATGTCTCAGTGCAGGACAAAAAAAATACTCAGACCTTCTGCACAGAGCAGACCACAGACCCTCACCCACCCACTACTGTAATAGACCCCTAACCTCTGGCTGAGTTACTGAAGTCCTCAAATCATGGTTTAAAGACTTGAAATTGCAGAGAAGCCACCATGTACACTAGTTTAAACCTGAAAGTGACCTGCGTCCAATGCTGAATGAAACCCCCCCAGAGTTATTTCAGACCCAGTCTAGCCCTCAGTCAGCTTCTCTCCCCACAAAGCAGGCCCTTTTCTAGTCAATCATTTCACCTGTCAGCTTAGAGAGCTTAACAGGCTGTAGATCGCCTTCTCTTGCAGCAAGAGAGCTCCTATCCCAAAAAGAACCCCTCCTTCTAACTGAGCCCGGAGGGTCTTTTATCAGGGCCAGGTGCTTGATAGTCAATTAACTGCCTAAATGGCTATTTCCCTTTAAATGAGCTTTCCATACATAGCCTAGGCACAGACTCCCCTTAAAGGGACCAGCAACCCCATGACACCTCTTTGTTGATATTCATTCCTCTACATCAGTGTTTCCCAACCAGTGTGCTACGGTGTGCCGTCAGGCCTGAGCAAGTGTGACATGGAATTTCTGAGTTGGCTCATGAATATCCATGAGTTCATTTGGAGACTATATGGTGGTGTGCCTCAAAATAATTAAATGGTATCAAGGTGTGCCATGGCAGAGAAAAGTTTGGGAACCACTGCTTTACATGGAATACAGGAACTAGTTATCTAGATTTTTCAGTTGGTGCCCATCAGAAGGCCAAGTATCTGAGTGTCATTTTCCTGTTGGGAGACAAACTTTCTTCCCTGTTAGCAAGAGACTGACTTTTTTTGTTTTAATTTAAAATAACAGTTCATGAGTGTTAGTGAGCAGGGGCTTGTTTACACTAGAACGTGGTACAGCTTGAAATCTACTAGTATAGTTAAAACAGTACAATTGTCCTAGTGTGGACCCAGTTATATCAGTATAAAGATGTTTTATTGCAGTATACATATCCCAGTACAAGGAGGGGAATATGCTATATCAGTGTAAAGCACTTTTATGAAGATATAACTGTGTCCACACTGGAAGTTGTGCCAGGACAACTATTTAGGTAAAAATAAACAAATAAATGCATCCCTAACTAAAATAGCTATGTAAGTACAAAAACAAAACAAAACAAAAACACCTGTATGTAGACCAGATCTTTAAATGTTAGGAAACAGTGAATTAAGGTTGCTTGTACATCCTTAGTGCAGTTCCATTGCGAAGTCTCTAAATCTATGACAAACTGAGTGGGTCACAGGGAGAAGCCTCTGTTGTTTTCATGTGTAGCCTGCTTGACCTTCAGAACCGATAGTGCATGAGTAGGGGTGATGCAGAGGGAGCAGCTCAAACATCCAAAAGGGCTGGCCAGGGGCATGATATTAGTCCTGCACGGCAGGGATGGGTGTGTCACATTTCATCACAAGGGACTTTTGAAGAACCTCAGTTTATTGGGCAAAGGTGAACAAGGAGGCGTTGGTCTCACAGAAAGACCCTGACATCAGCTAGACAGGACAGGCGTGCAGGGCATGAGCAACCTTCAAGTCCTCCATGACTTTGCTGCAGCAACACTCTTTCTTGAGGTCTCTCCTTGAGGAGTGGGCAAATTCAGTTTTATGTATGTGAGCGTGCGAAGGAGCTTTTTAGGAGTTTTCTCCTTACCTACTACTGATTTTGTTAGAAAATAGACGTCCCTGTTGGGAAGAGAAGAGCCTCAAAGAGGTTTGGAACCTTTTGAGCCTGATCCATCTGGGGAGGGCCGAATTGTACAGATAATGCTAGGTTAAGGTGGCAGAGATTTTTTCTCACCTAGACCTTTGTCCCTTTGACTCACTGAGGACATTGGGGTTTGTCTTCTTTGGTTTCCCTTTTCCTCCCTCCATTCTCTTCTTTTCCTGCTTCTTTATTCTCTTTTCCCTACTTCCCTCCCCTCCATTGGCAAGAAAAGGGTTGCTCTCCAGCCGTCATTGTGGGAAGCCCTCACAAAGAGGTGGGGCTCGAATAGTGCTCAGATAGTGATCCACACTGGTGACTTGGGCATCCTTTTGGCCATCTGGTGAGAACCCTCTGCCTCCTGCCCCTCAGAACCTCAATGCTGATTGGCTGAGCTGGGGTCTATTGACAGGAAGGAGACTCAGAATCTTGTTCTCCTCTTTTAAGATCAAGCAAATAAGCCATAACCAATCATATGTTTGATGAATTTTACTGATTCTCTCCATTAGTTGTCTCTTAGCAGTTCCTGATTCTCTCTAATGTTCTAGTTCTTCTAAAATGCTTGATGAATAATTACTATGAACAGTTGTTGGTTTGTAGCTCACCTGAGAGCACTTTATTCTGATCATTCAGAATATGAAATTCAAGACTGATGTTTAGTTTGAAAGTCAGGACTCCGGGGTCCTGTTCCCAACTCTGCCCTAAACCAAGTTACTTCACCTTTCTCAGCCATAGTTTTCCCTCTGTCAATTAGGAATTACAATCCTCTCCTACCTATCTCATGGTGAGGGGAGGTTAAGGAGCTGTGAAGATCCATTTGAGAGTGTCAGTTGTAGCAGTGCACAATATGAGATGTCCAATCATGCTGAGTCATGCCAGATTATTACATAATATCATAGAACCCCGTTTATCCAAACCTCCATTATCTGGCTCTCCATATTATCTGAACACCCATGCACACAGATCCATAAGAGGACAATCTCTCTTGGGGCTTCTAGATGGTGCTGCAGCCTCACATTTTTCCATTCTCCTGATTATTCAAATTTTTGATTATCCGATCTGACCCTAGTCCAAATTAGATTAAATAAAGAGGGTTTTGCTGTATAATAGCTGAAATATTCTATTTTATTAGTATTTTATTATTTTTTAATCATTAAGAGCAGCAACTACTTAATACAGGCTAAAGCATCTTATCTAGTTTTCTAGATAGAAGTGTCACCTCTTCATGTGCAATGAGACAATCTAATACTTTGGGACAAACAGGAGATGCTTATGTCTGGCAAAAATATTTGTAAAAATTTTCATCCAAATGAATTTATGATTTCAAAAAACAAAATGGTTTAAACTTCATGGGATTTTCCAAGAGAAGACTATTTCAATGAAAAATTTCCCACCATCTCAATTCCTGGACTCTATCCCTGCCCCAAGGAGAGGGAAGGGGTTGTTATCTGATGGTTGGACCAAGGGTGAGGACTGTTGACCTTTCTGTCTGGCTCTGCCATCGCTTTGCTGTGTGACCTTGGGTAGGTCACTTCCCTTCTCTGTACCTCAGGATCCCAATCTGTCCAATGGCAATAGGGACGCTTCTCTAACTCCTGGCATTAAAGAAAATGCATAAGAAAATGGGCATTAAAGATCTTTGTGGAGGAGAAAGGGTTGTTTCACAGTGTTGAGCACCAAGAAATTCCAAAATTTGCTAAAATGTCTAGTCTAGAGAAACAAGAAATGGTCAGGGCCAAATTTAAACCACTGTCTTTCTTAAAACCCATTAAGGGATGTGTCTCCCAATATCTTAGTCACCTGGAGTTCTTTTCCAGGGGAGAGAGAGGAGAGAGAATTAGTTCCTGGCTCAGCTTTTGTGGCCTTAACAAACCAGGTGCTGTACACCAGTTCTCTTCTGAGATCCTAGGAAAAAAATATCCTCACATCCACAATAGTACCTATGTTTAAAAACGGGACCAAAGAGGGCCTGGGGTCTTACAGACTAGTCAGCCTTACTTCAATACCTGGAAAGACACTGGAACAAATTGTTAAACAATCAGTTTGTAAACACCTAGGGTTATAAGGACTAGTAAGCCTGGATCTGTCAAGAACAAATCATTCCAAACCAACCCCATTTTCTTCTTTGACAGGGTTACTGGCCTAGTGGATGCAGGGAAGCAATAGATGTGATATATCTTGATTTTAATAAGACTTTTAACAGTCCCACATGACAGTCTCATAAGCAAATTACGAGTGGCCTAGATGCAATTACTATAATGTGAGTGCACCACTGATTGAAAGACTATACTCAAAGAGTAGTTATCCATGTCTGGCCATCAAACGAAGTGAGTATATCTAATGGGGTTATGTAGGGATCAGTTCTGGGTTGGTGCTATTCAATATTTTCATTAATGATTTGGATAATAGAGTGGAAAGTATGCTTATAAAATTTACAGATGACACCAGGCACTTTGGAGCACAGGATTAGAATTCAAAACTCCCTTGACAAATTGGAGAATTTGTCTGAAATCAACAAGATGGAATTCAATATAGACAGATGCAAAGCACTTCACTTAGGAAGGAAAAAACAAATGCACAACTACAAGATGGGCAATAACTGGCTAAGGGGTGAAAAGAATCCAGCCATTGTATTGGATGACAAGTTGAATGTGAATCAACAATGGGGTGCATTTGCGAAAAAGGCTAATATAATTTTGGGGTTTATTAAGAGGAGTGTTCTATGTAAGCCATGAGAGGTGATTGTCTCATTCTGCTCAGCACTGTAGAGGCCTCAGCTGGAGCACTGTATCCAATTCTGGGTGCCATGCTTTAGGAAATAGGTGGTCAAATTGAAGAGTCCAAAGGAGATTAACAAAAAAGAGTTAGAAAACCTGACCTATTAGGAAAGTTAAAAATAGTGGGAATGTTTAGTCTTCAGAAAAGAAGACTGAAGGGAGACTAGATAACAGTCTTCAGATATGTTAAAGGCTGTTACAAAGAAGACAGTGATCAATTGTTCTCCTTGTCCACTGAAAGGAGGACAAGAAGTAATGGGCTTAATCTGCAGTAAAGGAGATTTAGGTTAGATATTTGGAAAAACTTAATGTTATTAGGACAGTTAAGTACTGGAAGAGGCTTCAAGGGAGGTTATGGAATCCCCAGCACTGGAGGTGTTTGAGAACAGGTTGGATTAACACCAGTCAAGAATGATCTAGGTTTACTTGATCCTGCCTCAGGGCAGGAAGCTGGACTTGATGACTTTTCAAGGTCCCTTCCAGCCCTACATGTCTAAGATTCTGTAAGAGAGGTGTAAGTGGAGGATTGTCTTCTTTTTTTTGAGAGGACATTATTGTTGCTATTGGGCATTTGCTTTTTAACCAAACAATTCCCAAGATCACAGTCAACAATAGCTTCACCCTCAATTCACAATTAAAAGCTCCTACCAAACATGATGTACACAAACACATTACAATAAACTAATATTGAAATATCTAACATTTTGTCAAATAAATGATTCAGAATATTGCAATAACATAGAAGATGTAACATTCAAAAAGCACCATTTTGGAGTCTGCCATTGGTCCTAGAGGGAATAATTACAGACTGAGGGGCAGAACAAGGCGTATCCTTAAAGATTTCTCTGCCTGTTTCTTATTTGGACAAAGCAAAGAGTTCCTAGAAGTTTCTTTAACTGGATGGAATAGTTCATTTATGAAAACAAGCAACTCAACCCATAAATCTCATAAGCTATTTTTCTCCAAGTGCCATGTATATAAAAATACTTAAGTATTTCTTCTAATTTAATAAAGGCTCAACCAAGTTTGTAATGACCTAACATTAGAATAAATTATAATAATTGACTAAACATTTCTGCATCTATAGTGAGGCTCACCTCTTACCCCTTTGATCTGAGAAGGACAATGGAAGATTGTTGTTTGGGCCAAGAATCCATATTGATTTCCTGACAAAAGGCAATAACTCATCTTTAGGTTTGGAATCAAGAGTTGGAAATTCTCCTGGATTTAGATGCTCAGCTGCTAATGGGATTGGAAGTTGGCTGTCTAGGTGATGCGGGTCTGAGTCTGGCCTCCTAGATACAGAGTTCTAGACACTGGAGTGGAAAAGGCCTGTTAGCTCATCTCTCTCCCCCGGGCAGGCTGAATCTGAGCCCCTCTCTATATACTGAGCTGAACTTAAATCCCAGAGCCAAAACATTCCTCATTCTGGGCAGAGTGCTGACCTTTAATGATCAAATGTTGGTTAGCACTGACAGTGCAGATTTTCCCAGGGGATTCCCCAGAACCTTAAAATAACAGTGAAGTATTAGATCCCCTTTGACTGCTGGGGACTGAGCCAAAGAGAGGGGGAGCAACTTGCCCAAAGTCCCACAGGTCAATAGGAAAACCTACAACAGAATCCAGGAGTCCTGGTTTCCAATCCTCTTTTCCAGTTACTACAGTAGATCACACTCCCTCTCAAAGGCAGGGAGGCTGGACAAAAGGGCCTGTTTGTAACTCCCAGCTCTGGGAGGGAGTGTGAAGCAGTGGGAAGGGGGGTACACTAACCTTGCTTTTCCCCCCATGCCCCTGTCCTTCCCCCAAGTGGCAGAAGAAGTCACCCTGTCCCCTTCTCTCCCTGGTGCAGGGTCTCCCAGGGGCTCATTACAGGAAGAAGAGGAGAAGGAAGGGGTGCATCTGGCCACAGAGGAAGCTGTCTTCAGGTCATCATAGAGCAGCTGTAGGGCAGAAGAAAAGTACAGACGTTCTCTATCCAGGCTGGAATTGAGATTGTCCTGCCGCTTCACAGCATCCCGACCCTCTACGGGGGGGCTTGTCCTGCACAATCCACCCAACTAATGGGGACCTTTATCCCACATTATCTGCAATGCCTAAGATGGGGGGTGTTTGTCTCACACAATCCAGGCTCCTTTCCCCTCACTGCCCCAGTTCCTGACCCTGCCTGTGCATGAGTCCTGGGTGATTTTGAGATCACAGGGTCCCCACTATCTTCCATGGAGACCTCAGTTCTAGAGCTGGTGTGTGTGAGGCAGGTAGGTTTCTGTAAAAAAGGCTTCCTCTCCCCCAACTCCAACAGATCAGGTTCCTGCATTCAACCCCCCACCACCGTGTGCATTGCTGCACAGCAGAGAGGGCAGAACACATTGGAAATGCACTGCTGCAAAGCGACTGTGGTGGAGAGGATTGTGGTGAGTGAAACGGTGCATGGCAGCTGGAAGGAGGAGAGAGACATGGGCCAATGGATGGGGTGGTGCTGGAGGGACAGCAGAGAGCAGGGATTACTGGGGATAAAGATTTGGAAGAAGAGAAGGGAGAAATTCTGAGATTGGTCATTAGTGGGAAGTAGGGGAATCATGGGGCAGGAGTGGCAGTGGAGGCTGGAGGGAGCAAGGAATCAGACGGACCTAGCTTGGTAGCTGAGATGGAGTCAGAAGGGGGCAGTTTGGACAGGTAGGAGGGAATGAGGAAAAGGGGACCAAGCCAGGCAGGAATCCTGGGAGGGGTCAAGTTTGATGGGCAGGAAGGAACTGGAGGAGTAAGAGGCAATTGAGGGGATTCTGCTAGCTGTGTACTCTCCTCCTTGGGAAGTGTCAGTGAGACCTGAATCTCACAATATCCTGTTTCTCCTTTGGGTCTCATTGCAACTCATCGAGGAGCTGCTCAGTGATTCTGTACCCAGCGCTGTCCTTGCCAACTCCATGATCGCTATGAGCAGCCTCAGGTACTGAGACTCTCCCACCCAGCTCCTCTAACTCCGGGGATGCTCCCACCCAGGGCTGGATGCAGAGGTTAAAAAACTGATCCCGTGCAGAGCTCAAGAAGGGAGCACACATATGCTTGCTTGTCCAGGTGCTAAAATGCCTAGCTACAGCACTATTTGTTGGCACCCTGTCTAACAGAACTAGCACGGCCTGCATGTTGTGGCCTTGATGCCATGGCCATGCCCAACTATGCATGAGTCAAGATGGTCATCTTAAACAGCTTTGATATCACAGCCAAAACCCAAGAATGCTTTTAGCTGGCGGAAAGACCCACTGAGGGCCAGATCTTGAGCAGTGGCCCAGATCCATTAGAAATGTCATTGGCTCTGGCTCCAACCTGAAAGGTGACTTGGGCAGCAGGGGGCTGAACAGAATATACTGGAGCAGTTCATACAAATCCTCCTGCAGGACAGGAGTGGTTGTTGTGACATAGACCCATTATTGGCTGATGTGGTGAGGCTGACAGAGAATCATATGGCAGCCATGGGCTTAGCTGCTTAAACTCTGAAGCCACTTATCTCATGGAAAAACTACTTGCAGATCCAAGGGGCAGATGAGGAAGGCAGCCTCCAGAAAACCACATATCTGGCCCAAATCCATAGTCAACCAGCAGCTACGGCAAAATCTTGGAGATCTGGCCTCACATGGACTATATGGCAATGGAAAAGCCTGATTTCAAAGGAGAGCCCTCCTTGGGTACCCATCTTCCTTTAGGTGAGCAGGCAGTACCTCGATGAGAAGCTCATTTGTGTATGGAGAGAGTGGTCATTTCCACTGTTACTGTCCCTTCCTGGACTGCAATTATTGGCAGCCACGGACAGCTGACACATTCAGAGACACCATCTATCTCCAGTGCCTACATGGTGATGTATGCCTGTACCCCAGTGTGTGGAGGAGTTCCATTGTACTTGTGCCAAAGCTGGATGCATCAACCCATTTTTTCCACCAATTTCCAGAACAGAAATGCACTATTGAAATTTGACAGATATGCTATGACTAGAGTGGATGAGTTGCTGGAGAGATTAGAGACTACCAAATATATCTCTCCTTTGTCAGGTCAAGAGAGATATTGGCAGACTTCTTTGACACCCAAGTCACAAGAAAAAACCTTATTCTCTACCCCAATATCAGTTCAAGACCATACTATTTTGGTGTTCATGTATCCATGGCCACCTTCCAATATCTGATGGATTGAGTATTCCAGTCTCATGGGCAACATGCCACAGTGTACATTGATGGTATTGTCATTTATAGTTACAATTGAAACAACCCCCTAGATCATCCAGTTAATCCTGTTTAAATGGCAGTGAACAGGTCCCCAACAGACAACTCTTTGTTACGGACATGATATGAAAATACAAGACTGTGGGCTACACTCCTACATATTAATTGGCTTCCCAAAGACCTCTTGGACCAGGAGTGAAGGTGAAGAAATAAACAATAAAATTAAATGCTTAAAATCTTTCTTAAAATACTGTTTTTATTAAATGTCTGAAATAATGAAAAAATGGGGAAATGGAAAGACATAATATATTGCTATATTTTGTAACTAGAACAGGCTATTATAATAGTTTCCAAAGTTTTCAATGTGTTGTCACCCAGTCAACATTATTACACTACGACACTTCCTTACATATCTTAGAAATTAAGAGCTTGCAGGTTCTTTTGCTAGAATTGTTACACTAAGTAAATGTTCATATGGTATATGAAATGCTATTTGATTACAGAGACATCCAGCCAAAAAAAAAAAGTCATGACACAATCTTCAAAACATGCTGAAAGATGGAAAACGAAAGAACCATATCTAGATTGTGATGACATTTCTCAGAACGTGCTCAGTATTACTCAAGGCCATTGATATAATGTATGGTTCATTTGACTGGCAGGAGTCCAGATAGCAAAACCAGAATTTGCATACATCTTTGTTCTCAATGTAACCACATTTTAAACTTCACTTTGTCAAAGAAACGTGGCTGAATAAGCAACTGGCATAATTCCACTGACTTGAGTGGAGATGATTCAACAATGAATTTGGTCCACTTAGTAGAGAAATATAAATCAGATTATAATTACCAACATGGAAAATTTTTCTTTCCTTTTGTTTTAGGAAGTGGGAATTTATTAAATAAATGAGTGCATGTGAATTCCTTTTTGTCCCAAATACACAGAGCCAACAAGCCTTCTATTTATACACAAAAAGAACAATAAAACCCTTTCATATTTCTCATAAAACAGTAAGTCTAGGTTTGTAAAATCTATGATTTCTTTAATGTTTAGAGGTGTAGTCAAGCATAAGACTGAATGCTACACCCTTCTCTGCATTAGCTGCAGGAATTATATCCTGATCTCTTTCCCGATGCAAAATATTAACCTTTGCCAAGTACATTATACATTAATTAAAAACAGGTCTAGATCCTTTCTCAATCAAGATTTCAAAGACATTATAGCAGACAGATGCTATCTCAAGCTAAGATGAAAGCTTCACATTATCATGATCACAATTTATGCACTATATGGTTCTATAACCAGAGCTAAACTCAGGGAAGATTTAAAAATTGTGGCTTTGTTTGAAAAAGGAGAACTAGTTCCCTGCTTGCAATTAGTAGGTGAAAAGCCAGCAGAAGAATTTCACTGATACATGCCTCTTTCAAAAGGGATCTTACATGTGTACTTGATAGGCTGAAAGTGAGCCAAGGAGTCTCCAGAGAAAATGAATGAATAGTGGTTGTAGCTGAAAAATGATCATTATAACTCTAGGGAATTAATCATTCCAAAATACAGTTTCAGAGTAGGATGACCAATAGGCTACAGCAGCCAGGAATACAGATTTTTTAAACTTGGGCTGTCTGACATTTTAATTTAAACCACAAATAAGGAGAAGACGAAGAGTGCCCTTCAACTCTGGAAAGCAACATAAACAAAATTTAGTGAATGCAGCTCATTAGGTCATATTAAGTCCTTTGAAGTGATTAAATTTCTGATGATTGTGCATATAAATGATGTATCTAAATGCTAGCATTACAGTCAAAGCTAATCCAGCCATGATATGTTCATCTTCTGATGATTTGACTTAAAATAGAATCTGTATTTTTTTTTCCATTTCCTGGAGTGATTCTTTAAGCACTTAGAGACAGTTTAAACAAAATCTGTCAGAGGAAACATATTCCAAAATGGCAGGGTAGCCTTACAAAGCTGCCATGAAATTTCACCACCCTAAATGCAAAATCAGCTTGCTCATCCTTACTAGAATAATGACAATGACAATATTTTATTTACATGACAAAATAAATCATCTGGCTGAGATAAGAGAGTAAGTATAACTTTGCAAGGCTGTGGTATAGCACGATATTACTGAATGAATCTTTGTTGTACTAGTTATAAATGTTTGCTCTGAAATCTTACGCTGATGACATCCAAGACAAAGTCATTTGATATGAACTCACTTCATTTCTCTTCCAGTTGTTGTTGTTTCATTTTCAAAATTCACTGTATTTATCATTACCATGTCATTGTTTTTCCTAATGGCCTAATGAATAATTAGTTATACAAAACGGAACCACTCCAGAGAGACTATAAACACCGTACCCCCACAATAACCATTGGCTCGGTGGTTAGAAAACTTGCATGAGATGTAGGAGGCCAAGTCTCTGTTCTGATTCTTCATGAGATTAACTCAAATTTTACCTTGGAAGTCTGTTATTCTAGAAGGGATTTCTAACTTATATAAAAATAGCTTCCAATAGGATTGTTTTAGAATATTAAACTGTACATTTAACCGTATTCATTTTCTCCCTCTGTGGACACTGAACATTTTGTAGTATTTACACACCACAAGAAATCTTCTTCCCTCCCTGTATGTGTCCATAATTCTCAATGAAAGTCAATGAGAGTTACACCATATACATGGGGCCCCACCAAAAGACTTAAGTGGATATTGTTAATTCATTCAAATAGGGCAGTCTATTTATCATATCATAGAACTTCAATTGTTCCAAGGTTGCCTATTTTTCTTTGATTTGCCACTTATTCCATTTCTGTTGGACAAACACACAACCAATCTGCTGTCACTAGGGATGGGAGAATCTGAAACAAAGCTCTGTTCCTACAAGCTTTTCCAAAAAATTCAGCACATGAAAAATTTCAAGCACACAATCTGGACTTCTGTGAAGTGATACGGTTGAGGGCAGGGGGGAGGGGGAGAGATCAGGTGTAATACAGAGTTAATTACAACTATTTCAGGTTCTTTTATTGAAGGCACCTTATTATAGTTCCTAAGTATTATGTGTCCATACTATACATTTTTACACTCCATACATCCTTCTGAATTTAACATGACATAAAAAGGTTTAATGTATTTGGTATTTTAAAACTCAGGAAGTTCAGGCTTGCTAAAATTATGGCTTCTTGGTCCTTCTTCCTCTAGCTATTACCATGTTGCCCATGAACCTGTTATTCAATGAAGACCCAGAGGGGCCACCCCTCCAGAAACTACATGTTCAAACAAGGAAATGCTGAGTTAAATCCTGACTGGGGTCTTTCACCCTCACTGTGTATCTAACATTTCCATCAAGCTACAGAGTTGAGTGACAAGAGATTTAATGTTTTGTAATGAGAGGCTAATTTTTCAAAAATTATATTGAGGGCCAAGGGTGTATGTAACAGGGCTGTGTCAATGAAAATGCCATAATGGTGATATCACATCCAGGTCACTAAGATTACCACCTACAGATGTCCCAAAGGTGGAGACTAAAGAATGAACTTCATAGATCTAGTTATGAGTTCATGTTACAGAATGCAACCATATGTTGGCACTCAGGCTGTGGAAGCAGAATCCACAGAAATATCAGAGAAAAAGGTATATGGACAGACAAATATGCACATAAATGTCCATTTTACATTTTAAAAGAACAGTAAACAAATATCTTGCCTTCTTGAGAGCAAAATAGTTGTCCACCTACATCTATTAAATCATCCTCTTATAGACTGCGTGTGCGTGTAAACTTTTATTTTGTCTTACAGAACATATTTTGAGATAGGTGGGTGGAAACTAGAAAAGGAATTGTAATTCCCCTTAATTGCTTTAGACTTGGTATAAGGCTTGTTTGTTTACCTGAAACCTGTAGAAAAAATATTGGGGGTTACAAATGTGCTGATGGTAAATTAAATGCACGCATATTCCAACTGCCTAAGGGTAGAAAGAATTACTCTATTCTCACACACAAAAATACTTGACCTAGGGATTACATTCAAAAATTGGGGTCAAATGTTCACCAGCTGAGTTAATTTATAAAGGCCTAGTCTGTCAGAAGAAAAACCAAGAAAAGTATGACAAAAAAGAAAGTGGTGGAAAAAGCCCAGATTTTTACAATAGCTTCAGCTGAAAACAACAGTTGCTACAGCAAATAAAACAATATAACCAAGGAACACACCTGAGACTACGATGGTATATAAACATATGTTAGATAATTTTCAAGTTCACTTGAACACTCCAGTGTGAAATTTCTTTTATGGGTTTTGCTCCAGTTAATGCTGCCCCAGAAGCTTTCTTACAACAGTTCACCCACTCCTTCATGCAACCCATCCAGTCAAACCAAAGACCGCAAGAAGAAGTTGGTGAGGGTGATGGCAGCAGCAGGGTGAATGCAGAGAACACAGCGAAAGATAGAGTTTGTAGAACAAGATGAGGTGTAAAGACAAGGCAGAGAAGGAATGTGGGATTGCCTCAAAATGGAGAGATAGGAAGGATGGCCTAATGGAGTGGTTTGCAACCTTCTCAGGTTGGTGACTGCTTATTCAAAGTAAATAAATTAATAATAATAAAAATCGACCACAACTTCCTTATATTTACTCAAAAGAAAAGAGTAAAAAATGTATCAGTGATCAGACTATATTACTTATTTGTGTGTGTGTTTCAGGAGCTTAACAGAGAGTAATTGACATTTAAAAGTAAGAGTGTGCAAGGGACCAGAGGAGCGAGGTTTTCTTTGCTTTAGATTGTAATAAAACTTGCAATGCCTCAAAACCCCCGATTGCTCCCTGAGGGGATACAACCTTTCATCTTAGAATCACTGGCTAGTGGTAGGGGAACTGGATTAGGGTCTCTGGAAATCTGGGTTCAAATCCTGGCTCAGGGAATAATGGAGCTAATTCTTCCTTACCTCACACAGGTGTTGTGAGAAGAAGTGGAGAGGAAAAGGTTTTGAGAGGCAGAGAGACCCACTGTCCCAGGGGCTAGGGCACTCACCTGGGATGTTCCTGAATGAGAGCAGGGACTTGAACCTGGGTCTTCTACATTCCAGGTAAGTGACTTAACCCACTGTTTCCCAAATGGTAAGTCCTAACCTACCTGTGGATCTCTAGAAAGGTTCCAAATGGTTCACAGGACCTGAGGCAAATACACACTTTGCCTGGCCAGGTGCAGAGAGGAGGCAGGTGTCCCCATACTCCCCCTGCAGCAGCAGCAGCTCCTGTTGCATGGGACTGGGCCTAGCTCCCTGCTCCTACCTGTGGAACAGAATTGCAGCATCACTCAGGTTTGACCCAGCCATCCCTCTGTCATAATGGACAAGCAACTGGGCCAAACCTGAGTAGCACTGTGATCTCGTGAGCTAGGTCTCAATGCCTCTCACCCATATTTGGCCCAGCCACTTCATCATGAGGAAGGGGTATCTAGGCCACACCTGGGTGGTGCTGCAATCAATGTGCTAGGTCACAATTCCTGGAACAGGGTGCTGGGCCTAGTCTCATAGGACAGGAGCCACCCCTGAAAGGCAGGCTTGTCTCCAACACCCTCATCTGGGACCTCCCTTCCCCACTCAGAGGGGAGACAAGTTGCAATGCTGGGGTACAGGGTGCATGTATGAAAAGGTGGATCTCACACAAATGCACGCGCGCACACACACACAAAATGCAGTAGTCATCTTAGTAATAAGTTTGGGAACCATCGCCCTAGCCAGCAGATTGCTGGGTATTGTGGGGTGTGTGTTTCTCTCAATCTCTTCTGTTGCAGCTGTTCCACTTTGCACAAATAATTAAATATTAATTGGGGCAGAGCTAGAGACAGAGACTAACTCTGTAGCCCAGTGATTAGATTCAGGTCCTTGTGTCTCCCAGGTTACTGCCCTTACTGCTGAGTTACTGGCTGTTCCCGATGCCTCCCAGAATTCTACCCTGGACCTGAGGAAACCCGTCAGGTGAAAGTTTTGACAAAACCGACCCTTTCCCACAAAATCTTCCAAATTTGACAAGCCAGTATTTTGCAACCAAAAAAAAAAAAGTTTGGTTGCAAAATTCCAGACCAGCTCTAGTTTTGAGTTTAAAACCTGTTAATGACTGTGATGTGCTTTGGTAACCACAGCCATGTAAATACTTGGATGTAGCCTGGAAATAGCTAACCTCTTAGCTGGGCTGTCTTGACAGCTCACTTTGTCCTGTTCAGCTGGCACAGCATAGCCAGAACGAAGCATGCTTCAGCAAGGCCTCTGCTTGCCACACCCACTTCTGTGGAGGGGTTTTGGAGGTTGCGATAGAACTGTAATATTGACTCTAAACTATGTGGTAAAACTTCAGGAGAGGTTGCTGTCGCTGCAGCACGGAACAAAGTCTGGCCCTCTATTTTTTATCATATTCATCTCTAGCTTGGATCTTTCAATGTGGATACACTTCTGCCATCTCTGCATTATGAGGGCGTCTTATTTTTTCCCTGTTGGCAATGGAAAATAGCAGTACAAACAAAACAAAATAAAACACATTCCAGATTTGAGCCATGCAGTGTTGTGTCTGTTGTACACTAGTAAAAGAAAAATACTGTGGAGGAGTTGGTTTTATGGCTGCAGTTGTGCTGTAAATCATCTATGCCGCAGATTTGGCATATTTTTCACTCTTTGTCCCCATATTTATGATTTAAAGTGTGCAATAATAACCCTTCATGTTGTATTCTCCCAGATCCATCAAGATTGAGAGCCTACATTGAATTCATGAGTTCCAAACCAAATATTCTTTGGAGAGATGGGATAAAGGGATCACGGGGGCAGGATATATATTGTCAATTGTATGCAAGTATGAAAAAAGTGACTTTGAACTCTGTTCTTCCTTTTCTACCTTGGGCATAAATCACATATAACTGATCTTATTTGGCTGTGTACTAGGGATATGTGGAATGTACTGTGGTCAAGATAGCGAAGTCATGTTTGTGTGAAGCCTCTGTCCCGCCAAAAGGAAGCTAATCTACAGCAGAAATGTACATGTTCTGGGCAGTGGAGTCAACACACAGGTTTCAGCATGAAGCACAATGAGACACTGATTTGGAAGGCTCAGAGAATTAAGAGGTGAAGCAATGAATAAGTCAGTACTGTTTTCAATGTTTGTACGTACAGCCTACTTCTTTCTTGAACACCAAAGCAGAATTGAAGTCTGTTTGTGATGTATTGCTTCATTAAAGATCTGTGGATGAAAATCCTAGCTCAGGGAATAATGGGGATAAGCCATTACAATCCTACAATGCAGAGGATACTCCAAAGGCTTTAGGCAGTATCACTTAAGTCTCCAAAAACCCTGCAATAAGGACTCATTTGGGATGTTAGTGGTTTGCATGTAGTTCTAAGTGTCTTCTACCCAGGAATGAATTTCATTTTCCAAAAATGACTAGTACTTTTGGTCCAGCCTTTTTGATGCCCAATTTGAGACACCTGAAAAGACCCTGAGCTGTAGAAAATGCTGAGCACTCTCCATGTGAAATCCCATTAAGGCATCCCAGATTGGGCACTCAAAATTGAGGCACCAAAAAATTAATCACTTTTGAAAATCTTTGGCCTGTGTGTGCACATATTGTAATTGTGATATCAACTAGATTATTGCTAAGATATCTTAAAGGCAGATGGACTTGAACTAATAATGAAACTGAAACAGACAATGATCCTGTTTGTTTGGGGGGGGGAGTTAAATTGTTAAGCATTATTTAGGTGGATTATATAGACATGTTTAACATATACTGACACAAGACACTATCGACATCAGCTCTGAGGTTATGTTTCTTGCAATGGACATTTTATTGTAAAAAAGAAAAATCAATAAAAAAATGATTAAAAGATTTGGTATGGAAGAAGTTTAAATGAAAAGTGAAGTGAGGGTGGAGCTAAGAACTACTTTTGAACTGATTTTAGAACAACAGCTCATAGGAAAGAGTAGGCTCATTTTCCTTTGCCCTCTAGCAATACCTTATACTTCTGCTACCACTAACTGTCTAGCTCTGTTGTTGTGCCTGTAATTTGTTGTTCACTGATTGACATGGAGAATTTATTCACCAGTACAGCTGTAAAACCAGATTAGTGATAAAAAGCTATGAACCCTATAGAAGATATGTAATCTACTCCCATTTAGACAGAAATTCAAATTGTTGTTGACTACCACCTTCGAGTCCGTTATTAGTTATCCTAGAAAAATGGTGCTAGATTCAAGATGTTATGATCCAGCTTTGCATTTAACCAAGCTGACCCTTCACTGTGAAGGCCTTCTGTTTTCTATTAAAAGCCTGTACAAGCAGAGTTTTTTCTCATGTACACCCCAGCCCCTTCACCCCCAGGATGAATGAGAATCAGAACATCACCAGTTTTACAGCTTTACTTCCCAAATGATAAAGCAGCATGTTGGAATCAGATAGCATCCGGGGGGGTGAAATCCTGGCCCTATAGAAATCAATGGGAGTTTTGCCATCAACTTCATTAGGGCAGAATTTCACCTGAGGTCTTTTATAGATTTCCACATCTATTATCACAAGAGAGACAAGAAAGAATAAATAGTTGCATTGTGCATGTTCTCCATAGGTGAAATTCACCCGATGCAAAGGGCTAACAAAAAAGCTTTATGTACCATTTAAGTCCCTTCTAAGCCTTCAAAATTGGTTTTAAGATGACCTTCTGTATAGAGGTGATTTTCACCGAATGACATCTGAAACCATGTAAAACTCACCTTCCTGTATTTCCTCACAAGCTTAAAAAGTATGCATAAAGCTTTGTTGAGTTCCAAAATCTCTTGGACTGAGCCTTGTGTCCAATTTTATGCAAACCTGAGATGATTTGCTGTTCTGCAACAAAATTGTGGGAGGATCATGGAGTTGATACAAAGCCTGTTGAAGCTCTGCAGTTTGGTCTACCTTTAGCGTTGAGATTTTTGAGTTCAAACATGAAAGTCAAACCAAAAACACAGAGTTGCCAACCCACATGGAGAAAAACCAAAGAAAATGTTTGCACAACCCATTGTGAAGCAAGGCCATCAATTTTATACAGATTTATAACTAAGCAGCCTATGTTTACTGTACCTGCAGCACAGTATAAAGCTGAATTTACCTTTCATGGTAAGTGAAGAAATGAAACATTTGGAGAACCTGTGAAAGATAATTTGAGGATGCCAGACATAATAGTGGCATATAAGAAAAGGTCTTTCTATTGCTGATTTATTGTTTCAAAATAGATTGCCTATTAAGATTTCAAGCCCAAGCACACAATGTATATATGGAGTGAAACTGGTTATTATTGCCCTTAAAATACTACAGTATTGGGCCAAAATACAGTATTTTGAGATAGAGCTGTGCAAGCCTTTCCAACTTCAGTAAAACAAAGGTTCATACTGTTCTTGTGCAAGAAGAGATTTGCATGGGCTGAAGTGTTGAACAGTTCAGGATCAAAACCTGTTTTCTCAGAGCTCCTAATTTTGTTGTGAACTCATTAGTAAATTGTGCGTTTGTGAACAATCATGTGGTTATGCATGGAATTGGCTAGTTCCCTGGAACTTCTACAGGAGTGAGATTTCTGGCTGTAATGGAAGATGCTACGTGATTTTTCCCAGAGATGTTCTCAAACTGGAAATTCACCATCAAACAGTAGCATCACAAAGTTATTGGATAAGTCAAGCAGAAAAAACAAAACAAAACAAAAAATCACAGGAGAGTTAGCAGATATAAGATTTCTAATAAACCACTGCTTTGTTTTTAATTCCAGTACACAGCTAATTTAATTCAAACATTTAAACTGAATTCTACTGTAGGCTGTAGTGGTTTGGACCATTATTCTAGAAAACCGCAGTATGGTGACTGCATGTGCTGTAACTATTTCAGCCAGGGGCTGTTCTTTGGTGGAAGCTGAAGAAAATGTTTGGGCTTTTGTAACACATACTAAACTTTTAAACTCCTGTATTAGAAATTTTATCATGCTTATAAAGTTTGTCATAAAAGTGATGTAAAGGATGAAATAACTCAAACTTGAGAGAAAAATGTGTTCTTTTAAACAAATGTTTATCCTGTGACATGAAGAAAGGCTGAAAACAATGTACTATACATTAAAGCTGGTCAAACATTTTTTGACTAAACTTCTTTATGTCAAAAAAAAAAAGCTGCTTCATCTAAAGCAAACTGTTTTGTATATATCTGTTTCAACAAAAAACTTTGTCAGGAAGTTTAGGACCAGCATGGAATTTCCATTCAGAAAGAGACTGACTCCAGCCCAGTAGCTGTATAGGATGTGAGAAATGTGGGTTCAAGTCCCTAGTCTGCCTGATTCAGAGCAGGGACTTGAACCTGGGCATCCAGAACTCACTTCAGAAGTCTAGGCAATAGAGCCAACTTCTCTCTCATAAACTTTCATAATAAATTTGGAAAAGTCTCATCTTCATTCTGATTCAGAGAGAAACAAATTTGGAAACTTTGGCTTTTTCACAAAACAAATTGTTGTTTTCTGGCCAACTCTACTATACTTTTCAGCTAAATTATGTGGAACATTTAGCAATACTATTTGAACACATCTTTGTATTATGATTTAGAGTGTTCAGTCTCTCTCTCTTTCTCTCCCTCTCTCTCCTTCCACATCACTTTTCCAGAGGCATTGTTCCTTCTGTTGGATGTAGAGTCCAAGAGTAACAAGGCTGAAGATGTGCTCAGGAAAAGCAAAAATCTTGCACCCAAGTAACTGTATGGTACTGTAGCCTTAGAATCTCACCTGTCTGCATGAAATGTCTTTTGTAGAAAACATTATTGTTATTCAATGGAATCAACCTTGCAATGCAGGAAATGAAGACCATAAGGAATTTTGAAGCTCCAGGGCAGCATGATAAAACCCCTGTATACTGGTGTCACCAACGCAATTCATATCCACAGCATATCTCCCATGTCCATCATTGAAAGGATGTGACCATAGCTGAGAGCACTGTGGCTTATATTCTGATGAACAGTACTTTTGACTTCAAGAACAGTGGCTGCTCAACACCTCTTGGAATCAGACCCCAAATGTACAAATATCAGGCTCCTTGTTGAAAGAGAAGAGGAAAAAAATCAATATTCTCTATCTACTGAGGGTGACTTTCGAAAATAAAGTGTCTGTGGTGGCAGGAATATGGCATCGACTTCCTTTTTCACAGAAAATGCCACCAGGCTATAAAGTGAGACGAGGTGGGTGAGGTAATATCTTTCATTGGACCATGTCTGAAGTTGCTCCCATAAAAGATATTACCTCATCAACCTTGTATCTCTAATATCCTGGGACCAACACGGCTACAACAACATTGCATACAACCATGGAAGATGTTGAATTTTGCCACCTGAAAAGCAAACTCCACAGCATTAAGAAAAAGGAAGCAAAATTGAACGGCAACATCTACTTCCGGAGCAAATGCAATAAACAAATCATCATCCCAAAAGGGTTTTCAGGCTATGACCCTCTGAGCATTATGAACAACTCCAAATATGCTAAACAGCTCTGCAAAAAGACTTCAGAAAAGCTTAGGAATCCTTTACTTCATCTCACATACACCATTAAGAATTACCTCAATTAAGAAATCATCACACACTCCCACACGCTGTACAGAAGTTCATCCATTTAAAGATATTACCTCACTGGTCTAGTATGTCTAATATCCTGGGACCAACACAGCTACAACAGCACTGCATTCCAAGTTATACAGTCATCTCCAACCTTCATCATCCTGTAGGTTGCGTCTGGTGAATAGTTCATGTCATATTTTAGATCTCCAATATCGGAACTTCCACAGTTAACCATCAGTATCAGCCTTAACAATGACTTCCTGAATTCTGTGCATGTAAAATCTGAACGTCAACATCACTTTTTTCCCATTTAATTTAATTTTTGCACTTAAGGCAACATGTTCCACAATCGTCTTCCATGTAACTAGCGACAGTATTCTGTAACCAGCACTGCCATGCAAACTGCAGGAGTCATCATGGCTGAATGCAAACAGAAGCTAAAATCTTGATCCATCTTCCAAGGTGAAGTAATAGGAGGAAATGGTCACTGTTCATTTGAGTTATGCAGCTATTTGCACAAGTGAATTCTAAGGGCCTATTTACATGGCAAAATTTACCATGACAGGACAGCATGTTATTACATCACAATGCTCCAACCATGTATTTTAACATCGTTTGCTCTTGCCTGCGTGAATGAGACAAACCCATGTTATAGACATGTTATGCAACCTTGTTACAGCCCTGAGCCTAAATTCTGGTTTCAAATATCAATTGAAACAATTAATATCAGTGGACTTACTCTGTATTTATATCAATGTAAACATTAGCTGAATTTAGTCTCTGACCTTTACAGGGCTTTATCTGTGTGCTTTAACATAGCTATTCAACAAATAGCTTGTGTGACCATTTTTCAACCTATTGATTGACCCTGCACAACTCACTATGACAACAAAGAAGATTCCCTATTCATAATATGTATGCTGTGTGTTTGATCACCTTAGTCACCTAGTACTGTTCCTTGTGATTATATGTAACAGGAGGCTTCCAGGCTCAATTCTGCCCTCCCTTTGACAAGTGCAACTTCTATTCTCTTCAATGGGACCTGCATATATGTAACAGCATCAGTGGACTTGGTGGCTTGGTGCAATTTGAACCTACATTCTCAGAACCATACACAAAACTGCTATAAATGCAATCATCTCTTGCCAGACATTGGATTTTAACCTCTAATCAGTATATTAATTGTACTGACATAGCTCTTCTCCATTAGCTGTAATAACCCATGGAAATCAAAGGGTCGAGATTGGAGAAAAGTCTACAGCAATGGAGTCTCCATTTGCTTTGTGGGAGGTATGGATGATGGACAGAGTTAAGCATCAAATGAGGAGCAAATTAAGCTGAGGCCTCTCATTCTTATGAAATGATACTACAGTATGTCCCTCAATTGGAATGAAACAAATTGATTTGCAAAGGCCGCAAAGTGGTCCTACATGAATGCACGCTCTATACTACAATGCTGCACATTTGCCAGCTAATCAGAACTGGGCTTTTGATCTTGAATGCAGAAAATAATTATTCTGTCATACGAACTCTAGCAGATCGGTTAAGCCACAAGCTTGTTCCATATGTTTGTAGTGTACACCAGAGGGAGTTGCGATAAATGGTTTCTCAGTGTTCTTAGAGCCAGATTTTATTTCACCACGGCTAGATTTCTTTTGAGTTAAAAAGAGAAAGCCCTTATATTTTTGTCCCAGTTATCTCTAATTCTATCAGAATCTATTTTACTCCTGTAGTTGCTTTCAATCATGGCTCACAAAGGCTAGAGTATAAATACTATGAGAGTAAAGTTTCTTAGCTGGAGCCTTGCAAGGTTTACAATTATCCAATGACTTGATATGGCAGGTTAATCATATAAAATTGCTGTGGTATCCTTTCAGTTGGATTCCCCAGGTCTAAATAATCAAGATCACAGAGATTTAGTTTCCCTGTTTTAATTCCCTCTGCCTGCTCACCCTGAGATCTACACCGTTCTCTCAATGCAATATTTAGCATAGCTGAATGTCTTTGAAACCCTTTCTATTTATAATCATGATAATTTTAAAGGGTTTTCAAATGTCTCCCCCAAAAAAATAGATGCCCTTCCTTTCAGTCTTCAGTTGTAAACTACTTAACCCATGGTGGTCTCTCTGGCCCACAAAATGTCTGTTAAAATGGGTGGTAACAGCAAGCGATATGTTTGTCACCAAACCACAAAACCTTAAGAGGTGCAAAGGAGAAAAAGGATTCATTTTCAAAAGGAGTGCACGGTTCAAATGATCACCTACCCATCTATAATTGATGCTTAATTCCCTTAAAATATTTTTAGTGTCTATCATTGTTAACTCATTAAGATCCAATCACTATATAAAAGCTGGTACCAAAAGAAACAAGCAGAGAATTCGAGGCTGCCTCTACCAGCTCAAATCCTGGATGCTTCTTCCCACACAACAGAATTATGGCAAATTCTGAAAGAGCCCTGGCCAAGATCTTCAGAAGAGACTAGTGATTTTCAGACAGTACTGAACAACCATACACTAAAAATCAGGCCTCTTTAAGGTGTCTCAAGCTGGACACTAAAAACATCATCATTCAAAATCACTCGTAACTTCTGAAAATCACAGCCCTTATTCAGATTGGCCTGTAAAAGTACAGTAAAGGAATATATATGCTCTCAGTGAGGCTATGCAATGTTAGAAGTTGAGACAGAACATACGTATCTTGAAGACCGTGCATTATGACCAAGGCCCTAGTACTTCTTCCGGAAACTTGACCTAATTTTTGCAGCAAGCCAGTGCAATGGACCAGAAATTCTGCAACAGCATCAGGTGCATTTTTAAAAACAGACGTTTTATTGAATTACTCATGAAATCTACTACTACAAATCAGTAGAGTATTTCTTGTGTTGTCTATCTTGATATTCAATTTAATTTTTTTTGTGTTGTCCCTAACTTCAGTGTGCTGAAGGATTCCAAAACAAACTCAAAATTACATTGTTGAAGTTACAGGGGAAGTTGGAGTTTCTGGCACCTGGGAAAGCATTGAGTGGAAGCACTTTTGGATTGTAGGTTATTTAGTTAAATGGTTTTGCTAAAATGAGCACCAATGAACAAAAGTTAGTTAAATAGCAATTAAAAGGTACAAAGCCAAAAATTAAATCCTTTCAAGCTGCATGGAAACTTTTTAAAGACACCATAATAGAAGCTCAATTTAAATGTATATCCGAAATTAAAAAACATAGTAAGTGAATCAAAATGTGCATTGTGGCTAAACCAAAAAGTAAAAGAGGTAGTTAGAGGCAAAAAGGTATCCTTTACAAAGTGGAAGTTAAATCCACTTGAGGAAAATAGAAAGGAGCTTAAACTCCAGCAAGTGAAGTTTAAAAATATAATTAGGAAGGCCAAAAACTAATTTGAAGAACAGCTAGCCAAAGACTCAAAAATAACAGCAATATATATATATATATATTTAAGTACATTAGAAGCAGGAAGCCTGCTAAACAAACAGGGGGGCCACTGGACAATCAAGATGCTAAAGATGCACTCAAGGAAGATCAGGCTATTGCGGAGAAACTAAATGAATTCTTTGCATTGGTCTTCATGGCTGAGGATGTGAGAGAGATTCCCAAATATGACCCATTCTTTTAAGTGACAAATCTGAGGAATTGTCCCAGACTCAGGTGTCATTAGAGGAGAATTTTGGAACAAATTGATAAATTAAACAGTAATAAGTCACTAGGCACTACCAGATGATTGAAGGATAGCTAATGTGACACCAATTTTTTAAAAAGGATCCAGAGGCGATCCCGGCAATTACAGGCCAGTACTAACTTCAGTACCAGGCAAATTGGTTGAAATTGTAGTAAAGAACAGAATTATTGGACACACAGAATCATAGAAGATTAGGGTTGGAAGGGACCTCAAGAGGTCATCTAGTCCAACCCCTTGCTAAAAGCAGGACCAACGCCAACTAAAACATCCCAACCAGGGATCTATTTGTAGATTAATACAATTTGTTGGGAAAGAGTCAACATGGTTTTTGTAAAAGGAAGTCATGCCTCACCAATCTACTAGAATTATAGAAGGGGGTCAACAAGCATGCGGACAAGGGTACTTAGATTTTCAGAAAGCCTTTGGCAATGTCACTCACCAAAGGCTCTTAAGGAAAGTAAGTGGTCATGGGATAAGAGGGAAGGTCCTCTCCTGGACCAGTAAATGATTAAAAGATAAGAAACAAAAGGTAGGTATAAATGTCAATTTTCAGAAAGGAGAGAGCTAAATAATACTGTCCCCCAAGGCTCTGTACTGGGACCCGAACTGTTCAACATATTCATAAATGATTTGGAAAAAGGGTTAAACAATTAGATGGAAGTTGAAGTTAGACAAATTCAGACTGGAAATAAGGTGTACGTTTCTTAATGGTAAGATTAAGTAACCATTGGAACAATTTACCAAGTGTTTCTAAAAGATCTGGCCTTGCAATCCACTGCTATACACTTTCATTATTTGTACAGCTTCCAGTAAAATGGTGCCTCAATCCTGATGGGGGCCAATGGGTTCCTACTGCAGTATTAAATAATAATGCATTGAATATAGAATATTTTGTATCCCTTTCTTGTGCCAAGTCAGAAAACTAGCTAAGAAAACATACTAAGTGTGACTCTTTTTATCATTAATCTTACTATGAAAACTGAGTTCAGGGAAATAAACCCTTACACCTGCATTCTGGAATTGAGCTGTCTTTGAAAAAAAAGAGGCGGGCTGATAGCAGCCATAAAGCTGGGAGCCTTCCCTTCAATTACACAATAAATTAAAGGAAGTGCCAACAGGATGGCAGGTAACACAATTTAACAGGAGCAGATGAGACAAGAAAATTCAGGAATAAAGACATTAGGTGAATATCTAGGCAGAGGTATGTTAACACCATGGGAGGAGGAAGGAAGTATTAAGAGAGATTCCACCTACCAGTATTCACTTTACAAATTGCAGGTTTGGTGTTAAAGGAATGTAAGACAGCCATTAGCCTTTTTCCAAAAGAGTTAGTCTTGAATTATAATTGCTGAGGAAGCAGCTGAATGAATGTCAGGTATGACGTGTTTCTCAAGCTAATTTTCTATTTTATAGTTAGTCTTGGAAGGATTAAACTTTTATTGGTAAAAATCAGTAAATGTTGATTTGACCATACAGGCAGAAGGAAAATGTTTCCATTAATAATTGTTCAAACTTACCACTATTCAGAGTAAGAAAAATGCTGCTTGAGAACTTATGAGAATTTGATTTAAGGACATTTACTTTGTACATTTTGACATGTGATTTTGAAAATTTATATTTTAACAGTTATAAAGCCTTAATTATTTTAATCTCAACATCTGCTATCATTAAATAATTATTGTCCCCCGTGATCTGATCCTGCCACAATTTCCCACAACTGAAAATTTAAAATTGATCAAAATAAAAAAGCTTAAAAAACATTATTTTGTGCAAGTGTGAAAATTTAAAGAAATAAAAAATACCAAAATGCTTAAAAATAAACATTGATATTATCTATTGATATTATAATAAAATTAAAATCAAATTTTGCTAAACCTAACTGTAGGTTAGCATGGAATATTGTCTTATATTATGATTAGAGTTAAGACTATGGGCCCAGTTCTGTCCCATCTGCCTCTTACTCATCCTGAATAATATCTTCCTCTGGAGTATTTGCATTTAAATCAATCCTGCTACTCAAGAAGTGAGGCACTACTTCTTTTCATTAAGGATCACAGAATGAGGTTCACAGTGGTGCTGTGTCCTTTCAATCAAATTGCAGTGTTTCATCTCTGAGGTGGCTGCATTTGTGTTCTGGGAAAAGTGATCCCAATGCAGTTTACATTGTAGCAAAACCAAAACATTCAGAAAACATTTGACTAGAAACTGCTGAAAACTCCCAACTAAAATAATGTTTTAAAGTTATTGTTTCTTTAGAAAAACACCACTTCTTTAGCTGCTCATTGCCAGGCACAAAACCCCAAAACATTATAGTAAATATTGGATCAAATTCTCTCACTCACATTGAGGCAATGCCACAGCTTTGATGGGGTTATGCTCTTACAACTGAAAGGAGATTTTTGGTCACTTAATGTAACATAATCCACTGCTTTATTTACCTTCTTCTCTTGTCTTCTGGCTTGTGCATCTCAGCTCTACATTCACTAAAGGTGAAATCGATCCTCTACTGAGATTAATCCACAGAAGATCCTCTACTGATGATTAATCATCAGAAGATATAGGTCCATGGGATCCCAGGTAAAGAATCATTGATCTTTAGCTCAAGCTACACACTAGATTCACACTCTGTGGGTACCCAGTTCAATCCCTGGTGTTGGCCAAAATGACAGTCATCATACAAATAGAGATTACAACAGGCTCCCATTCTCTGAAGATTGGCCACAGAAGGGTACATGTAATACCAGCACCACCGGAGTTCTCCCTGAGCCCTCCAAACAGAGTTTAAGTGCAACATGGGCAGAATGCTGGCCCTTTGCTTGGGTTGGATTTCACTGTTAGCACCTTATGGCGGAACTTGGACTTGCTTTGGCAAGAACTTACTCATACAAATAGTCCTACAGACTTCGCAGTGAGTTTTGCAATCAGACTCAATTCCCAACATTCCTCTCTATCTCTCTCGACTTCACTCTCCCTCCTCTCAGCCTCTGTGCACTATTCCACAAGCAGAAAATTCAGTTCTTCTTCCTCAACACAGTGTTCATTCTCACCTCTGACACGCATGGTCAGGTCTATCATGCGTTACAGACTGTGCCCCACTTCTCACTCCATGCGCTCATTGGTCACAGTCTGCAGTACATCAGATCAGGCCCACAGTTCAATCAGTGACACTTCTGTTGATAAAAGCTTATCAAAGGATTTTATTCCAGGAAGATAAGAAAAAACACAGGATCAGCATTCTGGCTATAATGGAAGGTTATCTTTTCAAAATTACAAAGAGCAATTGCCCCTATCTGGATGTACAGCAGAGTACAGCAAAGTGAGCCACAGACAGAACATCCTTGCCACCTGTGTTGTATGCTTCAGAGTCACCTTTGATTTTATCTTTGAACCTAATGCCTGAGTTAGAATGAACAAAACTGAAAGCCTCCCGTTGAACTGAATATCCTATCACTAATCAGTGACTGAATGTGAAAGGAAACTAAAAGCTGTTTTATCAACCCTACACCGACTGCATTTGCAAGGACTCTTCCTGAACAGGAAAGTTTTGGGAGTGTGGAGAGGCTTGATCTAATGGTTGCACAGTGCAGGAAAGCTCTTTAAAGCTGATGTTTTATTAAATCTGGTTTTATACTTTATGCAGTCCTTCAAGAACTACAGCAGGATACTAGTGACTATTCTGTTAAATGACTTAATAAAATTATTTCTACGTTTATCGAGGGTTTAAAATAGATCTGATTTTTATTTCACCATGGAAGTTTATTTTTGCCCTCAGTTGACACTCTGCTTAATCACTCTATTTTCACTCATGTTATTTCACCCTGCCAGGTATTTTTTCCCCCTGAGGCTCCAATCTGACAAACATTCATGTCTGTGCTTAACTTTATGTACATGAATAGCCCCATTGGCTTCTGTAGGATCAGTCATATGCTTAAAGGTAAGCATGTTATTTATTATTAAAGGCACCAAGATTTGTCTCTCGTTGCACTAGGCACTGTACAAAGATAATCTCTGCATTCAAGAGTTTACAATCTGAATAGACAAGACAGGCAATGTCTCGGAGAGGAAACAAAGGCACAGAAAGATGAAACGACTTGCCCAAAGTCACACAATAGGTTCCTGGCATTAATGGGAAGAGAACTCAGGTCTCCTGAATTCCAGTCTAGTTGGCTATCCATAGACCATGCTATTTCAGAAATGCTAAACACGAAAGCAAAGATGTAAAGTACAGAGCCCTTTTTCTAAAATAACCCTGCCCTTCTGAGGTCTTTCATTTCCTCCCTGAAATCAACCAGTCCCTTTCATCAAAGCTTCATCCACCCCAGAGAACTACCATTCCCTCTCAATAAGTTTTCTCTATTTCCATCAGTACACGCTTAAGTTGATGATCCATAGGAATAAGTGTTCGGTTGTACATGTGTGTAACCCCAGTTGTCTGGCAAGAAGAACAGGAGACACTGAACTAGGCCACAACTTTACTCCTAAATGTCTGAAAACACCTGGCAGATAAAATTGTACAGTGCAGGTAATTCCATAATCATTTACATATACTGGGCAGGAGGCTGCTGTCAGCTCTCCACTTTTACCCATTCTGATCCACAGCTAGCTTGCTGCTGAGACCTCCCCCCACCTCCAATAAGGGATAAGGGAAGCTAGAAAGGACATAGAATCATAGAATATTAGAGTTGGAAGGGACCTCAGGAGGTCATCTAGTCCAACCCCCTGCTCAAATCAAGACTATCCTAAACTAAATCATCCTGGTGAGGGTTCTGTCAAGCCTCAGCTTACAAACCTCTAAAGATGGAGATGCCACCACCTCCCTAGGTAACCCATTCCAATGCTTCACCACCCTCCTAGTGAAAAACTTTTTCCTAATGTCCAACTAGATCTCTCCCACTGCAACCTGAGACCGTTGCTCCTTGTTCTGTCATCTGCCAGCACTGAAAACAGCCTAGCTCCATCCTCCCTGGAATCCCCTTTCAGGTAGTTAAAGGCTGCTATCAAATCCCCCCTCATTCTTCTCTTCTGCAGTCTAAACAGGCCTAGTTCTTTCAGCTTCTCCTCATAAGTCTTGTGCTTCAGCCCCCTAATCATGTTTGTTGCCCTCTGCTGGACTCTCTCCAACTTGTCCACATCCTTTTTGTAGTGGGGGGCCCAAAACTGGACACAATACTCCAAATGCGGCCTCACCAGTGCCGAATAGAGGGGAATAATCACTTCCCGTGATCTGCTGGCAACGCTCTTACTAATGCAGCCCAATATGCCATTAGCCTTCTTGGCAACCAGGGCACACTGCTGACTCATATCCAGCTTCTTATCCACTATAACGCCCAGATCCTTTTCTGCAGAACTGCTGCCTAGCTCGTCGGTCCCCAGTCTGTAGCTGTGCATGGGATTCTTCCGTCCTAAGTGCAGGGCTCTGCACTTGTCCTTGTTGAACCTCATCAGATTTCCTTTGGCCCAATCCTCCAATTTGTTTAGGTCCTTCTGTATCCTATCCCTCCCTTCCTGGGTATCTACCACTTCCCCTAGATTAGTGTCATCTGCAGACTTGCTGAGGGTGCAATCTATCCCCTCTTCCAGATCATTAATGAAGATGTTGAACAAAACTGGCCCCAGGACCAACCCCTGGGGCACTCCACTTGTGACCGGCTGCCAGCTAGACATGGAGCCATTGATCATTACTCATTGAGCCCTTTGCTCTAGCCAATTCTCTATACATTTTATAGTCCATTCATCCAACCCATACTTTTTTAACTTGCTGATAAGAATACTGTGGGAGATCGTATCAAAAGCTTTGCTAAAGTCAAGGTATATCACGTCCACCGCTTTCCCCTCATCCACAGAACCAGTCACCTCTTCACAGAAAGCAATCAGGTTGGTCAGGCATTACTTTCCCTTGGGGAATTCATGTTGACTGCTCCTGATCACCTTCCTCTCTTTTAAGTGCTTTAAAATGGATTCCTTGAGGACCTGCTCCATGATTTTGCCAGGGATTGAGGTAAGGCTGACCGGCCTGTAGTTCCCTGGATCCTCTTTCTTCCCTTTCTTGAAGATGGGCACTATATTTGCCTTTTTCCAGTCATCTGGGACCTTCCCCTGTTGCCATGAGCTTTCAAAGATAATAGCCAGTGGCTCTGAAATCACATCAGCTAACTCCCTCAGCACCCTCGGGTGCATTGCATCTGGCCCCATGGACTTGTGTATGTCCAATCTTTCTAAATAGTCCTGGACCTGTTCCTTCAGCACTGCGGTATGTTCACCTTCTCCCCATTCTGTGTTGGCTCCCTACCATTCCGATCATAACAGCCCTGACCCACCACTTTTAATGCTCTTTAAAAAACACCTCCTTTAAATCCTTTACCAATTCATTTTATCTGATCATGGTGTCCCTTCCCTACAGAGTACCTGCACTCGACATCCACCCCGCTTACATAATGTTTTGCAATATCATTGCCTATTCCTCATTTCATGTGCGCTCCAACTATGCCCCCACCAGCTGTGGGGAAGGTGAAAAAAACTCACCTCGCCTTGGCCAGTCTGGTGGTGAAGGAAAAAATTCCTTCTGAGATCCCCATGAAAGGAGCAATGATGTGTAATACCCATAGCAGATCGTGACAAATCTGGTATTTAACTACTTCCATGGATGGGTGGGTCGTGGGTGCTTCTCTGCCTGGTCCTGGTAAAAGAGGGCTTTTCCTGCACTGGCACAGACATAAAAGTCTCTGCTCTCCAGGTGACCTTCTGAGGAGATGGTCAACAACCCCACACTGACCTGAAGCTACTGCAGCAAGTCACTTTCTGGCAAACAAGTCTGTAAAGGAGCCACACCCCTTTTCATACAAGTCTGACACACTGCTTAATGTGTGGTGAAGTCATTCAAGTGAACCAGACTGGTTAAAGCACATTAGCAGGATGTTTAATGATACTTGTCTCAACCCTGAATGATTAATGTTGAAATTTATAATCATTGTTGGGCTTCAGAGTTAACATCCTACTGAGATGACTGTGGGGGAGTACACACTAGTCAGGGCTATCCCTTCGTTTTGCCTTCCTGCAGCCTCAAGAAAACAACTCTGATCTGACTCATATTAAGAAGGTCTTCTATCAGGAAGGCTAAACTATTTATTTTTAAGTGAAACCACACATTCCACAGTAAACAATTATATCCAAGGTGAGACCTCAGAGGGGTGCTCAGAATTGCTATCTCACTGCATGTATTTTCAGAAGTCCCTTGACATGGGCTAGCCAACACTTGTTTCCTCATAAACTTGAGATGTGGGGGTTCTTTTTATGCAATGGATCATGTGTGGGTCCATCCAGAATCTTTTCCTTCTTTCCCCTCATGGTTTTAGAAGAGAGGTCTCCCAGCATGTGATATCAGGGCAGGAAGAATCTATGCCTCACCAGTGGGAGAAAAAACAATGGGAATGTCAACAGATTCAGGTCTTTACTTTTCCAGTCTGCTAAAATAATGTTTTTAAAAGCATCACTCATTTTCCTCCAGGCTCTGTCCTGATGGTTCACATGGTGAGAAGCAACTCTTGCCATATATATAAACAATTATCTACAGTATACTTGACATTAATTACTTTTTACTGGCTAAAAGTGGTTTCATTTCTACCACCCACAGTGCTGAGGTCCAACATCAGAGCTTGTAAACCAGCTTCCATTCTCTTCTAAAGATGGTTTAACAACCAGCAGAACATTTCTGTTTAAATATGAAATATTTCTGTTTAAAACATTTAACTATCCCCAAAGTTTCAGGGGCCTTTGACAGTTTACAAAATCTCATCCGAAAGGCAGACATTCCTTGCTATGTGAACTCATAGACCTCTACACTGAGTAGAGCTGGCTTTAGAGCTGGAACCAAGTTAACTAACTAGTTTATTTGCTGATATTGATGATTTTTAATTGTAATTAGTAGCTTCTTTGATATAGTAAATATGTTGGCATCAGGACTCCGTGACAACGCTTGCATTCCCATCAACAGAGGATCCAGCTTTCATTTGCCTAAGGATCCACCCCCATGGGCCCCAGATACTCTGAAGACAATCATTTAATATTAAACTGAGTAATGAATTTAGTAAAGATCAATATAATAGTTCATGTAACAGACACAAAATATGCAAACTAAAGTATTAAGGACCACACTGAGAGAGTTCTTAAGCTACAATGTTTTATAAACCACATTACCATCACACATTGTTGGTCTTTGCCCCATTTAGTGGTCAGTCTACATAATGAGTTTGCTTCAAATGCCACCTAAAGAACTACTCAACCAGTAGACACTTCTGTTTTCAGTACAAGAGGTCCTAGGTTTAATTCCCTCCTGACAGGTTAGTGTTGTTGGTCATCAAAAAGTTGAACCCTATCACAGTTATACAAATTTTATTTTATGGGAACAATGTGACCTCAAGATCATATAGAAAATCTCAATATAAAAGCAGGAGTCGTCACATATGATTGAAGGAAACAAAGAGCAGGGGAGAGAAGAAAAAAAACTCCAAAAACTAAATCCCATTTTCAATCCTATTCTAATGCAGAGGCCTGGAAAAATAACTCTGGGAAGTGGCTCAGCCTTGTTATGTTAGTAATATACTTGATTGCTTTCTCCCAAATTTTGGAGAACATTTCTGGTCTATTTTCTTTACAGTGAATAGCGTTGTTCAAGCTATAACACCCAGTCATGATTTATCAAATCACTACTGCAGAAGACTGTGTCCTTCTATTGCCAATATTAGTTCCTTCACCATCAGTCCATAAAAGCAGCATTCTAAAAAGACACACTTATATAAAAGTACAAAACACCTGTAATTTAAGGCATGCCCTAAAATGACTGAATTTCGTGTAAGGATAAAATGCATAGTAAGAATTTTATTAATATAAAAAATTCTAGTACCTTCCTATGACAATTCCTTACAATTCCAAAACATGCTAACTTCCCAGCATTGGTTTTGCATCTCTAGCATTTGTCGGATAAATTATTTTGCCTTAATTATCTTGCAAGAGGAAAAATAACTTGTGATGATGCTGTTGCATTGGACTGCAATCTATCCTCTACTGTGAGACTATCACTATACTAATATTCCCTGTGGTATTGGTTTCTAACCAATTTGGACGCTGCAGTCCAGGGGACTGTGACTTTTACTACCCAAAATGAGACCGAGCTTTGACTTAGCTCCACTTTTTTCAAGTGTGGAGCTCAGTCTGAGTGTTGAGTGATAGTTCATGTAAAACCAATTGTCCCATCCCTAATTCTGAAGCAAGATATATATCAGCTTTTTTTAGCTTCTTAGCATTATCTTGTACAGCTGTGAATGCACTGTCAGCACTTAAGACATAATAAAATAATAAGTAGATCGATGCTACAATGATATGTTCCTCACCCTACAGTATACTTTCTTCCTTAGATGTGGATTACTTTCCCCTCTCTCTCAATCCGAACAAAAAAGTGCCGTTTAGAGCTTTGAAACCACTCACGATTATGGCCAATGACCATGGCACAACTAGTAAAACCATTTGCACACTGCCACTAATCTATACAATATAGATTGCACCGTGGCTAGTCATGTGAAGATGGCTTTTGTCCATGCTCCTCAAAAAATAAAAGAACCAAATATATAGCTAGCTAAAATATTTCTTTCATGTACTTTACTTACTTCCTTTGCTGCTCTTCAAATGCTTACCTCTTCATTAAACAAGTTAGCAAATGTACTGGTGAGAGAAGGATTTGGACTGAGAGCTATGTAGGTTGAAGTGTTCTGTTTCTCCACAGAGCATACTTAGCATGGGTTAGAACTATATAACTTCCATACACTCCTCAGCCCTTCCTAGAGTGATCTAGTGGTAATAAGGATAGTTCAAAATCTGTGTGCACACAATCCTTGACCTCCTAATAAGACAGCCAAGAACAGTGACAATTATTGCAATTGTTGTGTAGTTTTTGCTTGTTTGTTTCGTTATACAGACATCTGCTCATGAAGAACTAGACTAAAACCATCAATACATTCACATGAGATAACAACTGATCATTGTTTCTGACCTGGTCTGAATGCAGACGGCAGACATAAGTGTAAAAACACTGATGCTTTATCAACTTTCTTATCCAGGGTTTCTCAACCTTTTCTTTAACTCATCACCTCATATTCACTAACTTACATCCAGTTCTTCTTAGATGTCCTCCAAACTGACCAAATTTGACCAAACTCCAATGTTCAAAGTGCAATTCAGCTGAAATCTTTTTTGTTTCCTAGCTTTGGGCTAAAACAGCATTCAATGATTGAGGGCATGTCTACAGTGCCCCACAGTTCAGACTATGGGGTTAAGATTAGCAGTGCGCACCAAAGTGCTGCAGTGTAACTCTCTTGGGTGTGAACTAAAAGGTTCCTCACCTGCACTAATGTAATTATCCTAGAGGACTGCATTAATGTGAGCAAACAACCTTTTAGTATGCATCTACAGCATCTACCCCATGGAATTACAGAACAGCTCTTGGGTGCACTATTCCTGCCCCCAGAGTCCAAATAGCAATGTAGTGTAGACAATCTCACATTGTTTCCATGTAAAACTATGAACTGGTATGCATGAAACTTGGTCTAAGTTCACTCTAAACACAATGTGTCACAATCATCAGCCCAAGTTGCTAAAACGTTTGTTGACCATGCCTGAATTTTTGGTTTGTAACAAATCCCATGCACGGTGGGGCAGGGTTCACTGTTCTAAACCCATGGGTTAAGAACTGGTGTCAGTAACCAGGCAGTTCTCCAAGGCTGAAGTTCTCTTTAAAGTTGATGCTTATTTTTAAATTGTATGGAAGATATTTATAAGATTTATTTGTTAAGTGTATGTTTTTGGTTTATGTATGCATATATATTGTGCACATTTAAAAACAGAGTGGGGACAATATGCTTAAAGATCCTACAAATAAAAAAACACCACACCAAACAGAAGCAATGTTGAAATTGGTAGGAAAACTCAATAGGAAAACACAAAGCTAGCTTTCAGCCCCATAGTTTTCTATGCTCCAGCCAAGCTCATTGCAAACTGGTCACAGGTGAAGACATTTTAGACCGTGATTTTGAAGGGTGGTGACAGGTCTGTATCTATAATATATGTTCATCACTTGCACATATGGTTTATATCTGTGCACAGTTATAACTTGTTAGAGTCTTGAAATGTTTTTCTTCTTTATTATTATTATATGCTAGTGTAGTACACAGTGCCTGGAAAGACATCCTGGAAGTTAACTGAAACAACAAAAAGAATGTCACAAACATTAGCAGAAAATAAATCAATATATAAATTAATCCAAGGGGTGTTCTAAAGGTTGTTATCAAAGACTGATGAAATCTGGGGTGATTGTAGTGATAAATGTTTAATACTGTTTAAGCCATATGCAATTTATGGTTTGGTACAGCAGTTACCTGATATTACTGGTAAAATTGTATTTATTAGTTGTATGCAGCAGCACTTAGAGACTTCAACTGGGCCCCATTGGCTGGAGATAATGCATCACTGTATTCATGTGAATACCTGAGTAGGTGTCCAAGTTTCATTTTCTTTCTCTCCCCCCCCACTTTATATATGTGAAACCAGGCCATCTCCTCGGGTGTTCACATGAACCCAGTGACATGCTCCATCATTACCTCTACACTGTGAAGGCAGTTTGATCATGTGAATAGGGCACTGGAGTGGGATTCAAGATGCCACAGCTCTACAGGATCTGCCATGGACCTGCTGTGTGATCTTAAGCAAAATCACTTTTCCTCCCTGTGTCTCCCTTTCCCCTTCCACACTTGTCTACATAGACTGTCAGCTCTTTGGGGGCAGAGTGTAAATATGGTAAGACACCAGCTAGTATAATAGTGCATGCACAGTCCTGCACACTCCAATCTTTGAAAGGGCCCAGCAACCCTTGAAGAACTTTGCTCTCTGCACCTCACCATAGGACCTGGTTCGTTCCCACAACACCATGCTATCATAGCAAAGGCTTCTCAAGTACAACCTATCCCTTAAGGAGATGATTTAAACTACCAAAGTAGAGAAAATCATTCTAGCTTTAAATCCATGAGCTCAGCAGCACTGCATGTGTTTGAATTAAATCTGAATCATTTTAAAGGCAAAAAAAAAGGCGTAAGAAAACTAAGTGCAAAAAATTGGAAGGAGGCAAAAGAAATTCAATGTCATTGACTGGTCGAGGGTCTAATTGAAACTGAATGTGCTTAGCTGTAACTAGAGTCATATTAGGTAGTCCAGATAAGCTAACATGTCAAATAAATTAGAAAGAAACATTTTATGAAATTTTGGGTTGATTTCTGGAAGAATATGAATATGATTAACTAACACACACATCCCTGCACAAAGGGCTAGAACAGGACCTATGAAACACTTAGTATTTTGAGAACTTATATGGTATGTGTATTATATTTATATACACACACACTATATATACACACATGCATACAACATATATACATATATATATTAAAGTACAAAGCAAAAGTTGGAGAGTCTCTTCTTTCCGGTAAGTAGCATAATATATCTAAGTTTAACAGCCTTTCATTAATCCACCCTAAATTCAAACTTTCTCCTACATTCATACAATCTCAGAATGGTGTTCTTTGAGGAATTTATTGCTGTGGTGTCTATTCTGATTTCTAGGCTGGGAGCCTGATATATACCACCTTATAGCATCTTACATTCTGAGAGAACAGAGATTTTTCCATTTACCAGAAAGCCGTCTGCATGTTTTTTCTTTCACTTGCTGATACTATATTGCCAGGAATGATGTCATGCTATTCCTATCATATCTCACAATAACACTTTTCTAAAGTAAACCATAATCTCTTAAATCCAGCGGACAGTGGCTGTCTAAACAGAACAGATATCTCTCTTTTTTTTTTTTAATAAAACCCAGGTGATAAATTAAGTGCCTCTGATAAATGAAAGCCCTATAGTTCTGTAGTTCTAATCCTCCCGTGGAGAGAAATACTTGACCAAGCATAATATGTTTCTTATGAGGGAGATACAGTATCTTTCACAAAGAAGGCAACACACGGAATTTTGGCAATTCAATTCTTTGCATGGATATAGTACAACCAATTAAATGGTTATATATATAAATTTATAGCACATAATATTAGTAAAAATAACTAACCACTTTTTGCCTAGAAAAAAAAACCATGTAGAGATTCTGGCCAACGTTTTTCAAGGTTGGATGCCTAAAAGTAGGCACTTTAAACCATATCTAGGTTCCTATGTAAAAGCAATTTTCAGAGGTGCTGAGAATTCACAGTTCTCATTAACTACCAGGTGGATGTAAGTCATTAACTTTAGGCACTCAGCTTTGAAAATATTGGCTACTCAGAAACTGTTCCAATAAAAAGATTGATCATATAACTTTTCCTGTTATCTGACTATCTATC
This sequence comes from Mesoclemmys tuberculata, assembly GCA_007922155.1. Taxonomy (NCBI): domain Eukaryota; kingdom Metazoa; phylum Chordata; order Testudines; family Chelidae; genus Mesoclemmys; species Mesoclemmys tuberculata. Next base: position 14,600,750 of record ML675616.1, on the reverse strand, counting down.
TGGGTACTTATATGGCCCCCCACAGCTTTGTAGCACCTGAAAGTATTTAAAAATAAAAATAACAATAAATCTCTCTCTTTCTCTCTTCCTAACATGCAGGTTCTTTGGCTTCTTAGGCTATATGTGTATGTTTGATATATGCACTGAGGGAAAGCTAAGTTGAAAGATGAGCTTTGTATTGTGTTCCAAAGGCGGCAAGGTCTGTGGTCATGATATTTCTCAGGGTGAGTTATGTAATCTAGGGCCAGCTCCAATGAAAATTTTTTGTCCTGAACACCCAATAATAGATAGTTTCATTATTCCACTTGTACACTGATGTCCTAGGAGGCCATGCCTATGGAAAGAGAGCTGATCTCTTTGATAGCTAGAGCAAATCCCAAGAAGGATTTAGAATGCAAGGACAGATACCATGAACTTCACTCTCTATTGAATGGGTAGTCAGTGCAAAGAGTAAAGTAAAGCATCATAGCAATGCATCTACAGCAAAATTTTACTGAATAGACAGGCTATTGTGTTTTGTGCTAGTAGCAGCTCTCTCAGGTTGTGTGGCTTCATTCCTAGCAATCATAAGTTTCATAGGTAAGGCTGGAGGTGATGAATTTGTAAATCACTGTAGTCGTGTGTGTGTTTGACAGAACAGAGACAGTTTTCTGGTCAATGCAAAGGGGAGTGGGCACGTTGAATATTCAGTAGCATTGAGGAATCTGAAATGACCGAGCACTATGACAGACATCATCTGAGGGCAAATGTCCTTGACAGGGGTGAATGTTAAAGAGGATGCAGGTTCTTCAAAGCACTTCCCCCATCCTACCAGCATCACTTCAGTCTTGCCTGGGTTCAGCCTTCGCCAGTCACTTTTTATCCAGTCACTGACTTCAGCTAGGCATTGAGAGAGCCGTGAGATTATGTTGCATACTTTTGATGTAAAGACGATGTACAGCTGAGTGTCAACCATGAGCCATGTGCAGCTGGCATTTTAGCCCATGTTATCTTGCCAGTTCGGCCAATGGCTTCATACAGATGTTGAATATTACAGAGGAGAGAACTGAGGACTATGCAGATAAGGGCTTTGGAGTGGAGAAACAGCTGCCAAAAATGACCCTCCAGGTTCAGTATGAGGAGGAACATCTGAATCAGCTTGGAGTATTTCCATTAGTATTTGTTCCTCTCCAGTGGCTAGAGATAATTATCAGAATAGCTAACTGAGAAAGGAAATGACTAGGTTTCTCCACTGCACGAATGATGGAGCCAGTCTATGTTCACAATAAAACTGAATCTCTATACCACCCTACCCCATTTTGCATTCACTACTCATATAAACAAACAGAAATGATGCACAACATAAAAAATAATATTTAGGGACATAGATTACAAAGAATTTTTGCAGTGAATCAACGCAGAAGCTTATAACACTGGCTTTTGTGTAATTTTGATCTATGAAGAAAATTCACAATGTTCAATTGTCCCAAAATGCACATTACCATAATTGTGTATTGAGCTGCCTTTGTTTTGCATTAACACTCATTATTTCAGTGCTTAGGGTCCAACCAATATCAGGGGATCATTATGCCAGGTGCTGTACAATCCCTGCCCTGAACAGCTTACTTTCTAACTAAAAAGACAGACAAAAGTTGAGAGTAAGAGGGAAGAGCATACAAGCAGAAGGTTGGGAACTGAGAAACAGAGTGATTAAATGATTTGCTCAATATCACACAGAGACAGGAATTTAACAGCTATCTGAAGTCCCAGCCCCAAACATTTACCACAATATCATTCTTCCTCCATTAGACATGTCCAATATTTCCTTATTAAATGAATGTATAAATTATAAATATACTATATATTTACAGGTCAATTGGAATGGTTCCAGTAGAGTTATTCCAATGTTTGATATATAAGAATGTTTGGGTTTTTTTTAAGCTACTTATGTATTGCCATGACTAAGAAACTAGAATAGCCCCTCAGTGTAGTTCATGATATTGTAGGGTTGCATACAAGTATTGATTAAGGCAGAAATGCAAGCGCCTACAGGCCTAAGGCCTATAAGAATCTTAGCTTAGACAGATAAATCAAGGCCAATGCCTACAGTTTGATATGAGTAGCTGACTAGCCAGTGGCCCTATCTCACAAGATAAATGCTGCAGTAAACAAGTAAAGTGCTGAGCAGTGTGAAATCAGCAACTACAAAACACAAGTTATTGATATTTTGGGTGATTCTTAAAAAAATGGGTGCAAGCAGATTTCACAGATGTTCAACCACAAATTGCCACAGTAACCAGTTGATGTAAACGCTAGTGAGTCAAATGAAAACAGCTAGCAAACCTATGGGAGATCAGAATCACAGTATTAGTAGAATATAGAAATCCAGATAGGGAAAGGGTATGAATCCCTCATGAATATTCATAAATGATAGTGGGCGCCATTGTAACCTTTATAAAAGGGGTTATCCAGCCTACGAGCCGAGGGATGCATTGGGATACGCCAGGCTGAAGGTGACCTGATCATAATCATACCTTCTCCAGCGTTCCCCAGCAGGACATTTTGTACTCTCTCTTTATCTTCTGTAATATTGAATTGCTTGTTGGGTTGTTTCTCTGCTCAGCAAGATTACGAATAAAAGAAAACACAATTAGTTTATTCTGTCCCTCCTGTGCTCATCGGGTCTCTCACTGTAATAATAATCCGGACACTGTAGTTGATTTGGAGGCTGAGCTCTTTGAGACCACAGCTGTGTTAACAGTTAACCAATGGATAATCCCCAAATTCCATTTAGGCTACATCAGGGTTTTCCATTGAATACATTTTCCTTACTATATTTAATTTTTTTTAAAGGCCAAGAAATTGAAAACACTTTCCTGTGTGTGGGTTTAGGCTACGACTGGGAGATATTCCATTTTCATCAGAATAAAAGATCATGAAAAATAATGGTTTTGCTGGTGTTTGGAAATGGCAAATTTGAAAGTGATGTAATTATTTGTAAGATCAGGCTGATGCCCATGCACAATGATCTCAGAGATTTATTATGTGAATTTAGAAGTAGGATATAGCCTAACCTTATTCAGATGTTATGCCTTAAGTTAAAAAACAAAACAAAACAAAAAACTGCCCTTACCTTAAGACTTTAAATCCCTTGTTAGATACCAACATCTTTTTAATTTTCTCACTTTGCATGCTCCAAGTTAACCACTTTCTTGAACCATCCATTATCTTACAGCACTGCTTTTGAAAATCTTAATGGTCTAACTGGCGAAGAATCCACAATACATTATTGCTATGTCTTCAAACACCTACATCATTTCAATGAGCCAGGCAAGACAATTAGAATAAATATTTTGTTAAAAATGTCCAAAGCTAAATAGCTCTGCACTATTCTTTCTATTTATGGTTTCTATTGAATATTCAGAGTGTGCTGAAGATACTCTACAAGATGGATTACAATCACAATGAAGAGCTGTGTAAAGCACTTGCCCTTTGTGTAAATGTTCATCTTCTCACTCATTTTCGTCAGAAGCCTGAAAGGTATATGCCTTATTTGGTTTTAGCAGTGTAGTCGTCTTCCCTAGTGGCTGAGAAAATACTAACAGAGCTATGGCTGACACATGGTTATACTTTCTTGACAAATTATTTATTTGAATTCTCAAACATTCAGCTCTTATTTATTGCTTTTTCATTTAAATTTTAAAATCCATTTATCAACATGAGTGATCACACATTGACTCTACCACCATGCATCAAAGGTAATGTACTCATTTGTTCCTTATAAATAAGAAAGTTAGGGACAAGTGAACTGGTTCAGACAGAACAATCACCAAATGTAGGCTGTAATCCAAAATTTGAACTGACCTGAATGCTTATCCATGTTCAGCCAGCTTCATCCTTGCAGTGCTAACTTAATCTCATGTGCAGATCTCTAACGTATCATATGCCTCAGTTTCTAACATCTTTTCCTGAGAGTGGGACAAAAATTAATTTTTAAAAAAATTGTAAAATGTTCTAAAGTTGTTTCCATTTCACAGGATTTAAGATGGGATCCATTCAGGTGCATGCTCAAGGGGGGCAAGCAGGAGCACAGACCCACCCAATAATTTGCAGGGAGACATAGAGCTCCTCCAGGGCCCCAGCAGGAAGGGCACATTCTCCTCCAGCTCCCAGGGTCCCAGGCAGGGGGCACAAAATCCTGCACATGCCTCAGATTCATTTTATCAGACAAAAGTTCACCATTTTTTGTTTATCGAAAACTGGATTTTGGTTAAATGAGAAATTTTGAAAGCAGTCTTGATAAAAAAATAGCTAGTGAAAAGCTTTGTAAACAATTTTTTTTAATTCAACAGTTATTTTCTTTTTTTCTTTAATTAAAAAAGGACCATTTTTTAAATTGAAAAGTGTTGACCATTTCTACTCCTCCCACTTCATTGCTGATTCCTCCCCAGACGTTTTTTAAATGTCAGCCCAACAGTTCCCTGTTAGGACATAATGTTACTATTTTATGTACTATAAAGCTAGTGGTTTGCTGGTCCTCTGGAAGGTATTTCAAATTCAGTATTAATCAAAGGATTTCCAGTTTTACGTTAACTATTATTAAAAACTCATCAAAGGGGGGTTTTGTTATTAAAACATGCAACAAAATTTCTCAATTTTTCAGTTGTGTGTATCACTTCCAGATGCAGAAAACCACCCATTCCTCTGGGGCTTCATCCCCTGGAGGGTGGGCATTTCAGAAAGGGCCAATTTTCTATATTCTGATAGAAAAATAAGATCTATACATGTAAACGTTTTATTGTATATAAAAATACAGAAATTGATGAATGAATCAAATGCCAAGAGGATATGCCGGCTGCTTGCTAACCTGAAGAGAGCAGCTTTGGGACTTCAGTATGGTTCAAAAACAAGCAAAATCATTCACCTGACAACATACATTTTACCAGTGTAGAAACACTAAATCATGGGACAGACCAGGATTATCAATTCAGTGATACACATTTCAATTGAATGTAGGGTACATGAATAAACAGGGACTGGTTGACAAAGTAAAATAATCCTGTTTGAACTATTACAGGAATATCTCCCTTTGCTCTGATTATTATTGCTTTCTTTGCCAGTTTGGATGTGAATGGCATATCTTTGCTGAATGTGGATGGCACTAATCATTTTCCTAATAATATGGAGTAGGCAAATTTCCTTTTGTATGATATCATTATCACAGGTGGACAGGAATCTCAAATACTAACTTGAGGCTCCTCTTTTTGAAAAGTTTGCCTTAAATTGGGGAGGAACTTAAAGGTGAAGACAAGACAAGAAAAGAAACTTATAAAGAAACTTGTTATAAAGAGCCAAATCCTGCTTAGCCTTACTTATGCAGATAATTACCCCCATTGACTCCAGCAACATAGTTTCAGCAATGCAGGAATCTAACTGCAGAATCAATGTTTAAAACATGATGAATGGCTACAAAACTAAGAAAACACACCAATCAGCCCTGCCTCTGAAACCCTGCTCTAATGGAAGAAATAACTAAGTGATGTAAACAAAGGGGGCTAAGCAAGTGACAACACAAAAGACCACCCATCTGGGACAGACAGCTTTCTTCAAGGTTATCTGACTGTTTCCTTTGCCTGGGTTCACACAATGACAATTTGGTCTATGTTCTGTTGACAGTGACCACAGATTAATTAAATCAGCAGTTTTCCAAATGTAAACATTCCCAACTCAGAAGACAAATCTTGTATATAGCTTCCACTATGTTTGCCAGAGAAATCCCTATCCTGATATTTTATCTAACCCTCAGAATTTCCACCATCTTTGTTCTGAAGTTCTAGCACAGGGGTATGTATGTGAATAGGTTCAGAGGCATGCACCAATGTGGCTGACAGCCTCCTGTACTATGTTTTGTTGAAAAATGGTTTTAAAGCCTTTTTATTTTTTGTTTGCAGATTTGTAAAAAGCCTCAAATGCAAATTTAAAAAAGAGAAAAGACAAATACATTACACGTGGCAAAGGCAGCGAAAGGGATGCTGTGCTTTATGAAAAAATAAAATGGTGAAATATTTAAGGGTGGATACAAATACTATCACTTTTTATGGCATCTTGGCTTTTGAAAGAAAATGATCAGTGCATTAAGATCATTTCTTCTTATTGTAAACCATCAAAAAGTAAACACTAAAAGCCAGATGCTGCTTCCCTTACTCACACAAGTTGTACCTCACTCCACTAACAGCCCTAAAGGTTTCAGTGGGACTATTCATAGAGCGAAGTACTTCTCAAAATGAATAACATGGCCCTAAGTAATGCAAATAATTCATCCACCTCCCTTCTTTCCATTCTTGTTCTTTTGTCCTAATTTCTAGTGCTGACTGCTGTTTAACAGTGATAATCTGAGCTCTCTCTCTCGTGCTCTCTCTGCCTAACATCTTCCTCATTTGAAGCTGTTGCCTTTTTGTCTTTACTTCTTTTCCTTCGGACGCTAAGGAAGTGCCATGGGAAAGTGAGCTAAAGCTCCACTAACTTGTTTTGTAATTAAAGTACATCATAGAAAGAGGTTTTTAGGCACATTTTACTTCTCTTGTCCCTCTTGAGGAACTTTTTCCTGGTTTTATGGGCTCCCAGTGTGTGGTGCTTCTGAGCAGAGAATGATGACCAATAAACAGTTTTACTGATAACTACTTGCAGACCAGGCTACACAATTATGCCTGCTCTTCCTGAGACAGGCACACAAGGGAGGGATCTGCAATGCACTTGGAGCCAAAGTAACGCCCTTCTCCTTTTGAGAATGATATCCATCTCCGACAGCAAATATAAAAGCAGTTGAAACAAGATTTCATGGGCCTCAATTCCCACAGCCTTTTCTGGGCATCAGATTTGATCACCATTATAAAACATTCTATGTAACTAGCCTGGACACTGTAAAAAATGAGAAGGAAAGAAAAAAAAAAAAGAATCCCAAACCCTTTAGTTCTGTATGATTTAGAAAGTAGAAAGAATCAATTTTGTGGAAGACATTTTGATGTGCACTGGACAGCTTTCAAATCAGTTTTCCATTATGTAAAGAAAGGACCTATTCCTTTTTGCTAGGCTGTTGTGCCTTGTTCTTTCACCGTGATCTACCTATTGTGACACAATTTTTGACATTAATAGAAAGGGAAAAAGGCTGTTATTTGAATCTATCAGATAATGAAAGCACTATAGAGCTACAGGAAGAAGAGGGTTGTTGAGGTACAAATTAGTTTGTGAGAAATAACTATACTGAAGCAATTAACACAACATAAAATACTTCTTTAATTCCAATACAGCTGTTTCTTCCTTTCATGGAAATGATGTCCTCTCACAGCAGCATTTTCAAAAGGCGAAAAGAGTTTAGATGTTCCAAATAGGACATTAATCTTTTAATTGTTGTTTCTTTAGAATCCAAGATCCTGAAGTTCGAGTCCATAAACTTCCATAGGTGTTTTTATTCCTGGGAAAACTTGCAGTTCATTTTTATTATTAATAATAAATAGCTACTCGATAGTTAATCCTCTTGTTTTTCTCATATCACTGACAGACGTTTACATAGAAATTCAGTTAGGTCAGCACTACCACATTTAAAAAAAGGTTTCAGTTTACAGGGTGCTGTAAGCCATATGATTTTCAGAGCAGATTCCTGCATGAAATAGAAGCTACATTCACTGAGCCAAACACTTCCCTGAACTTTGGGGGATGGATCCAGACTGGACTTTCATAAATAGCATATGCATTTATAGGGAAAGATTGTGGCTGTCCCCTGCCTGGGGACTATCATGCAATGGTGGTAAAGAATTACAGAAACAATTGCTTCATGTAACACTGAACAAGGAAAGAAGGAAAGCAGTATTCTCCCCGAAACTACTCTGTCTCTTCTACACTGTAGAGCTTTTGCCCTAGAACCTTCCCCGGACCCACTGCTGCCTAGCACCCTGCTACAGTTTTGAAGAAACTGCCATATAGATCCCTTAACCTTCCCCCATGGTTTTATCTGTCTAAGCCATGTCTTACAGAGACATTCAGCAGGGTTAGGAACCTGCTCAATATTCCATGTGTCTTTTCAGTACATAATACCTTAATCAGTTTTATGTAGGAGTTCAGTGTGCAGTGACAACAACTGACATTGTCCAGTATTTTTCCTCACTCAGTATAAGGTCTTCTGGTTATATTCCAGTGACTAAAGAAAAAAGCCTGAACCTTCTTAGATTTGGCCTATTTCAGCTTCCCATCCTTTAAATCAGGCCCATAAGCAGTGAAGATTTACCTGTAAATTTGGCAGTTATTCTTCTCTGTTGACCCAAAGTAATGGAGATTTGGGCTTACTCCAGTCACTTACTTAAGGCGTGCCCTTTCATTCAGAGAGCTAGAGCATGTGGTATTTTTGTTGTAGATTCCTCTTAGCAGCCAATACTACTGTCCCTGCCACTCCATTTTCTTGTGGATTGTGTGGGCTTGAAGTCATATTGCACCCCAAAACCTTAGAATTTAAAGCTGGCAAACTGTGTCCTACTGTCAGTTACTATTTCTTCTTGAATTTCCTTTTTAAAGGAGGGATGATGACTTAACTTTTCTATGATCCATTGACTTGTGGGTCTAAGAAGAAGTAGAATTTCCATAGATTTAGGAAAAATAATCAATGACTTCCAAATTCCTATTTATCCATTCACATCGCACAAGTCTAATGTCATTCTTTTAGAAGACCAATCAAAAACTGCTGTATGTACCAGAGGCTCTTTGAGTTCCATCTATCTTGTCATTTTACAACATCTGTATGATTCCAAGGGGCATTTTAGACCTTTTCCTTTACTGGGCCAGCAGATCAACATCTAAGTTCCCTCCTGGTGTCTCGTGAAGCTTTAGAGCTCCCTAAATACCCTTTTTTAGTATGTCATCCCACAAGGGCTGTGGGACTACAGTAGAATTACCATAAACCACCTTAAGCTTCAGAAAGTTCCCCTCTCGTTGCTTAAAAAGAACAAGCTGAATATGAGACCCAGATAAGTAAATGGAATGAGAAGGTTTTATACACTTGAATACTGGTTGCAGATGTATATCAACCCTCGTGGCTATTTTAATCCATTCCCATTTCTGTGGGGAGAATGGTCAAGCACTCCAAATAGTACGTAGGTGTGTTTCTATATTTTCCCAAACCTTGGAGAAACTAGATGACAAAAAAACCCCACAGAATGTCAGCCACTTGTAGCAACTTCACTCCTGAGTAAACAGCAATAGATTTAAATCTCACTGAAGAGATGAACAATGTTTGGCAACTAAAAGCTAGCTTATTTAGGTCTTTGCTATTTATGCAATGGTATGAGTGGTTTGTGGTCGGTCAATGGCTTTACATTATCAAGACTCTACAGGTATCCTGGGAACCTGACACACACCCATATACCAGCCAAATATCTCTTTAGTTGGGTGTACCTGGGAGGCTCAGCATATGAAATCCAGTGGGAACAATAGGCTACAGGTTTCTATTGATCCCCATGTCAGTAGAGTACAACCCCATAAAGACCATAACTGCTGGTATATGAAGAAGTGATTGTACCAGTAGATTGGGAACATTATAAAATGCATTACCAGGGATGTGTTCAATTATTTGGAACTTCCTTCCATTCCTATGATTTATCCCCACCTGTTATAAACAGTTCATAAGAGTTTGGCTTTCTGAAGATCAATTAGGTAGGAATTTTTACACATGGTCTAGGAATACAAAGACTAGAAGATGACAATAAAACTCTCTTTTAAAAGTTAAATTATATGGGTAAAATTCTGGCTCCAGTGAAATTATGGCAAGATGTCCATTGACTTCATTTTATCTATCTAAGGTTCTCATATGTTCCCTATTACCATGGTATCTGAACATCTCTCAATCTTTAATGTATTTATCCTCCCAACACTCCTGTTGGGTAGAGAAGTGCTATTATCCCCATTTTACAGTTAAGGAACTGAGGTAACAAGAGACTACCTGGCTTACCCAAGCTCACACAAGAAGTCTGTGCTGGAGTAGGGAAATAAACCCAGGTCTCCTGAGCCCAAGACTATTGTTCTAACCATTGGATGATTCTTCCTTTCAATGGAGCCAGGGTTGCATCATTTATTTTTAAATATTTAATATTTAAGGAATATGCTTAAAATTGTGTCTAATTGAATTCTGATTCCCAATTTAAATGCTGGATCAAAATAAACAAATCTTTAAGCATAGAAATCCAACCTACAATGTTCAGATCTGAAGCCAAATCTGAACTTCTCCTTGGCTTGAAAGTTTTCATGTATGGGGTTTTGGACCAGCTCAGAAGAGACACGAGAGCCAGTCTCAAAAATTGGATTAAATTCACAGATTTGAGAATAGATCTGGGGTTCAGCTTTGGACCCAACTCTACTTATACAAGTATTATAGCTCCAAAATGCTTTAGGGTAGAGATCCCAAAGGAACAGAGAAAAGGAAATACATAAAGAACCACACAACTATAAAATATTTGAGAACCAGAAAAATAAGCTGTTACGCTCTCTCTTACAATCCTAGCTATTTCCACCAGGAACCTATTAGTTCACCTCGCTCTCCTACCCATAAATCCATCCAGTGTAAAACATTATAATTTCAATGCTCTCACAAAGACAACAGGAAATGTTTCTTCCTGAATTACATGTGCTTATAACCAATGGCTCTAGGCGGATGGGTTCATCCCTTCAACAAACCAGTGAAAGTTTGCTTAGAGGGAAAGAAGCTAAAGGATTTTTTCCAAGGTGATTGATAACTACAAACACCTGTATTTAAATCAACAGACATCTTAAGAATTACATGAAGTAATGAAGCAGCAACAAATCTTATGTTTGCCACTGTACTCCTTGACAACTTAATTGCACTTGTCTGTATGATATTTTAATCACAAGACTGGAGTAAACACAGTCAGACCGAAAGGAAGGACACATGTATCAATGCTTGTTCACCTGGAATTAATCCAAATAAAAAATGTCAGTCCCTTTTCATCAACAGACGTACAGTAGATGCTGAGAGATAGCTTATAGACTGGGTCATTTATTTTTTCCACCATAGAAATACAAGGTGGTCCTATTCATTGTTTTTCTAGGTGTTAGGTTTCTCTTGTTAAACTGCAGATGAAAATTAAGAAATCATACAAAATAGGGAATGTTGTTTTACAGAAGTCCAGGTACGATTTCTGCCTGTGAGCTTACAGCCATCATTCAATAAGGAGCATGCACCTTTCTCGCTATTAACACACACCCTGATGAGTGCTATATTGCTCGGGTCAAATAAAATTTTAAGCAGGTTATAAATAAGCCTTCCCTCTCCTGATTTTGGGAATGTTTTATGAGGAGTATAAAACCACAAAAAGATACTTTGAAATAATGCACATTTATTTTAAAATCTAAATGTGTGGGCCAATTTACTTCTGGGAAAAGTTGGAAGATGAAGAAAACGTGGACAACGAAGGAGCAGATACTAAAAGGTGTTTAGGGGCCTAATCCCAATCTTGCCCTACATAATCTCTTTACCTACAGAACAAGTACAGAATGATTAAACTTCCATCAATGTGAGAGCAAATTCACCACCACCCTAGGAAAATGAGGTGCACACTTTTCCACAGTGAGGGTCATTAACCATTGGAACAAATTTCTTAGGATTGTGGTGAATTTGCTATCTCTTGACATCAAGACAGAGTGTCTTTCTAAAATGTGTTCTCTAGTTCAAGAACAAGTTAACAACTGGATGCAGGTATTACTGGTTAAAATCACATGACCAGTGTTGAACCAGAGGTCACACTAGATGCCCTTAAAATTATGTCCTTAAATCCATGAATCTATGACTATTCTTTCCTTTCTTGGCCTCCCTGCTGAGGTTGTCAGCAACTTTGCCACTTAGTACAGATTCTGCTGGTTGAAGTTTTGTGTTTGTTTCCTTGTTTCTCTCTGTGAACAGTTATCCACAAGAAACTGGACTGAGACTATGAAACTCATTTCCACATGGGCCTTTGACTAGTTATTGGAATAAGAAATAGGATAGAAAAAATTCCAATGTCATTGAATTGGGATCAACTTGAATAAGCGTTCAGTACATTAAATTACAATTTTATAATGTATTTTACTTCCTTCTTTTTAGGTTAGAATGAATCATACATCTATTCCTTATGTGCACTCGCAGTGTCACACATTCCAAAATCAATGACTTTTTAGCCATAGTTCAAATGTCATCTCAGAAGTGGAACCAATGATTTTGTTTGAAAACGTAAGTCAGCAGTTGCCCAGCAGTGTGCATAGATTATGCTTTCTTATGAAAAATTATTATTCTGTTCAAATTATGCTCGGTAAGTGGATGGTTTGGAGCAAAGCAGTATTTTGAATAAGGTCTAAATCCTACCTGCTAGAAATGGATGATAGCTTCTTAATTGGAAGAGCTGTTATAACCACGGTTGTTAATACCATAGCTACCGTAGGCCATTAATGTACAAGTATCCACAATGACATTCTCACTGCTCCTTTATTAAGGGGCTAGTGTGAGTTAAAACACCTTTTGGACAGTGAACACTTTTTCTGAAATTCCTTTTTTTCCAGAGCAGCTGCACAAAAGAAGGGTTAACGTCCAGGCTACCTTTCCATGCCATGCACTACTAGGTGAGCAGCTTGGGTTAGGGGGCTTCCCAAAGGTCTAAGACAGGAACAAGGGACAGTGGGGTGAAATCCTGCTCCAGTTTAAGTCAACAGGAGTTTTGGCATCGACTTCACTGGGTCCAGGATTTCAGTTACTGTGTATTAGCAGTTAAATTTGAGAGTGAATCCAAATAAAGACAGAAGCCTAATGAGCTGCTATTCTTGGTGACAGGGCAATAGTCCTTTAGTTGAGGCCTCTGCAAGGCAGAGTTGCTGCTTTGTGACCACACTCTGTTCAAGGAATCAGAACTTGGGTACATTCGCTAAATAAACAAATTACTCTAAGAAATACCCTGACTCTGTGTCACTGATTTCTGCTGCAAAAAGGGAAATCCACTTGCCAAGCCATCAAATCTGCTACCACTCAACAAATAGAAAACTAAAAGATGGCAGCATGCTCTCTCTGAGGTGAATGGGGTCCTGCTGCACATAAAAGCATAAGCTTTCGTCGGCTACAACCCACTTCATCAGACGCTACGTGGGTTGCAGCCCACAAAAGCTTACGCCTGCAGAAATTTGTTAGTCTTTAAAGTGCTACAGGACTCTCGTCGTTTTTTCTGTATACAGACTAACACGGCTATCCCTCTGTAATTTTAAAGGTAAATACCCCCTTCTAACTAAGCCATAGATCCTTTTTCCCCAAACACTTTTACAAGCTATAGACACCAGTTTTGTGGCTCTCAGGGAACATTAGAGTGGACAAGGAACACCTCACGGAAGAGGGGGAAGAATGGAAAGCACAAAGTTATAAGGGAGTGGTGGAGCCTTGTCTGGAGAAAAAGAGTGGGGAGAAATGGGAGAAAGGGCAGAGCTGAGAATACAAAATTTGTGGCAGATTATGACTGGCCCTTGGAAGAAGATGCAGGAGAATGGTATAAGGATGGCTTCCCCATCCCCAACTTTTTACATGCCCTGTATAAAGACCAGGAAATCACAATGTCTCAGCTAGGATGTACCCATCCTCCCAAAGAGAGTACAAAAGAGTAAAGACCACAATCTGACCTTCTCCCTCCACATCAACCCAAAGAGCCCAACTATCTGGTTAGGAGGGCATGCCACACCATCTCAAAGGACCGGTGCAATCTTCACAGTCCATGGGTGCTCTGCCAAGCTCAAGGAGTGCTTGTCTCTGTGAAACAATTTGCACAGGAGCATCCCCTTGAACACTGCTCCTCCCATGCTTAAGGGCACAATCTAACCCTCCATCAATACCTTTGCCTAAGAGGGAACATGTTGCCAACCCTCACCCCTGCCCATAATTTTCCTTACATACCTTTAATGGAGCATGTGCTCAGAGAACTGCAATGCTGATTCAGGAGGACATGTATCCTAGAAATACATAAACCTGCAGGACTTTGAGGGGAACAGACAGGTTCTTTGCAAGACTTGACTGTTAAACATTGATTTCCAGGAACTGGCTTCTGAGCATTCCCTCAGCATCTCAGCCATGAGGTATATGTGACTTTTGGAATGCCAGTGGTTTATAAATGAATTGGCAAGTCAGAAGAATGGGCCTGTTCTTGGCAAGAACAACTTAAATGTTCCTTTAAAGGACTGGCTGACATATAAATGTGTTGGTTGTGAACGTTCAGGACCCTATTTCATTGAGTTTTAAAGAAAGGAATTAATCTGGGCCTTAGCTAAATTTAGATTTATTATTAGTGCATAGTAAAAGAAGTCCTACTGCTATTGCAGCATTAGGCAAAAGCTCAGAAATTCAGGCGCAACCGTGTCCTTAACTGTACTGCTTGCACATATTTATCCCAAGAAGGTCTTTCATTACAGGATCACATAACAAATTCACACCCCTTTTCCTGTTAAATAATTTGCAACTGTTTGAACTTGAGAGTGTATCACTATTCATACCAAGTTCTTTGCCAGCCAGCCACAAGTGTGTGCCATATGAACAGCAGCAAAGCTTATTATAGTGATGGTTGTGTGGCCAAAATGTACTCCCTATCACAGTACAGCATGTCCTGTTTATGTACTCAGACGCCTTTGTTTCTGAGATGTTTAGGCAGGTGGTATTGTTATGGCCTGTGAAGCAGATGTGCACCTAGGACTAACAGATCATAAAATGGGAGAGGTTAATACAGGGATAAGAGGTGTCATTCTCACAATATCAGTGGAAAGGCATGCACAACAGGAGTCCAAGGTGTAACCATTGTGTAAGGTGTATTGCGTGGTTTGTGAGCCTTATTAAAAGTTAGAAAGTGTTTTTCTTTCCCTCAACCCTGAATTGTCTCCTCCCTTTCCCCATCATGCATTTACAAAAATATTGTGGAAGTATAATGTTCTGTTATAAAAAATAACACCCCTCCACGCCCCCGTTTTAAGATGTCAAGCAGTTCTGTCTACCAGGAGAACAGCCATAATATTTTTTGGCACGCTTTCTCTCTTTTTTTGTAGGTAGGGGATGATTACTTCAAAGGGTCAAATCCTGCAGTGTTTTCTCAGTCATGAATCTTTCTGATGAAGGCAAAAATCCCGTTTTGTAGATGACTCAAACCATGAAAACAAATATGTTAGCAGTATTGGCACCTTACCATAAGCCCTGGGTTTAAGCCGCCTACCCAGATGTTTAACCAGAAGTTAATAAAGGGTTCATAAATTAAAAACTCTAAATTAGAAGGGGGAAAAAAATCAACTGTAGTGTTGGACCAATGGAAGGAAAAAGTGCAGTGTTTAAAGCAGTAGATTAAGAGCCAGAGTTTCATCTTGTGTAAACTGCTATGATTCAATGAACAGAGAATCTGACCCTAAGAGTCAGGGGTTCGCCTCTGTTATTCCAATTCACATTAAGACTCTTCACTGAAATTTTATTTTAACCTTTGCCTCTGTTTTTTCATCTGTACATTGGGTATAATGACACACATCTGCTTCAGAGGGTTATTGTGAAGCTCTAATAGAAGTGCAAACTATGTTTGTATTACAAATGAGAGGGAGAGTCCTATGCTGTGTATTAATATCTCACCCAGAAGAGGTCATAGGCATTTTTACAAAGAGCCAATGTACAAGGGGAAACTACAGATTCAAGATATAATAATAATTTTAATAATATAATAAAAGCAGACATTTTAGGAAAGGGTGAGCTGTTTAAACAACTCATCCTTTCAGACCATACACTATCTGAGGCCTACATTGCCATACTGGGTATCTCACATCAACATGCTTATGTCTACGCAGCACGGCACCTTCACGATGCTATGTCGATGGGAGAGCGTTGTCTTCTGCCTTTTGGGGAGGTGGACTAATTCAGTCAATGGGAAAGTGCTCTTCCATCGACTGAGCGGATCTACAGAGAACCGTTCAAATTGATGCCTCTGCATCGATGCCTACCGCCACAGCAGTGTAGACATGACCTGAAACCATGTATTTGGAAGTCCACCTGAAAACACAAGTGCTCAAAGGACTGGGATTAAAACAAGAAATACTAAGGGCAAATTTGACGTTCTGAAAGCTTCTTAATTCAGAGCTTCCATCATGAGGGTTTAGAACAATAATATTGCAAGTTACCATAGCTGTATTTTATTTAAGATGGCTATTGAAAGATATAACTCAAGGTATGTCTACACAGCAATTAAAACATTCTCAGTAGGCCCCTGTCAGATGATTCAAGGTTGAGGGGCTCAGGCTGTGGGGTTGTAAAACTGGTGTAGATGTTCAGGCTTGGGCTGCAGCCGGGCTCTGGGACCTGAGCCCAAACACCTACACCACAGTTTTACAGCCCTGTAGCTCGATTCCCACAAGCAAGAGGCTGCTGACAGGGGCCGACCACGAGTGTTAAATTGCTGTGTAGACATACCCTCAGAGACGTGAACTAGGACTTGCCTTCCAGCTGAGTCAGTAGATACTGTACTAAACTTGTCTCAGCTGGAAGTCAGTCTGCATATCTTACAGACCCATTAATCTATATCCATTTAGTCCCCCAACCAAAGAACATAACTCAGTAACTTTTCAACTGGCTCAGCAATCCCAAGGAATGTGTAAATTATTTGGCTTTTATCACTCCTGTAAAAAATATTTGATTGAACAAATACGAAAACTTTTAGCTACAACATCTAATTTTCAAAGCTTGCTACAATATCTGGGCATTTTTTCTCTCTGGATTATATTTAATTTAATAGATCTGACATGCTTGGAGTATCAGGTGTAGTAGAACCTCAGAGTTACAAAAACCTTAGGAATGGAGGTTGATTATAACTCTGAAATGCTCCTAACTCTGAACAAAATGTTATGGTCATTCTTTCAAAAGTTTACAACGGAACACTGACTTAATACAGCTTTGAAACTTGACTGTGTAGAAGAATGATGCTGCTTTAAACCATCTTAATTTGAATGAAACAAGCATAGAAACAGTTTCTTTACCCTGTCAGTTTTTTAATCTTTCCCTTTATTTTTTAGCAGTTTATGTTTAACACAGTACTGTGTTGTATTTGCAATTTTTTTTGTTTTTGTTTCTGCTGCCTGATTGCGTACTTCCAGTTCCAAATGAGGTCTGTGGTTGGTCAGTACGTAACTCTGGTGTCATAACTCTGAGGGTCTTCTGTAGAAGATGTATTACGTTTAATATCCAATTAAAGAAATTGACTGATCTCGATCAGAGATGACACTTTTTGACATATTTCCTGGCTTTGTTGGCTTTGACGTGATTTTTTTTCATTGTTCAAATACACAGTGTCAATCCTGAAAACCTGAATGCTTCCCAGTTCTTCCTTTGGAGCATGCCATTGGCACGGTATGGGGAAAACGAGTTGTCTAGACTGCATGCTTCTGTATTGTTGTGGAATTAGAGAATGTGTGTAAGTCGATGTAAAAGGGCATTTTAGACATAAAGCAAGTACACCCCCTCCAGATAATGTGACGTTTTGTCCTGACTCGAATGATCAGAAATATCTTTTGGCAAATAACCTACATCTTCCTGGTAAGACACAACTGCCACTTGTCATGTCCTGGGAGCTGTGGAGAATCTGGAATTATTTATGAGGATGCACTCCAGAACCTGAATATAATATGTAGTCTGCAAGTCTTCCTTAAAAATATATGTGGCAATTTAGAGGGATCTTTCTAATAGTGGGTGAACTGTAAAAATGCTGAGATACCCTGAACATCAAGATCAGAGGTATTCAGATTTGGAGTTTTTATTTTGGTCTAATGCTGTCAGAAAAGGGATATAAATTTAGTGTGGCATTTTCAAAATTGCTAAACCTGTTTGCACTGATTTCAATGGGAACTAACTTAGACCAATGCTAAGTGCTTTTGAAAATCCACCTTTCTGATGCATCGTATAGGAGTTTTGTGCTTTAAAGGCAAAATTATACTCCCATTTACCCTCATGCAATCCCCATTGATTTCCAAAGGGCCTGTAAGGCGCTCTGCACCACTTAAATCCCATTTAAACCATTAATTTGGAGATTAAATTGTAGTTCAGGGCAAAATTCTGCCCTCCTTTGTACCTATCCAAATACACACTGATGTCAATAGAGGTTGCATGGGGCGAAACAAAAAAAGAATTACTCCCTAAAGCAAAGAACATTCACACATAAGTAAACTTTGGTGTGCCTTTCTAATAGCAATGAGCCTGAAGCAAAACCTAGGACCCATTGAAGCTTTTTTATAGTGAAATCTTAACTAACATTTCTACAGATTGAAAAAGGAAAAGTTCCAACATATTTTCAGATTTCATAAACCCATTGCATTTCCACAGCATTGTTACATTTTTACTGCTAACTACTAATATCCAAATCCTGCTCACCTTACTCAGAGTAACTGCTACTTTGTATGAGTCAAGTAGGCTTTGACTGAGTACCAAGCAGTCTGTATGTGAAATAAGAACCGTCATGAAAAGAACAATATATTAAAACAAATAGTTTTAATTAACAGGAAGCAGCCATCAGTGCTCTGACTTGCCACTGTAAGGTCAGTTACGGATAGAACTCATGAAAAATTTTTGGATGAAACAACTTTCGATCAGAAAATGCAAAAAATTTTCATGGCCAACTTTTCTTTTTGATAAAGTTGAAACATTTCAGTTTTACCTTGTTTTGATTTTTATTTAATATAGTATAATGTAATATATGTAGAAAATATAAAGTGGAAGTGACACCTTTCAACCTTAACCAAATGAAAAATTCCAGAACATTTCCTTTTGCAGGAAATACTTTTTCCAGGCAACTCTGGTCAGACAGAGAATAGCAGGCTGTACTGATAAAGTACTGGGTAAGGTTTGAGGAACCGTTTTTACCATATAAAACAAATAAATGAAGAACGAGGTTGGGATTTCCAAAGAAGATTATGAAACTCAATAGGAGCTGGGAGGTTAAATCCCTTAAACTTCTTTGAAATTCCAGCCATAAAGAAAGTATGAATGAATAAGGATATTTCAGTCTACGGAGGCAATGTCCTTATGCATAACTGATTACCGAATTTTTTACTCTAGAATCATGGGACAGATTTTAATAACAACCCAAAAGAGCCATACAATTCAAAGTTACAGCTGGATATCCAGAATGACATTCCAGTTTCATTTATGTCATTGTGCAAAGACATAGAAGTCACATTAGATTGTATTATTTAAAGTGACACGCTTAGTTCAGAGTTTCAGCTCTAAATACTGTGTGTTGAATTGTGATATTGTTATTCATTCCAAATTCTTTCCAGGATCAATAGGAATTTGACTAAATGAGGAATAATAAATGCAAAAGCTATGGCCCATAGATTTTTTAGATGGAATTTCCTATGAGCTGGAATTTCCTGGAGGATTTTCACCCTCCTCTGCAGCATGGGGCATGGGTCATTTGCTGATGGATTCTTTGTACCATGAAGTCCTTAAACCATTATTTGAGGTCTTCAGTACCTCAGTCATAGGTTAGGGGTCTGTTACAGGAGTAGGTGGGTGAGGTTCTGTGGCCCATGTTGTGCAGGAGGTCAGACTAGATGATCCTAATGGTCCCTTCTGACTTTAAAGTCTATGAGTAAAATCTATGTGTTTTATTTTTTCAGAATTTTTATTAGTGGCATTCTTAAAAAATTAAAGAAAAAAAATAATGTTGAAAACTCCATTACCCGTGTTTGGTTGTCAGATGTAGGAAAGTTTACATTCATAATATTTGTTGGGTCAAGAAAGTAAGTTAGTAGGGTGTAATTACAGGGAACTCAATCCTCAGGAATCACCAGCTGGAGTCAGGAAGACATTCCCCCATGGTACAGTAAGGAGCACTATGGAGATTTAACACTTTCCCTTGAAACATTCAGAATTCAGACAGGATAGTGGATAAATGGAGCATTGGTCTGTTCCTGAGATTGTAAATAATAGCTCTTTTAATTAAATGGATTCAAACAGCTCCTATGTGGGTTCCTCATATGCACTGTACAGAATGCTAAAAAGGTCAGGAAAAAATAAATAGACTTCCCTCTTTAACTCATTTTGAAAAGGGAAACAAATTATTTTCAAAATATCAGAAGTCATTAGGGGCCTGATTTTCAGAAGTTCTGAACTTCCAGAACTCCTCTGATAGTAGAAGTCATTAGGAGCAACAGGTGCTCAGCCCTTCTAGGAACTTAGCTGTTAGCCTACATCGTGCACTCAATATGATCAAAACTTTGCTTTAAGAAACAGAGAGAGAGAGAGAGAAACTATAGGAGAGCTGAGAATTTATAGTACCCACTTCAAAATGAGAAATAAAATGTGGCTTGATATTCAAACTACACCAATCAAAGGGACCAGGAGTGGGATTCTGAAAGGAACCTATGAGAGTTAGGGCCCCAATTCTCATTGAATTTCTGTGGGATTTGGGCCCCTAATTCCTTAGATCCATTTGAAAATTCCAGTCCTAGTCCCTAGCAATTAGCAAGGCAGTTTCATGGCTGCTTATCCAACAGACATTCTGCAGCCCTCCCTAGCTATGCATCTGTACAGGCGTTTCTGATTTTTAAGGGGTATTCTACCCTGGATAGTCTCTCTTTCATATTTAAGTGCTATTGTGAAAATTGTGAGGCTTGGTCACTGAAAGTTAGGCATGAAAATCCATAATGAGTCAACCAAGTAAGTGACTGATTTTCAGAGGTGTTGAGTGCACCCATAACCTGCAGATTGAAGATGGTTGGGACTGACCTGGTATTTAGCAAATTGGTTGCAACCTCAGGATGATGGTGTCCCTGCTGATAGCCCTGTGCCTTCTGCACTGGACCATGCTACCCTTTAAGATATTGAAAGCATGCAAAACGTGAGGGTTAAGGTGACGGCATGGCAGAGCACACAGTGGCAGCTATGAAACTATCTTTAACATTAAATTCATATCACTGTATTGTTCTTCTCTTCTGAAAGAATTTCCTGGTATATCCAGTTATTACTTATTCTGGGTTTAAGCTTGATACCATTTAAATCAACGGGCGTTTTGCCACATTGATTTCAATTGGATTAGAATTTGACCAACTACGAGTAGACATTGAACTGAAGACCTTCTCCAGGAGGTCCTAATGTGTCTGACCGCTAGAAGCATCAGTTAACCACACAGGCACAGCTCTACTGCCCTCCCCGCCCCAAATGCATGTGTTGTATTATCAACATTACTGAAGGACCAAAGGAATTTCCTGTTAAGTGCTCACCAACAAGAAGAAAGCTCTCATAATCAGGCCCTAACACAGTATCCTGCCCTACTATTATGCAAATAGTTTGGGAATAAAGAGGCTCTCTATATCTATTGATCCCACCCCTCCAACTTGTGCAATGCAGGACACTTGCTGTGCACTATGTGCCCAGAGTAGGATTTCACTGTAAGTCAAAGTGACAGCATAACAGCATCAAATATTCTTGATCTTTCATTTTTTGACCTTTTTAATTTTTGAGGTGAGTCCACTTTCTCACCATCCCTAACCCTCAGGCTATGGTATGCTTTTTTCCCCTTTCTCTAGCCAGGGTTGAATTAAGGTACATACTGTGCCCATAACCCCAGCTTCTAGTCGGTGGCTCTGTTCTGTGCAACGATCCTGCCCCTCTGTGGGGCAATAGCAGGTTTCAGAGTTAAGGTGAATGGGGCAATTCAGACCTCTTGCAGCTGCTGTCTCAGGTTGTGTCTAGACTCACAGGAATTGGTTACACTTGGGTCAGGTTCTCAAGCTTTTTTATTGAGAATAGATATTTTGATCTCATCATGAGAGTCCAGGAGCTGGTGTCCTGACATGGGCCTAAAAATGAGTCCTGGAGTCAGTGTGTCAGCTCTTCCCAGAAATAAGTGCTCACCAATGTTAAGGAGGCCTGCCAAACCAAGACACTTAATACTCTTGCATGTGCTAGAGAAGGATTCCAGCTAACACACTAACACTCTGCAGTCTAAGGCATCTTGATCACTAATAGGCACGAGAGAAATCACACAATGCTCTTTTTATGAAGGAGCAATAAGTGGCAATGCAGAAGTCATCGCCCCAGCCCCCTTCTGCTCTGGTGGGGTTGCTCCTGGGTTCTTTACATCAGCTTTACCCTAGCATATCGCTTCAGTGAGCTATGGTAAGATATTTCCTTCAGAGAGGACAGAATTCTGCCTTTAAAGATTTTCATTTGCATTATATGGCCAAGTGGAGGAGGGAAAGAAAATATAAACAAAGAACAGAACTTTACCCAGAAAATGAGTGTTCTGTATATTTTCCTATGTGAAAAAACAGCTGAGAAATAATTGCTGGTTAACTTAATTGAGAGCCCTCCCTCTGTTTTCCCATGGAGACCTCACAGCTACAGTCACATTTCCACTTATTGCTTCACATCACGCTTTGCTCCGAATCCTTAAATACAACAAATACTCATGGTTTATTAAGCACCTGCTTGGCTTATTTGAAGAATCTAGCTGTGACGGCACTAATCCCGACCTTTGGCTTTTCCTCTCTGATGCCAAAGTGGTTATTTCTGCCGATTCTTAGTTTGACATCAGGGAGCAACTCGTTAATCCTCAGATCCTCCAGCCTTGATATCTGCCCTTGCTGTTTGTGTTTGTCATGTTTCTGTACTTCAGATTTATTAACACTGATATAATATTCCAACAGCTATGGAGGAGGAAACCAAAATTTGAACTGATATCAGCTCCCCACATACCTCCAGAAACACAACTACCTATATTTTTTTCTCACAGACAATGAATGAATGACAAACCAGACATTTAGTCCACTGCAAACAAGCATATGCCCGCAAACAAGGCTGTATGCTCTAGATGCAAAATTTACACGCCACCTTCTGTAGCACAAATACCATAAGCCATCATTCTAGCATTGCTAGCCCCGCATTAAAATGAAAGTTGAAAAGGCCTTGTGACCCTTTTCTTGGCCATTCCTAATAACTTAGTTAATATAGATCAATAAGGAAAGCACTTCCTATATATGTCAGACTCTGGGCCAGCCCAGCAGCAAGGATATAGTCCCAAATTAAAGAGGAGATATGGGATCTCCATGGAAAGTTGATACTGGGAATGTTTCAGAGTTGCTGTTCACTGAACAATGCTAATTGGCTGCATATCTGATACATACGTACAAAGTTAGTAACCTAACATTTACCATGGTACCAACAAGGAGTAGGGCCAAGGTGATTTCTGTTTGCAGTGTTGTGTTTTAAAGCTGATCCACTAAAACAATCTCCTAACTCATTTACATTAATAGTGTAGAGAGGTCAACAGATGCAATAATTTTAATTCACTTTCATATTTTTGATCATAGGTATGTGAAGGTTTCACTTGTAACCCGGTCTGGCGACTTGTATCTCTAGCTTTTCTGCTTTCTACAGACTAGAGGCCAGAACCTCAGCTGCAGTCAATACAGTATATCTGTTCCAATTTACAGCAGTTGATTATCTGCCCTAGGTGTTTTGTCTTCTTTACCAGACCCGTCAGTCATTGGTTTTCACCTTCCAAATTGAGTTTGCCTCCAGAATTTGCTTTTTCTCCTGGATCTGCCCTTTTAGAGGGGAATGTCTCCTGAAATGGCATTTGTGAGACATAATGGACCAATGTGGCAATCTCTGGGAAGACAAAGTTCCCAACAATTCAACAGAAGCTTATGAACTTTGCTTCTATACCCCAACGACCCACTTCAGTGCCACAACTAAAAGCACACTGTCCTTTCTGTCACTGTTGGCAAGTACACTGAAACTGCCTCCTGCAATATTTCTCATGCAGTTTACTTGCACAATCAACAGTCTGAGCCTCCAGGGCATCACCTCTATATTTGCAAAGATTTAGTTCTGTTTCCCTCAACAGCATATAACTGTTTTCATTACTTTGTTCTCTTTCATTGCCACAAGTCATTGTCTCCTCCTGCATAGGTCTTTGACTTTCATCACTAGTTTAGTTTTTGGTGACTTTTCCTTGAATGCAAATGTCAAGCTTTGTTTCTAATTCACCAGTTCAGTACTTTGTAAATTCTAGGTGCACAGTAGTTTGTGGTTTGAGATCAGTTGGAGGGTTGCCATGGACTTCAGTGGAAAGAGAATGAAGCCATTTTGAGTACAAAGTCATCCCTTAAACCTGCACTTTGAAAGATGACATTGTATCTCATTTTGCTCCATTCAAACTATTTGCTCTTTAACCATCTGAATGTTTTAGATCAGCTTCTTTGCTCATTGCTCCAAGGTTACCTCTTCTACATTCTTTGCTTCCAGTGTTCTATTCTATTCTATAGAGGTTCCTGTGTTGCTCTCCTGACCATAATATCTGAACACCTTCCAGTAGCGTGTTAAGTTATGTGACTCATATCACTAACAAGTGTAGTTTGTTCACTCTGCTTCTCCCCAAGGGAAGGAATTGCATGTGCAGTGGAGTGTTTTGTGTTGGTTCCCCCTTCTCTACCACATTAAACACAAACTATTTGTCTTTCCCAGCAGGGATCACATCTTATTGACATAACTGGTCAAATTGTTTTATATGAAAAATGGGTTTTTAACCATACTTTTTTAGGCTAAGACACTATCATCTTCTCCAGAATCTCTAAGTCTTTAGCTGTTAAGACTCTGATTTGGCCTGAGAAATGTGAAGTAGGTGTAACTGATGCCAAAAGTGATACATGAGTCTGAAACAAGAGCTCTGAGAGATGTGACCTGCCCCTTTCATCTCAGATGGTGTCTGGGTTAACTCAGAGACCCAATGATTACGTCGACATTGTTAACTATCTCATTTCTTAGAAAGGAAAGAAGGTTCATAGATCTGTGCCATTTATTGTGGTGACCTCTCATTCTGGTGCTGCAAGTGTGTGGCTTTTGGGTGATCCCATCACTTATTTTCTTCCACAAGAAGGAAACAATCCCAAGATGACTGGCAGAGCACATAGCTGTACTCAGCCCCACTGAGAGAGAGAGAGGCTCAAGACACCCAGTGGAGCTAAACACCACACACTATCCTATTTAAAACATCCCCACAATCTATTGTGAGCAGAGTCTCATTTGTGCTGACTCAGATAGACAGAGTTGATTTGGTAGGTTAGCTTGAAAGGGTACCCACACATATATTTCACCTGTATGAAACACTTCACAATGGCATGACAGTTGGTGTGATCTGGCCACTGCTAACTATAAGTGTTTCTTTCTCCTTCCCCACCACTTGCCCCTAGTTCTTGTATCCACTGCTTTACTTTTGTCATATGCGAGATTTGTAAACTCTTTGAGGTGGGGTCCATCATTTTCATTACATGTGTTTACAGTTCCTGGTAAAATTATTATTTATTTGTATTACAGAACTGCCAAGAGTCCTCAGTCAAGATCAAAACCTCATTGTGCTAGTTGTAGTATGAACACATTGTAAGCAGCCCTGGCCCCAAGCAGCAGATCACCTAATTAGACAAGACATGCAAAGAGTGGGAGAGGAAACAGACACAGAATTGAAGTTACTTGGCCAATGTCACCCAGTAGGGCAGTGGCAGATAAGGGAATAGAAATGAAGTCCCCTAACTCCGAATCCAGAACTCTATCCATTGGACCACTCTGTCTCTTCTGAAGTTGCTAATCAGGGATCAAAGCCTTTTAAGTACTACTGTAATACAAACAATACATTTTAAAAAGCTTTTACCATGTATGAGGCTTTCCAGCATCTCTCTCTATATATTTCTCTTATATTTATATGCCCCACGCCGTTATCATTGTATCTCAACAACTCACAATCTTTCATGTGGTTATTTTCACAATAGTTTAATATTTTCAGTGCAAAGATAGGAAAATGGAAGGAGATAGATCAGTGTGTAAAACTTAAGGGAAGAGTCTTACTGAGCAGTGAACAAACTGAGGTGAAGACAATCATAACTTGAAAAACAGCCCCTAAAAGACAAACTTTTGGTGGACATGTTATGGCTGTGGTGAGCACAACTGTGTAGAGTGTCACCATAAAAAGCTACGGTACCACTTAACTCCTGCTTAGATCTCAAAAGGTGGTTCATTGGGTTAGAGTACATACACAGGCAATATTGACAACCTTAAGCATTCAAACACCATAAATCAGCCCCCAGAAAATCATGGGAGTGTTTTAAAAATAATGAGATAAAAAAATTGGGGTTGTTTTTATTTGCCCTTTAGTTTCCAAGCCTTTCAGGTGCACTCAGTTCACATTTTCAGGCTTTGCTCCACAACCAGAAGGGCTAGAAAACACACTTTTTATTTTAAAAAAATGATAGCTGAAATTCACACTTGACTCTGGGAGTTCAGCATTTAAGAAAACACCAGATTTTGCAAGACTTATGATAAAGTTGTAATCGACTGACACACATGATGATGGAGTTACAGCGGGCATGAATTTAACCTATTTCGTAGCCTATTTGGTTTACCATAAAATATGTTGGTTCAAGTGCAGGAAACCGTTATTTGCATTAGCATTTTCTGTTTTAAAATCTGGGCAAGTTTAGGAGAAGTATTTGTATAAGACTTTTACATGTTTCCTTTCATTACCTCAATTATAACCCTTATCTATGCCTACTATTTATGCTTCTAATGGATCCCACAGATAACACACTCAAGTTCTATAAATAATCAGCTTTGCAATTACGCTTTTAGCATTAAACAAAGTTACTAGATGTATCAGAAATGCAATATGATTCTCAGGCAGTGTGGGATTACAGAACTTCTCAGGCTTTTGAAGTTTGCTTTATTTTTGCTTTTTGTTAAAGCACATTGTTTTGATGAATCATGCAACCAGCAACCAATGCCTAAAATAAGTTATTGTCTTTAGTGGTTATCTAAATAATTACTCAATTTAGGATAAATTCAAGGTGGAAAAAGTTAGAATGAATACCATTCTGGAGTACAGAAAACAGACAATAAAAAGACTTTGAATTAGCATTCCTTGAGTGGGGTTAGTTACCTTAAACTATGGTGATTTTACTTGATTATAAAAATCTCCATTAAAAAAACTCCTATAATGTCAAAAAGGGGTGATTTTGTTTTTAAGAAATACAGTATTAAATTACAAGCAATTTTTACTTATTTTTCTTCAGGAAAAGAAGAGGGTTCTTTTTATTCTTCCTCTGACATACTGTTTTCTTGAGTATAATCTAACATCCCCAAATTCCAATCTACTGCAGCCCATTTGCACCACTCTGAATTCAAGGAGCATATATCCTGTGGATCTAGTCACCTGGGAATTCCCACAGTTAAGCCAACTCTTCTTTTTTTTAAACTTCCCTATTTTCTCCTTTTTTGTATTCTCATATTTTTTCCTTCATCCTGTAGCAATGGTGGTTTTAAGCACAGCTGGTGAAAGAAAAAAAATGAATTTTGACAAAAGAATTCTCAATTTTTTAACGGCTCTAAATTTAACTCCAGAAAAGTTCATAGGAATTTCAAAACTAAAGCAGACTAATGGTCCCTCCCAGATCAGTTTCTTTCTCTGAAAGTAACCAGTGCCATATTATTCAGAAGAAATAAACAGAAGCCCTTGAAAATACACCCCACACAGTACAACCCTATACAACAAAAAGAAAGATCTTCCTGTCTCCAGCTCTTGGCCAGCTTCACACACTCCCTCCCCCTCCTCCCCACCAGATATGGTAAGGAGGCAACAGAATTGCTATATATTGGATAAAGATAGGTATAGTTACTTAATTATGGGTATTTGGCCAGATTGAATAGTTCATGCCTGGCCTCTTTCTAATTCTAATCCCTGTTGATAATTATAGTCATCCCAAACTTCTAGCTACATAACCTAAGAAAATCATATTGTAGACAGTCATCACATCTTTTACCAAGTTAGGACAGAAACTCTATGCCACAGATCTAAGTCTTAATGTACCATATGCTCAGCTCAAGATCTTGATCTTACACAGTGACAGTTGGATTTGATCTTTATTAGTCTTACCTTTGCAGAGGTTAAATGCACAAATGAAACCAGTATGTGTAGATTTAACTAGATTTTTAAAGATGATATGAACAGGGTGGCAAAATGGACAAAGAAAATACCAAGCATCTTGCCTCTGGTGACTTGTGTTTGATTTGATTCAGCACAGAAGCACACAAGACCTTAAAGGTCTAGGCTGTGTTTTTGCTAGAAGGCTCTATTGAAGACATGCACACAAATTACTGTAATACAGGATAGTTGTCAAAAAGGACTAACAATGATATAGAAGAACGAGTCCATGATATAGAATTTTCAGTTCAAAATGGCATTCTGCTAACAAAAACCACCTGTATCTACAAAACATCTGAATTACATTTACCAGTGTATTCCTAGTTGGAAATTGGGGGGCGAAAAAAAATCTTTCAGTCAATTTCTCCTGATCGAACAAGTAATCTACTAGTACCAATGATTGGAAAACTTTATCTGTAGTGATTGGAAGCTTTAGAAATACTGATCTTACTGTTTATGGAAATAACTCAGTCTAAATCAAAGAAATAACTTCCATCGGTTTCTAATTGATAGACTGCGATGTTTAAAACAGATGAAAATCAAAATGTACCTTGATCATTCTAAACCACTGTCTTTAAAAAGAAGCACATGGAGAAAATATTTCAGAGAAAAGTTTGCTTTTTACCAGTTTATTACACAAAGCCCAATAGGCACTCAATGTTTTGACCAGTAACATTAGAGAAGCTGAAATCATGGGGATGCCCCATAATTGCACTGCCAGCTGCAGAAGATCTTGCAAAATTAGATGCGACTGACTAAGCAAAAGAGTTCACAATATTTAGTAATGAAATCTATGAGGGGCTCATGAGAACCACGCAGCTAGTAATATTTGTCTTCAATATCTCTTTAATCAGGACTGGTGCCCCATTCTGGCAGGTGCTATACAAATATATACAATGATATTTTACATTTATATAGTTCCTGCTCACACTTTCAAACCAAACTTAAATGATCCTAATATGGTGCCTGAATATGGAGTCAACCAATCAGAGAGGCTGATAACATACGGCCTGATTCATCACCACTTGTGGCTGGATTCTTAGTTACACCGCATAGTAGTACCTTTTTGTCAATAGTCCTGTTGAGTTCAACAGTACTAAAGGGGCAACAAAGACCTACTCATCACAGGCAAGGAGAGGGAATTAAGTCCCAAGCTAGTACAGTAAGAGGATTTTGGTTTACAAGCTTCTTCCAGCTCCACTTCATCCTGAGGTTCAGTCTCCAACCAGCTCCAGTGGTGCTTGATGAGAGTTTTGAACTCAACACCCAACGTGCTTCAGCCTTTAAAGCTACAGTCACCACAGCTATTTAAACTCTCCACCACTCAAATGAAAATGTAACAAAACACGAAATGGCCATTTAGGAAGGTAAAAAAAGAAGAATCTCACATCCACTTGAAGCTGCAGGGAACGATTAGGTAGTCTGAATATAATTCCTTGAGTTGGAACTTCATCATGGAGTTAAAGTGCCATGGAATCTTTGATTACTATTAACTAATTTCAATTTGGCCTAAACTGGATTAACTGACATTGATTTAAGATAGACTAGATGGGTACAATAGTATTACCTCACCCACCTTGTCACTCTAACATCCTGGGACCAACTACACACACTGAATTAAGAAAGTGGCCAGAGATTCTCAGTTTAGGACTACACCCCATCAAATGCTTGCATGCTTTAGACATATCATTTATGGCAAGCAAGTGGGAATGATGCATATTTTTCTACCTATGCTACTGACTGCTAGCAGATCTCTCCCATATTCCAGTAGAACTTAACCAAGCAAATGATATATAGCCAGATATTTAATTTGTCCAAGACCCTTTGATAAATTTGCATTTTTGCAATGAACTAAGATCCTCTGAATAAAACAATATTTAGAAAATGCTTTCAAAGAAGAACAAAAATATGCTTTTTCTTTTCAAGATGAAACTCCTTCTGCATGTCTGTACAGGAGAACCAGGGAGCCTCTATCCTGGCAAGCATAGGGGAAAGCAAGCAACATGTGCGTTTTTTATTTCACTCTTCTAATATATACTCAGTATGCTCACAGGTGGATCTTTCCCAGAATAATATAAACCAGGGAAAAAAAAGAACATTTCCATACAGCTCTTGCTTTGGGAATGGGGCAGCCTCCATACCGTTTTCTGTCCACCATGATATCCATTTGACCATGTCTAGAACAGGAATGGGAAACCCAAGTGGCATACTGGGAAAGATTTGCAACACAAGACGGATGAGCCAGTAGTTACAACCCCAGGTTAGAATTTACGAGAGCTGGGTTCAAGTCCCGGCTCTACCACCATCTTCTTGTGCGATTGTGGGCAAAGCTTCTCTGTTCCTCATCTGTAAAATGAGGATACTAGCATTCTCCTATCTCACAGGGGTGTTGTAAGGATAAATACATGAAAGACAGATCTACTGAAGAAAAATGCTATATAAGAATTAGTAGTAGCATTGACCCTGATTTCACAGCTGATTCTAGGCTAAGGCCTGTTAAGAGTTAATATAAAGAGCTGCATAAACGAAGCCATTTGCACAACAATTTTTATTGGTCCTAGAAAACATATGAACAATGCTGGCTATTCCCCTATTTATGCTGTGTTACCTGTTAACTATCTGTCAACATATATACATAAATCCCTTTTGTAGAGCGCCATCACAAACACACCCGGACTGGAGTCTTATTTTTTTTAAGTTTCAAGTTTCCTGAAAACTTTTTGGGTTTCTTAAAGCATTTCCCTCCCAGTGCTAGGCACTGTACAAACACAGCGTAGAAAGACAATCCCTGCTTGAATCTAATTTAAACAATCTCCTTATGGGAGAAGCTTAAATAAAATCAAAATATGTATTTCTAATTAAACAGAAGCCTATAGTATGACAACAAAGATTTTTTTAAAAGTTGTTTCTTTGAGTCCAGGACTACTAGAAAGTAAAACATAAACCACAAAATGATCCTGAATGTACATTTTGCTAGAGACAAACAGAACTCAAACTTTCCATATTTTGAGTTTAATTCCAAACCTACAAGCCAAGTGTTCTTCATTTTGAAACAAAGTTTCCCATCCTTTTTCTGAAACTCTGACAGTTCTTAGTAGTCTGTTTTCCCCCAATAACTGTTATCTACTGAACTTAATCCTAAATCCTGAGGTGAACTAAAAAGCTCTCTGCACAGTTTAAAAACTCACAACAAAAGCATAAAAGGTGAATATAGTAAGAAGATCTTTGTCTCTTTCAATAGGTTCATGTATGGAGACAGAGGCATTTAAAAAGAACAAAAGGTGTCTTAATAGAAATACAATGGTTGATGCATCAATGCATATAATAATGTGGCTTTTCTGCTTCTCATTTATTTCAGAAGACTTAGATATACTTCCACAGTTTGTGGCCCCTAAAAAGGCTATGGGAGTTAAATTTAAATTATACTGGGGAATTTATATCTACCATTAAACTTTACCCTAACAAACATACTTAAAAATGCAGACCTGTGTAGTAGTAAGTAAAATAATATATTTTTTTTCCATAACCATCTTCTGCACCCTAAAGTAAGGAATATAAGATGCAACATGCTACCTGTGAGAAAATATCATCCCCTCAGAAAGAAGAAAAGGAAAATTCTAACAGGAAATAAAAGAACTTACCAGCTGGAAGGCAGAGCAGACAGTTGCAAAATGGCTACTTTAGGCCTGTAGCAGTTTGTTTCTGCCACAATTAAAGGGCCAGTTTCCAGACAGGTATGCTAGGAAAAAATTCCTAGAAGGCAGAGATACTACACTAGTGACCATGTGGTCACAAAGGAAGGTGTTTTGAAGGGAAAAAGTGTGTTGATTTTTTTGCATTGTGCTTCAATCACCCTACAGTAAAAGACAAAGCAGGAATAACATTTGATCTGGCAGTGTGCCATACCCACTTTCTCCACCATCTTGTCTAGTGATTTACACAGTGGACAGAGAGTGAAAATGACTAGCTAAGATGCCAGGCGATGGTGATTTAGGCCCTCTGGTTCTCAAGAGTCTGCTTTTATGCAGAATGACCAGACTACCATACTATTGTAATAAACCCATTGCATAACAGTGTGGCCCTGATCCAGGAGTTCCCTGAAACAGAAAATTTGAATATTGTGAAACCTGACAGTAAACATAACATCTTCCATGCTTGATGTCTATGGGCCTGATTGTCCATTTCCCTGAAGCTTGTGGAGTCATGTAATCCCATGTAAAGTTAGTGCAAAGTGTATATAAACTGCTACCATCCTGATCTGAGCGTCAAGTGTCTTCTATTTATCTAGGTGTATATGTGATATTGAATGCATCACACGGTTATTGAGGAATTTATCCTCATGAAGGAGAAAGCTGAAGGGAGAGAAAGGATGGTCTGGTGACGAGGATGTTAGCCATAGACAGTGAAGACGTGGCTTCAATTCCTTCCTCTGCTACAAACTTCCTCTCTGAATGTGGGGAAGCTGCTCAATCTCTTTTTGTGCCACCCGTTAAAAAGGACTAATGTGATTTGTTACCTCACAGGGGTGTTGTGAGCATAAACATATTAAGAATTCTGAGATGCTCCACTACTCTGATAATGGCAGTTATTTAAGTACTTTAGTTAATAAAGGCCTTAATAAGAAATAAAGGCTTAATCACACAACCATTTTTTCCTCCCTTAAAATCAGAGTATTCCCTACCTGATCCCCTCAGCTCCCATCACCCATCTTCAACCCCAAACCACCCACGCCTTTGTTCTCATGTTTGAGGCATACAGCACGGTTTCCATTCTGATGCTGAGTTCATGGAGTTTACTGTTAAAGTTACGTTTTTGTTGTTGATGATGCTCCTCTTTGTGCAGCGAAGCGGGTGGTTATTTAATTCCAGACCATAATCCTCTCTATCATCCTCTTGTACTAACTGTGACTCATAATGCTTTCCATTAGACTAACTTATTCTTCAAGAGCCTTCTCCCTGCCCTAGCTGTTGATGTCCCGTGCAAAAACAGGGTTCCATGTTGGATTCTAAAAACCCTCTGAGCTTTAGATTTTCAAAGGTATGTTCGTGGCATAGAAGGCTTCTGCTAATTTGACAATTTCATATCTTCTGTGAAGCTGCTATTCTGTATTAGTATTGAACATCTCAGTAACCATTTTCTGAAGTTTCAGAGTTCTGTTTTCTTCCATTTGTAATGCCTCTCAGCTGAGCTTATGTGTTGTACTTTCCAGATCTTTGTCATAGCTAGCCTGTCTAGGAAAATCAACATGTCTATTCCACAAAGTACAGAAAGACTTTCCTTCCCATTTATGAAATGGTTGCAGGTATAATGGTTGCAGGTACAATGGTTGCTTTGCCCTTATTTTAGCCACTTTACTCCTTTTTTTGGAGCTGCCTCTTCAGCGTTTTTCCTGCCAATTGGCACTGCCAAAAAGGTGCAATCACTTCCTGTTTACACAAGACGTGCCCACTAGTTTCACTGTTGAATGGAAATAAAGGGCCAAAATGCACAGGTTCCACGACAGGGATGACCACCGTGACAAAATCTTAGCCCTACTCATGCTTAATTGAAGTAAATGGGCCTATTCATGGCAGTAAAGTTGAGCACATAAGTGTTTGCACAATCAGGGACAACTGCTAGTAAAATCTCAGAACACAATTAATCTGGGAATGTGAGAGAGGAAGAAAGGGGTTACAGTAAAGGGGGGGAGGGCCAAGGAAAACCTTAGGAGCTGCACTGGCAGCTATATTCAGTGACAGATGAGGTGTTTGTGGTTGTTTTTCTTACAAAGCCCAGAAAGATGGTGGTAGAATTGGTTCCCCGTTGCAGAGGCTGGATGGTGTACAGAGAATAATGGAGGGGACCACACATGGAATGGTAAGGGGAAAAAAACAAATACAGAACAGCTGGCTCATTCACTATGCACTGTCCCGCCTGCATGCTGAATTAGGCATGGCTCTGCAGATTTAAAGTTTTTATTGTAGTTTTGTTAAATTAAATTCAAGTTTTTATTGCAAGGAGAGTTAAGGTTGTAGAGGGAATCTTAATGTTGGCACTGACTGACTAACATGTTTAGGTCCATTCATCTGTAACAGTGTTTTAAAGATGAATGCCAACCTGTTCCAGAACATGTTTAGTTGCAAATATTCTTTTTTTTTAAAACTATTTTAAGAATTAAACCTGAGACAGACATGTGGATTTGCTATATCACTGTAGGAGCGCAAAGGAGGGACCTTAAAACAGAATAATGCTAAAGGTAATTTAACTTGTTCATGCAGTTTTGAAAGGCATTGCTACAGAGTTACTGTGTCACTCACTAGTGAATGTGTTTACCAGCCTCCTCTCTGTGCCCATCCACAGAGGCTATGAATTGGTACAGCTTGTAGCTGTAGACGCTTGGTTCTTTAATTCAAGCTGTAGCAGCCCATGCTTTTAGCTCTGCTGGCCCACTGTTCAATTCCTGATATGATAGCTAAAATGATGTAACATCTTATCCTCTGTGGATCAGCACAGAGACGGTCCTGAAACATACATTCACCAGTGGGTAACAACTACATTGGGTTAGGAAATCCAATTTCTGCCACCATTTACAAACAGTACATTAGCTGTGAGCAATAACAATACAGGGAAAATGTGGTGATGGGGAGACCCTGTTGGCAGCTAGCTGTTCTTTTCCTCACTGCAAAATTGGATCAAATATATTTGAAATATTTGAATTATATTTCTTGATAGAAACTTAACTTATTAGCCGTGCCACGTAAACTTTGAATCTCTTGTCATTAACATTATAAATCTCATTGTGTGTGAACAGTCCCCAGAGCTCTTCTAAAGGGCAAGGTTTCACCCCCTCCTCCTTTACCTCACTTTAAATAGTGCCTTATTTAGTCAACAGCCCCATTGATTTCACAGGGACTGGACTTGGAGTAATCTACTACTCACTGCAAGTAATGGCATGCAGAAAACTTATCAATGTAATAAATGCTGCTGTGTGAGTTTCAAAGAACTTGTTTCTTGTGCAAGAGGCTTATAATTAAAAGGACATGGCAAACCAGATACTTCACTAATTGTCTTCAAGTTTGACTCTGTTAAACCTTTTCAGTTAAAATGAAATATTTCAGCTTAATTAACTTTCCTTTCTCCAGGTACCCATGAACTACTGTGGCGCTTTAGACTCTACCAGCTAAATCTATGGCTGCAGGAAACAAGCTAAGGATTTAATTTTTCTCCCCTCTTTCTGTCTGCCCTGTTGAACAGCCAGTGTACTGCAATGGATAAACACTACATCTCATCCTGTCAGAATTCAGACTGCTTTACCAGCTGCATACAGGGACAGAGCCTGGTCACACTAAAGTCAATGGCAAGTGACTTCAATGGAACCAAGATTGATCCCACACACGGATCACATCATCCGCTCTTGAAGGGCAGCCACCTGTGGGGTGGTGGAACAGAGCAGCTGTTTAACAGTGCACAGTAATACAGAGCAATAGTTTAGGGTAGGAATGAAGAACACTATATCAAATTGCAACTGCAGGTGCAATTTAGGTAGGCAGAATGTTATTACCACAGTTGGAATTAAGCTTTGAGTCTCAAACAGAAAATATCATGGGAGCTCTCGTGTCCAGAGGTCAGAAGCAGTGTGGTCTATTGGATACAGCACGGGACTGAGAGCCAGCCCGCCTCACAGTGCCACTGACTTCTTACATGGGTCTGGTAATAATGTGTTGGCAGTATGTTAACAAACTATTCCCCCTTGCCTTTAATAAACTCTGTGAGCCATGTGTGCCTGTGCTGGCAGAAAGAAACAGACTGGGGAAGCTATTTGTTTCCCATTCAAACAAAAATATATCACCCTCATAACCATAACCAACCTGGCAACAAACCCCCCAAACTCTGATGCTAATGACTCATTGCCATGTAGTGCAGATTGGTCCATTCCAAAAGCAATTACAATTTGTATTTTAATGAGCCATAGAGATAAGTTATAGTGCATGCAATGGAATCATGTTCCAAATAGAGAGCCAATTTTGTGCATGGCTTTTAGCTTCTCAATTCAACTCCTATTGGGCCAAATCTTGCTGGGGGCATGCACAACTTACAGTCCACTGCAACACTGTCAAGCATTCTGTGGGATTTCAGTCCTTATAAGCTTGTGAAGGACTGTTTCATGAGGGAGGGAAATTGATCTCACTGCAGAGAGTGTACACTATAGCAGTCTACGTGGACTTTGAAGGAAGGAGCACAGATTGCAGGAGGAAAGAACTTGGAGATGGCACCAAGGTGCCAGTCTTTGTGCACATGGCTAGACTGCTAGCTGCTGTTGAACCTCCTCTGTGAATAGTTGCTAGCATAAAGAGACAATTTAGTTTTTTCCACACATGGAGTCCTCTCATTTTGTTACTCAGCATGTAGTATATGAAACATGCCCAAGGCCTATGTATCCCACTTAAGTCCTATCTGGAGGCTCACTTAGCGTATAGGCCTTGAGCAGGCTGTATGCACAGGGATGAATCTCAGTGAGAGTTCTTATTCAGTTGAAGTCAACAAGATACTGATTTGATTAAGAACTACAAGATCTACCTTGTTGACCTTGTATTAGTTCCTTAGGCCAAGTCCAA
Source organism: Mesoclemmys tuberculata (assembly GCA_007922155.1). Lineage (NCBI taxonomy): Eukaryota > Metazoa > Chordata > Testudines > Chelidae > Mesoclemmys > Mesoclemmys tuberculata. Next base: position 14,564,131 of record ML675616.1, on the reverse strand, counting down.
ATATCTTAGGCCACTACAAATATTTGGTCAGTGGTGAAAAACATGTGATCACTGACTGACATAACTATGCCATCAGAAGTCCCTAGTGTAGAGGCACCTGGCAAAGCAGTCCTTTTACTGGTATAGCTGGTTTAGTTCAATAGGCAGTTTCATTATACCAGTACAAAAATACAGACTTGCTGGAGTAGCTGCATCTACACTGGGATTGCTTTGCTGGTATAGTATAAATGTATTCTTGCACCAGTGAAGCACTCCTCCGACAGACATTGCCTATGTCTTGTCTCTTCTGTATCATGTTGCAGTCTTTTTTCTTTGGAAAACCATATTTTACTATTTGATCTGATTAGGGGGAAAAAAATAGATGGCAAAAGTTTTGTCATTATTTGCTGTTTATTATAGTAAAACCAAAATATACATTTAACAGTTTCAGATACCTTTGATTACAAAATTGGAATTCCTGTTAAAACAGCAGGATTGCCAAACTCAGAGCTAATTACTGGCCAAGTGCAATGCTTTAGTTATGATGTTACATAATTCGCTATGTTGTTTGCAATGTTATTGTAGCCATGTCAATCCCAGGATAGTAGAGAGAAAAGGTGGGTGAGGTAATATCTTTTACTGGACCACCTTCTGTTGGTGAAAGAGACAAGCTTTCGAGCTTACACAGACCTGAAGAAGAGCTTTGTATAAAGTCAAAAATCTTTTCTCTTTCACTAACAGAAGTTGGTTCAATAAAAGGTATTACCTCACTCACTGTCTCTATAATTAACTATGGTAATATATAAATGGACCCTCTCCACCAATTTTTTGTCTGTATTACTCTATAAATAATTCTACTATAAAAGTAAATTGCCTCCTGCACCGAGAGTCAGTCTAGGCACCACTTAAGCCCAATAAGATAGTTCTTCTGCTAGATTTCTGAAGTATGAATTTTGCCCGAAGTCAAAATATTAGCCTTACTGACAGAATGTGAGGCATTAATCATATTCCTGTTGGTCATCCTGTTTGCCCATGACTTTGCCCTTGAGAACATTTAGAGAACTTTTGAGCAGTTTCTTTTATTTCTAGCCAAACATATCCTGAGATATTTAAATTTTTCTCTCAATCATTGGAAAAAAATACATGCATCTTTATATAAGTGATTGAAAAGATTATAGATCAGTCTCTCTTGATTTGTACATTTCGCAGATTTCTGTGCTTCTTATCCAATAGCAATGTATTCCAGTTTTTACAATGTCAACACGTTGACAAGCAATCTTAAAATGTCTTTTTTCCATTTACTTTACAAAGAAATCTCTTCAATTTAAGTCCTGTAAGTAATCATAAAAAAACAGGACTTAAGGAATTCTTCAGAGGTGGTTGAATTTTTTTTTTTAATTTGGGTGAATTTTGGAAAATTTGAGAGCAATGTTCATCCTATCACCATTTATGGTGTTTCCATTTTTCCTGAATTTTCTTGTACAAAAATAATTCATTTCCAAACTGAAATTTTCAAAAAATGTTTTTAAAAATGTGACTATGGGCTTGTCTACATGAGGATGTTAGAATGTAGTAATAAGCTAGGATAGGAGTTTAAAATGCTCTAGCTACCCACGTGAATACTCTTACTCTTTGAAGCATACAAAGGCACTCTTGGTGCAGAGCAAGTGTGTCCACACAGGGAGTAAATGTGAAGTAGTTAGTGAGCACCAGCTACTCCATACCGGATACTCTGGGCTTTTTCCCCATATAAACAAGCCCTAAAATGACCAATCAAAATTGGCCATGCAATGCCCCCCCAAAACATACATTTTGAAGAGCAACAAGCTGGCAAATCTTTTCTTTACAAATTTCCATTCACAAATTTTGGAAAACTTGAAAAATATTAAAACATTTTTCAAAAAAATTTTCAAATTTTGAAAACTGGCCATAAAGTATTTTTTCCTTTTAATATCTGACCATTTCTAGCTATGAGATTTTTGGAACTTTTGATAAATTATGTAACTTTAGATGGCCTCTTTGAAGTATAGTAAATGCATGTTTTGTAAAGTGATCCTGGTTTTCAGCCTATAGGCAGAGATATGCCCCAGTTCCGTGGGGTGCTGAGTGCTTTCAAATCTCATTAAAGTTGTGAAGCCCATAAGGCTCAGCCAGGGCAGACATGCTACACCTTAGCAGACAAGTTATCTGACTAAGCCTTCTGTTCCATTCACTATTATGACGTATGCTGAATCTTCAGAAAATGACTGGTCTTGGACATGGTTCCATTTAACAGCAGGAGTAGCAAGAACAAAATGATAGAACACAAAAGCAGCCAAAGGCACTTACGTATAATGAGTAATGAAGCAGAATATGAAACACCACCAAAATCAAGGCATGTCTGGGTCCATTAAAAATATCATGATTGCCTAGGAGTGGACAGATGACTTTCTTGGCACGAGCTATTTGAAACCATTAACTAGCGGTCCATAGCAATAAAAAAGTCACCTGGAAAAGTTTTTCTGGTTCTTACATCACCCAGAAAGTTTTTTGTTTTAAAGCACAACAGACATTGATTTTAAACTGGGGAAACTGTACACAATGACAATACAATAAAGAGGAAAATGACCAACTTTAAACAAGAGTTTTAAAATCTCATTACTGAGGCAAATTTCACCTTCCGATCTGTGATTTATCTTTCTAGATCTGGTTTACATCTGTCAGTAACTGAATGGTTTTCTTTCAAAACATTAGGAAAGTTTGTGGTAGACACTAACCTATACAAACGCAAATGCCCAAGAAAAAACATTGTCTGAGATGAGAATGCGTTAAGGGCCTTCGTGTGTGTTTAACTTTATACACCAATCCTGAAATCTTCACTGATTTTCTTAGTCTTTTTTCTTAATGTCAGCAAGAGTTTGCCTGAGTGAGGAGTGAATGAAAACCACGGAAAACCAACAGATTGAGATAACAGACTCCGATGGAAGAATATAAAAACAAAACTGAGCAATTAAGAGCCCAATCCCATGCTGTGGCTAAACTCCCATTAATTTCAAAGGGAGCAGAATCAGGCCCTTTAGCTGAACATTGGTGACTATCTGTTGTCCTAGTATTATAATTTATTTAAATATTCAGCACTGTGAAAATACATGCATGGTTAGGGCACTTTTAGGGTTACCATAATTAAAATTCTATGTGGAAGTAAAAAACAGGATAATTTTTCACAACCTTAAAATTCTCTCATGGAATGTATGAGCTGCTCTTTTATCCTTTCTATAATGAACTTGTTTTATAAACCTCAAAAGTTGGATTACAATTACAGAGGATTTCACATATTAGCTAATCACAGAAGCCTAATTCTGAGTAATATTTGCAACACTGAGATACAATATAATAAGGGACCACTTAATTTTTGTAAATTGTAACAAAGTATATTGGAGAGACATGTGGGCTTGATTTTCCTGTCACGCAGGTGTAATTCCATTGACTTCCATGCAGTTAACTCCTGATTAGGGTTTTGTGGCCTGCCTTGTGCAGGAGGTCAGACTAGATGATCATATTGGTCCCTTCTGACCTATGAGTCTATGTTTCTATGTTTCTATGATTCTCCTCTGTATAACTGAAAGAAGACCCGAGGTGATGGATCCCTACATAGTTGTCTACACCCTAGGCTGTGTCTTGTTATAACTTGCTATAATTATTTTGATTAGATCAAGATCTATATTCCACTGAAGCCAATGGAATTTGGTTACTGACACCAATGAAAGCTGGCTCTGTAAGTATTTTCAACTCATATTAATCAGCTGAAGTAACCTTGTGTTATACATAAAATGGGAGATGGGATGGATCACTTGAATATTACCTGTTCTGTTCACTCCCTCTGAAACACCTGGTATTGGCCACTGTCAGAAGACGGGATACTGGGATAGATGGACCATTATGGCCAATCTTATTTTCTTAAAATAAAATAAAATAAAATAATTTATGTAGGTCCGTACAAAACAGTCTTAAATATTACAGGAAAATCAATTTCCACTAATCATTTATTCATTTTTATAAGGGATTTGTAAATGTTAGGTGCATATAAAAACTTACATAGATTTTATTAAAATTTCAGAGTATTTTAGACTTTGGGCCCAATTCTGATCTCACAAGAGTGTAAACCAAGAGTAATTCTATTAAGTTTAATTGAGTACAAAAGTATAATTGAGCTAAGAATCTGGTCCAATGTCTAGTTGAGCATTGGAAAACTCAAGGATCTTGACTCCTCAGCGTGTGTCTACATTTTACTGCTTGCACAGAAAACTGTTTGCCTATGATATACATATTCATACATATACCTAGAATGTTTTCCAGCAAAGGAACCAGTTTATCAGAATAAGCGTTAAACACTTTTTTTCCTTTTTCTGCTAATCCCATTGCTTGTTTTATTTTAACTGATTCCAGGACTACTACAGCATTTGGGAACCTCTTGAATCTTTAAGCTTGTATCAGATTTCATCATTCTAACAACTACAATCCAAACTGCACAGGCTGTTCTGACAGCCTGTTTGAAACTGATGCAAGTGAGGCAAACACTAGTTATCTTCTGAAGTGGGGTCAGAGGGAAGTTTTTTGGTTTTTGTTTCTGAGGTAAGAGCATTTATTATTGATTGGACCAAAGTGGTTTTTGGGGATTTTTTTTAAAGTCTGCACTAGGGGATCTGTTTAAAACTTTCAGTTATTAATGTGGAGATAATTTTTTCCACTCACAGCCCAAACTTTGGTTAGCATTACTTTTATTGAGCCCTTTAAGGAGGGTGAGTTGAGTTTCATTTTAACTACAAGCCTGTTGTGGCTCATAGCAGCACAATGGACCCTCAAGCCCTCTCTCTCTCTCTCTCTCTCTGTCTCACACACACACACACACACACACACCAGTTACATATAGATACATCTACATATATAACTGCATTTTTGAAAGCAAGAGAATCCTTTTTTGTCTGGCTCTTGTTGCTACAATTCCTGAGTTAGCTCATTCTGCTCTCCTTTCAGCCTGTCTCTGGGATTGTACATCACAGGAAGACCCACTGCTCTTACTCCTGACCTTGGCTATTGACTGAATAACAAACAACTGTCTAATGAAATCATTCTTACCTTTCCTCAGTGTTCCTTAGACTGTTTAGCTAATTTACTGGTCCCCAGTGTCCCTTGGAATCCTTACAAGTGTATCACCTACTGTATATGACAAGCAGTGTGCTAGCTCAATGTACATCTCTCATAACATGTATTGAACCACAGATTTTTATCTGCGCAATATTATTAAATACCCCTCCCTGGGGTGGTATGAATCCAATATGGCATAGCAACTTGGAGGATATTGAATTTATTTCTCCAGGATGGAAGTGGCCTCATTCCTCGTTTGGGGCTTCACTCTGCTACTCCACCCAGGAGTGGTGAGGTCAGTCCTCTGAGAGGAATCCTATTGCAAGAACACTTAAAAATAAAACAAAAAACCTTTGAATTTAAGTGTAATAACATTTTAATTCAATCTTTTAAAGCTCACAGTCCCAGTGCTGCAGCCCTGAAGCCCGGAAGACTCCTGTTGAAGTTGACCGTAAGTTTTGTGTGAGGATTGTAGCAGTAGGCCCTGCAAAGCTATTTAAATCTAAAGGAAACCAGTTTTGTTAGGCTTTCAAGGAATATGGAAAAAATACTACTGAACAGACAATAAACAGCTTATTCAGAGCCAAATGCTGTTAACCTTATCTCACAGACCCATTGAAGTCCAATGGTTCTACTTTTATGAAGAAGGTAAGTAGGTTTTGTGCTCTAATCAATAATTAAAATATTGAGTCTGGTCCTGCTCCCATTAACTTCAGTGGAGCAGGAGCTAGTCCCTTGTCATTACATGTAAAGTATGGGCCAAGGATGGGTTATTTGATGCTAGTACCATAGTTTAGTCATGGTGTGGTGCCACTCATTCCCACACGGACCAAGTCTGAGTGATGGTACTCTGTGGAGTTATACATTGGTGGGTTCTGAATGGTGACTGCTGTCATCCTTAGGTCAAAATTTTCAAAAGGGATTAAAGATTTTGAGTCTCTCCATTTTTGGGTGCCCAACTTGAGATTTTTTCAGTGGGTCTCATATTTACAGGATAATACCCCTTAAGGAGTCTTAAATTGGGCACCAAACACTGGCAGCCAAAATCACTAGTCGCTTTTGAAAATCTTGGCTTGAAGTCCCACTGCTGTACAAGATTACTTATGAGCATAATGCTTACTACTGAAAAGTTCTATAGACATTAACAGGCTACTCAGAGTAATGAGGACTAAGCTTACTAATAAGTGCTTAGGACATCAATCTCTGTGATTAAAGGTCAGGTACAACGAAACTCCCCACTCATCTTTTATCATATTTAACACTTTCAGAGAACACTGTACACAAACTACCAAATACCTTCGAATTAACTAATGCATCTCAATGAAAAAAACAAAAAATCTAAAATTAATGATTCATGGTATTCCCTTTATACAATACACGCACATTCAGTTTTAGGTTTTTTACAATAATCTTGAGTCAGCTGAGGTTCCTTTCTACATTCTGAAAAACACGACACCATGTTTGTATCATTTATCAAAAAGGAAATGCATAATGGCACAGCTATTGATCAGGGACTGAATGCACATACACATTGGGTAGTGGATAGGGATAATTTCCATCATTCAGAGCGAGAGTTCTCGGTTCCTTAATGAATTGCACACCAATTACATGGGTTTCCCACAGACTTTGCTCTCAAGACATGTAGAATGCATGAGAAACAAGTAAAGTCTGTCGTTTTGGTATCCATCAAAGCTTTCTTCCATGTGAGGAAGTGGCTAATTTGTCATTTCACACTCAGAAAGGCGTGAAAGACAAAACGGGGGAGGTTTGGCAGAGTGGGGGCAGGGAGCTGCAAAGTAGGCCTGATTTTGATCTTACTTATATTAGTGTAAATAGGGAGAAAGTCCAATGAAGCCAATGGAGTTACACTGGTGTAAATCAGATCAAAATGAGGTTCAGTGTCTCTTGCTCATACAGAAAGACTTATCTTATTAAAGAGCAGAAAGTAAAACGAGGAACACTTTACAAATGATGTTGTTGTAAATCACAAAGTTGATCATCTCTAACTTCTTGTTTATTTACACTTGGGCTTTTTTGGGGGGGGGGTTTCATTTAATTATAACAAAAAGCATTAATTCCAACAACACAATATCTTATTTGAAATACACAAGACCTTTAAAAAAAAACCCCAAAAATACACGTCTGAGGAATGTCTGCTCTTTCCCCATTTTTATACCTGGTGTAAGAGCACTGTCAGTTTCTGTCTGTCACTAAATATATTTCCCTCATTGTCTTTTGTTGTCAAGTTCAGGAGGGTTTTGGTGTATGTATGTCTCATAGACTCATAGACTCATAGGTCAGAAGGGACCAATATGATCATCTAGTCTGACCTCCCGCACAAGGCAGGCCACAAAACCCTACCCATACACATTTATAACAACCCCGAACCCATGACTGAGTTATTGAAATCCTCAAAAGTGAGATTTGAAGACCTCAAGCTGCAGGGAATCCACCAGCAAGCGACTCATGCCCCATGCTGCAGGGGAAGGCGAAAAACCTCCGTGGCCCCTGCCAATCCGCCCCCCCTGTCCCCCTCTTCTCTTTTTTTCCACAACTAACCAACCATACACCAGAAAATGAAGCCAGCCAGCGGTTAGAGTTGTAGAGGTGAGTGGAGACAGTCAGGGGTAAAATCTTGAGAGAGACAACAGGGGTGAAGGCAGAAATCCCATTATTTTTTAATAGGGTTTGTGCACATACCTCCCACGCGCTGCTTAGGAAATTTACTCCTGAGTATCTTTCTGGCAGTTTCAATTTGAGTCAACATTTCATTTCAGCAGATGGACTGCAAACTGGTGGCTGCTTTTGCCCTACTGAATAAAGCTCTATATTTCCTCCTCTTAAAATGTGAGTAAGTTGCTTTTTTTTTAATGGGGAAAAAGAGTGTTACTGCTAAGCTGATATTTAATTTGATTTTTTGCTTCACTTCTCTGTGCTAGCAAATGCCACCCATGTATCTAAATATAGGCCCAATGGGTAATTTAGTATTGTTTTGCAGATCTGTCATGTAATGGCCTGTATTTATATGGCACCTCTCAACTTTAAAAGATCCCAATGCACTTTTACAAATACATCCACCCAACCCTGACTGCAGCCAGCTCTGCGATGGAATGTAGCCGTCGATTAATAATGCACTGTAACATAGACTTTAAATCTCATATAAAAATTATAACAGGGAAGCATAGACCCAAGCAAAACCCATATGACATATTTCATGATTCAGCTTCTCGCTATCTAAGTGTTAGATACAAAATCTGAATTTCTGTAAAAAAAACATCCCACATTTGGAATTATTGCCATGAGTGTGGTACTCAAATAAGGAACTCGCCATTTGCTATCGTATTCCACAGTACAGTCCTGCACAGACTAATAATGACCGTGCATTCTCTAATCTGAGTGAGAAGCAATATTAATTAATAAGAAGGATGTACAAAACAAAACAGTATTTTTGCATGTTAAATGTCCTTTCTTTAAATAGAATATAAAAGCTACGTAGATGTAGGCCTGGCGTGTGGAATGCTGGCAGGTTCATGGTGCCTTCGATTTCTCTTTTTCTTCATCTCCTGCATGTGCTTCCATTTTGCCCCACCTTTGTTCCGTTGCCGCCGCTTCTCCCGGTGCCACATCTGTTCACAATACTCATCCAGGCTGAAACTGGGGCTGCTGACGAGTTGGATGTAATCCTTATATCTCAGCCTCGACTCAGTAAGCAAATCTCTCGTCCGTCCCTCTTCGTCCTCCATTTTCTGAGGGCTTTCCATGTGCCCATTCTCTATGACGTTCACATTTAGCTTCACAATGGTGTGGGTGAACGTGTGCTCCTGCGCTTTGCAGTAATATGCCCCCGCATCCTTTCTCTGCAGGCTGCGAATCAGCAGCCCGTATTCCGTTTTGATGACCCTGTCGTCAGGCTTCAGCTGTGAGGTTGGACAAAACAGAAAACAATGCATTAAAGGCACAGGAAAAATAAAATTTGAGTATGTGCTAGGCGGGGAGCAGAGGAGACAGTTGATTGTTGGCTCAGGGACTCAATGAAATATGGAGCCTTTTACCTCTAGGACATCGGCACATAAGTACCTTAGATAGTCAGATGTGTACGCAACCATTTGAATTTCAGAGTTCTACTGTTCAATTGATAATTATAGTGTCTGCATCAGGAGCACATCAGCGTGCATTAGTAAAAGGTACATACAGACTAAGAGGATAAAGCCACCAAAGAATAATAAAATTAAACAGACCAAAACAACTGTAAGATAGCCTACTTTCTCAAGGCAAGAGTTGGCTAGTTGGCTGAATAAATCCCATTAGATTATAAGGTGTTTGTGGCAGGGACTATCTTTTTATTCTGTGTTTATACCACACATAGCACAAGGGGTACTGGTCCACAACTGGGGTCCCTAGCCATAACTGCAATCTAAATAATAAATGAATAGTAATAGCAATTAAGTCAATGAGTCTGATTCTGGTCTGACACTGGTTTTACAACAGTGTAAATTCTATTAATTTCAGTGTAGTTACTCTCCATTAACACCATTGTAAGTGAGATCAGAAAAAGGCCAGTGAGATTCAGGATGCGAAAACCCAGTGCAGTTCCTTTATCATGTAGGGTTCAGGATCCATAAAACAGAAAACTGAGAAAAAAACTGTGCTATATAAAAATCAGGCTGAATTTCTGTGCATTATTTACTCTATTCACTGCAGCACTTGTGGAATTGTACTTTAGATTTTGAAGGCTGTGGAAATATTTGCAATGTCTAGCACAACATTACATATTAGCCACTGGGGTGCCAGCTCAATGTAATTGGCACTTGATGCAAACATAGCCATCCATGCTTCCAACTACTTTGCAAATCTGGTAATTTACAAATGATATATAAATTAATTAGGCCTCCCAACCCCTCTATGAGGCACTGGTATGTTAGGATCCCTGCAGACAGTGAAACATGGATGGTAAGTGATTTGCCCAAGGTCACACAAAGACTCAGTGGCAGAGCTGTGAGTGGAGCCTTGACTCCCCGTCCCTGGGTCTAACTGCATACTCCAGGTACTTTCCATCTGAAGCACTGATGTTCCAAAAGGAAGTCGGTACTTCACAGTGTGTGTAGAGTACTGCTGCCGCACAGAGGCTGCAGTGGAGAACAGCAAAGAGATTGTGGTTCAGCTTGATTAGCCCACAATGCAGCATGCACATTAAGCACATCTTCAGCACCACGGGTGGCATTGTTATAGTACACAAGGACCCTGTTTAATTCACTATTGAGCTGAGTGCCCCACTAAAGAAAAAAAAAGAATGAAAGAAATCTGGAAAACATCCCAGACTATACATCTGCCCTTCCAGCATATTTCAGAGAATGAAGATCAGGGAAGCATAAAGATGACTAAATTAAATGTATTCACGGTGGGTAGACTACACACTGGTTTTATGTGAAAAATCTGTACACAATTCCCTACCCCGTAAATAATATATGTGCGTCCTGCTCCTGTTAGTCTGGCTTCTTACCATACAATTTGAACCACTCTTCAGCCAGATATGTGAAGCTGCCTGTGTGCCATTGATGGCCCACTTGCTTCAGAGCACACATGGTAGCTTCTAAAAAGGCAGGCTGCTATAATAATCAGAACACGGCTTGGAGAAGTAGGTCTTACTGGTGTGTTCTCTTTGGTTCTTTCACTGACACCCAACATAACATGGGGCAAGTCAGATATGGGCTTCAGTTTCCTCGTTTATAAATTGGCAACAATAATTACTTACTGCATCACAAGGGTGAAGTCGGTCTTATTTAATAAATGTCTGGCAAGTACTTTGTGATCTTTTGACATCAGGCACTATACAACCTCAAAGTTTGTCTGAGTTAAACTAGATTGGTCACGGTCAAAATACAAGTAAATTTACAGCAGCTAACAGTCCTGCAATAGCAGGGAGATGGACTAGATGATTTAATAAGTCTTTTCCTTCTCCAGATTTTATGATATAGGGAAGTGTTTCCCAACTTTTTCAGGTTGGCAACTCCTTATTTGAAATTAAAAATGTTGCAAGCCCCTTGCATTTACGGTAAAGTAACAATAAAGTAACAATAAATAAAAATGTACTGTAAAGTATCAGTGATGACAAAGATAACTCTATATATTTTATTTGTGCGTGCATTTCGCTGTTGGGAGACAATACTTGACCCTGAAGAGAGAGACTGTGTGGGCAGTGGCGGACACAGCTTTTCTTTGGTTTAGATTATAATCAAATTTTCAGTGCCTTGTGACCCACCGGTTGAGAAACAATGACATGGGAAAGGCCAACTGCCAGGGATCTGAAGTAGACAGAGCGGGATTTTCAGAACTGCTCAGCATTGGCCTAACTCCGTTGCCATTAGAACCCACATGGATTTCAACAGGACCAGAGTTAGACCGAATGAGTTTTCTTGAAAATTTCACATGTACATGGCATTATATTGTGCAAAGTGATACCACAACATTCAGTATTCTGCAAAGATAGAATATAAAGGAGATTTTTTTTAGTTTTTTTGAAAAGACCTATTTTAAGGGTAAGGGTTCCCTCTCTTTTTGCTATTATTATTTCTAAGGCAACCCAAAGATGTATTATTAGGTGTCTTCCAAAACAGGAAAAAAACAGAATGTCTTCCCAAAGGTCCTTAGAAGCCAAGACCAATGCATTTAATCAGCATGGACATGGCAGTATGAGGAAAGGTTTTTTATCAATTACTGGTAGTCTGTGAAAACATGTCTTAACCTGGATCATTTCAAGTAGGCATAATGGCAAAGGTGGATTTTAAAAAGGAGCTTGAATGAGTGGTTATTCCAGAAGCAGAGATTAGTGTGCAAGAAAGTGCAAATAGGGTTGTGGGTAAAGCTGATGGTGGAGTAGAGGACATAATGGAATAAGGGACAAGAGGCTCAAACTACTGCTGAGACCAGGTAAGGGAGATGCAAAGAGGCATCCTATTGCTCCCTGGCAGCATAGTTTAGAGCAGTAAACTGAAGGCACTGGAGGCATAGGGCCGGCTCCACTGGGCTCCACATCATACCGCCTATAGTAAGGGAATCTCCAGCTGGCTGTTTAAGCTGGCTGCACACTACTGCAAAATGACCACAGTGGAGCTCAGCCTGCTGTCCAGTAAAATAGGGACAAAGCTGTGGAGGGTTTTGTAGAATCTAGAATTGGAAAAGAGATGTTGGGTCATTTAATCCATCTCCCTACTAATTGTTACCATGGATTATTTCTAACAGAGTAGCCTTCACTTGCAGTTTGACACAGTAGGGTTATAAATGTGCTAAATGTCGAGGTTCCCACCACTTTCCTTGGAAGCCTATACCACAGGGTAACAGACACTAAGGTGGTTGTGTCCCTTAATCCTAATCCATCTCTACTTCTATTTTTAATGATAGGGTTCTTATTTAATGTCCTGTTTAAACCTTGGTTATTGATTTATAGTGACTATCAACCACTCCTTTTCTGTGGCTTCATTGTTCATTCCTTTCTTATTTTCTGACAGGATGAAATTATGGCTCTGATTTCACACATATTGAGCCACACTTCATTATTGTTTTCCCTTCCACTTCTCTTTTTGGTATCCTGTTTATGTTGTTTTACCCATAGGTTCAGAACTCTTCCTGTCTTTCCTCTCTACTTTTTCCCCCACAGGACTCTGGAGTTTCATAAACACCTGGCATTTCATTACTTGGTAGTAGATCTTTAACCTTTTACTTGAATACTTAATTTGTTCTTTAGTTCCTGACTTGCAGACATAAAACATGTTTTATTAAATTTTGAGTATTGTGAAAAGCCTGGTTATGTAGGAGATATCATTTCATTTCTGTCATATATGGTTTCATTATTTTTCAGCATATCATAATCAATCAATAATCTACAATAATCTACATAATCAATAATCTACAATAATAGCTACATTTTTAGCAATTCAGAAGACCAAAGATCCCAATTCAGTAATGTGCTTAACTCTAAGCAGGTATCTAAAACTGATTGATTAAGTCTTTTGTTGAATCAAGGCCTAAATTGTGAGCCACAGAAATTAAGCAATTTATTATTAACATTTGCCCACTAAACTTTTCTGATGTCATGCAACTGCTTTGATTCAGCTTGCAAATAGGTTATAGTGTGAATGCTGTATCTTCTCAGTAAAATGGAAACAGAGTTTGATAGCATTTTGAATATTCTTTCAGCAATTTTTAAATATTTTGGATCGTTGATTTAAGCACTTCAGGAATTTGATTGGTCTAAGAAACTTTAAATAAAATGTACACAGCACAGATACAGAAGATGCCTGACAAATAAGAGGTTCATTTATATTAATTGCTTGATTTTTACAGCATGAATTTAGCAACGGGGGTGAAAGGGAAGGCAATTTAGCAATGGGGGAAAAATTGCCATAAGAATGGCAAATCTTGAAACAGTAAGATGGAAAACAACTAAGGATTCAAAAGTGGCATGACATCAAGTTAGGTCAACATCTTTGGTCTTTTGTTAATGGTGTATTTAGAGGCTCCCTCATTACAAATAATTCACTTGTCAACTCTTTCACAGTTAAAACATTACACCTGTCTGTGAGAAGATAATGGCTTCAAAGCCTGCCTTTCCTCATTAATCAACATGTGAAAAAAACACTAGAGGTAAAGCTGAGATAACCATGGGTTAAATGCAACTTCTGACCAAAAACAAGTGGAAAAAAAAATAAGAAGCATTTACTGAGAATTCTCATTGGTCTTCATTATCAGAGGGCTAGATCATCATTCCATTGAGAATGTAGATCTTTGTTATTATTATTATGTGCTACATTGTTACCGTTATACTGGGAAAAATAATAATTGAATTCAAACACTGCTGTAGGGAGAACTCTTTTTTTAAAAATCTATTTGTACTTAATAAAAATCTAAAGGAAAAATGAAGAAAGTGTTGGGGACATAACAGAGAGACAAGGTGGGTGAAATAACATATTTTATTGAACCAAATTCTGTTGGTGAGAGAGAGAAGCTTTTAAGCTTACATGGAGCTCTTCTTCAGGTTTTGGGGACATAATGTCATTATGTTTGCAGAGACATCAGTCCCACTATAGTTAAGTTGAAGCTAACTTCCCATTACAAGGATAATTTTTAACCCCTCATCCTATCTTTACCCAAAACAAATCAATCTCCATGATATTCCAAATGGCATATCTCAGCTCAGGATATATACGTATTTTGTATATATATATTTTACAAACTATGGATAAAATAATGTTCTGATTTAAGGACATCAAGGAATTTAAAAAACAAAACGCCCACCACTACCACCCAATTGGTTAAAGTAAAGTAGAAGAGTGAAAGAAACAATTCAAACTTTTAAAGAGTAAGTTGACATTACTATTGACACCAGGAGATTTCCCCAAGAAAGCATGCCACACTGCCAAATTATGGTAAAAAGCAAACTGGCTGCCCCTTCACTTCAGTAAGATTCAACAGCAAATTAGTCAATAACTGCCTAACATTCCATTCCATCCTTGCTGGACAATGTGTATTACAGTCTGGCCTAGGGTTCCCATTAGCCACCATTCACTCGGTCCCCAAAACAAATTCACCACCTGGTCGTTCCCTTCTCAAAAAATTGGGCCTGATACATGTAGGTATATTCTTAAATCTTTACTTGATAATAAGATCTATGGCTATGCCCATAACCTCTGTTCTCTGCCAAACTTAGCCCTTTTCCATTCTGCTTACATCTGACTCTTGGGTTTTGGGTTGAATAGTCACAGAATCTATCCACAATCATCACCAGAAACTCATGGCCATGAAGTTGTGGCAAAAGAAAATAGGATGTAATCATATAAAAATCATCAACTCACTCCACCAACAGAGACCAATTCCTCACTCACCAATTCACTACCAAAAATGTCAACACCACAACAAAGACAACTGCCAAATGCAACTGAAGTGTGCTCTTTCAAACCAGGGCAAAATGGACCATGGGAAAAATGCCTCCCTATCTCCAGTATGGTGATGATGTCAATAGAGTTCAAAGCCCTACCAAACACATACCGCTCAGACAGGATTACCAATCAGTCTGGACAGCCCAATCCATGGCCAACCTCAGTCAGTTAACATGGGGCGGGACATGGTGAAGAGTCTGAAATATGCTGAGCATCCCCAGCAGGTTATCTTCCATCCCCCACATCATGCAAGGAGTTAAACCATATCAATGCATACTCCATCATTTCAAAACATATGGCTTGCTATGTGCCCTGGAAGGGTACATGACAGCTTGGCAAACCTGCAGCCACAGGAGACTCTAGGTCAGGGCCAACCTAATATTTTTTAAAACCGTAGAAGGCTGATGTTAATAGCTATGCTGGGAACCCTGGGTTTGCTTTTTCTGGCCCTGACACCTATTATGTACATAACACAACACATAGGAATTTAAAAAGGAATAAACAAACAGCCAACTTTGAGCTGCAGGAAATTCAGCACATTAAAGCTGTACGAACAAATGATGTACAGGCTTTTTTATTAATCCAAGTCACAAAAACGTTCTCCCACAAGTCAGTGACTAACCTTCCAAATATGGGAGTAAACATGATCAATGGCGTGAGCAACACTAGATACAAAAGCACCAGCTAATTGACTCATGACCCACGGAACCACAGGGAAATGCACTCCCCCTTGCAGCAGAATGACCTGGTGACAGCTCCTGTACCACAGGAGATCCTGTCCCCTCCCATAGGCCGTTCTGACTGGAAGTAGGATTCTGAACCACGACCCGAAAGGTGAAATGCAGGAGATATCCTGCTGGGACAAGGACTCCCAATCTAGTCTGGATTTTGCCCTTTCTCTCCCCTCAGGAAGCTGTATTGCATGTCATGGACAAGGCGTAACCATCTATTTGTAAAGTGAGGTTTAAAGATCTGCTGAAACATTCCAGCTACAGCACTGTAACGAAAAGTCTGTAACTTAAGTTCCAGGTGCACTGAGTCATTCGCAAAGCATGGTATCGTCATCACAATAAGTTATATCTTTAAGACATGCACTAAAATAACATACAGTGTTATTAGAGAAATATAATGCAGCAAGAGAGAGCAAAATAGAGAATTGTAAGAGGGAAGGTTTAGTAAGGTATTGACTGAGCAAAGACCAGGCAGGCTATATGTTAAATACAACTACCCTATTTCTGTAAAATATGTTAAAACTAAAGTGCATTAAAAAACCCTCAACTTAATATCTATCTTTGGATTTTCTACAGAGGCAATCAAACACTAAGGGCCAATTTTAAAAACTGGGTGCCTAAAGCTAGACCATCCAAAGAGAAAGAGCCCGTGCTTCAGAGATGCCAAACATCCACACCTTCATTGACGCCAAAAGGAGTAGTGAGTACCTCTTAAAAATTGGACTGATTTAGTTAATTTACACACATTAAGTTAATTTACACATCTACCTATAGGTACCCAATTTGAAAATGCACCTTTATTAAATTTTTATTTATCTTTAAAAATAACAAGAAAGAACAGCATTATTGTAGCCCTGTTGGTCCCAGGATATTAGAGAGACAAGGTGGATCAGGAATATCTTTTGTTGGACCAACTTCAGTTGGCACGAGACAAGCTTTTAAGCTTATATAGAGCTCTCACCAACAGAAGTTGGTTCAATAAAAGATATTTCCTCATCCACCTTGTTTATCTAAAAGAAAGAACATTTCTTTTGTTTTTTGTACTGAAATGCACCATCACAATGATTGTGGAAAGGGAAATGGTGGGTGCCCCATTGATTAGGACAAAAAAAATAACAAGACTGGGTAAAAAAATTAGCAGATGATACATAGGAACAAGCATTCACTGGCAAGGATGGAGATGAGCTAATAGGTCTATCCCACCTCGAGTTGCTATGATCTTGTAAGTAAAAAAAGGATTCTGGCTGGAGACTTTGGTGGGGAAAAAAAAGTATAAAAAACCCAATCAAGTCCAGAACATGGGCTCCTATTTATCAAAGATCAAACATCATGTATACATTCCCATGGAAATAGTGACAGCACGTGGTAAAAAACTATTTGCCAGCAATTAGCATTCATAGAACAGAAAATCAATCTGCAGAGTTTACTTCTAAATTTGCCCAATGGTTAGTATAGCATTTTAGCAAAGCTTTACTTTTCTCATGCAAACATGTCAGATTGTTTACATACTGCGAGCCTAGTAAACATTTCTGTGAAAGGCTGCTAATGTGTGCTGGATGCATATTAGAAATACAAATGCCATTAAACACACGCACACACACCCTTAAGTCCCTGAGGCCAGACCGTTGGCTGTGGAATCCTGTGGTGTAGGGGAGCCCTGAGTGGCATAAAACCTATATGGTTGACTCTATACTACCTGTTCTTATGGCCCGGCTTAGGGAGTGGGTCCAGAGCATGCAGGCACATTGGCTTTTTGGAGGCTATTACAAGTTGGCGACAGTTTACCCAGCCAATAGCCTACTCTAATGTAGCCAAAGGACAGTTTAGTCTTAAGCCAGCTCCACAATAAAGTGAGATGAAAAGGTCACTTAAAGCTACCTTTGTTTTGCCCTCCATCAGCTGCACTGATTGAATCTTTGATTTGTAACAAAATCTGAGTTTTTCCGAACTGGGTTAGACAAAACCCAGGGAGGAAAATTAGTCTTGATAAAGCAACCGATGGAGAGCCAGGAGTTTTTTCATTTCCTGATTTAGCTACAGGCATAGACATTAGAACCACCAACCCTGTTTGTATCTCAGTTTCCCAACATGAAAAATAGAGGTGATAATGCTTAACCAAGTTTGCACAGCACTTTCAAAAGATCTAAGAGGTATTACAGAGGTGGAAGGTTGCTTTTATAATGACTGTGGCTCATCTAAGCCCTAAATCAAGTTCCCTGTTCTGGAACACAATTAAGCATGTACCTAACTTTAACATGTGCTTAAATCTCTTTGAAAACAATGGGACGTAAATAATTGCTCAACTTCTTTTGTGATTTGGGATGGATGTAATCATATTTATGTGCTTTACTGAAGTGGGCCTCTAATGTGATAAGGAATACAGCTTCTTGCACAAGATAGTCAAGATAAAACAATTAGGGCAAGAATTACAAGATAGCTGGAGTGATGAACATAGGTCTTCCAAGCCATGCAGTTTTCAGTTTAACCACCTGTGTTTGTTAGTGTTCTTTGGCCATTTTCCAGACATACCAGCAGGCTGCTGACCAGAATAGAATATAATTTTTCAAGTATGTGGTACTGATGGATGTCAAAGATAGTGTTTTAAACCACTATACCCTTACCTAAGGCATTAATGCTGGGGCATGAGACTTGCTAGATATATCAATGCATTTGTTACACGCTCATGCTCAATGGTGAAGTTCACTTTGCCAAGCTCGAGTACGTAGGGGTTGGTACAACAAAAGTACCCCGAAACCAGGGCCTGCAGACAATCTTGTTTATCCCGCTCACAAAGTGGAAAAGCAGTGGCAGTCTCCGAGCTACTTGCACATAAAATAGGTTATCAGACTCCCAAGGTTAGCATCCATCACTACTCTCCATGGCACACTACTCTCTATGGCACACTACTGGTGTCATAGCCCTCATGTGGTCTCCCACATGGTGACTTTCCCCAAAGAGCCTAGACAGTTCTCAGGGTGCTCTGCAATAGGCACCCTAACCCTATACAAGGCTATAATCTCAGAAGAATTGGCCATGGCTAGACTTTCTTGGCCCTTGGAAAGAAAGAGATGAATCTTGCATCCCTAACAGTCAATGGGAGAGTTGCTAGTACCCACAATGAGTGGAAAGCTGGGCCGTAAACGATTGTGCATATTTAATCAGGACTCTGATATTTAAACTCTGCTTGAGCTTGAAAGAAAAACAATTCAATCTGGTTCAGCTCCAAAGGAATAACTAACTAAAGAGTAGGATGAACATTTAACAATAAAGCACATCTAAAACCTTGAACCAACCTATCCAAAAGACCAGCTCTCTCCCTTTGCACTACCACCACGTAGTGATGACTACGCAGGTGGCAGGGAGTAGCCTGAGATGGAAAATGGCTTGTCTGAGGGCAAAAGACATTCTCTGTGAGGAGTCCTTATGTTTGAAACTCAGACCAAACCAGTCCCAATCTTTTGACCTTTTGGACATGCTCTAATGCCCATATGTTTTTCACTAGCTGTGAGAGGACTCTGTGGAGAATTATAAAGGTGTTTGCCCCAGACTGTGAAATTAACTTCCCCAAGAACTAAGCACCATTGGAGACTACCCCCTTCCACTTCAAGTATAAGGTGCACTTCTTCGACCTGTCTTCTCTAAGATAAACACAGATGAACACAAACGTTTAAAAAAAAAACAAACCCCAAACCAAACCCAACCAAAATAAAAAACACTCCACTCTACACACAATTCTCCTTCTGGGGACAGGAGGAGAGAAAGAACAAATTTCACATGAGAGGTGTTTGTCAGAACACTTAATTGGAAGGTTCTAAGATATTGTGGTGTTTAGGTTGGTATGGAAACTTATAGAAAGTTGAAGATTCTAAATATGTTTTTAGCTGCTGAGCTATTCCCTGTGTTAATTAGTGGGGGAAAGGGTGTTACTGGAGTAGTCTGTCTTTTTAAAATGCACCTAGGAGAGCTCAGAGCAAAGGTTAAGTTCTCTTTTTTTCTGAATGAGTTTATAAATCAGAATAAATAAAATAAATCTGCTTGTGGTATAGTACAAATGGCCTCCCTCCCACCGTCTCCATGCCCCAAATGGTGATACCAGAATGCTACATGATACCTAAGGTGAAGCAAGGCAAAGGAAAACATCTACTAATCCCAGTAACTCCCACCTTTGAGTACTCAGCTGAATTCTCCACAGAGGACGCTTGCCTTGATTACTATAACTTACCTCTTCTCGATGTTCTTCTCCAGAGCGTTGAATATACCACCTAATAGAGGCTTGCTGGGACTTAGGAATGCATTCCAGAAAAGTTGAATTAAATTCAATGCCAAAAATCACCTTTTCATCAGCAGTTTCATGAGTAATGCCTGGAAAGCAAACATGGTACAGAAGATTAACCCTGACCTGATTTTTAAAGCAATGGGAAAATAGACTGATTCAGAACAGATGCTATAGAAGCAAGTGAATTATAAAAAAAAACAATAGGCAACTTAACTTTTAGCTTAAAATCTAACTGGTAGGATTTAGAGACGGCTGCTAACTTTCCTCCAATGCAACTGTTTTTTAGAGAGGTTAATAAAATCTGTAACATTGACTTGCTTAAGTTTAAAGAGGTACAGTCACTCGTACTGAATCCAGAATTTTGCTTACATTTTTCCTGTGCTCCATTCTCTGCGCACCCAGAGGAGACTCAGAAGAGTAGAAGTAGGGTAGCCATAAGAGCTAGTTGTAGTTCCACCGATTCTGAGAGCCCCCAGGGACTGCTTTAGCAATCTGCATACTTTAGAGCAGATTCAAGACTACTTTAAATCTCTCTTTTCCAGGGGCCATCTACTACCCAGTGAATACTGGAGCTCAGTGTGTTCTGGATAGGGCATTGAACTGGAAGTAAGAAGGCTTGCCTTCTTCTCTTGGCTTTGCCAATGACCTGCCATGTGACCTTGGAAAAGTAACTACGCCTCTCTGTGCCTTTGTTTCCCCTTCCAGCCTTTGTCTATCTTGTTTATTTAGATTGCCAGAACTTCAGTGCAGGAATGGCCTCTTGCACTCTGTTGGAGCAGTGCCTCGCACAATGGTGCCCCAATTGCAATTGGAGCTTGTAGGTGCTATCAACATATAATTGTTATCCATTATTAACGGTCATTATTAATAATCTGCCAGGGCTAGAAGTCAGGTGGAAGAAGGCCATCTAGGCCCATTTCACAACACCAGGAGACATCCCCAACTAGCTGCTCAAGCTATCCAGACATTTCATTTTTGCCACCCCATTGGGGCTCAGGCTTGAGTTCCTATTTGTGCAACGTCTAAGCAATTTTGTATTTATTTAACAAAGACAATTACTTCAAAACCTATTTCTCTATCCAAAGACACCAGTCACCAGCAGCCAGGCTGGCAATCCTATAACTCCAAGCTCTGTGGCATATCTCAGATACCACTAGGTAACAGCGGGTGAATAGTGAGAGTGCAATTCCAGCCCCATTGAAATCAATGGGAGTTTTGCCATTCACTGCAATGGACACAAGATTTGACCCTGACTTTTTAATGATGGCTGCTGTACATACGCACTGTAAGAGCCCAGTCTACTGTATAACCAACTGGTCCTTGATCTCATGGCAGGCAGCCCTAATTTTTGCCATGATTGCTGAATTCTGCACCAGGCTTCCAACACCACAGTGCATTAAAATAACCACAGCTCAATCAATGGGAGTGACTTCTACTAGATCAAAAATTGAACTCAGCAGCACGATCAATACTGTTTTGACTGGGCTGTTCCTTTTAATAGATGTATGTAAAAAACCCAGACTCACTCACACTTCAGTTTCGAATGCTTTTCATTTATTTTACGCTGCCACAGAAATTGCAGCGTAACCACAGGCTTTAGCATTGACAGTACATACTGTAAGTGAACTGCAACGGTTGCCAAGGGAGTGAGCCAGACTGCTTGGCAGCTGGGAGAGGGGGATTTCTGGCTGGGGAAAGGAGAAGGCTCTTGTTAATAAGGGGAGTGTTTAAGAGAACTGGAGGTTTGGCAGCTGGAACTGGGGTTTGGGACTTTTGTCAAGTGTGTGTATGTATTCGGGGAGGAAGAAGGAGCATTTCCTGTTTCCTTGGAGGTTTTCTTACTTGGCCCTCTCTCCAGATATTCTGCAAGGGAGCAGAGGCCCTGGCGTATTACTCATGGTGGAGTATGCGCAGTATTCATGTCAATTGCCTTATTTCTCCGCTCCTGTTGGCTTCTGCTGGAAACCCTATGGAGTGTGAGAGGAGTTGTTTTCTCCATTTACCCTTTTTAACTTCCCAGTTTTTAACTGCCTGTGCATTAGCTGCCTAGATATCTCCAGAGACCTAGTTCTACAAGAGCAAAGTAAACAGACAGACCCACTGACAGTACACATCTTGTTGGAGGAAGAGGCGCAAATACTTACTTTCTTCCATATCCCAGCACTGAGCGACTGGATCTCCATATTTGACATCTTGCCTCCTGGCTCGCCTATGGCAAGAGCATTAAAATTTGTAACACTTCAGACATAATTGCTGGCATTCTGTAACAAAATGCAGAGGAGCTCAGGAGATATGGGACTGCAGCACTCCTGCCCTATTGTTGGTGATTGCAACCCTAAGTAAATTCAGCCTTGCTCTCAAAGTGGCATGCGGCACAGAGAGAATTGGACGAATGGCACAAAGAGATAGGCCTGTGATTTAAGAAAATCCTTGTGTGGAGAGAGATCTGCCTAGAAGAGGGCAAGAGACAACTTCCAAATTTGCTATCGGAGCTCTGCCAGATCGAAAGGCACAACAGATGCTGTGATCTGGTGAGCCAGAGCATCTTGGAAACCATCAGAATCCCTAGTACTCTAGGTCATGTAAACCTATAAGGTTCAACACATCACATTCCTGACCCAATTCAAGACCAACACAGTGTAATGTTGACTACTGAATCTACTAAAACAAGCAACGCTGTACAAGGGTAGGTGCTGCTTCAAACAGAATAGTTTTGCGAACAGCAGCTACAGAGTATGTTTTGGGGAACTTTATGTAAAGATGAAGAGAGCAGGGGACTAGGAGTCAAGATTCCTGGATTCTTTTCCCAGCTCAGCTGCTTAACTTGCTTAGTGATCTTTAGGCAGATCACTTAACCTCTCTGTCACTTTTTTAAAAATTTCATTAAATACTGACGATAATACTTATTTCTTAAGAATGTTCATCTGTAGCTCTCAAGAGGATAAATCTAATTATTTTCATTTTTCAGATAGGGAAGCTGAGCCACAGAGCGGCAAAGTGATTTCCTCAGGGTCACACTGTGAGCCAGTGTCGGAGATGGAAATAGAACCTTACAAGTGTAAAGCATAAGAAAGTCTAAGTGGAAGAACTGGCTCCGGATGCTGATATGTCCATCCTGGGAAGAGCCTAAAGATGCTGGAAGCACAGCATGCCAGACAGCTAGACTGAGCTAAAGGAAAGCACTCAATAATTGTCCTATGGAGGATGCACAAGGCCAAACATCAATCCCTCCTTCTGGAGCCTCGTCCCCACAGAGCTTTGACTTATCCACCAAACCAGGTATCTCTTTAAATAAATGAGCCTTCATTCTCTGTCTTTCCACCCAGTGGAAGTAAAGCACTACAGCCCTCAGCAACCCCCATGAGGACATAACTTATTCATTGAATCTGAACTCTTATATTTCTCTTCTCACATACATTTCTCTGAATTTACTCTAATTTACTTTGGCTGAGAAGAAAATACGCATACTGCCACAATGTGACACAATAGCATGCAACTCATTAACTGCAAGACCCATTTAATGGGTGAGATCCACTACTGCAGTCCATAAGGAAGCAAAACTCTCATCACATATAGCAACCAGGGGTCCTTACTGTAAGTAGAACTGGGCAATGAATAGTTTATTTGCCAAAAAATGCAGTTGCAGCCAAAAAAGTGTGTGTGGGGGAAGTCGGGGGGGGGGGGCGGTATGGGGAAGAGAGATTGTTGTAATTTTCTGATTCAAATCGAATTTTGTTTCAGTTTTTCAGAACTGCCAGCAAACTGAAAACCTGGTTATTCATGCTAGTAAGGACTGCCCACAAGATGGTTTCATTGAAGAATGAAAGAGGCGGCTGAGGAAAAGCCTTGGAATAGTGGAGTGACTTGAGAAATTCTGGCTGACCTAGCCAGAAATTCTAACAGGGGGAACTATTTCCAGATCAGTATCTCATTACCCTGGGCTCCCCATGGACCTTTCTCTTTTGGGAGGTGGGTGCTGCAGCTGGCCAGTAAGCCCTGCATAGTGCTTGCATAACCTACACCAACACAGTATGCCTTTATGTTCCTCGTTAATCCATGTATAGAGGTTTCTAAGTTCAAAAGTGCTTGAGAAATGAGACGTGTGTCTTTTAGCTCATGCTTTCAGTTCCTGCTGTCAATGACCCACCCAGGGGTACCATGTTAGAGTCACACTCCCTAGTGTGATTGTGCCTGGTTCCGATGCAGGGGCATAAATAAAGGAAGGCTCCTTGAATCATTTCCCTCCTTTGCACACACTCATGCAGAGCTGGCTACACTCTACCCCTTAGCCTCATAATTCCGTATCTTAAAGCATGTAGCACAAAAGGAAATAGGATGCTCTTGTTACATTAGATACACTGGCACAGATATCGCTATTCATATTAAAGGGCTGTACTATTTTCACAGCACTTCCATCAAAACATGGACAAAGCTATGTCTACAGTTTAACTAAATAAAGGGCAACTTGTTTTCTCTGACGTAGAAACTTAGTGGGAACCTCCAAGGCCCTTAATGCACAGTGCCTGAGGGAGTGGATTTTTCATGGGAATTCTATACATGTTCTTACCTTTTAGAAGTCGGTGCATATCTGGAACATGAGTTTCCGTCCCAAGCACAGTACGGGTCTCTGGCAAGGCAGCAGTCTGCGCAAGCCTTCCCATACGTGTGACATCTGTGCAGGGAGAGCTGAACCAATCCATCTCTGGAACCAATGTACAATTGTTGCTGCAAATCAGGCAAGGCAAATGAATTAGAAGCATTCTTCAAGCAATTCTTTTAAATGTTCTCTTTCTTGATACCACCCTCGCGATCTTTCAACCTTGGCCCAGATTTTACTGAATGGCAGAGAATTTCACATTCATTGTAAAATGTTCTCAGGGCACTACGTGCGCTGGCCAGTCTCCATCAATTGCAGATGACATGATGGTGGAAAGGGGCTATGAAACTGGAAGGACAAGGCTCCGTAGCACTGCTAGGATGTTGGCATGAATTTACAGTATCAAAAATCAGCAGCAATCCACAGCAAAAGTAACTTTACTAATTATTTGATAAAGGGGAAGACGGGTCTTGATGTTAAGCTCAACAGCCTTGGGGATTACTTCTGATTTCTCTCTTATGTTCCTAAAAGCTCAACCTTTGGGGTTTCAGACACAGTTTTGCACAGGTCAGGAAAGGATTTTTTTCCTCAATAGATTTTTTATCTCCTTTCTCTGAAGCAACATGGATGGCCACGGCTGAAGATGGGACATTGGATGGGGTGGCCAGAGCTCTGAGGTGGCACTGGGCATTATCTCTCTCGGGTGCTTGTTCTTACTCACATGCTTAGAGTCTAACCGATCATCATACGTGAGGTCGCAAAGGCATTTTCCCCCAGGGTCAGATTGGCAGCAACTCTGGGGTGTTTGTCTTCCTCTTCAGCATGCGGGTGTGGTCACTTGCTAGGACTACCTGGGCATATCTCACCTAATCACTTCCCTGCCATTGCAGGGACCTCAGGTACTGCGCACCTCAGTCTCTCTCCTAGTCTCTGCCTGTAGCACATAACAATTTAGTCTCCTGTGGGCTGTAATACTTTGCTCTAATTTCAGTTGTTGGGTTTAGTGTGTGGATGATGGGTGGCACTGGAAGGCCTGTGATATACAGGAAGTCAGACAAGATGATGGGAGGGTCCCTGCTGGCCTTAAAATATGACACCGACCTGGAATTTGGGATATCTGGATGACCTCGGGCAAATAACATTACCTCTCTGTGCTTCAGTTCCCACATTTAAACTGGGGAATAACAATACTTCCTTTCTCACACCTTTTGTGACTTGTGTATTTCGACTGTAAGCTCACAGAATGCAGACTGCCTCTTACTATGTGTATGTACAATGCCTGGCACAGTCCCTGATCCCTATTAGGGATGCATAGAGGTGCTGCTTGTAATACTCCTCATATGACCAATAAATAAAATAAAATAATAACAATAATCATCTCTCACTGAATTGATAGATTATACAAAGTCAAATTTTTGTGGTGTCTGGAAAACGTGTGTGTGTGTGTCAACTTCACTCACAAATCCCACATCCATATGACTAAGGATTTGTATCCATGAATAATTACAGTTTGTGCACACAAACTACTATTTGCGAGCAAATGTCAATTTTCCAGGCAAACTGGTTCACGCATATACTTTCCAGATGCAGCGTAAGTGGTAGCCTTTGAAAGTTTGGCCAATAAGCAACAGATGTTACCAGCAAAGCAGCAAACTAAATGATCAAAATACCAAAACTACTCATGTGAATTAAATACATTTGTTAATTACCTGCTTCAGGGACAGCTCCATAGCAGAGATAAATGATGGATGCTGAAAAATTAATGAGTTAGTGTCAGTGTAACTATAAATTTACATGTGTTTCTGTTTCTAATAGAAAGACTACATATCTTAACACCTGCCTAACAACAACTATAAATAAATAAAACTACAGATCAATTGAATTGGTTTATGCAGATATGGAAACAGATCAGAAATAACACAATACCTGCTTCCAGAAAAATATTCCAGGACATATTCTTTGCTACTTGCAAATAGATGGCTTTTATCCATGAAGATTGTAATTCACCCCGCACAAACGACCAGCACCAGTCTAAAAACTCCATTTAAACACTATTCTGAAGGCTTACATGGAACATAAAGGATGCATAGGTGGGTCCTCTATACCAAGGGTGAATTTTACTTCTAATGAAATCAATGGGTGTTGTGCCACTGACTGTGGAAAGAATAGAAGGGACCCTGATATATTATTTACGCTCTATCACATAACGCAACATCTAAGCCTATTGTTTAATTTTGATGTGGCTTTAGGGATAATGAATGGTTTGCAGCTGCTCTTGCCTCTTCAATTTTCTGTATTAAAAAAATGTAGAGGTAAAATTTATAAAGTGGAGGAATGTCTGCTGAGCAAACCCCAGCTCCTTTAGTGTTAAATATCATATGGCATGTTTGCCCTTGACGTTATATTATAAGAATGCAGCAAATTGGTGTATGTACTGAAACTCCTGATTACTTGGCAGACTGTCGAACAATCTTGGTATTTTCAAAGTAATATTTATAATTGGTGTTCATGGCAGTGGAAAGAAGACACTGAAAGCCTTTACATCAAGAGGATTCTCATTCTATAGATGATGCATCAGAAGGCACAGAGAGAGATTAACTCAGTAAAAATCAGTTTTACAGAGTCAGTACTAGTGCTGGGTGAACTCATTCTGCCTCATTTCAAACTCACTTGATCACTGTGTGTTAGAAAGTTCGACTACGACCCCACTGTTCTTGGGCTTGCATTGCAACTAAGAGAGAGTCTCTGAAAAAAGAGCAGATGGTAGGGAGTAAGGAAAACACTAATGAAACAGTAAGGTGAAAAATGAAGTAGAGCTGGACACAATGAAAAGGGAACAGCAAAAGACTGCCAAAAAGGAGGAGAAACACTTGAATGAAAAAATAAATCAGCAGGCATATTCAATTCTGTATTACACTTGTGTAAATCCATATCAACTGCCAACAAGAGAGTTAATTTGGATTTATGTCATTGTAACAAAACAGAATTTGGCCCAATATTTATACCATTTATAGGCATCTCACTGGTGCTGGCCTGATTTAGGGGATTTTTTCTCTTTCTGACATTCTACCAATATTGTCCACCCCTAGCAAACAAAAACCTTGAATCAGGCTCCAGAAAACAAAACAAAAAAGAGATTGATTTAAAAATCATTAGACTTTTAAAAATAATAGATATTTATTTGCCTTGTGGTTTTTGTTTGTTTTGTTTTTAACCTTTAGGGTTTGTGTTTTCATGTTTTTCTCCACAATCATGAGGGCTGAACACCTTTTTTAAATGTCAATGGAGATCTCAGGACTCTAGAAGCTGAGGTTTGAAGAAAAAACTCTAAAAATCAAGCAACGTTGGTGAGACTTATGATAAAACTGAGAGAGCTGGCTGCAGTGCAGTAATGTACATAAAGCAGCCTTCCTAGTAACTTGAAAATTCATGTACTTTTGGATTCAATCACCTTTGGAAAACCAAAGGATCTCAATGTTAAAAATAACATGAATTTTGGAACTTGAACTTGTTCTGAAAAATGAATTGCTTCAGAGGTTGAATTCCATAAGGCTTAAAACTTCCCTAAACTATTTTCTGATGCTGTTTGAACACCTAGTGGCTGTTAATGCTTACCTTGAAAATCTGCAACTCTTCCAGTACTACCTCCTCCATAGTCCATGTCTCCTTTGTAATGCTCACAACTTTCAGTACTGTTCCTATGTCTGAAACAAAGGGATGTAGTATATAAAGCAGTGGTTATGTTTCAGTATTTAAGCATTGTTCTGTTTCTAACTGACTTCATATTGACTCCCTTTCCCATTCTTTTTCTAAGTGATGCTCTAAACTTCATTTATAAAGACATTAAGAAAAGAAAATAAACACCAGAGATCATCCTTAATGGATCATCCAAGGAATTTGCTTTCAAAATACATCTATCCATCCTAAGTAATTGCATGGCCCCGATCACTATAGCATCTGAACATCTAAATTCAGAATACTCTATGAGGTACAGCAGTGTAATTATCCCTATTTTACTGATGGGGAACTAAAGCACAGCAAGACTTGCCCAATCTCAACCAGAAATTTGTGAGGGAAGCAAGGAATTGAATCAGAGTCTTCTGAGTCTCTCTCTAGTGCCCTAGCTATTGAATCATCCTTCTTTTTCAGTAAGAACCCATCTATTTACATAGTTTTAGGGACTATAAAGGGTCTAAAGTCCTTTGCTGAATAGGTTCTTAGTGACTTGTTCAGCCTAGCGTGCTCAGAACTTAAAACTGACCAAAGTGCTTTTAAAATCAATCTAAACGGTTGTTTAAGATCCCAAAGCATTAAGGGTGAAATAAAGCCATGTGGAGTGAGCCTTCACGCCTGCTGAGGCCAAAACGTGCCACCTGTTGTGTGACAGTGAGCCAAAGTGAGGGATACAGAAATGTGACTGGTGCAAGAGATTCAAATGGCAATGGGATCCCTTATGTTAGTGCGATAATGTTAGTTATCTTTGGATAACCTCAGCTACACAATTCTGCATTTCTGATGGAAATAAATCCCAACCATACCCATGGGAGGACACCAAAGCTGTGTGGCATTCAAGTAATTTGGGGTTTGCAATGAGTGATGCCTCTGAAAATGAGGCCCAGTTGAGAAGTATGCTTGAACAACACTCACATCCCACTTGGCCCTAACGGGCCTCATGCACTGCATAGAGCCTTGTGCATGGATTGCATGTCTGTGCATGGATTGCATGTCTTCCTGACAGAACACAGTGCACCCAGAGAGGCAGGTTGGAAGTCTAGTGAACTGTGCATTGGACTTAGAGTCAGGCATGCTGGAGTTCTAAGACCCTCTCTGCCACTGACTCACTGGGTGGCTTTCGACAATTTTCCTAAACTCTGTGCCACAGCTTTCTAATCTCAGCCTGAAATACAACACTCCTATACCTCAAAAGGAAGATGAAATTCATTAACATTTGCAAATCTCGTACCAGATACCAGACTTGATCATCTCCTGTGGGACTCCCCAATGGGGTAAATCCCAGTTGGTGGAGTCCCAGCATTGCAAGGGGATTAGCCAACCCTGCCCCAAAAACAGACATCACAGGCTGGTCAGGGGGAATGACCTGGATGTCCGGAAGAAGCAAGCCAGGACTGAATCAAGCCAATTCAGTACTAAATATTATGTGTAGTATTAAAAACAACAAATAAATACATTTTCGCCAAGTAGGAGTTCAAGGTTGGGGGTTTCTCAGACGACAGTTGATAATATCACTAGCACTTCAAGTGGAAGTTAGAAAATGTCACTACCTGCCTTCTATGCTAATAATATCAACACCCTTCTCTAGGCTTGCATAGATACAAAGGGCTACAGCTAGAATATGTACACATAACAGAAAGCCTTCCTCAATTCTCCCATAGTGGTGGTTGAACACGTTAAAACATATGTTAAGCTCCTGATCTTCTTTGGTGACCAAAACCTGCATATATTTTTATGCACTCATTATATACTCTTCGATATATTACTTTTCAGCCTCAATTTACATAGAATAGATTTAAAATATAAAATGAAGTAAAAATAGGTGCTTCTGGAGAGGAAAAAAAAGAGCTTGCTTTTTAACTAACAAAGTGGGGTAGGCTAATAATATTCTCTCCATTCAAATTATGGAGCACCATCTAGTGACTACATGGTACCTAGCACCTCCAAATCTCTACACTAGGAATTACACTGAAGAATTAATGACAGTGCTATCTATCAACAGCTAACCTAACAGGATGATGGCTACTGATCTAATATAAATTCATTCTTCATGAGAACCCACTGAAGTAGATGATAGCACAAAACTGAATGCAAATTCTAGAACCCACCAAAACAATATTCCATGTGTTAGGCAGCAAATCTACATTTTCTGAATGTATGTTTAATTTTTTTTCATAACTTTTCAATAACATGGGAATGATTGTGTGTGTGGTCTGCATCCTTCAGCTGTATCTTATATATTTGAATTCTAGCGCTGTCACAATCTTTTGAAAGTGCACGTTTACTTTTCTCTTTGGATGGTGGTCAGAAAGACTTCATTCAGAGAGGGAAGGCAATGAAGGTGCTCAATGATCAGAAGCAGTGCTTGTTCCTGGAAAGCCAACTGTGCTGTGAGAGCAAGTCACACTATAGTTCTTCCTCATGCTAAAATCCCAGTCCATCTTGTTCTTCACTTACTGGCCTGAAGTGCATGGATGCTAAAAGACTCCTCATGACACCTTGTTTGCTAATGAAATTAGCACTTGTGAGAAAGGGGGGACACTGAGTACTGCTCGTTGGCTCTGAAATTCACTCCCTTCCCCAATTTCATCCCAAATAGTCCAAGTTTGTTGACCTTCAGGGCATGCTGCAGAATTCATTTATGTGATAAAGGAGAGCAGTGTGGCCTACTAGAGTGTGACTCAGAAGACTGTGGTTCTATTCCCAGGTCTGCCACTGGCCTATTGAGTAATCTTTAAGTCACTTCACTGTTCACCTCAGTTTTCCCATCTGTAAAATGGGGATAATGGTACCTCCTTTGTAAGTGGAAAGATGGATGAGGATCCCAAACTATCTTCTTTAGCCTTTTTAGCTTTCCTATGATATTGCCCTTGAAAAACTACCATGACAGATCTTTAATTTACCTGTGCCTAGGAATATAACATCGTACTGCCCATCTTCTGCCATGACATGATCCACTACAATCTGCGTCAGCCTATAGTCCACATTGATTCTAGTAAATACAGGTCCTCCAGTCACCGGATAAACCGACTTGTACATCACCGGATGGCGTTTTATGAAGCTAATGACATCATCTGGGAAATCTCTGGTAGATTTAATCAATGGGTCATAAGTTTTGCTTGGACACTGAACACAAGAGAAGGAAAAAGAAGATAAAGAGGACATTAAGAAAGAATATAGATTACTTTGAAGGGTTCATTTGTGTGTTAGGAAAACTTATTCACAAACAGCGCAGGGAGACAGATGAATGTTTAGTATAACTGAAAAAAATTCTCTCACTCACTTGGAATCAGGAAGCCCTTGTTTTTAAACCTTGGCTATTGTGTGCATATTGTACCTGTTTATAAAGCACACGTGACCGAGAAAAACCCAAGATTTCATTTAGAAGGAAAATAATTTGGCCTAGAATTGGAACAGTTCAGTGATGTTTCAAGGTTTCTAGTCATCAGTGCATGGAAGCCAATTGGGTTGTTCAATAACAACAACACGTTGGGTTGTTGCATCCAAGAACTCTCTCTGCACTGGGTTCTTCAGTTTGCCACTCGCATGCTTATTCTTCAACTCCCCTCTCCTCTTTTCATTTTCCATCTCTTTAAAAGCCTGTCCCTTTTATCCTCATTTCTGTTTTCCTCCACTCCCACTAATTCTCTTTTAACTTCTAAAACTATCTGAAATTTTCTCATTTGCTTCACCCAGTCCATTGCCACTCCTCCTAAGTAATATACATCTTCATTCCGTCGCTCTAACACTCTTTCAGAAAGGAAATGCAGTTTCGGGTGGCACTTATTCAGCTGTCCGCGGAAGCCAGTGGGAATGCAGGCTATATATGAGAAATAGGAGCTATAGGGATTCAAGCCACAGACTTTATTTTGCCCCATTCAAGAAAAAAATCTGTTATTAAATTTATTCGAAAAAGTTACCTTTGGAACTTGAGATACACCAGTAAATAGTCAGTCCAAGAGCCTGTCTGTGCCCTCATCAAACCGTCTGTGTGAATATGACATCTCTTCTGATGTTTGTATCACCAGTCATGGTATCAACGGTTACTGTTTTTATTCATTATTATTGCTGTTATTGATCTGGTCCATGCCAGCAGCATGCTCAGAGTTGAACATAACACATTTTAAAGTGCTCGTCAACAGACGCTGGATAATAAACAGTGTAGCGTTTTCAGCCATTAATGAGAAAGTAGCATAAGAGAAACTCCCACAAATTTCTGACATTCAAGATTTTTTGTAACTATTTTCAGTGTTAAAAGTAGAGGTCCCAGGTCTTTTTTCTTAATCAGGCCTCAGTCCTGAGCGCTCAACTCACTGAAGTCAGTGGGAGTTCAGGGCGCTCAGCACAGCACCTTACACTATTAATATGAAGGAAGAATTTGTTTGCTATTAGTCCAGTCTCTGCAAGTGTCACGTGAGTATCAGGAGAACTTCCTGACAGGGAGATGGACTCAATTAAGGAAGAGTTAGAAGACCATTGCTTCAGATTGTTTAAGAAGGGGCCAGACAAGTGACTCGGGTATGGAATAGAGGAAGAAAGGAAAGATCTATTACATTATCTACCTCTAAGTTTTAAGGCTTGGATATACATGAGCATCCAGAGGCGCTGTGTGTGTGTGTGTGTGTGTGTGTGTGTATTTGGCAAACTTATTTCACTTTGATTGTGTGTGTGTGTGTGTGTGTGTGTGTGTATTTGGCAAACTTATTTCACTTTGATTGGTGTATGTTTTTTAACAGTTAGTCTACAGTGTCCTCTGGTGGTTATCAGTGGAAAGTCCCCAGCTTCTTAAACATCGGAACTACCAGGCTACAAATACAAGACATGCTTTTTTTCCCTAACTGTCTGTAAAGTTGCTTAATCTCTTAGGGCCACAGGCTACCCTGATCTACATGTCACAGAGGGTAGTATAATGAGGCACAATATATCCAGAAACTTAAGTGGGAGAAGTGTAAACAGAAGTATTCCAGAAGACTGTCTCAAGAGACCACAGAAACCCAACAGCTCTTTCTCTCTCCAAGGTTGCGGTTCTCTAGCACTGGTGGAGTGGAGCTGAGCAGCGAAGACGTGGCCTGTTCCCTGGCACATGGCACATTTCCTAATTGGAATCTACTCAAAAGTTCCTGCCACAAGAAAACCATCCTTATTACGGATGCAGTAAAACTGCTTAATCATACTCCCCTTCTTATGCCTTTGTCTATTACACAGCCCTCTTCTACTATTTTCTTCTTCTACAGGTATTTACAGATTGTGATCAAGCCACCTTTTAACTTTCTTTTGTATAACTGAAGCAGGTTGAGTGTCTCATAAGAAAAGCAGGTTTTCCAGACCCCAAATCATTCCTGTAGCTCTTCTCTAAAAACCTTCTCCAGTTTTTCAGCATCCTCTTTTATAGTGTGGATGCCAGAACTGGAGATGGCATTCTGACTTATGAAGGGCTTTTAAGTGAATACTGCTGTTTACTATATATGTGATAAAAATGACAAAAATAATCCCCACACTTCCTGCCAGATGGAGCCACAACACAGTTTGTGACAAGGGAAGTCTGACAAGCAAGTCTCTGTGTAGTGCGCTGGGGCAAAAATAAGGCTTGTGATGAGATCATTTGCAATCATCCTCTGTAGCTGATTTAAAGAAGCAGAACTCATCTCAACACACATTTTTCAAATACCAAATGTGCAATTTGACAGATAGCCTATCTTTGATGCCAATTAAAGACTCAGCAGTTAGGACTTGCTGCATTACATAAGGTTTGGCAAAATTTAAAACATTCATACTATGTATGGTAAATACTATGCCAAAGATTGAGCCTTCTCCTCCTTCATGATTTGTGTGCGGTAACAGTCAGACTTATTTTGCAGATGAAGTAGAGAATTTCTGGCAAACGATTATCAAGGCCCCTCTTTTGATAACTAGAAAGGCACCAGAAACAAAGTTCTTTGGGCAGATCAGTACAAGATCTGGACTCTGAGACAGTACTCTCTAGGCATGCCTCGAACTTGCATTAATATCAGTGACAGGGAAACACAATATCAGAGCAGAAACCAGCTGTGTAAACCAGGTAGGAGACTTTTGCCCTTTAAGTCGATCCTACATTCAAATCTCAATTCAATCTGTACAATCTAGCCTAGTCAGAAAGACAAATTAGCTTGAAGTTTGGCTTGTGGTAAACACAGCTAGTGACACCTAAAACTATACTCTTCAAGTAAAGGGAGTTTTATCCGTCTATAAAACTGCACACGCCTCATACGAGAGAAACTAGTTAGGAAAAAAAGTGGCTTCTAACTAATGGTAAAATTATCAAAAGCACCTACATGACCTAGGAACCTAAATTCCATTTTAGAACATGATTTAGGGCTAGATTTTTAAAATATAGCAAAAACAGATAGTAGGATCTCAGAAGCACCTAGGTGCCTAGCTCCTATTGAACTCGATGGGAGTTAGAGGTAGCTGCATTTTTAAGTGCCTAAATAATTTTTAAAATCTGACTTTTAGGCAGTTAGGAGTCTAAGTCTTATTGAAAGTCAATTTACCTTAGGTTTCCAAGTGCCTATTGCCCAGATTTTAAAGATATTTAGTCACCTAAGTACCTAAATGTGTTAAAAATCTGGCCCTAAATCACTTTTGACTAAGTCTAAATTACTTAGGAGGTTTTGAAAATTTTACCCTAGATTCTTGAGGTGTTACATCAGTGAAAGGCAGAACTGCACCCTACATCATCATGTATTTGGTGTCCTATCATTTGGTGTCAACCTACAATTTGATGTACCGCTGTGGCTAAAAGTTAAAGACTCAGCTGGAAAATAAGTTACTCTTACATTACTGCCGTAATCTTTATTCACTGGGAATCTCTGGAAAACAGAGTTTAGTAAAAGCAAAGAAAGAGGAGATATATCAAATGGATATTGGAAATATATTGGAAATATATTTTCTTTTGCTTTGAGTTATTTCTAGGGGCATTTTGCCAACATTTGCATAAGATCATATGCCCTGGTTGGCTGAGCATGATCTCCCATGTTCTGTTGTCTGATGTGCTTTCACAAACAAAAGCCATTACAAGGTTATTCCCTGGAGGTTGGCTGTAGTCAGATTCATTTGTGAAGAAAACAATGTTATTTTAATAGGGAATTTCTGACAGAATAATTTGCTTTGATATTATGTAGCAAAGAGAAATAGAGTGTGCATGACCAATCTAAAAATCCATTCAGATGCTAGTCAAAAGCCTTTAGATTTCTAGAGAAATTCAACTGAATCTATAGTGACAGCAGAAAAAATTCAGATAGAACAACAGCTGTAAGCAAAACAAACATTTTCAAGGCAGCAGCCAGGGAAATTTCTCTTTATCTCCATCCATCTGAACTATCCGAACTTAATCCGCCTCCAATTTATACTGTTTTGGGACCTCAGTGACTCCACTGATTACAACGGAGTGGTTATACATTCAGGGTCTGAGCCAAAGCCCATTGGAGCCAATGAAAAGATTTTCATTTTCTTCTGTGGAATTTGGATCAGGCTCTTGCACTAGCATATGTGAGAGTAGAATCAGGCTGATTTTTCCCTGGTTCCAGATGTTCAATAGTTCCCCAGTGATGGAATTTATTTTTTTCCTCCTTTGTATATTTTTCTGTGATTTGCATCATCAGTTACTAAATATATTACACTTTATATGGCACAGTCCACGTCTTTGAGGGCTTTTCGTGTGGCTCCTCCATTCACAAGTGAATCCCTGCAACTTTATTTTTCTCTGAATACTACTTAGAAAATATGAATTAGCATGTGAGATTGGAAGATGTGACAGATGTTCCGTGAGCTAGAATGTGAAAGATTTAAACATTTTTCTAATAATGTCTACGTGGAAGAACATGAGGTACAGGAGAGGTGACATTAGCTGCTGAAACCTGTGGGATTAACAGCAAACTCTACCAATACAGAAACCGAAACAGTTATATTACTCCCAAAGGCCTGGATCCTCCAGGGTATAGTGTTGATAGATCCCTGCCCATTGACTTCAGTGGGCCTCCATGGGTGCTTGCACAAAGTAGTTGGCTGGGTCTAAAGGTCTGATACAAAATCCACTGAAGTCAATGGGAGTCTTTCAATGACTTTAGTGGGTTTTGGATCACGTCCTAAAACAGCCGGACCATTAAGAACAGCTGGCCAGTTCTTGGGAAACTAGCTGTGCCCATAGGCATCTCTGACAATGGCACAGGGCAAGGGAATAAAAAATGATTTTCAGCCACCAACAGGACTTTGCCCTTTGGCAAGTCACCAAACAGCTGGTTAAAGCATTCTCCACCCATCATTACAGAACAATCTCTGTAGGCTTGGACTTCCTTTCATCCTAATCATCATGATACAGGATATTAGGGGCTAGGTAGCACAGTGGGCAAGTGTAGTAGCTTTTCACCTCTTGGAACATGAGGTCACACCCTGGTGTATGTCACAAGTGAAAATGATAGGGGTGATCTCCACGCTCTCCATAGAGGACACTAGTGTACATTTGGAAGGATCAGACTGAGACTCAGATATGGACACGTGTCTCCTATTGAAGTTAATGGAAGCTCTACATTCACATCAGAGGGCACAGGACTGGAACATCCAAGATGCGTCATCTGAGGACTGGAATTCTATTTTACATAGGTTCTTATCATACCCGCATCACCATGGTATCTAAGTGTCTTCCAATAGTGCATTAAGTGATGTGTCATGGGAGGAATGGTTTAGCTGTGTGTGGAAGTTTGCAAATCACTCTTGCAAGACTTGTTGGTTCTTTGCTTTCACGAAAGATAATTTCATGCGCACATAAGCTAAATGTTCCAAAAAAATACCCACCCCAAAAACCCACAAATACTGTCCAGCTACTGGGTAAAATCTGATTCACAAAACATTAAGGGATTGATTCAACACCCATTGACGTCAATGGGAGTCTTTCCACTGACTTCAATGGGAGTTTGATTAGACCCTCTTTGCTTTGGATCCAATTCTGATCCTAGTTACACCGGCTTAAACTCAGTAGTAGCGCCACCAAAATTGCTGGAATTACTCCTAATTTAAACAGATGTATCTGAGAATTAGGACTTGCCCACTGGTTAGTGTGGCCATGGAGTTTGCTGCACTTGGACTCAGGAGCCCATGATTCTACTTGCAGCTCTACCACTGGCCTGCTGGGTGATGTCAGGCAAATCACTTTGCCTCTTTGCATCTCAGTTACTGCATCTGTAAAATGGGGATAATTATATTTACCTCTTGTGTAGAGCGCTTTGAGGTATTATTATTATGTGCAATTCTAGCTCAAATTGTCCCCTCTACTATGAGAGGAGATAAAACATCAGAAGCGTCACAAACCTGACAGGAAGCAAGACACCACCACAGATGATGCCCCTTTTCTTTTCTCCTATAAACTATGCTAAATCACATTTGAACTAATAAAATCCAAACAAAGTTAGGGGATGGTAATTTAAGATTAAACTTTTTTAACTGTATGTTAATGCAGGTTAACTTGGCTGCAGCGCATATATGTAAGATTTTCTCTTTTTTGCTTTTGTCTTGTTAAATTTGTAATTTAAAGTAGCATGTGTGTGTGTCTGAGTACATCCCACAAAATGCAAAGATGTGCAGCGCTGCTGAGTTAACATTATGTGGGAACCTTGGCTGACATTTTCAAAAGTAGGTGCCAAAAGTTAGGCTCCTAAATAAATTATTTATCAAAATATTGAGCACTTTGTAGCTTTTAATTAAGTCAATAAGAGCTGATGGATGAATAGCACTTTGAAAATCAGGACAATCATTTAGGAGCCTAGCTTTATGGTAAGGATTTTTTAAGTATGGATCCCCATGAAAGCTTGAATTTTTTAAGTATAGATCCCCCGAATGCTTGAATTTCCTGAGATTTCTTGACTTTAAAAGTGCACCTTTAATATTGCATTGATGTTGACTTTTTACATCTGTTTTTTTAACATTTCTACATAAGAACAAAAAGACACATTTCCAAAAACACCTAAATCCCATTTTCAAAAATGACATCAGGATTTAGGAACCTATGTCTCATTGAGAGTCAATGAGAGCTCCTAAGTTCCTAAGTCTCTTCTGAAAAATGGGACATAAGCTCCTAAGTCATTTAGGCTCTTTAAAAATTTTTTTTTATCAGTTCTGCTGTCTGATCTGCAGTGTGTGAAGTTCCATTGTGTGCTCTGCTATTGATCTTCAAACATGCCTTTCAACACTACCAGTGTATCTCTACGTACAGAGACAGCACAAAATATGCAGGAGGGATCCACAGGGAGGTTTAGAAAGCAGAAATCTGCACTAACTTTGTTGACATGTCATGCAAGCCCCAAGGCATACAGGGGGAGCAGCAAAACAGCAAGGTGGTCAAGGACCAACCTGTTTTTAAAGAAAGAGAAATATTTTTAAAAGGCTCAGATTCCCCTGGCTCATGCCTGCTCCTAGACTGAACCAAGAGAAAATAAATGTTAGTTCAGGTGGTGGTTGGAATCAGCTGCTCCTCTGTTCAAGGTCTGCTCTGCCGAGTTCTATCACCTGCCTAAAATATGTTGTATCACTTTTCCTGTTAATGCACTGGTACTGTTAATATTAAAGAATAAATTGAGGGAATTGGTTTTAGGTGGACTGGAATAAAAAGGATCCGCTTTTTGACTTTGCAGGTGGTACTGTATAGCTCTCCATAAAGCTTTACACATGTGAAAGGCAACTAGGATTTGCTGAGTTCAGAAAATCTGGTATTAACTCAAAGATGATTCATATCAGGGAAAGCACATTAGTAGGGATGTGGAGGAGGTTTCCTCAGGAAAACAAATTAAAGTGAAATGTTTCACTTAATCGGGCAGCCCAATTACAGTGTGGAGATCAAAGGAGAGAAGAATTGGAGAAGTGAAGAATGCATTCCAACCTATAAAGATCAGGAGCAACAGGGAGATTAGTCTACAAATAATAAGTGAAACCTGGGTAACCTCAATGTTTTATGAAAACGCTTATTACAGCAGCAATGTCAACCAGAGATGGGCTAGTGGGAGTTTTTGGCTGAGAGTCTAGTTAGAATGAGATGTACAGCACCCCTGCCTCTCCCCACTACCTGTGTCTGCATTGAAACTGCAGAGGGGACAAGAGAGGTGAAATATGATCAGTGATTAGATGTTACAGTGAGGAGCTCTACAGAAAAATGAGAGACAGAGTAAAGAAAAGATCATATCTGACAATCTCATTTTAGTTTTCATTTAGTTTTAAAACATGGAATGCTCGGAAAAACAAAGAACCCAGAAACCCAGTTTTTGTGAGGTGCTTAGATACTAGTTATTATAGCCATAGTAGTAGACAGATTAAAAGGCTTTCCCCTCTAAATTAATCTAAATGCTGCTATTTTGCCTTCTGCCTGACAACAACAGGACTTTATAAAGCCCTGCTTCTAAATGGGAAAACCTTCAGAATACATTTTGAGCAGAGCTTTTGGAGAATTAGTCCTGGTCTTCTTCTAATGTTAATGGCGATTTCCAGGCTGAATCCTTATGCAGTGTTTTCTGGTGACAATGGAAGATATGAAAGCTCACTTTTTAAGAGGTGAATGAAAATCAGAAGGACGTAGGCAGCTTTCAGATCTGCCTTCTGTTATTTTTCATTTGTCCCTTTCTTCAACTCCCAGATTCCAGCATATTTCAATCATTTCACCATTGTTTAAATTTCATTATTTCCTGGAGCTTCCAATTAACACCACTAGGACAGGCACGGCTGAAAGAGGCATACATCACATACTGACCAAGCCTAGGAGTGTGTGCATTCCTGAATCAGGCACATCAGTGGTTGCTGAACTAACACCAGAGGGCATGCAAACAATGCAAGAAAGGAGCTGAAGCGAGCAAGGGATCCTGCTGCTCATTTACTGTTTAGCATTGTGGAATAGCACAGTCATGCTGGGAATTTATCGCTGACACAAATTGCCACAGGAAGTATTTTGTCAAAATTTCAATATCAGCGTGGTCACAGCATATATAGTGAGCAGCTTTATTTACTTAGGAGATAACGTCAGCAGAGCAGAATGTTAAATTAGGGTAACAGTCTCCAGCTTCTGTATAAATGCTTAAAGGAAGCCAATACATTTCTGGAAGGCCAACATCAAAGGGAACACATTTCACAGTGTATTCATTGTTTAAGCAACCAGAAACATATAACATAAGAAATATAATTAATCGAGGAAGAGCCATGGACACCCCAATTGCGACT
This sequence comes from Mesoclemmys tuberculata, assembly GCA_007922155.1. Lineage (NCBI taxonomy): Eukaryota > Metazoa > Chordata > Testudines > Chelidae > Mesoclemmys > Mesoclemmys tuberculata. The sequence continues at coordinate 14,523,529 of ML675616.1, read as the reverse complement.
TAGTACTATGCAGATTTTTCCATTTTTCAAACACAAATGTATTTAGGGCTATATTGTACCTATTTTGCATAGCCCTGGATAGTACTGAGCTACCCATGCTAGTGAGACCATGGGTGACATTTGAGCTTGGGAGGCAGTGACTGCAGCATCCAGGGAGCGCTCAAAAGGTAACACCCTTAAAATGAACAGCATACATCAGCCCCCATCCTGCAATGTGCCTTGCAAGTTTTACTAGCTGATACGTAGGCAGGGAAGAATCATGGCTCCAACTACCTCTTTTGGGTTCTGTACTGCATAGTGGAGGATCTTGATATTAGCCCTGTGATCTCTTGATCACAGGGGCGGCAAATCTGCCCATAACCTTATGTGAGAGTACAACACAAAGGAAGGATCGTCTTTCAGCTCTGGATTTCAGCCCCTCTCCCCCAAAGTTCACATCCAGGATTTTGGTTCAGCCTCTTCCAAGGTGGGGGCCCGCCACTTAATTTGAATTTGGATCATGATTCAGGTCATCATCATCACAGAACCTCCCAAAAGGATGTAGCCTCCTTGCACATCAAGCACCACTTGGATCAATCTCTAGATAGGTCCTTAGGACAATCTGGCTAGATGTTCAGTCTGTGTCCATCATTAGCGATATCATTGCACAACTGAAGCTTTTGGTGGCCATGTGAACTCGAGATGAGCAGCATCATTCCTTGGTAAATAGGTTTTGTAATTCCCTGGTCTTCCTCCTATTATGTCCATACCAAGAAAGCTGGTGAAATTGAACCAGTGCTGATGGAGACCCATTGCTGGGTTTGGCTACAAACATCCTCATTGCTGACCTTGTCCTACCACTTAATATGGAGCTGAAATGGCCAAGAGTTTCTCTGCCACTGAGGAAAAAATGCCCAATGAAAACTTGTGAAAGGGCCATTCCTGTATCCTAAGTGTTGGCAGAAAATGTAAAATTGGTGCCTGGAATGTTCAAACTTTGTCCAAACAGCTCAGCAGTCCTCCTCGTCAAGCCGTTGAAAAGCCTGAATGTTGATATCTGTGCCGTATCTGAAGCACAATGCTCAGAATCAGAGAAAAGAGGGTTGAAGACCATGCATTTTTGTTCTCACTAGGTTGTTTGAGCAGAGTGGCTATTGTACTTGCACCCAATACCCAAGCAAGCATTGCAGTTTTGACAGATAATTAAAGAGCAACTTATCCTGATATGGGTGCTAAATCCCCAAATGTAAGGGATGTTCAGATCTGGGATTGTTCCATTTCAGTAAAGATAAAAGATTCCAGTATTAAAAATACTAAATATAAATAATTGCACAGTTGTACATGTTTGTAAAGTAAATATTACATATACCCTCTTTGAGAGTACTTTCTCCCCTGACTGCCAAATCCCTTATTCAATCCTTGTTCAGGCAAACTCTTACTGAAGTCTACTGACAAGAGATTGAGTAAGGGGGCCCTTAGGATTTGGCCCTAACTTTTTATGGCACCATTTTCTCACAGCGGTTGTCAGGTGTTTAAAGGAAGTAGTTGCAGACATAAGGGAAGGGCTACGGAAAGTATTAGTTTATCTTTAAACCTTCCAACATTTAAAATTCTTCCAGATGTGGACATCCAAATCGGTGATAAAGATCAGTGCTGACAGGATCAATGACACACATACTTCCTTTCCTGTGAATCTCAGTTCAGGCATGTGATGACACACACACACACACAAATTTATAATCCCTCTATCGGTGCAGAAGTTTTAGTATATTCATCTTTCTTGGGCATTGCAGGAGTACCAAAAGAGTAATTTTAGTTATTTAGACAGCATGGGTCTCTCACACTTCCTGTTTGTGTGGGCACTATTTTATGCCTTTTAGTAACTGCATCTACATTTTTAGTAATGAGCTGTGAGTGCAAGTGTTGGTTAGTTCTAGCCCAAATTATCCAATGTGGCTTCTACTTTTGGGTTCCTCAAATATTGGATGCTGAATGCTCGAGAGACTTAGGGCTTGATTTCTGAATCTCACCTCCCCTGTGGGTGTTCAGCTCAGGCCCTAGGCGTTTCAGATAGCGCAATCATAAACTGCGACATCCTAAATTAGAGGCCTCTGTTGAACATTTGGATCAAAATGATGTTTGTATGTGCATAAGAAGCTGGTCTGCCCCCCTTATGAGCCAGGGGCCCTGAGGTCAGCTGTCAGCTCTTCAGTTGTCAGACCAGCTGAAAAGGGAGTCAGGTGTTCCCTACAAAGGGCTAAGAGAGCTCAGTTGGAAGGGGAATTGTAGAAAGGAAGTAGGTTTCTGTGGCTGGTCCTAGAATTGGAGATAGAGGAGCAAAGGGAAAGGCTTTGGGGTCCCTGAAGCCTGTGCTGGTCAGAGGAATGGTGTTTTGTGTTACTTTGAGAGTTTTGTGTTTGAATTAATAAACTGTGCTCTGAGACATGGGCCTGAAATAAATTTTGGGCATGGCATTAGTCCTTCCTGGGATAGTTTATAATGTGTTAGCATTTATCACAGATGTCTAACTACTGTTGGTTCCTGCATATTGCTGAGAAAAGGGGAGAAAAATAAAGGAGAAATGGGTGCATGGAGGGGGAAATGAACAGAACACATAGGAATGAGAGGAAGACTGAAAGGAAGAAGAAAAATTAGACAGCTAATTACTGCCTCAGATAGAGTCAAGATCAGGACATAAAATATGTCCTTGTTTTAACCTGGCACATAATCAGTTTCTCACAGCAGTGTGTGATAGTGTGGGATCATGGATAAGAAGGGATAAGGCCCATAAGACAATCTCTATTAAGATGTGAACAACTCTACAAAGATGTTTGAGAACTTCTGTTCTAGTGCTCCGTCCAGTCTGTATTTATATGTGTCGATCTGCACAAGGCTTCCGTTGCTGTTTTCTAGCCCCCATTACTGAACTGGCACTCTTCTCTACAAATGGTTAAGCTGGTCCAAATTTTTCCAATTCAATATTTGATTTGATTTTTTTTAAGCGGGGGAAACTTGTCATAAAAAATTGTCCTTTTTTTGACCAACTACAGAGTAGGTCAACCTTCTTTTGTGTGTGTGTGTGTGTGTGTGTGTGCAATATTTGAAACTTTTCTTAAATTATAAATTTTGAAATAAAAAAAAAAAAGGGATTTTTTTTCAATTTTCCTCCCTTTTTCCCCTTCCAGGTCTAGCAGATCATTACTGGGAGTATGTCCTGATTTAAGCTTTACTATTCTGCCTCTGTCATTTTTTTCTACAGAATAGCCTAAAAACTACTACAACTAATTATTAATATTACTTTAAAACAATTTATATTAATGATGAAGTCAAAATCAATGGTCACATCTAAGGGAACAGAATTTATCAAAACCAAAGACTGCAAGATACAGCAAGACTCAGAAACAGTAGATTTAAACAAAATGTGTCATCATCATTTAGTAGTCAACAAAAGAAAAGCACTCAGCTATTTATGAAGAGTTGATGTCTCAGAGAGATCTCCACCTACACATGGAAATATTGCCAAACAGCAGGAGCGCAGAATGTGAGAGACAATCAGGAAATAGACAGTCTGGGCACAATGTTATCTCAGAGAAACAGAAGAGGTATATATAAAAAGAGGTAGGTAGAAGTCTGAGCTGTCAACATAAGGGAGGGTTGAAAGGATAATTTAAAACATCCTGAAAGGAAAATACAGAAAAATAAAATATGGGATAATGGTCATTGAGTAAAAATAGAAGCATATAATTAAAGAGACTCTTACTGTGCCAGGCCGGGGGTATGGGATACGTCCTTCATATTGTACCCATCGATGATCCACACTTTCTTTATGAGCATAAGGGCCATTAAAAACAGCTCTGATGTCAGCCATGCTGTACACACAGACGGCAGAGCCCTTAAACACAGAGCTGAAAAAAAATGAAGCATGTTTAGAAGCACATTTTTACATTTTCAGTACAGGCCTGATCCAAAGCCCACTGAAGAGAGATAAAAGACTTCCCTATTTTTGATGGACTTTGGATCAAGTCCCATATCTCAGAATCATTATAATTGAGGGTGGTGCTAATTATATACAGTATAGATTACAACTTTGGCCTGATAAACGCTAATACATAATATAATTGTAAATTAGCATTTAAAGCTTTGGTCTGCTGGAGCCTAGGTTTGTTAACCTTTTGTGTTACCTGTCAGCTCTGTGTTCTTGGGGAACCAGGGTGCAGTATTCAGCCTGTCTGACTCATGAAGGACTCCCACTCCTACCCTCTGCTTGAACCAGAACCAATCAGAAGAAAGATTTACAAAAGTCAATCAGAAGGCCGTGGGAGACACACTTAAACACCTCTGGACAAGGGTGACAGGATAAAGGCAACTCCCCCAGCATTTGCATTGAAGATGTGACAAGGAAACATCTCCATTAGCATACAGAATGGAATCCAGAGATTCCAAGCCAGGGACTGCACTGAACTCTGGGACCATACAAGCAGGGAAGCACTGCATGATGGGGGATCTCTGCTCCCAATGTTAATGAACCCATGCATGCACACCAGCAACTCAGCAAATCAGACCAATTCTAGTAATGAACCCTCTATTGGTATCCAAATGCAAAATCTGCCTACTTGCATTGTGAGCTCCCTCAAAGGAAAACTGCCCATAGCCAGGAAGAATCAGGTCCTATTGTCCATCCTAAACAAAAGGACTCTGGTATATTCCCTTGAGTCATCATTTACCCATAAACAACTCTAGTGATCTCCCTGGAACCACTGTTTCTTCCCTACAAAAACCCCTACCCAAGTTCAAAACTCTGTTCTGATGTCTGGATTCAGAAGCTCCATCAATTCCACGGGGATTAAATCTTTTCCTGACCGATTGTGTTGGTGGCTCTGCCTGTCTCCAGCCGGCCAGACCCTCAGATACAGCAGTCACCTGGGACCCCTCCCCCCTGACTGGTTGAAGCCTCACAGAGTGGTCAGATCCCAATTCTCGCTCTCTCGCTCTCTCTTTGTTAATCCATGTATAAGCTTTCTAAACCTGACTTTTGTAATCAAATTTAAGCTAGATTTAATATTGTAACTGCTTTGCTTGTTTGCTCTCCTTATAGGACTACTACTATTATTATAACCTATATACCTAGCAATAAAATAACTTTTATAATCAAGCTGGTTGCCAGACACTCTCCAAACTTTGTTTACTCTTTCGTGTTCTCAGCTTCCTTATCTTGCTCTGCAGCAATGCTTCTCTTACCTAAGCTAAAGATCTTTGTAACGCCCAAAAATCCTGAGGGGTTTCCTCATAAGGGGGTTTACTACCAGAATAATTGTAATGTGAAAGAGGGGAGAGGGACATGCTGAACCTGTGGCATATAAGGGTGGTAGTTGAAAATGCTGTTTGACCCAGCCTGCTGTGTCCAGGGACATATAAAGGGTCTTCTTGAGAGTGCTGATTAACCCGGTCTGCTCAGATGCGCTCTGTTAATCTGTGAATGTGTGTGTGTATATGTGGGTGTTTATCTGAGTCTGGGGCTGGATGAACCCAGCCCTGAGAAATTTAGGTCCTGCAGTTCCACTGGGAGGGGATTTGCAGAAAGGGGAAGTAAAGCTCCATGTGAAAACACAACACAAGCAGTACGTACATTGATAGAATTACAACACACACACCCAGGAAAATAACCTTAAAAATGAGTGCACCCCAAGGTAATGAGCAAATCTAGTAACATTTGGCCATCTTTTATCCTGGTGGATGAAGGGATGCAGAGACCTCTTATATCCTTATTATGATTAGGACTTTTGGGTGTGAATTATAGAAATGAAAGGACCGTCCATTAAATTCTGATTGCATTTGATGTTCTGTATTTTAATTCTTCTACAGACAACCAGAGTATTGCAGAGGAATGTGTTAGGAGCATTGTAAACCAAAAATGAATAAATAAAATGTTATGTGTCTTTTCTAACAACGAAAGTTGAATTATCTAACCAAAACCAAACCGTAGGCAAATGTGGTAATCTGATACTTTGTGTGACAAAATGGACAGCCATTCACTTCTGGATAGCTTCAATTGCTATGCAGTCTTCTAGGGCAAGATCCCATAACTGTGTTCAATTTTTGTTCATTTGTTTTCTCAATTTTATAAAGGTGTCAAGAGGCTTTGTGGCATATGGCATTGACCCTATCAATATTGGTTAATAATTCATTCTATTTTTATAGATGACATTGACAGTGTCTTTCATCCTTTGGACACTGGACTGAGACCCAAGAGATCTGTGTTCTACCCCTGGCTCTGCCACCAACCAGCTGTGTGACCTTGGACAAGTCAATTCACTCCTCTGTGTCACTCTCCCGCCACCACACCCTCCCCCCTTTGGTTGTTCTCTTTAGATTATCAACTCTTCAGGACAAGGACTCCCTTACTATGTGCCTGCCCTGTGTCTAGCACAATGGGGCCCTAGTCTCAGTCAGGGACTCTATGTGCTACTGTAATACAAATCAATAATAATAAAAACTAATACAAACTGATACGGAAACTCTTATCTAGAATGACTGCATCATATCCTATCTGCAGTAAGTAGATTACATGACACACATTAACCACATTAACCATTATTAAAATTGGGAAGTCAACCATGCAAAAGTAGGGAAATGTCCTCTTCAGAATTAGATGCCAGGGGAAAATGTGACCCTGCACATACCTTGTAGTAGTGAAGACTCCGTACACTAGTGGGTTTATTTCATCTCTTGTGGAAAGTAAGAATACATCTTCTGTAAATGGAAAAAGTTTCTTTTTATTAAACAGCCTATAAACATTGACATATTTACCACCCTATCATTTGGAGCTTTGTAAACATAAAATTAATCCTTATGTTTGTTTGATTTTGAATTTTTGTCCTGTGAATTGTGCTGAGTTTCTGATTTCCACCATCTGCTGTTTTCCATCTGGAATCAGCTTAACATCTCCCCAAATAGAAAAATCCTAGTAAAAAGAACAGAACAGAATTCTGGTCACACTTACATCAGCTGTAAATCAACAGTAAAGTCAAAGGAGTTGCCTCCAGGATAAAACTGGTGAGGATGAGATCTGAACAAGAACCTGAGTTTCTGTAAATCCCAAACCCAATACTGATTAGTATTGAAATAGTAATGATCAGTTCAACTTACGTAGCTCATCAAAATGTGTGTCTGCTCCCTCAGGCCCAGGTATCGAGCACACCAGTCTTGCTTTCAGGAAAGTTGTCCACTTGTTTATTAGGCTCCGTTGACCCCCCATATCATTCTAATTAAAAAGAAAAAGTTCTGCTTAACGATTATTAGATTAAAATAAAACACTTTTACATAAGCATCAAAACTATCTGCTGATCTTATTCTGAGCAGTGTTTTACAGGCCATGTTTCTAATCCACCGTTTCCATGTTTCACGTAGAAAATGGATTAATGGGAAATGTTTAACATGAACATGTATCAAGATGATGATAACAGGTGCAGGAAGACCTGCTGCATTTAAGGTTGCATAATGGTTTTCTTTGTGACCCCTTTTTTAGTTGCTCATGGCCTTGGGACTTTCAGCTTTGGGGACGAAATTTCAATGGTTTGGTATTCCAATTGTGAATGTATTCTTTAACTCTTTGTGTTGAAAACAAAAAAGAAAGAAAAAAAGCCTTGTTTGAAAAAATAAACTAAAAAGATTTTTCAAAGTTTGAGCAAAACTGAAACTTTCAACCCCCATCCTTTTTCTTTTTAAGTTTATTTGTTCAAACTAGCCATTTTTCAGCACAAAGAGAGTAAAATAATGCATTTTCCCCCTTATACAAAAATCTGTTTGCAAAGTTTATTTGAACACATCTGAAATACCCAAAGCCACACCTCTATCAGCCATGTGGTCTCTTGTTGTCAAGAGAGAGTCATTCTGCAACCAGTGGTTCTCTAGGAATTGTCTTACAAACAGAAAAATGGTGCCGATCATTTGAAGTGGAGGTCCCAAAGGCAAATTAATTTACCTACCAATGGACATACATGCTGTGCTGTTTGTTATGTGTACACAGTTCTCAGGGAGGTATGTGGGAGGGCAAAATTTGGTCCTACATCCTTGTTGAAACCTACATCCTTGGTGAAACATCCCTCTAAATTCCATTCTAGCTCATTTCCCCTGAGTTATACTTATGGCACTACCAGATGATGCTCAAAGGTTTGGAGATTTTCTAAAGTATCGAGCATAAAACAATGGGACACCATAACCAAAACTGTTTCTGAAATATTAATTGTTTAACACAATGTACTCATCAATTGTCAAAAAATGAAAAAAAAAAAGGAGCTGATTCTGGACCGAAGTTTTAAATTTTTAAGGAGTCAACTGTAAGCACTTACTGACTGGATGATAACTATTACAGACATCCAGGAGCATGGTCTTAAATGTCAAAGTTCACTTCACAAGGAGTTGCTTTTCTCTCCTAATGCATTCTCAGTAACTAACTGTTGACCTCTCTTTTTTGTGTATTTGTTCCTTTTAAATATTTTTAGCTCATTTGCTAACATTTTTTGTTAATATATTGCCTTTTGAATCAAAGTTCTTACAAGAACTGTCACCTCTCTGCTTAATGTTCTAAAGTCCTCCACAACGTGCAGGTTTGCATCTAGCCAACAGATTTACTATACAGGTGTCAAAATTAGCAGCCTTAAGTGAGTAGCAAAGTATGTTCTGTATGTGTGTGTTCTGTTCAGAGGTGCAACAGCTGAACATTCTGGCACAAGTAACCAACTACAAATAAACAGTAAATAACTCTGAGCTTTTCATGCACCTAGCAGTTCTGTTCACCTAAATTACATCTATCTTTTAAAAACCAGAGTACTCTTATTAGCTCACAAATGGATGCTGCACATTTTCAAAAGACCCTGAGAAGTTTCTAAAGGTCTGTCTGGGGCTTGGGGTGGTGGTGGGGAAGCAATGGTTATTGGGAGTGTTTTGGAAAAAAGACAACATTAAAGAGAATGTCTGACCAGATGAGAGTAGAATCTAGATATTCTGCTGTTATTACAGACTGGAAATTACATACATGTGGCTCAACAAGCTCTTAAGCACCAACTTAATATTAAGCACATCAGTAATCCCACTGAGTTCCTAAAATTATGCACATGCTTAAATATTTTGACCGAGACTTCAGCAAGCCACTGACCCTATGCTATGCATTGCCAATAATATTTTATTTCACATACAGAAACAAGGAGGAAAGTCAGCATCTCATGACCTGCCAGCTCTCCATGGACTATCATCAAGTGCTCTAAAAACTTTCTAGTACACAAATTAGCAATGAAGAAGACCATCCACTCCTTTCTATTCGTAACATCCTCTTTCCTCCAGCAGCAGCTCCTATCCTCCTGGCACCTCTGGGTGAAAGAGGCAGTCGGAGACATGGGGGAGTGGTTGTTTTTGAAAACATCAGTATATAGCTAACACTCCGCTCTACGCCTCTTTTCCATCATATCTGAATGATGCAGTTTCTTTGCCTTTCTAATGCCTGCTCTGATAGCTTCCTGAAAGAGACTGAGCTTGAAAAGTAAAAATGGGGGTGTCGATTGAAAGGGGGCAGGAATTGATACAGGTTGTAACTGCCCTATCTGGTGGTGGAATGAGCCCTGCCGATGCCCAGGAGAAGTCACAGTCTAGGAGTAGCTTTGGTCACTTCTCTGCCCTTGGATTCTCAGGTAGCAACAGCAGCAACCACTGCTTGTGATATCTGTGCTTAGCTGAGTAAGTACGGCCTTTCCTCTGTGATGCAGACTTCGCCACAACTCTTCTAACTTCATCAGCCCTGGAAATGTGCTTGAAAATTTCAGCCACAACAGAACATCCTGACCCACCTACGGACAGGAGTGCATTGGCATGTAGTGCCTTGCGAGGTACATAAGCTTCCCATTTAAATGTATTGCATTGGTTCCGACCTACAAACCTGTGCCTAATATGGGAACGCATTGCCTTAAAAAATGCCTAACTTCCTATTCAATCCCTGCAACATCTGAGAACATCTGAGGCACTTTTGCTGACAGTCCCAAGAACTGAAGGTAGGGAGCTTTTGGTGCAGGATCCCCAATACATCATAGCATCTTTGCAGGTCTATAGAATCCTGTTCAAAGCACTTCTTAGCCAAACATCTGCTTGAAGCTGCAGTGGCACATGGTAAGTGGGGGGGAGGCATTTTATTCTGTTTGTCTTTTGTGGATGGTTTGATTTAATATCTCACTGCACTGCATTGCAGGTGCTCCAAATGCTACCTCAGTGAGTAGCAGGTCACTATATTAACAAAACCTTCAGAGACTAGGTCAGCAGTAATCGGGAAGAGGGTGAAAGAGAAGGGATGGGAGTAGTGACAGGAGAGACAAAATTACGAAGTACAGGAGGAAAAATCCAGGAGAGGAGGAGACTATGCAGGTAGGAGAATAACAAGAAATAACTTGAAGGGGGGAGATAATCAATCAGATCCTCAGCATGTGTAAACCAGCATAGCTCCATTGATTCCACGGGAGCTACCCTGATTCACATCAGCTGAGGACGTGGCTCAACATTCCTAAAGAAATATGGCCTGTGGGAGTAAAGTAGTGAACAAAACAAAGGGGCTTTCCCCAAGAGAAATCGATAGAGCGGGATGCAGAAGAATAGAGACTGCCATGAGCTGAGACAATGGCAGGAGATGATGGGACAGGATGAATTTAAGTGTATGTGTAGAGAGGAGGAGGGGCAGGCAGAACCCTCTAGTTTTTCATTCTAAAAACACGGCCTGACCAGTCACGCCACATGAGCAGGCCAAAGGTATCTGAAATCTTATCTCTAAGCATCACTGTCTATAGCTCCTGAGCACACTGGCTTAGTCGTGTTTACAATAAACTTTGTTACGCTGCAGAAGAAGGCACTTAAAGCTGCATATTTCTTTCTCTATATAAATAAAGATGTAATTAGCACTTACTGCTTCATAATCTCACAAGTTGTAACAGGTACCAGTACTTCCTCCTGAAATGCCTTCTTCTGTAATATAAAGAAGTGCCTGAAACTCTGCTACTTATGTGTTTCTGGGAGTTAGAGGCAATTTTAGATACACTGCCAACTGGAAAGCAGATAGCTTACCTCGAGCCATCAGTCTGTTATAGTGAGCCTAAAAACAAACAGCGCACACAAACTAACTAGTGAAAATGGAAGCCTATTCATTACACTTTTAAAAAAGTTAAATTAATATATTGTAAGACCAGAAAGGACCACTGTGATCATGTAGGTTGAGCTCCTGCAGTACACAGGCGGTAGAGCTTCCCCAAAATAGTGCATAAATTTTAGAAAAAACATCCACTCTTGATTTAAACATTGCCAGTGATGGAGAATCCTCCACAACCTTTGATAAGTTGCTCTAATGGTTAATTGCCTTCAGTATTAAACATGTATGCCATATTTCCAGTCTGAATTTGACTTACTTCCACTTGGTACTGTACATTAAAGATATGGTAACTATATTATAGATGGTCAAAAAATTGGATAGAACGATTTTCTGTCTTTAAAATACAGTTTCAATGAAATCAAGATGTTTTGCTGAAACGTGTCAATTGCAACAAAATTTTCAATAGGAAAAAGTCAAAGCTAACTCTTTCAGTCTTTTCTTTTTGTTTAAACAATGTTGAAATGCTTCACTTTGACTCTCGTTTCAATTAATTTCATTTTGACTTTTAAAATATAAATTTTAATATATATTACATTATAATTATATGATTTTTATATTAGCAAAGTGATTATTTTTATCCTATCCATAATAAATATTTCAACTTTATCTAAGTTAAGTGTTTCAATGGTAAACTGATTTTTTTTTATTTCTTCCATGAGATATTTCAGCTTTTTCTTATGGTTTAGAACAAAACCAAATTTTTAAACATTCGAATTTTCTGTGGAATGGAAATGCCAATTTCTACCCTTCTCTAGTGACTATTGAAATATTTGAGGCAACTTGGAAATTACTACAGGTGTACAAGGAAATCTAGATGCCCCTGTGAAATCAAGAAGGCATGCTCTTCAAAAGACAAAATATAAAATTTGTATAAGAGATTAAGGGCTGAGTCCTGCAGATTTTATGTGAATAGTTCTACTGCTGGGCAAATCATATGTCAACAAACTAAAGGTCTGATTCAGCTCTCATTAAAGTGAATAGAAAGACTCCCATGGATTTTAAAGGGAAATGGATCAGGCTTGAAAATCTTAGTCATAACTGACACAATTAAGAACTATTGCTTTTTTGTACTGAGTTCATGCTAGAAACTGCAACTGATCTTCCTCGTTCAGACCAACATCAAAATGTAAATGATGCTTTGCTTTCCAAACCTTTGCTTTCTGTCTGCTAAATTAATATGTCTCTTTCTGATTAAAAATAAAAATAATTCTTTCTGATCTGCAACTTGGAAGTACCAGAACAAAACAGATATTTCTTCTAAACCATCTGGTTATAGATAAGTTATCTGAGTGTTAACTCTTTTTGCAAGTAAAAGCTATCACACCACTATTGATCTAGGAGGGTATGGATTAAAAATAAAATTAAATGGGACATTTTCTGCAATCAGTTTAAGGAAATATTGCGATGATATTAATGTAGCTGAATCAAAATGCACGGATACGTGCTTTGGAATGCACTACACAGGAAAACAGATGGCAGAACCGAAAAAAAAAATCTGCACCTTACAAATTCTTAATCTCTCATTTCGGTTGTAAGTATCATTGAATGCAAAGAAAGAAAATGCAGGTTTTGGGGGGGAAACCAGTAAATATTGAAGATGTCAGGAAATGTAATACATAAAACTTTAAAGACAGCAATTATCCTGAACACCTGCATAAATCAAATCAGACAATGAATGGAATTCAAAGAAGGAGGCTATTAATTAGTGCCTGTGGCAAGATGCAAAAGGACCATCCAAATTGAATTCCTGGCATGAAGGAAAGGAAATACCAGCAAACAAAGAAAAAAGAGGTGGAACTGCAGAAGATCCTGGAGCTCTAGCTAAGTGATAGATCCCCCCAAAACAAATAAAATCCCAAGCAACAGAGAGAGCTACATTATGGAAAAGTTTCCAGCAGACCAATAAATGTTTATCAAGAAACTGACAACATTCTAATGTCAATGAACTTATGCCTCCAAATAACAGTTCCTTTGTGGCTCCCTAAGTATTACTGCCTGATATTTGTATTACAGCAATGTTCATCTGTGCTAGGTACTAGCCAAGCAGAAGAAGACACAATGCCTTCCTGCAGGAGCTTTTTATCTCAAAGTCTGATCCAAAGCACATTGAAGTCAATGGGAAGACTCCATGATTTCAGTGGGCTCTAGATCACGCCCTAAGAAGATATGCAACACAGGAAGGGTGGGAGAGAGAGAAAGATACAATAAAAATATACACGTTTAAGCAAGATCTGAGTGTCTGAGTGGCTCTCCTCTGCTCAGCCAGCTGAAAGGGGGGGGGGGCACTTTACTTGCATGGGCTCTCTATCTGCAGAAGTACACCTAAGTGCTGAGCATGATGGGAAATGGTCAGTCTGTCTGGCATTGGGTTACAAATCCTGTTAGTGTTAACTGAAGGAGTAATGAAATGTCCTTCGATGGTATGAAAAAATGGCAGCAGATCTGTGTTTAGCCTGTTCTGATGAAAGATCCACTCTCATCTAAACAGAACTCAACAAATGTGGTGTATGAATGCTAGCAAGCAGGGAGGGGTGGGTCTGTTCTTGCTAAGGCTGTATTAGTCCTGACTAAGGGCTACCCTTAGGCACAGATTGACTAACTCATCCCACTGTTAAAAGGTAGAATTAATTATTCTTTTTGGAGTCTTTTTATTTTGTTAAAGAGCAACGACTCACTGCTCTTCTGTCAGCTGGATCTGTCCAAGACTTGAAGAAGAGACAGAGCTCCTGTGTCAGCAGGGGGGTTTCCCATAGACCAAGAGCTGAAGTCACTGGAATTGAAGTTGCTGGGGAAACTGGAAAACTCTAAGGGACAAGAAGCAGAAGGATCCCGCAAGCAGCAGGATCCAGCAGAGGGGGCTGGTTGAGTCCTACAATGGAGATGTGGACATTGCAGCTATGATGCTCGGCAGGGCAAGGGAAGGCGAGAAGGGAGAGGTGAAGGACATGCCCCACGTACTCTGGGGTGGGATGTGTTCTGCTCATTATGTTTATGAATTCTGTTTGAACTGTTTTCCCAAACTAGTGCTGTGTTATTTCCCTCCTTTATTAAAAGGTAAACTTTCTGCATTCAGATTCTGTGCTTGTGAAACGGGAAGTGTTTTGGGGGCACCGAGGGGACAGCGTGGATTTTTCTAGGTGACTGGGTGGGGACTCAAGCCAGATCGGTGTTGTATCACTGACAGGAATTCCTAAATATAGAACCCGGCCCTTGCTGCTGCCGCCTCTGCCTGGCAGAAGAGTTCCACATGTATAATTAAGAGGAAGGATGGCCATGTGATTTAGACACTGGACTAGGCCTTGAGAGATCTGGGGTCAGTCCATGGCTCCCTGTGTGACTTTGGGCAAGTCACTTTCTCTCTCTCTCTGTGCCTCAGTTTCCCATGGGGATAGTTCTGTCTTGTATATATGTATATACTCCTTGGGGCAGGGATGGTTTCTCACTATGTGTTTGTACGGTGCTTAGCACCATGGGCCCCAATGTTGGCTGGGACTGTTACACACTATCATACTACTATTATTAAAGAACATTTTAAAGAATATTAGCGAATATTCTTGGAGGAAGCCCTTCAATATGTCAGATCCCTAAGGGGTCTCACTCTTCCTTCAGCATAGGCCACTGCCCCTGTGACTGAACCAGTGGGGCTTCAGCATTCCTGCTTCACACTATGGGAACTGTTCGGCAAGTCCAACTGAGACGGACTCCTGATACAGACTCGTCCACTCTTCAGGGATTAGCGCACCACATTTGCATTGCCAGTCTAGCAATGTTTTCAAAACAGTTGGGTATATTAGTCCACTGGAACACAGCCTAGGAAGTCCTTAGATTAACACAGAGAAATGAGGTTAAAGCATAGACCATTCTGGTCAGCCCAAAGCGCCAGCCAAGCTGTAGTGAACTCCACTTTCAGGTTGTGAGTGTCTCTCTCGGGCCTGGTCTACACTAGAGAGTTTTGTCGACATAACAGTGCTGTGTACACACTGCCATCACACGCCCGCTGACAAAACTGCACTGGGTTTTCGACAAAATAAAACCACTTCACCGAGAGTCAAAGGGCTTTTGTCCGCAGAGCTAGGCCAACGTAGACACTGCATCACCTTGCAGCGGTGGAGGGGCTGCTATTCTTGACAAGAAAGCCGGAGTGGCTGGTTCCCACTCTCCGCTGCTGCAAGCTCAGGGCAGCTGGTTCCTGGCTCCCAGCTGTGCCTGGCTCTCACCAAGACCAGTTTGCCACGTGGCTTCCCGGAACATGGGTGGCAGCCGCCCGGCTACCAGCTGCACACTGGGATCAGCCAGGACACTAGCCTGCCATCTGGCTGTGAACTGAGACCAGGCGGGATGTGGGTGGCTGCCGCCCAGCTCCCAGTTGGGACTGTGAAGTGGGAGGAGTGGGCAGCACGCAAGGGAGCCCATGGGTCTCTCAGCTCCCCACACTGCCCCTTAGGTTGGTGGCAGTGCTCCTAGTGAGGATGCACTCCACTGACCTAAGGATAGCAGTGTGTACAACGGTGGCTGAAAGTTGACATTATTTCAACATATTTTTCTAGTGTAGACAGGGCCTCCGTCTCACCTTCTTAGTCAGTTCTCAGATGAGAAAACTCCCAGCTTCCTCCAGAAGCCAACACTTATCCCCTACCTCAAACCTTCCAGTACTTTGTTCTCAAGCTGGGATCTCTTCTCTCCTTCCCTGCTGAGAGTCATTGAGGCTTGCACTATCTCTCTGGATCCCTGGTTGATCCGGGTCAGTTTCAGCCAGTTCCTTAATAACTCTATTAATTCTATCCAGACAGGGAGGTGACACATACACACATCTTTCAGCCTGCCCTGAGAGCAAACTTAATCCTTTTCTCCCCACTAGGTAGCCATACAAAGTATAGGGGAGAAGCGGGGGATCCATAAAAAATATTTCAAAATTCCTACTTTGTCACACTCCCTTCAGCACACCCAGACAGTTCTGCCTCCTACCCACCCCCTGGGGGTGTCTGATCTCTGACCCAGAGGGTGCAAGAAAGATTTTCCAGGCAGCTATGCCAATGTCTAAAGTGGAGGGAGGGGACACCTTGAACTCTCCTCCTCCCTGCTAATTATTGTATGTAGTGCGGTAGTGCCTGATGGTCCCATTGTACAGGGAGAGAGAGTCCCCACGATGAAGAATTTACAACCTAACCAGACAACACAGACAAAGGTGGGAGGGGAAACGCAAACACAGAAGTGAAGTGATCTGCCCAAAATCCCATAGAAGGTCAACCACAGAGCCAGCAACGAACTTAGGCCTCCTGCCTTCCCATCTAAACCCCCATCCGCAGGACCATGCTGGCTCCACTATCTGGTCCTGAGCAATACTGTTTGTCATAAAAAGCACAGGCGAGGTTAAGCAGTGGGTTTAACTGCCTAAAATGATATAGTATGGCCTCAATCATTCAATGAGCACAAAAACAGGAGTTCACCCTTGTAGAATCATTGCAGGACTGGGGCCAATTTTAGGAGCTCCTTGTTTAAGGGCTATTGCTAAATTCGACTTGATGGAGAAAGATGTATTTCTGGATATCAATATATTTCTAGATTTGAAAACATGTCTTTATCAGGAGTGAAAACTACAGCGGCAGGAAAAGTGAAAGGAATTCAGTTTGAGCAGGCCACGTCACCTATGGAAATGACCTCTGTCTGAACTGTGTGTGGGAGACACTACTATTTTAGCTTTGAGTTCCTGCCCCTCTCACAGATTGGCTGTTACTTCTTTTAGAGATGTAATTTACTCACAACAAATGTGCAGAACTATTACATTCACCATGAAAAACTCAACTCTCATTTTAGAAAATATTTTCACATCACATGCAGAGATTCTACTGAGTTATTTTTGGATATGTCCCAAAACTGGAAAGCCTAACCATACAGTAAGGAGTCCTCTGGAATGGTTACCATGCATACCAGAAAAACAGAGATCAATAGGCTTAGGTGAAGTGACACAGATTACAATGGGTGTGTGTATTTTGGGAGACAAGTAAGCATGAATCAAAGCTCTAACAAACAGCATGTTCTTGGAGGCGCCAGGAACACTCGTACTCATGTTGCAGTTCCACAACAGGGCTTCTGCCAACATTTGATGCATTCTCAAAGACTGCATAGAGACAGAGTGACATTGCCAGCAGTTATGGCTAATTCCCGATGACAAAGCAGCTACGCAAAAGGCATCAGGAGATGGTAGAAATGGATTCCTGGTAATAGTGTTAACTGTTCTACTAGGAAAACATAATAAGCCAATCAGGAATTGATAATAATGCATCTGTCTCTCCTTTAATCTCCTCCATATCACCCAGCTTCATAAAATACTGACATTTTTATTTTGGTTTTGATAGAAGGAAGTCATTGGCTTCATCTAAAAGCCTCTTCAAACCTCATTAGTGGTTGTGTATTACAATGTTGTTTCCTCTGAGAGAGGATAGTCTCATATGAAGTGGATGATACATATTGAAGCAAGGTGCAAAATGAGAATTGAAGCAGACTCTAGCAGAAACATTGCGTACTGTCCGCTACACCCTTGTAACTACTTCTCACAGTTGTGTGTCAGTTCTAACTCTCTTCTGTATCATTTTCCATATTCTTTCTTCCAGGTCACTGACGATTAGTGGCAAGAAAACGAGGCTAATTCATTGTCTGTGGCACTCTGTTTGTCAATATCTGTTTACCTCTACTCTCCTCTCTGACTAGCTTACTCAAGCTTGGTCTACACTAGCAATTTATATCGCTATAGCTCAGTCTCTTTGGGGTGTGAAAAATCAGTTATACCGACCGAACTCCCGGTTTGACATTCCCATGTTGAGAGGAGATGCCCTTCCATTGGCATAGAAAATATCTTCACTGAAACACTACATCTGTGCCACTGCAGCCTTTTAAGTGTAGACAAGCCCTCAGCCACAAGTTATCTAATTATAGCCAGTTAGTTATTAGCATCAAGGGTTCAGCAATGCCATTGGTCTGGTCAAGCTTAGTGACTTCAGTGGGGTTTTCAAGTGAGCAAAAGGTGATTGCAGAACTGGCCAAGTCTTTTAGTCAGCACTCAGTCAAAAGCCTTACTGAAGTTCAAGCATAGCTGGCTTATGCTTTATCCCAGTCAGCTCTCATAGCGAACCTACTCAAAAAAGCCAACCACATGTCTTTGGCATGGTCACTTCTTTATAAATTCTTGTTCACTGTCTTTGACCAGCCTCTACGTCTCCCAGCATTCACTTGTTTGGTCTCCAATACATAATTAAAATAAATTATTTAGTGTAAATAAATAAAACCTATTAAAATGACAGAGCAAAAAAAAGATCTGCAAGTCATAAAATGTGGCACACTTGTTCACAAAATTACAGAACAATGTGGTGACTAGATGAGTCATGCAATGCAGTGTCCAATAGGAGACCTGGGTTTAAGTGGCTTATGTAGTTACATTCTGAACTGTTCTTCTGAAGAATCTCAAAGAAGTAGGCAAAGCAGTGCTGGGATATGTTGGTCTCTTGCCTAGCCACAAGGCCACAGTGTTCACAGCCACAGGAGGTAAATTTGGAGAATGAAAACACAAGATGAAAGTGTAGATGAAACCTTCACAATATCCCTTAGGACAACCAGCACCCTGAGTCATTACCACAGAGCGAATGACAGCCTTCTTAGCAAGCAGCAGCTCAGCTTGAGCCACAAGCAGTGGACAGCCAATTATTCAATGGCTGAAGCTTTCTTGCAGTAAATGAATGAATGGATAATAATGACAGAGCTACTTTTATGATGTTAGAAAACTGCCTAGGAGAACAAGGTTTGGGGAAATTTGGGACTGGGTGTGCGTTATGGTCACCTTGCAAGCAGTAACCCAGGCTGGTAGAGATCAAGGAGTGTAGCTGGTGTGTGGCTGCCAGGGTCAGAGTTGCTGGACCAGTGTTGCAGTCATATACAGACACTCCGGGTGTGACCTGCATGATTGTTGCTGACTGCGAGCACCCCAGGCTGGGAGCTATAGCAGCATAGCGCTGGGAGGCACTCAGGGTTACAGGGTAAGAGGCGTTACAGCCCCACACTGGCCTGGATTGCATCCCGAACCTTGTCACAACTATACCAGCTCTTCTCTTTCTGTAAATTTCAATAAATTGTATGTATTCCTCTTCTCGTTTTAGCATGCCTTACATTTTTGATTTAATGTTGCAGAACATAAAATTTCACACAAACTGATGATTGCAGTGCTGAAACTAACCCATGAGGGTCTGAAAATTATACAAGGCCTTCCTTTAGTCATGCCTTCACCAGAGACAATAAAATAAAACTATTGCAAAAGACCTGACCTAGCTTACAGTCAGATAGCTCAAAATCCATCAGGATTAGAAGCAAATGCTGTATAGAGCTTGCTCTGGCTATGTCCCAGACATCACACCTTAAAACGACATCATTCTGATAAGCATCTGCTTGTTGACATCTGAAAGCTGTCAAATGGTACAAACATTAGTCTGTAAGTTTGAAAGTCCATGAGATGTTGACCGCTAAAAGCCTTTGTTGCAGAGGCGCTTAGCTGGTAAATCAGCAGAAATGTTTTCAGAAGCAGGACATGCTTCTAAGAACTGGTCCTGGACCAGTGATCGAAAAAAATAAAAACATCTCCCTCCATGCCCAGCAGCATGTTTAGGGGAGATCATGGAATATAAGGAAAATATTGACCCAGTTCCAGACCCAGGGCTGATCCGGGTGGGACCCCACTAGCCACACCCTCCCAGTGAACCACTGATAACTATCTTTGAGTATGGTCATTCCACCAGTTGGGCACCATTGTCACAGGATGTCACAGTTTGCGAGTGCAAATCCAGACCAGTGAGGGGTTGTGTCACCACTAGTCTTGTAACCTTGGGTGCCTTGCAATGCTTTGCTGTTGTAGCTCCCAACCTGGGCCACTCACAGCCAATCTACTAGCATGCAGATCACACCCTGAGTGTCTGTATATGACTGCACACTGGTCCAGCAACTCTGACCCTGGCAGCCACACACCAGCCCCACTCCTTGATCTCGGCTACCTCTGCTGGATCACCTGGGGAACCATCTGTTTGGTCTCCTGCATGCTCTGTGGGAAAAAAAGAGACCTCCTCTGATGCCTGGTTTGGAGCAGGTGCCCCATCCTGCCTCATGGCATATTTATGTATTATGGTCACCAGCTCTGACATCTTCTGATCGGCTGCTGACTGATTTCACTGTGCACACAGCTCTTTTAACTGATTCTTGGGGAGCTCAGCATCTGCTTCTGATACTAGCAGCCTGTCAACAGCCCCACAGTCCCGATTTGGCTTCCACCAGCCTTGCTTAGTATTTGTAGGGTACTTTCCTTGGTCAGGAGCTGTCCCAGAGGCCCAAAAGTACTTGGTACTTTTGTCTTCTTAGGTGAAAAGAGGTAACTGGGAATTTTCTGCCCCTTCCTTTTATAGTCCAGTGAACCTCTGAAGTGGATTCTTCTGAAGGTTCCCTTTAAAGCCAAGTCTATCCAACAGTGGCGAAGGAGGCTCTGTGCTCTTTCTTCCCTCATTTGTGTTTTTTAAAATGCAAATTGTTTGGTTTCCTACTGTCTCCTCCTCCTGATGTTTTGAGGATCCTGTTTACTACTTATATGTAAACTGACATAAACACACACTCCTTTGTTTAGGATAAACCTTTTTAACAATTTTTGCCTAGGCAGGGTTCTCTGGTTTTGAACATGTGCTAATAACATCGTGCAGGGGGAATTCAAATCTTTATATATAATATTGCTACATATATTCCATCATGATAGTATTGCCCAGTGAGTTATTTGTTTTAAAGTGATACCTCACAAGGCATATTTTGTACAAAGATTATTACAGTGGTGTATAGGTTATGAATTTAGGGATGCTTTTCGTTACACTCACTTTATACTAATTTAAGCTGGACCACATTTCCCAAGTTAGCTTATGAGAATGTTATGTGGGACTGTGTCAAAAGCCTTACTAAAATCAAGATATATCACATCTACTGCTTCCCCCCCATTCATGAGGCCAGTGACTCTGTCAGAGAAGGAAATTAGGTTGGTTTGGCATGATCTGTTCTTGATAAATCCATGCTGGCTATTCTTTATGATCCTATTATCCTTTAGGTGCTTATAAACGGATTGTGTAGTAATTAGTTTCAGTATCATTCCAAATATTGAAGTTAGGCTGTCTGGTCTCTAATTCCCCAGGGTCCTCTTTATTCCCCTTTTTAAAGACAGGTCCTATGTTTCCTCTTCTCCAGTCTTCTGGGACCTTATCCATCCTCCAGGAGTTCTCAAAGATAATTGCTAATGGTTTCCGAGATTGTTTCAGCTAGTGCTTTAAGTACCTTAGGATGAATTTCAAAGAATGACAACGTGACTTTTTTACTTTACACTGACCTTAATGATCTTGGACAATTTCCATTACATTAGAATATACTGAAGTTGGCATGTAACTTTGGGAAAATATACTGAAGCTGATAAAAAACTATCTGAAAAAGAAATTCTTACCTTCCTCGTGGACTGTTGTAAGTTTGGACTTACTTTTCAAAGGAGCTTTTACCGGGTTTCTATATGTTTCTATATGCAGCTTTGCATAAAAATGATGAAATTTCCACACACAAAATCTGCTTGTGATCAATTTGCACTCGATATACATGCAAAGACTTTGTGTGTGTATGTATAAGTAAAGTTTATCATTTGGGTGCAAAGATGACAGTTTACAGAAAATGCACTAGTTTTCAAAATCTGACCCTGAATGTCTAATATATAGGCCAGATCCTCAGCTGGTATAAATTGGTTCAAACTGACTTGAAGTCAATAACAATTTACATCAGCTGAGGATGTGGCCTTGTGACATCAATGGGAAAAGGTTCCTAAAAAGTGCTTAACACATTTTCTATATTTAAAAAACACATAAAAACCAGGTAGTTTGGATTAATCTTTAATTCTGATTTTTGCTTCTCACAAATAATCCTGCCTTCAAAGAAAGCACACAAGTAGCCATGTTACACTTGATATTAGTGGGAACATTCTGGTTTCCCTAAGCAGAACAAAGAATTCCAGGTATTGCAGATAAGCTGGCGATACCTTTTTTCGTTAAAACCAAAAATAGAAAATGCCATTTGTCATGATAAATTATACATTTTGGTCTGGAAGTGACTGTTGAAAGCACTTCCCTCCCAGTTTATAATTACATCCCTGGTGATATACAGAATGCAAGTGCTATAAACCTAAATGAGCACTTTCTAGTGCTTTGGTGGCTGTGTTATTGCAAAGCATGCTTTAAGATGGTAAATATAAGAACAGTCTTCTGAACAGGACAAGTGACAGCTGTTTGACTCTGGGCAAAGAACTTCAAGTGAGATTACTGTAATCTTTTAGGTCTTGAAATAGCTGGGAAAGGAGAATGCTCTCCAAAGAAGTCTTCCCTAAGGGAGAGGATCAGTGTGAGCCTATATTGTTCAGCCAATGAATACTAGCTCAAGAGTAAGCTGTTGTATTAAAGACTAACCTGTTGTATTAAAGACACAGCCTTGTTTCATTTTTACTGCCTATTTCAATTTTAGCATGTACCTCTAACGCTAATGTGCAGGAGGAGCCTTAGGGAGACAGCGAGGGAAAGCAGGGAAGTTCGAGTTGAAGGAATTGGGATTACGCCCACTGAGCAGATCATTTAAATAGTTACTGGACTTTTGACATACAGTGGTATCTTATACTACTGTTCACATGGTGGAAGGAAGACAAAAGATTGAATTTAAGGAAAATTGTCTAGATTAGTTGAAACTTTATTAACTAACAAGTAATGCTGCAGGGCAAGTAGAACTTTCAGCCATACTAAATTAATCATAGTTGACTGCATAGGTATGGACACCTATTTCTACAGATAAATAGAGTTAGCCAACCAGTTCTGGGATAGCAGTTCAAGGCATCCAGAAAAGACACAGTTGAACCAGATCAAGGCAGTGTATGCTTTACCCATTCTTACCATATTTATACTAAGATAAGTATAATCAAGACACATGCACAAAAAGAACAAATCAGATTTGTCAAGAACATAAAATAAGAATGGCCAGTACTGGGTCAGACCAATGATCCATCTAGCCGTTTCCTGTCTGCTGACAGTGACCAATGCCAGGTGCTTCAGAGGGAATGAACAGAACAGGTCATCAAGTGATCAATCCACTGTCGCCCATTTCCAGCTTCTGGCAAACAGAGGCTAGGGACATTTCAGAGCATGGTTTTGCATCCCGGCCCATCCTGGCTCATAGCCATTGATAGACCTATCCTCCATGAACGTATGTAGTTCTTTTTTGAACCCTGTTATAGTCTTGGCCTTCACAACATCCTCTGGCAAAGAGTTCCACAAGTTGACTGTGTGTTGTGTGAAGAAATACTTGCTTTTGTTCATTTTAAACCTGCAACCTATTAATTTAATTTGATGACCCCTAGTTTTTGTGTTATGAGGAGTAAATAACACTTCCTTATTTACTTTCTCCACACCAATTATAATTTTATAGACCTCTATCATATCCTCCCTTAGTTGTTTCTCTTCCACTTGGAAAATTCCCAGTTTTATTAATTTCTCCTCATATGGAAGCTGTTTCATACCCCCATGGGTGCCCAGTACATAAAGCTAGGGAAGGTTTAACCTTCCCTGAAAGCCAGGCTGGCCCCGCTCAGACTCCACACCCTCTTGCTGCATCCTATGTGAACTTGGTGCAATGGCAGGCAGCCTTAGATGGCCTGGCCTCTCCGCTGAAGCAGCATGGACTGGCAGCCATTCCAGCAGCGGGGCTGGCCGGCTAAGGCAGTGCTGTAGCACGGCGTTGGCCTCTGGGGGGCCAGTGGTGCTCCGGGGGCTGGGGTGGACTGGCACTCCAGGGACTAGGGTGGGTCAGTGAGCCAGCTGGTCACAGGCCAGCCTAGGGGTAGGGAGGGTGGTGCTCGAGTGGGCTGGCGCTGTAGCGCAGCATGGGCCCGGGGCGCTCCAGGGGCTGGGGGCACTCAGGCTGGTGACATTTTGGGAGCTGGAGTGGACTAGCAGCCCTAGGCCAGGGTGGGTTGATGGGCTGGCCAGCCACAGGTCAGCCTGTGAGTGGGAGGGACTATCATTAGGGTGGGCCGGCAATAGGGCACAGTGTGGGCCTGCGGTGCTTTGGGTGCACTTGGGCCAGCAGTGCACTGGGGCTGGGGTGGACCAGCTGGGGCCAGCCTGGGGGTGGGGTGGGCCAGTGTTGTCACTGTGGTGCAGCGCAGGCCAGCAAGGCTCTAGGAGCTGGGGATGCTCGGGCCAGCAGCCCTCTGGGGTCTAGGGCCAGGCCGGCCATCAGCCAGCCTGGGGGCAGGTGGCCTGGCAACGCTCCAGTACCTGGGGGCATTCAGGCCAGTGGGCCATCTCTGGAGGCTGGAATGGACCAGCCAGCCTGGGGCTGGAGTAGGTGGGGGTGGTGCAGCACTGGCATGGGCACCACGGGTGCTTGGGCCACCCACCGCTGGTGCTGGGGGGCTAGAGCACTGGGGCTAGCCAGCCAGTTTGGCTGGTGTTCTCTGGCTACCTGGGTGTGGCTGTGATGGGCGAGGGGGTAGAAGGGGTGGGGTTTCAGGAAGAACGGGCAGCGCTAGGAGCTATGCTCCCCGAACTGGTGGTTCATGAGCTACCCATGTATGTACATTTCCAGTTCCAATATATCTTTTTGAGATGGGATGACCAGATGTGCACACAATATTCAACATGTGGGCATACCATGGAATTATAAAGAGGCAATATAATAGTTTCTGTCTAATTATCTATCCCTTTCCTAATGATTCTTTTAGCTTTCCTGACTGCTGCTGCACATTGAGTGGATGTTTTCAGAGAACTATCCACAATAATTCCAAGATCTCTTTCTTGAGTGGAAACAGCTAATTTAGACCCCAACATTTTTTACGTATACTTGGGATTCTTTGTTCCAATGTGCATTACTTTGCATTTATCAACATTGAATTTAATATGCCATTTTGTTGCCCAGTCACCCAGTTTTGTGAGATCCCTCTGTAACACTTCACAGTCTGCTTTGGATTTAACTATCTTGAGTAGTTTTCTGTCATCTGCAATTTTTGCCACTTCACTGTTTACCCCTTTTTCCAGATCATTTATGATTATGTTGAACAGTTCTAGTCCCAGTACAGACTTCTGGGGACCACTGTTTACCCCTTACATTCCGAAAACTGACCATTTATTCCTACCCTTTGTTTCCTATCTTTTAACCAACTACTGATCCAGGAAAGGACTTTCCCTCTTATCCCATGACTGCTTACTTTGCTAAAGAACCTTTGGTGAAGGATCTTGTCAAAGACTTTCTGTAAATTTAAGTACACTGGACATTCTTATCCACATGCTTGTTGACCCCTCTCCAAGTATTCTAGTCGATAGGTGAGGCATGACTTTCCTTAACAAAAAGCATATTAACTTTTCCCCAACAAATCATGTTTGTGTATGTGTCTGGTAATTCTGTTCTTTACGATAGTTTCAACCAATTTGCCTGGTATTGAAGTTAGGCTTACTGGCCTGTAGTTGCCAGGCACCTCTGGAGCCTTTTTTAAAAATTGGCATCACATTAGCTATCATCCAGTCATCTGATACAGAAGCTGATTTAAATGATAGGTTACATACCACAGTTAGTAGTTTTTCATTTTCACATTTGAGTTCCTTCAGAACTCTTGGGTGAATACCATCTAGTCCTGGTGATTTATTACTGTCATTTATCAATTTGTTCCAAAACCTCTTGTAATGACACCTCAGTCTGGGACAGTTCCTCAGATTTGTCATCTAAAAAGAATGACATCCTCAGCCGTGAAGACAGATGCAAAGAATTCATTTAGTTTCTCAGCAATGGCCTTATCTTCCTTGGTTACTCCTTTAGCATCTCGACTGTCCAGTGGCCCCACTGACTGTTTGGCAGGCTTCCTGCTTCTGATATACTTAAAATTGTATTTGCTGTTACTTTTTGGGTCTTTGGGTTGCTGTTTTTCAAATTCTTTTTTGGTCTTCCTAATTATATTTTTACACTTCACTTACTAGAATTTATGCTCCTTTCTATTTTCCTCAATGGAACTTAACTTTCACTTTTTAAAGGATGCCTTTTTGCTTCTAACTGCTTCTTTTACTTTACTGCTTAGCCACAGTGGCACTCTTTTGGTCCTTTTACTATGTTTTTTTTAATTGGGGATATATATTTAAATTGAGCCTCTATTATGGTGACTTGAAAAAGTTTCCATGAAGACTGCTGGGACTTTAGTTTTGGCACTGTACCTTTTAATTTTTGTTTATCTAAGTTTCTCATTTTATGGAGTTCCCCTTTCTGAAATTAAATGCTACCATGGTGGGCTGCTTTGGTGTTTTCCACCCCTCATGGATGGATTATGTTGGATTATATAAGGATTATTATGTTGTGGTTACTATTACCAAGCAATACAGCTATATTTACCTCTTGGACTAGATCCTGTGCTCTACTTAAGACCAAATCAAGAATTGTGGGTTCCATGATTAGCTGCTCCCAGAAGCAGTCATTTAAGGTGTCAAGAAACTTTATCTCTGCATCCCATCCTGAGACGACATGTACCCAATTAATATGTGGATAGTTGAAATCCCTAATTATTATTGAGTTTTTTTATTTTTATATCCTCTCTAATCAACCTGAGCATTTCACAGTCACTATATCCATCCTGGTCAGGTGGTCATTGGTATATCCCTCCTGCTATATTTTTATTATTGAAGCATGAAATTACTATCGATAGAGATTCAATGGTACAGTTTGGTTCATTTAAGTTTTTTACTTCATTTCTGCACCCAGCGCTTCCCATTTAGGTCCCAAAATGAAGCAGTCAGATTTTCCAGAATGTCCCTCACACATTAGCTCCCACTGGGTGTGTTAAACAGGAGCTGCTGCATGTTGAGCTGTTTTGAGAATTGGACACTAACTATGGCTTCTAAGTTCTTTGGAATATCTGGTCCTGTATGTAAAGCAACCATTTTGGGGATATATACACATGTTCATCGCTCCCGCTGGTGGGAGTTAAACATGAATATAATAAAATGGAACTAGCTATTATGAAGCTCTCCCACAATGTTCATTTGACTGGCAGAATGAAAACATAAGGCTCAAGACATTATTTCCTATAACACTACTACTCTAGAAACTTAGTCTCATTTAAGGCTCAATTACGCCTGGTCATTAGGATCTCTTTACAGTACTTTTGCTTTTATTATGATATCTTATCTGTCTTTTTTCTCAGTAGAATAAGCTGGAGGTCTACAATTAATGTATCCTACTTAAACATAATCTCTCTGTGGCTTGGCTTTGCAGATTCCGCCCAACCATTTTTTCCCCCTAATGCATTAAGTACTTTCTCGTAATCAACAAAAGCCACATCTAATAGTAAGTTATATTTGTTTGACTTGTCAGTGTTTCATTAATCATATTACTGTGAAAAACCCAACCGAAGCTTGTCCATTCTCTTGTTTGGCAAAACACCAGCTACTACAAAGAACTGGTTGCTCAGTTTGTTGCAAACATTTGTAGACCCAGGACTGAAAATTCGGAGATCCAGTGGTCACTGAAGTCTCAGATTTGACTCTTCTTGAATAGAAGAATAATCATGAAAAGGCATCCGCGTACGTGTGTGATGTAGTTCTTTGTTCTCCTGTGTGTGCACATCATTCTAACTCATTTTTTTTCCTATTCATTTGTCCTTCTGAATCAAAAGAAGTCATTTAATTGCTTTTGTCCAGAAGGGTCCTTATTAGGAATCTAATGCCTACTGTCAGTGGAGCTAAATGCTGCATCAGACAGCTTTTTACAGAATACCAGCAAAAGAAGAAATCTGTACAATGGTACCACAGAAATGTAGCAGATTTACCTCTATGATTATTATATACTGTGGTTTTCCTGAGGCATGGACCATTTTATAATCTAAATATAATGCTTTTAAAGTGTAATAAATGTACTGTCATTGAGACTATTCCAAAACATGATAAAGAAACTAAACAGTTCAACTATGACATTAGAATTTCTCATGTTTTCAACATGACAATAGCCATCCTGTGGAAATGTAATCAAAAGGACATTTCTAATGACCTGGTGCATACTTTTTTAAAAAACCCAGCTTTTCTAATCTTTGCCAAAGATTCATAAGTACATGGAACTGATCCCCAATGTACTGTGTTTGGAGCACAGGGCATCTGCAATAACAACATGTATCGCCACAGCACTGTGAATTATAGTAATGGCTGGGGAAAGGAGATGCAGGCGAGGTGCAATGAATATACCTGCTAAAGCAGTGTACGGGTCGTTATGACTATTATTTATTATTTCTATTACTGTAACACCTAGAAGCCCTAGTCATCGACCTGGACCCCATTGTGCCAGGCCCTGTACAAACACAGAACAAAAAAAGACATAGTTGGTAATACCGATGGTGGTGATCCAGATGATCCCCACCTCAGGAAAGACTCTATTTTTCCTTTAAGCCATTGGACACCATGCAAAAGGCCATTTACTCTGGCTATGCACAGATGCTTAGGATTTAGCCCTAACTAACAACAAAACAAAGGTTCTCACCATAGAGTAGCTGAAAACTCATCAATTGTTATTTAGATGCATCATTACCATCTATGAAAATATTATGTTTCCAAAAAATATGCTGACTTACTAAGTATCAAGCCTATTTTGCAATTAAGACAAGTGAATTTTAAACATCATTAGTAATCCATGTTGTTGCACATTACTCAGTCAGTACTAGGAGTGAGCTTTTTTCCTCCTGGCCAAAATTAAGATGTCTTAATTCAATAAAGTTTCCTTTAAACAAAGAGAGAAAAAGGATCTACATTTCTCACCTTACAAATTCTTCCAACTCGGGAAAGGATCGCTTTGTCAGAGGTGCTGCTATCTTGCGATATTTCTCGGAAAAAGAAATAGATTTTGTCATCGTCTGGATTGTATGTGTCCGGGATGGGGTAGGTTCCGATAAATTTTGCTCCTAAAAGAAATCACCAAAACAAAAACAAATTATAAAAGTATCCAAAAAAAAACCCCTAATGCTTGAGATCAAGATTCTGTGTTTGTGTTCATGAAGCAGCTCACAATGAAATCAATAGTCATCATAGGCACATCTGAGGGTACTTTGGCCATAACACTTCCAGCCCAAAAGTATTTATATCTGATATGGTATCTTTTATTCCTCAGGCTATGTTCTTTTGAAGAACCCTATACTTTCTGTCTTTATGAATTTACAGGTTAATGTCAAGATTTTTAGATTTAAAAGACATACATACCTATGACACAGCTGATTTGCTGCTGTGTTACCCTGTGTCCCACTAAGTAGGTTTTCCAAAATCACACTCTACCTTACCCAATTATTTAATTTAAAAATGCAACATTTAGTAGTAGTAGTGCAGGGACGTAGGAAAGCCACAAATGTTTAGGAGAGATAGTACTCAAGGATACAATATAACCTCTAATTGTTTGAATGACTCAAGCTGAAATATTAATAACAGCTGTACTTAGCCAGTAGTTTCCTATACACCTGTTCTATGACTTTACTAAGTCAACTGTGTAGAGATTGTCTTGCTAAGACAACTGGTTCATATGTCCCTGTTCTGCTCTACAGTCTCATCTTTCAAAGGTTTAAAAACTTGGGATTTTCATTTTGTTTGTGATCTCAAACTGGAAAGTAACCAAATACCAGACACCTTAGCTAGTGAAGCAACAACAAGCAACAAATTTCAAATACACAAATAAAGGAACCAAATATTTAGGGACATTGCTTCTCCTGATCTGCCTCAACAGCTGCGATCCTCTGGGGACACTCAAGATAATTCTTCTTTGCTCTAAATAAGAGGTGGACTAGTGGACAGAAAAATTCAGTGGGAGTAGGCCTTTGACTCTGGAATTCATTTCTCAGACTGGTCTGACAGAGCATAGTATCTTTGGCCCTCACGGGGTGCAGTGCAAGGATCATCTTTTCTCCCAGGCATTTGGTTAGGATGCAATAAAGAGGGGCAAAGAGAGGACTAAGGGATGTTGGGTGAGTGAGGACTGAACTGGTGGTTTGTAGGGTATGTTCTTTTCTTCTGCCTCCATAAAGAAAAGATGGTTACTTATCTTGTAGCTGTTGTTCTTCTACATGTGTTCATGTCCATTCCATTGTAAGTGCGTGCACGCCCGGTGTGTGCCCGGTTACCAGAAATGTTTTCCTTTTAGCAGATCCCATAGGGCTGGCTTCAGCACGCCCTGGAGTCCCATGCACTTGGCATGGTATATTAAGCACTGCCGGCCCTATGCCCCCTCAGTTCCTTCTTGCCGATCACTCCAAGAATGGGGATGAGGGGAGGGTCATGGAATGGACATGAGCAACACACCCTGAAGAACAACAGTTACAACGTAAATAACTTTTCCTCTTTGAGTGCTTGCTCATGTCAATTCCATTGTAGGTGACTCAGAAGCAGCACCTTGGAAGCAGGCTTGGAGTTCATAGGCTGGTTGACTGCAGCACCACCCTGCTGAATCTGGCGTCATCCCTAGCCTGTTGTACAATAGCATAGTTGGACATAAAGATGTGTACCGACGACCATGTAGCAACTTTGCATATGTCTTGAATAGGCACCCATGCCAAGAATGCTGCAGAAGATGCCAGTGCTCTTGCAGAGTGAGCTGTGACATTACCAAGGAAGGGAACCATAGCAGAAGTGTATGCAGGTGGCTATCCAGGAGGAGATTCGCTGTGATGAGACAGGTAAGCCTTTCATCCTCTTGGCCACTGCAATGAACAGCTGTGTGGAATTAGTAAATGGCTTCATCCTCTCTCAGTAGAAAGTCAGGGCTCTGCATACATCCAGCATATGCCACCTTCTTTCCTTTCCGGAAGTGTGTGGCTTTGAGAAAAATACTGGCTGGTGTGGAATTGTGAAACAACTTTGGGCAAGAAGGTCAGGTGAGGTCTCACCTGGACGTTATCCTTATAGAAAATCATATAAGGTGGTTCTGAGATAAGTGTCCTGATTTCAGACACCCTCCTAGCCAAGGTGATGGCTACTAGGAAGGCCACCTTTCATGAAAGTAGCAGAAGTGGGCAAGTAGCCATAGGCTCGAATGGCACACCCGTGAGTCTAGAGAGGACTAAATTCAGGTCCCACGGGGGGTTAGGATCCCTGACCTGGGTGGTAGAGCTTTTTCTATGCCCTTCAGAAATCTCACTGTCATGGCATGAGAAAAATTTTATTTCTTGTGAATTGGGGGCTGGAAGACTGAGATGGCAGCCAGATGCACTTTTAGCAAAGCAGTAGTTATACCCTGAAGCTTGAAGTGCAACAGGTAGTCCAGGACCACCTAGATTGGCGCCTGGTGGGGTATAATCTGCTGTGCTGCGGCCCAGCAAGTGAACCTCTTCCATTTGGCCAAATATGATGACCTCGTGGAGGTTTTCCTGCTACTCATTAGTACGGTTTGTATCTGTAATGAGAAAGAACTGGTTGCACTTCTTGTTGGCCTTGGAAGCAAAGAGTTCCACTTTGGGAAACCCCCACCTCCAGAAGTTCATGTTGGCAACTGATAGGTGGAAACACCACTCATGAGAAGGTACAAAGGACCTGCTGAGCCAGTCCACTGTGACATTCCTGATACCAGGGAGGTGAGAGGCCACCAGGTGAAAATCATGGCCTATCGCCAGATCCCAGAAACCCACCGCCTCCAGATAGAGGGCTGAGGAATGAGCCCCACCCTGTCTGTTGAAACAGTACATTGCAGTGCTGTTGTTCATCAGAACCTGAATCACTTTGCCCTTCAAGGGAAGGGAAGGAACACTGCTCATGCTAGCTGGATCACTTGAAGCTCCCTGACATTTATGTGAAGGCCCTGGTCTACTTCCGACCAGGTCCCCTGGGTACTGTGACCAGAGCCGATGTGAACCCGCCACCCCAGGTCCAAAGCATTTGACACCAGAGTTATTGAAGGGCCCCTCTCTGCAAAGGGCATTCCCTCCATCACCGTCCAAGGCTCTAACCACCACTCCCCTGACTCGTGGCCCAGAATCGTGGACCTCTACCGGTGGTGCTGGGGCCCCCAATTTCTTCCCCGAAGACACAAGGGAGTAGAGTCCTGAGGTCACCTGTAACCCTCAAGGATTCCAGTACTGCCATTGGGTTGACCCTGAGGCCACCCTGGAGGGGCAAGACAGGAAACTTGTCCCTTGCCCTCAGGTAAAAGAGGCTGGGTGGGGACAGGGGCAGTAGGTCCCTTCCCCCTCTGGAATTGCTCGACCCTCCTGCCGGTGACCAGCATCACCTTGTGCTTGACCATCTCCCAGTCTCCCAGTGCTGAGGGGAGAATGAGCAGTATCTATACCCCCTATCCCAGTGCTCTTTTGACCAACATCTTGGGGATGGGAAGTATGAGTCCAGTGACCGACAGCATTGCTGCCTGGACCGACATGGTGAGGACTGCCTGCAGTAAGAGAAGGAGTGGGAGCGACTTCTGGGCGATGGGGAGCCTCCCGGTACTGAAGGCCTAAGTCAAGGGACTTCTCCCTGGGCAAGCACCGTGATGCTGACAACTGGGTTCTGCACCGCATATGCGCAGGCAAACTCATTGGTATCAGTGACCGAGAGTGGTGCTGACCTTCAGAGGGGAAGCATCTGCTCAATATTGAGCAGGACCTGTGGTGAGTCATCGATGCCACAGACCTCGGTGCTGGTAATCATGAGTGACACCTTGGTCTGTCTGGGCTCCTCCAGTACCGGTGCTCCATCACCAGAGATCTCCTTGGTGCCTGGGAACACACCCCAGAGGATCGGCCTCTCAGTGGAATTGATCTCCATCTTGTTGACCTATCTCGCAGAGAAGTGTGCCAGGAATCTGGTGAGCCATGCAGCTACTGGAGGGGACTCATTGGAGGTTTTCCCCTAGATTCCCTTACCCTTTCCATCTGGGCCAACAAGATGTGAGGAATGGGCAGGGCCAATGGATCGGTTGCCTCCTGAAATGCCTCCAGCATTGACTTTTCCTCTCTGCTCCTTTTCTGCTCTCTGGAATTGGAGGACACTCTGTGGAGGGGCTCACCGCCCTGGGTGAGGACTGCCCCTGAGGGGGTTGCTCGGTACACTGGCTCTGGGCTGCCCCGGAACTTGACCCCACGTCCTTAGCCTTCTTTCAAACGGGGGAGCAGTCTTATGTTGGATGCTATTTTCTTGGCTTCTTCTTCGGTGGCGAAGAGGAAGCCCTGTGCTGTGATGGCGCTAGTGCCAGAGGAGCACTCTGCACTGATGTGGTGCATGATGTCAAAAGGGAGGAGGACGGCTTCGATGCTGGCCTCAGAGCCGCCTCCATTAACAAGGCCTTCAGATGGCTATCTTGGTACTTTTGATTCCTCGGTCTGAATGCCTTGTAGATGCAGCACTTGTCCTTTCTGTGAGACTCCCCAAGGCTTTTCAAACAGTCTTTGTGGGGATCGTTAATCAGGAAGGCCTTCCTGCAGGATTTACAGGGTTTGAAGCCCGGAGATTGAGGTGTACCCTGCTGCTGGGTGGTAGTCCTAACGGGACTACCTTATTTACTGCTATGATAAATAACTAGCAACTACCTAAGATACTTAACAACTACTTAAGTGAAACAAAGACTACAGCTAAGAGGCACTCACCGAAGCAAGCAGGAACACAGTTCTAGCAACCATCAGTAGCAGAAAGAAGGAACTGAGAGGGCATAGGGCAGGCAGTGCCTAATATACCATGCCACGTGCATGGGACTACAGGGGAGCCAAAGCTGGCCCTACAGGACCTGCTTACGAGAACAATTTTCTGGTAACCATGCACGGGGCATGCATGCACCTACAATGGAATTGACATGAGCAAGCACTCGAAGAAGTTAAGTGTTTGTATTTCAATGTATTTGTTTAAATTGTCTGTATGCTCCTTGATGCCAGAGAGTGAAATATATGGGCCAGAATAATATTGTATTACTTCAGCTTCACATCGGTGTGACTCCATGGAGTTGGCTCGGTATAAAATTGAAATGATGCACTAAATTATTCAGGCTAGGATTTTCAAATGAGCCTAAGGAAGTTAAACACCCAAGTCCCACTCAGCCCCTTTCAGGCTCTTTTGAAAATCCCAGCCCTAGTCATTAATAAATGCATTAATAAGCTTTCAAGATGTCTATCTGCATATAGAGCTAGTTAAAAGAAACAAACAGAAAATTCTGAAAGATACCTTGACAACATCCTTATTACTTTCAGATATTTTTTTTAAATATCCACAGCTGCAGAGCTAAACTCTGAATTCTGATTTGAGTTTGTTTGTTTGTTTTTTTAAATTACAAGTTTCATCCTTTACTTGGCAATTGAAACACAAAAACAAATGCACACATATCAGTTCCTGCAACAGATTTTAAAAGATCTCAAACAAATTAAAAGAAAGCAGTAGGAATACTTAAGTAATATAATATTTAAGAACTTAAATTCACAATTGAAAATGTTAAAATTGAAAGTTACATCCAAACAAACAAACTGGAAAAGGTTATCATACACAGACAAAGAAATAGAAATCAATGTAATAAAATAGATAAAAAAACACATTTCTTTATTCCACGAGTGAAATCTTCCTCTCATCTTTTGTATCCTATTCACACTATATAGAAAAACAAGTTCTATCAGCTGTGAAATGTTTTTATATATTTTGTAAAGAAAACAAATTGCATTATTGTGCATTTTAC
This sequence comes from Mesoclemmys tuberculata, assembly GCA_007922155.1. NCBI lineage: Eukaryota > Metazoa > Chordata > Testudines > Chelidae > Mesoclemmys > Mesoclemmys tuberculata. The sequence goes on along the minus strand of ML675616.1, from coordinate 14,488,635 downwards.
ATCATTGTTTAAATTCTCAACCATATAGTCTGTATTCATTCAAAAATCAGACTGCTTTCAATGAAAAGTTCTCCTGAATAAAGATTTCATTTGTTGGGCTGTATATAAGAAAAACAATAAGGTAATGAGATGGTGAATGGAGAGCAAGGCCTGGCAACAGATAATACAATATATCCTGGTATTGTATAAACTTTTTGTAGTTTGCTCTGATGGCCTATTGGGGACAGCAATAAAATTATATGCCCTGTTACCACCAACTTCACTAACGCAGTCTATACCCCTGCTATAGTATTTGATTACCTACTTTAATCTAAGTTCTAATCAAATATTATAGGACTGCTTGGTCAAGAGGCTCAATAAAGTTTATGCAACTGAATAAGTCATATTAAGACGCATGGCAAACTAGGATTCGGGAGACCTGAATGCAGAGGGAAGCAAAGGAGTGGGAAAAACCCAGAAAGCAGGGAAGTGAAGGAAGCAGAACCAAACCAGCATGAACCAGTGGATGACACTCTTCACCGACGCTATGACATTGAGCCTTTTGGAGGGCAGGACCAGCCATACTGTGCAGGATACAGAAGAGAAGCAGCCACTCCATGGTGAATGCTTCCCATGCATCCTACACCGTGGAACCACCCACCAAGGTTAATGATATGCAGAGAGACATTAACTCTGACAATGGCATTAGCTCCCTGTGCAAGTGGAAGGATCAAAGACAGCATGGCTCTGAAGCCAGGCATGCTGCCATAGGAACCCTTCCATTCTCATAAATCCTTTTCACTGCCAATCTAGTCAAGAATCTGCTTGGTTAGGGCAAGACAGATCCATGGAGTTCCAATCTATTGCCCAATTGTAAGACTAGATCCACATGTGTATTGACTTCAGTGAGAGTCTGTATAGGAGTAAGAGTTCCACTGGGAGTGAATCTGATGGAAGGCTTATTCACCCCATCTCTTCTGAAAGGCTGCTATTCATACAATCCAGAGTAGGATTTGAAGGCGATGCACTGCATCGGATCTAATAGTGTCCCACAAATCTTTGCCCTTTGCATTTTCTCCCTCCACAGGAAGGAACTGTACTGCTTCCAAAAACATTTTTGCTAAATATGCATTATAGCACAACCCCCTCTGAACTCAAAAAAACCCCAAGCCATACATTTTTCACTTATCCTAAGTAAAACATGAGTCACCCCTGCAAGTAATTTATTGCTAATTATACAATTACTTAAATATGTACAACCATTCCTAGAGGTCTAACATATGCCTGGTAAATGGATAATGAATTTAGGTTCTGGAGTGATTTTAAACCTAGAATAAAATAAATATTTTCTTAGCACCAAAATCTGCTGAAAGAACAAAATATATGTGATTGTTAGTATTACTTAATGAACTAGTGATGTACTGAGTATTACGTTACAGTATTTAGTGCGAAAAATGATCACAACATTTAGAATTGCCTTCAAAATTTCCTCACCTGCAACAGAAACATTTTAAAATATTAAAAACATCTAGTTTATATTTATTTCAATGTAGAACAATGCATGGATTGTTTATGTCAAATTTCAGACGTAGTGTAATTGTAGTTTTTAAATAGGGCTGGAAAGAGAGAAAAAATCTGACGAAGATGTTGGGGGCTTCATTATTTACATGTTATGAGATAATGTGTGAGGTTGTGGTGAGGAAACTAAGTTGTTTTTCAAACCCAGCCTTATTCATATAATGCACATTGTCCTTACACAGTTCTCACAAATATGTTAGCTCCTAGGGAAAACAAAACAAATTAAAAGAAAAATTGGCCTAAAAAGGCAAACCAAAAACCTCAGAACTAAAACACACACACAACTCTCAATTTCTTCCCACTATGTTGCACCCATTTACTCTTCTCTTGTCTGTTTAGGACCCAATCCTACTAACACGCACAGAGGTAACATTGATGTCATTGAACAACTCAAGTGAAAATTAATAGTGCAGGTAAGTGTTTGCAGTGTTGGACTCTTAGGTTGAATGGCAGAGAAAACCAAACGTATTTAGCTGTCTAATTCCCATTAATTGGTGCCTAAACAACTTTGGGGATCTGGGTCTCAGTTCTTTTCGACAGGGAATTGAACCTTCTTATATGCCTGTGCCATGCACACCAACAGTGGTGGTAGAACAATAACAACTAAATTAATCAGCCCACAACAACATTAAATCTTTTTTCTATGAAAATACTTTACTCCTGAGGAAACTGGCTAATCATAAGGATTTTTAACACCATAAGTACTGGTCAATGTCCAGGGTTCTAAGGTTGGCTGATGAGGGAGCAGGCTGTATCCTGAAAGAGGCCAGTCTCGGCCTGAGCTGGTTTATTTCACTTTCTAGGAACCCACTCCTGCTCTGGATTGCAAACTGAAGTTTCCCTGCCTTCCTTCACTGCCAGGGAAGAGTAGCTACTGCAGGAAGAGTAGCAGTTGGCAGCTGATGGTATGCAGCAAGAGAAATGGGACAGAACAGGTAGAGAGCCAGCCAAGTGAGGAAACAGGAGACAGCAGAGAAGGAGGTCAGCAAGGCCTGAGGGAGATGAGATTCTCCATCTGTTTGGAAGAGTCCCACTTATAAAGCATGGAGAGGGATAAGGATAGGTTATATTAAATAAATATGGGTTTGTTTGTTTTTTTTACACAGGCAAGACACTGGGGAAAGGGAATGGGCACAAGTGAACAGAAAGGTGGGACAACTCCATGGGAGGAGAGCGAGAAGTGAAAAAAATAGAGTATACTGTTGTAGAGGTCTTGAAGGGTTAACAGGCACAATGATTCCTTTCAGAGGATAACTGTGGAGAAGTCAATGTACCCCTGGGGTCAAGAGGCTTTGGCTTTACAATTCACCCATAACAGCCACACGGTCACGCTGCATCATGGGTGAGTGTTGCCACATTTTTAAAGATAATTGATGGCTGAAAGGGAACACTTTCACATCTCCTAACTGAAGGACATTAGGATTGTGGGTGAAGTTTTCTGTGTCACTCTGTATGTGGTTTGAGAACAGCTGGGTATAAATATGGCCATTTTTTTCACAGGGTTTACTACTTTAAAAATGGTTTTTAATGGGCAAGGAAAAGTGATGTGCTGCTTGGAAGGAGCTTTAGAGCATCCTTAGTGGTTTTAAACTGCTCCTTGAAGCAGCAAAGGGTATTTTTTCCCCTGGGGGAAAAAAAAAGCCCTTCTACCTAAAAAGATGGAATTTTTAGCCTGACATTCCAAAGCGCTGTAGGAAGCAGTTTTTTACAAGTAACTGCAACTGTTTGGTAAAAAAAAAAAAAAAAAATTATTCCAACAGCACTGAAAAACTAGAAGCACTTATGCCATGACATTATTTCCAATTACTGTGCTATATATAGACTCATAGATTAGAGATGGAAAGAACTCTGAGGCCTTATACTTCCACTCCCTTCCATTGCAATTTTTTCCCCTGTGTTACATTTCTCCAGCACTTTCTCCATTCTACTTTTAAAAGACTCTAGTTGGAAATAATCAACAACGCAATTTTATTTATGTTTCTCATATACATATGTTTAAGTAAGAATGAGCCTCTGAACTTTTAAAAAAGCAGAGACAATGCAATCAACAGCAACATATGTTTAGTATCCTACCGTTAAGCCAGTAATGTTCAGAAATGTCAGTTCTGATGTAATGGTGGTCGTGAGAAGGGCCCAGAGAACGTGTTAAAGCTGTATCTTTGCCAAGGAAATCAGACGCTGTTCCAGCATAGAGGTACTCATCTGTAAATGAGAAAGAAATAATGAGGCTTTCTTCAAGTTTGGTGTATATATATAAATTATTCCTGTGCTGGTGCATGAAGAAAATATGGATATTTTACACCATTCTTTTCTCTCAAAAGAATCCAAGTCTCTGATTCCGTAACATTAGATAAAAGATAACACTTAGAATTCTGTCTCAGTGCCTTTGGAGCCTAGGTCCTATTATAATATCAAAAGTGACTGAGGAACTGAAGAGCCTAAATGCCATTGACTTTCAATGAGACTCTGGGAGAATTTCCAAAAGCCCCTTGGTGCTAATTAAATTATTTAATACAGATTAGTGTTTCATATGCTGAAAACTGATGAACTTTGATATAGGGCCCATCCTGATCATTTGAAAGTAAATGAGCCTCTTTGCTTGGGAGAGGTGATGATGATTTGCCTCATAGTGAAAATCCATTCATAGTTAAGCATGATGAAAGTCCCAGATTGTTTCCATGCATTGCTATGTGCCAGCTGCAACTGCAGTTACAGTTTAGTCCTCTGTTCAGGTTTCTGTATGGTTCATAGATTTTAAGGCCAGAAGGGACCATTGTGATCATCTAGTCTGACCTCTTGTATAACACAAGCCATAGAATTTCTCCAAAAAATTTCCAAGAGCATATTTGCCTATCTTCATGACATCTCACCACTGCACATTAAAGGCGCACAAAAGACCAGAACAATGTTTTCTCTTCGTGTTCAGAACACAGCTCTTATGTGAAAAGCAAACAAAAGGCCTTGCTGTACAAGTTTTCCATTGCACAGTGCATTCCACAACATTTCCTTACTTCTTGAAAAATAAGAAGTTATATTTAATAATCATAATATACAAACGTGTATATAATGTTATATTTCTGGCATCTGTAACAAGAAACTACCATGCATGTAATCCATACATGAATGGCAGAACTTCAAATTTCCAGCAATTGTATACTACCCATAAAAGGCCCCCTTACTCAAATTCTGACATGGGTGAAAACATTTTATGTGATCTCTCTGCAGATACATCCTATGCTGAAAGTAACTGCATTTTTAATATTACATATTATTGATGTTGTGAATAATCTTTTGTAAAGAGAAAATAACACGTTAAAAAATAAGACCTTACTACCCTTCTCCCCTGGTAAATCTGAATCAAACAAACCTATTTTTTATCAGTATTACTTATTTTCCAAGTAATCCTTCCATAACAATATTTTAAAATACATATTTCAGACGGTATGGCTCCTTTGTGCAGTGACAATAGCACATTCTGAAAGGTAAATGTCAAAATGAAGAAGGGATGATATAATTCGTGTTTGCTGACAGGCATTCAATGATTGATAAATCTGAAGGCTCAAAGAATATGCCCATCCTCACTTAACTCTGTTGACAAGGAGCTTTCAGCACTTAACTTATTCTTTGGTATCCTGCATTCCAAGTTCCTGTTGTTTCGTATGAAGGCTTTAGTAGACAAGAATTTTTTAAAAGATATGGATTCTGAACAACAATATTAATAATAAACACATTAAAAAGCTTTGTGCAACTGCATCATAATATAAAAACGCCTACTTAGGCGAGGCAGATATTCAAAGCTTTTGGTTATACCCCCGCAATTACTCAGGCAAGGCAGTATTTTCAGAATCAGGTCCATAACTTTTTAAGATTACATGCTAAAAAAGACATTCAATCTGCCCCTATATATTTTAGCCAAAGAGACTAGTTTTTAACATAACATATCGTTAACCTGTGGAACTTACTGCCACAAGATATTGAGGCCAAATGTTTTACAAGATTCAAAAAAAAAAAAGATTAGACATTTATAAGGAAAATGAGAACATTCCCAATTACATCAAAAGATAAAATCTATTTTATAAAGGATATAATTATTCCTAGCTCTTGCATAGAGTTTTACATCTTTAGATCTCAAAGCACTTTACAAAGGAGGTCAGTGTTATTACCTCAATTTAAATATGGGGAAAGTGAGGCACAGAGCAAGGATATGACTTGTCCAAAGTCACCCAGCAGGCCAGTGGCAGAGCCAGGGATTGAACAGAGGTCTCTTTTCATAGATTCTAAAACCAGAAGTGTTTCATCAGAACTCCTGTATAGGCCATAGAAATTCCCCCAAATAATTCTGGCTTGAAGTAGAGCATCTCTCAGAAAAATATCTACTCCTGATTTTAAAATTGCCAGCGATGGAAAAGTCACCACAACATGTGGTAAAGTGTGCCAGTGGTTAATCATCACTGTTAAAAAGGTACACCTCATTTCCAGTCTGAATTGGCACAACTGTAACTTCCAGCACAAAGGACTTGGCAGTGATGGGTCCCATTCCAGTGCCCAATCTGGGTCCAACCACTAGGCCAAACTGCCTCTCTTATGGTTCAGGGCATGAACTAACTGATATGTTAGGAAGAAATTTCCCCCAAGGGCAGAAGATATCACAACTGCCCACTGCAGTAGTTCTTATACCTTTTCCTGAAGCATTTGGTGTCATCCATGTCAGGGATCGGATATTGAACTAGAGAGACCACTACTTCGATGCAGCCTGGGAGTTCTTATGTTCTAAATATTGTTTCAATAAGTTGAAACACGCCACTTCTTCACCGCACAAGACTCAAAAGTATTTTAGTGCTACTGAAATTAACAACCCATGCTATAATAAATCAGAGTGCTCTGTCACATTAGGAAGAAGAGAACAGTAGAAGTTTTTAGAATCCCATATAAAAATAGACTTCACGGCCCTTAAGACATGCTGGGGGTTCTTGAGAACGGGAACCCCCTGGCTATAATCTATTGTTTTTAATAAAGGAAGTGCTGGCCCTTCAGCAGGGTCAAGATCACAAATCATCTGTCTTATTATCTTGGAATAAAGGCTGAACATTAGTCATATTCTTTTTATAACCCCAAGTGTCTGATACTTCAAAGCACTAGCACCACTCCTCTTTTGCTGTCAATGAAAACGTCATGGTGCTTCAGTCTTATCTCATATTCATACACTTAATGGGCAAGTTAAATGAAAATTGTCCAAAGCTCTGAACCAAACCGTGACAAAAGTAGCTCTCTTACAGTGCTTGAAATCCGGAGGCTGACAGGCTGACATTCCGTGGCCCCAAATGTCAGACCACACAGCACTAAAGTATGGGCAAGAGGAAAATTGCATCTTTTTCTTAGACCTAGTGCCTCTGAAGTGGCTACTCAAATAATTATAAACATGAAAATGTATTTATGCAGATGACTTCACGAATGTCAACAGACTTCAAAGGGCTGACAACATTGGCAATTGCAGCAGAAACTGAATCATCTGAAATACTGTATACAGATTTTTTTTTAGCAGAAATGACTGGGTAAAGATAACACCACCTTGTTTTTAACCTGGCAGCTTTTCCATTCCTTGTCTCCCATATTTCCCCTTTAGCTTTATTGCATTCGTTTTTTTTTTTTTAGCATATGCAAAGTGAAGGACATTGTTGGGCCAGATCCTCCGCTAGTATAAATTGACATTGCATCATCAAAGTCAAGGAAACTACGCTGATTTACGCCAGCTGAGAATCTGGCCCTGTTGTCTTTTATTAAATATAATTTTGATGAACACGCAAGGGAGAAACATCCATAATGTTGATGTCTTACCTGTCATTACTGAAGCAAAAGGCTGTTGAGGATCAAAAGGACATTTCAACCTGCCAGACTCCAAGTTCTGCGTGTCCAGTCTGAATACTATTTCCTGAGAATAAATGCACATTCATTAGCCAGGTGTCCCTGCAGAGAGAGAGACAGTCTCAGACGTATTGCTCTGCTCATATATGAAATAATCATCTATTAGACTGGTCACATGTCTGGCCTTTATGTCTGTAGCTTTATAGATCTGCTTGATATCTGGCTTTTACATTCATCAGTTTAATGCATCACAGCCATTTAATGGAAATGAATCTAATAAAAAGAAACTGATTTGGAAAAAAGACATTGTTCATTTCCATCCAGATTAAAGGCTGGATTGTGCTTTAAAGGCACAGGCCTCTGTTAGGTAGGGAATACAGAGAGACTGTGCTGCAAACAGGAGGGATTCTGACTGCCTCCACCTGGCTTTCTCCTGGAGCTCCTGAATAGTACTCATTGCAGGCACAGCTCGGTCACTCTTTAAATGAGTGCAGCGTACGTTCTCTCCTTGCCTTCTCTAAGGAAGCTATTGATTGGAGATCACTGGCTCCAGTCTCCATCTACGTAGCGGCTAGGACCTGGGCAGTGGCACCAGGCATAAAGTAGGATGGAAAAAAATAATGATTTAAACCAGAAAAATGGCTTTTAAAAAAAATTCAAATAATGATTTTTATTTAAATCTTATTATTAAATGTTGCTATTACTGTACTTTCAGCCCTATCAAAGTGGAGATTTAGTACTTGTTTCCTTCATTAGTTTCCTATTTGTTAGTAAGATGTCAAGTTTTACAGAGATTTTTTTTCCACTAAGAAATTTCACACAAAATGTTTGTCTGTGATGAACTAAAACAAAAAACAAGTCCAGGATTTCCCTATGGGGTTCTCTAGCCTTGGAAAGTTCTACCAATTATACCAGTTGTATAAGTTCAAAGATGACCATGACATCACTGATTGGTTTGGTTTCTGTGAATACATGAGTAGCTGATCAAGCCAGTTTGAGCTTTGAACTGCCTGTGGCACACTGAACAAGAGATGCCGCTATAGGTTATTTGATTAACAGCGGACATGCTGCTACCATGAGATTTATGCTGCTGGTGTCTCTGCTCTGCCTCAGTAGTTCTCCTCTGCTCATGGACTGTGGCTCCAGTAGGGATGACACTTCGCCAGGTACAACGATCCTGAGAGAGGTATTCACAAAACTCTGGGTCAACGTTGAAACGCCTCAAGGATAACATGAGGGAGTGTTTGAAATGTTTCTTCTGGCCTTCCTGAGAGTGCCTGCCCTCATGTAGCTTACCATAAAAGATCTTTGGCAGTTGCTCATCTGACATTCTGGTAAAATGGCCTGCCCATCTCATCTGTGATTTCATCAACAGAGTACGGATGCTTGGAATACCTGCCCATATGAAAACTTCAGTATCTGGAACCTTGTCCTGCCATCTTATCCTCATCAGTTTCCTCAGACAGCCCATGTGAAAGTGATCCAGCTTCATAACACGGTGTCTGTACACCATCCAGGTTTTGCATGCATACATCAAAGTTGGCAACACAATTTCAGGTTTGTTTGTTGACTAATACCTCAGTGCCATGGTGACCACATAGTAAGTGTGAAAAATCAGGATGGGGGCGGAGGTAATAGGCACCTATATAAGAAAAAGTCCTGAATATCAGGACTGTTCCTTTAAAATTGGGACATCTGGTCACCGTATTATGTGCTCCCACACATTTGCACATAGACTGCCAAAGACCACACTTGCTTTGGCAATTCTGGTGTTGGTTTCATCATCAAAGTGAACTGCATGTGCCAGTGTATTGGTGAGACAGGTGAACTTGTCCACTGCATGGAGGATTTGGACGTTCATTGTGATAGTAGGCTCTACAGAAGTCTTCCCGGGTGCAGACTGTTACATGACTTCTGTCTTCTTGCTGTTGATTGTGAGACCAAAATTGTCACAAGCTGAAGAGAAATAGTTCATATTCTGCTGCAAATCAGACTCAGATTTAACATTCAGGGAACAGTCATCAGCAAACAGAAGATCATGAACAGTCACTTCCTGAACCTTCGTCTTTGCCTGTAGTCTCCTCAGACTGAAAAACTTGCCATCAGTCCGCTATCTGATACTAATCCTGGTGCCACAGTCATGAAAGGCATCTTGTAAGCATGGCAGAAAACACCATACTGAAGAGAGTTGAGGCCAAGACACAGCCCTGCTTGACTCCACTGGTGCCTGGGAAGGGTTTAGATGACTCACCATCATTTTTAACATGAGCAAGCATGCTGACATGGAATTGCTGAACCACTGAGATGACTTTCTCTATTTTTCATCCATCGTTCACTTGTACAAGCAGAAAGGTAACGGACATCTCTGTAATAACTATGCGGCATCTCCTTGTTGTCAATAGCCGGCAAAATTCTCACCAGAATTCTGCTGAATTGTTTTGTGCAGCACATTGAACAAGGGCTCCTGACTGAGTGTCAGTGTGGATTCAGGAAAGATTGCGGCACCGTAGACATGATGTTTGCAGCTCATCAACTTCAGAAGAAATGTCTGGAACAGAACTCCAACCTGCATCTGACTTGCATTAACTTGACAAAAGCATTTGATACAGTAAGTTGAGAGGGCCTTTGGAAGAATTGTACTAGTACAGGGACATGCACGGGGAGGAGGAGAAAAGATACAGGACCCCCCCCCCAGTAATCGGCAGTGGATACAATGCTCCAGCAGCCTCCGGGGCCATGGCAGGGAGAGCACAAGCTCCTCTGGGCCCTGGGACCCTGGCAGGAAGGCAGAATGTGCCCCTCCAAAAGTAATGGAATTTAAATTCCTGAGCACATCCTTGTTCCAAAATAATTATGCCTATATCATTTAATCGCTATTGTTATATTAATATAACTCCCAGAATCGACATTCTCCTTAAGAGTTGCTTTTCTGAGTTAGTTTAAACCCCTTCCAAAGCAACATAAGCTAAACAAAAAACTCCCAAAAGGTATGCAGACTCAACTAACAGTATCCACATAGGGATTTATGTCCCCATAATTAGAGTGGTTTAAATTAACACCTTAGTTTCCACTGGTATAACTTTCTTGTGGAGACATTCTGTACTATCCTTATTGTGAGAACAGCACAAACTCAAACACAAAATTGATAAGCAAATAGCTAGGGCTATATTTGCAACCACCACTACATTGCACTACATTGAATGGTCAGAAGTCAAAAAAGCTGAAATGGTTCAACCGCATTACACTCTTCCAACATGGTTTACAAACTGAAGTCAATGGGATTTCTGCTTCTTAATTACTTAGCTGCTTTTGAAATTCCAACCCTTATGTGCCTAACTATGGGCTTAGGAGCCTAGCTTTAGGCCCCTATTTTAAAATTTTTTGGATTGTATGTATGAAGAAAACTAATCTTTGTTATTATACTGAAGGCCTAAATAGCTTTTCATTTCTAAAACAAACTAGCTTCAGTGATAAAGTGACTAGGGAAAAGTTTTAGTAAAAATACCAAATTTAGCCAGTGGTGCTACAAACATGCATGCTTAAAAATTTATGCATCTGAGTACCCCCGTTGAAGTCAATTTGACTATTTGTGTGAGTAAAATTATGCAACTGCTAAAGTATTTGTTGGATCAAGACTTTAATTTTCCATGGATTTTATTTGCCTGTAGCCGTTTTGTAAAATTGCAGTAAGATACTCTACTAGCAGTGGCATTTAAAAACCCCTCCTGCATTTATAGTTTTGTTCATCCTACATTTTAATCTAAAACTGCAATAGTGCAAATTTCAAATTAGTTTTACAAAGTTGCAAATTGATTTAAAGCAATTATTTAAAAAATAAAATAAAAAATTAAGTGCCTTAAATGAATTATTTAAATCACCTGGTTTTAAATTACTCCACCCTCTGTTGGGGTGTGGAGGTCATGTTAGTTAAACACCCAGAGAGAACCATATGCAACCGGACTCCATCAGTAATACGGCCTGGTCTACACTACACGGTTAGGTCAATGCAAGGCAGCATATGCTTTTGTCTTCAAGGATGGGTCTTCATTTAAATTTGGCTCCTGCCAGTATAAGCACTGACGTAATAAGAGCTGAAGTAATAGCCACCTCCCTGAGCAGCACAGAGTCACAGTCAACATAGTTAAGTCGACATAGCAAAGAAATGTGTGTATGTCTACATAGCAAAGAAAAACCCATGGCTGGTCTATACCTGCTGACTCAGGCTCACAGGGCGTGGAATAAGAAGCTGTTTCATTTCTGTGTAGACTTCTGGGCTAGGCATGGAGCCCAGGCTCTAGAACCCTGTGAGGTGGGAGGGTCCTAGAGCTCAGGGTGCAGCCTGAGCACACAAGTCTACACTGCAGTGAAAAAGCCCTTCAGCCTGAGCTCTGGGAGCCCAAGATGGCTGGCACGGGCCAGCCACAGATGTCTAGTTGCTGTGTAGACATACACACAGTGTTAGTGTAGACATTGTGTTACTTACATCGGCTGTTCTGGCTTCCAGGCGCTGTCCCACAATGCATGACACTGACCACTCTGGTCACCATTGTGAACTCTGCTGCCCAGGGGGTCAGGGAGATAGGAAGCTGCTCCTCCTCTTTAAAGCCCCGCAAATATTTGGAATTCCTTTTCCTGGTTGCCGACCTGCCCAGCTGACCATGCCAGCTACACTCTGCAGACACGCTCCTGCCTGGAGCACATGGCAGGTATTGGATCTCCTGGGCCTGTGGGGAGAAGAGGCTGTGAAGGCACAGCTCTGATCCAGCCACAGAAACATGGAAATCTAGAAGTAGAGTACCTGGGGTATATAGGAGCAAGTCTGCAACAGGGACCAGCATGAGTGTTGAGCAAAAGCCAAGGAGATGCAGCAGGCATACCAGAAGGGCATGGATCCAGAGAAGAGCCACACACCTGCCAGTTTTACAAAGTACTGCAAACCATCCTCAGCATAGATCCCGCCACCACCCCCAGGAACAATGTGGAGACTTCCAAGGAGCCCAAGTCACAGGCCCCCACCATGAACAATGAGGAAGAGGTGGTGAATGAGTAGGAGGAGGAATATGGGGGACAGACGATCAGGGGATCCAGCTGGGCAGCGAGCCAGGGCATGTTTTTGACTCTACCTGTCTACCCAATCCCAACAGTCAAGTATGGGCGAGCCTGATGCGGAGGAAGGAACCTCTGGTAAGCATGCAGTTTGCTTTGAAATTACGGGGACAAAACCCCCAAAGTAGCACGACACATTTGCTGATATAATCTTTTGTACTTGTGCCAGAAGAGGACATGGAACAGCCAAACGAAGTAGAGTTGCTATCTGCTTTTCCTTCCCTCCAGAGTTAGGCAGAGGAGGCCACAGAGAACAGTTATCAGCTCTCAAGAGTGAGATATCAGCTACAATCACCACCACCTGAGGAAAACAGTGTCAGTATTCAGTTCCATTGCCCTGTATAACTGTAATCATGACAGTGAGCTATTCCACCTTCAGCCGCTCCATCTCTACCCCAGTGGAAACTTTTCTCCCTTTGCTTCACAGATGTTAGGCAGGATACAACAGGCAGCTACAACCAGTGAGGTATTTTTCTCACTGAGGTCCAATCTGGTAAGTAAACAATGCCAGTGACCCGTCAAACGACCAAAGACATATTCTACTGTCATTCTGCACATGCTGAACCTGTAGGTGAAGTGCTCCTTGGTGCTGTCAAGGTGGTCGATGTATGGCCTCCTGAGCCATGGGAGCAAGGGATAGGCTAGGTCTCCCAGGATCTCAACTGTCAGTCTAGTTCTCGTTTTGGTGTCCCAGTGCTGTAGGCCTGGGGCAAGTTCAGCACACAGATCCAGAAATGTGGCCTTGCGCATCCGAAAAGTACTGCAGCTGCTGCTAGTCATCCCAAACCTGCATGACAATGTGATCCCGCCAGCCAATGCTTGTTTCTCAGGCTCAGAACCGGCACTTCACCATCTCCAGCTGCTCTGTAAATGCCACCAACAAGCTTGAATTGTTTCTTTCTGTGTCCCACTGCAATCTGGCGTCCAAGGAATTGTCATGTTCTTCACGTTCATCATGGCTCCTCTGGTGGCTTTGCAAATACTGCAGGAACATGAGCTATGCAGATTCCATGAGTCTGTCAGAGATGGCAGACAGCGAGGAGGGATGTATGGGTTTTTGTGGATTGAAATGTTATGGGAGCAGATGAAATTATGGGATGGAGAACACTACATTATGGGAAGTTGACCCATGCTCCCAGTCACCCCTGCATGACTTGTTTCAGCTCCATCAGCCCTTGCAAAAACTTCCCAAAACACTTTGTGCTGGATGGTGGCAAGTTGCACAGTGGGATACCTTCCCATCATGCACTGCTCTCTGCATTGATACAAGTATTCCTGGTGAGGATTCGGACTGCCAGCACAAGGAGCAAAGCATGCACATGCATAAGTGATGCAATAACTTCAGTGGCTGCATGCCGATGTAACTTAGCTTAGCATAATTTTGTAGTGTAGTCATGGCCGAAGTTTTCATTTAAGTGACACGAGGGCTGGCATTTTTATTTTTTTAGATTTTTCCTATTATGGCCATCCATAAATTGTCTAGGCTTATGACAAAATATGAAAACACAGCAACACAAACCATGTCTGCAGAATATTTAGTAACTAAGCTCCCTGGAAAGAATCAAATCATTCCCAATCCAAGAACAATTACACTACTCCAGTCACCCCATTCCCTCAAATAATGCCCCCTACCCCTTGGGGGACATAAGGAAACTTTATAGTACTCTCAAAAGGTCACCAAAGTGGACTGAGGCAGCCTGATGGGGAAAATTACTTCATAGGATAAAGATCACAGGCTACAAATGGCCTACTACCATCCCACTCCTGTTTCAACTAGGTGTCTGTTAGTATGAGCCCCTCAGAGGCTCACAACTACAGCAGCATCAAATATGGACCAGAGTGGTCTCTAAGTTAACCAGGACACAAGTCATTTAGGGTATTATCCATCAAAACCAAATAGCTCAAACTTCACCCAGAAATCAACAGGTAACTAGTACAAAGTACAGGTGATTAACACACAACCTGATCAAAGCTTTTAACACGGTTTTGAAGGCTGTGGCAAAAGGCACAAACTGGGCCCATTCCTCTTCACCTGGCAGCCAAGAGAAGTTTTGGCTTTGACTTCAATGGGAGCAAGATTGGGATTTTAATCTTCTTAAATCCAACTGTGTGACGCCGCAGGAGATTTTATACTGTTTCAAAAACAGTATGCGCTGTAGTTTAAAGTCACTTGACCTCTTCTGACTCATCTGTTTTCAGAGCACTGGCAACAGACAGCAGACAGTTGGCAGACACACTGGCAGGTTGCAAAGGTTGTCAGTACACTGGCAGATTTCAAAGGCTCATTAGAGAAATGAAGAACATCTTGAACCTTTGCTTTCCCAACAGCAGATTAGTGCCTAGAATCCAACGGGGTCGGACTGAGTTTGTTCATTACATACAGATGTCATTATAATCTAGACTTTTAAAAACAAAGGATTTTGTTTTTAAAAGTCTAGACCTGGATCTGGGGCAGTAGCAATGCTCTGAGTTACCATGCAAGACACCTGAACTCAGTTCTGAGTCTCAGGAGACAAAATGCAGTCTTCAATCCCAGCCCCATGCAGCCACAGTCAAATCAATGGGTTTGGAGGGGGAGTAAGGGCGAGCACAATCTGGCCCCTGACTTCTCATTTCTCAGGAGCTAAGTGAGACACTGCGAAGGCAGTGGATTTAGATAAATGCTGCAGGAGGAAAGGGAAGGAGTGCCTCGTGCATTCACTGCTACACTGCACTTGATTAAACTAGGCTGTAGATAAGAAGCACTATCATGTGAGGCTTTGGGTCATAATGGGAGAACTGAGCACTCCTTGGGGACGCAGGAGGCAAGCAGAGGGGGGAAAGGCATGAGGGAGAAAAGTCGCATGTAGCTAGTCCAAGAATTCTGTTTCAAATGCTGTGACAAAAGCAGCAGGGTTTATTGTCGTGCTGCTTTTCTTTTATTTCAGAACCACTAAAACGGGCTAATTTCTCTTTTGAATCTCAGATACGTGAAAAACTGAATTTTTTCAAGCCATGAAAAACATAGGCCTCTTCCACCTTCAGATACATAGGAATATGGCACTTGTCCTAATGGGTCAGGCTAGTCATCGGTCTAGTCATATGTCCTATTTCCCACATTGCCCAGTACCAGTTGCTTTAGAGGAAGGGGGGAAAAAATCCCAATAATGGACAACTGTGGAATAATCCATAGGGGAATCCCATCAGTTAGTGGATAGATTATACCCTGTAGTGTGAGACTAGCATATTGTCTCACGGAGTCACGTGAGGCCTGTTATACCATTTGACAAGGTGCAGACACATGGGAAGGGACTATTTTGCAGGATGGTGGAGTGGTGGGTAGAGCTTGTGAAGGCAAAAGTGTTGGAACCAGTCTGAACCAAGCTTGAAGATACTTTGTCTGTGCCCCGTGCAGGAATGCCAGAGGAGAGGGGGAAGAATCCCCTTCAGTCCTCCCACCCCATCCCAAACAGATTTATCTGACCGGGGTAAGTTCTTTGCCCTGGCTCTGGTGCCTTTACACTAAGTAAAAGGGCTGGAATGACACAAACAAGCCCTGTAAGTCTCAGTTCAGCCATGGGTGGATTCCCTCAGTGTAGGCACTGATGCAGACAGCCTTCTGAAAACCTCCTCGCAAGCCCTGGCATAGAATGCATGCCTGAAAAGGGCATATCAGGGGCAGGGCTGGGTTCCAGGAAACACTGTGGCCCATAAGACAGCCCCAGAAGGCTGCTTGGTGACAGACCCTCAGGATTGGCCTCTCCAGCCTCCAGAACATGGTAGAATTTGGGGCTTACAGGGGTGGCTTAGTTCCCCTCAGGTCCCTAAACCCTCGTTTCAGCTACCCTGTTTTTAAAAGTTGTATAGGAATCCTTGCATGTCTTACCTGGCTGGAAATATCGGCCTTGGCCCTGTGCCTCAAAAGAATTTCAGGTATCTGGTGCTACCGCATACTTTCACACACTATTGCTTACATTATATTTTACAGAGGCAAGCCAGTGCTATGTTGTATTAGCTTTTGGGAATCCCGGGTTCAGCTGATAAGTCCTTCAGAGGGAAATCACCTCGTGGAGCAATACCCAAGTGAAAGGACTCTGCAGTGTGCTCTAAAGGCCCAGGAGCTGCAGACTGTAGGGCTGTGCAGCTGATCAGCAATGACTGCTAACATATTTGAAGGAGGAATCTGAAATGCAGCCTGTTGCTCTCCCCAGGTGTCATTTTGATTGTGATTGGTGGATAATCAGTCCCACCATCTTCATCTCCATAACTTTTGAAGTGTCATGAGCAAAAAGTCTCCTTTCTGCTACCTTTCCACTTCACAGCTCCCCTGTGCAACAGAAAATGTGTTATTCCCACTCGGAATGGGTGGCTCCAAAGCCAGGCATGGGGATTGCAAGATCACACCGTAACTGATGAATGCACTAAGCAAAACAGAGTGGTTTAGACAGTTCCAAAGCACAAGAGCACTTCCATTCCCATGAGTAGCTGGCCCATGGAGTGGTGATGACAGCGGGTTTAGAAGATGCTACTTTCCCTGCTAGAAGCAGTGTGTTGCAATGGTGACCAGAAAGCAGGGAAGAAGAAACAGGAACAAATAAGTGGGAAAAGGATTTGCTAGAAAACAAGACATCTGCGTTAAATGTGCTCTTCACATAATTAATCATTTGAAAGTGTCACTCTAAAGACCTTTGTATATTAATTCTTATTGGGCAAAGAGCTTTGTTCAAGTGCAATATGCACACATCAAATGTGAGAACATGAGTTCTTATATGGCCTGTAAAACCCTCCAGAACCCTGCTATTTATACAAACGACTGTCAGTTCATTTTTTCTATTACTCACTCTGTATTTGAAAATAAATGATGGATGCTAAGCAAGGTTAGAGCCATTTCTTGTCATGCACTATTGGTGGGTGGATTAAATTACCTCTTTGTGTATTCCAAGTTCAATGTATCCACAGATAGGGTGGAAGGCTCCTGTGCCACAGACATAAACATGGGTCCGGTTGTAGGGTTGAAGAACCCTGATAAAATTTGCACATTCTGTCTGTTGTGAAAAATGGGGGAAGATTAATCCTTTACAACCATGCACAAAACAAAACGTATATTTGGTCACTTATTTATTTTTCCTCTCACATCTACATTTGATAAGCAATAGCTGTGCTAAAACAATGTCTAAAAAGTTGTAACAGTTAAAGCACTAGCAATGGCTAACTAGTGTAGGGACATCCATCAGGCAATGACTTATACGTTATACTGATTACATTCTTGTTATAGTGATATAAAGCCAGGAACAATGACAAAGTACATGGTGAAACTATAGTTTTGAGGAGATTTTTGTACCAGTCTTTGTTGTAATAAAGCTCCGGTCTTTAGCAATTGTCTGGAAATGGGAATGTTGGCAACTGATTCCAAAAATGTGTTGGGCCCCACTTTTGGCAGGCCCATTGGTTCCCTTATAATTTCTTCCAATTAAAGACTCAGTGCAAACGTCAACAGCCACAGGTTAATTGTGGGGATGGATGCAGGGGCCCTCCATCAGCATGGCAGTCCTCAGGGCTGCAACAAACTGTCAAAGGGTGCATTATGTATGTACTCCCCTTGCATTGGCCCTTCCTTATTGACCAGCAAGGACTGGGACAGATGTGTTATGCTCTGCACCTTAAACAGGAATCTCAAAACACAAGGAAACTGAAGCAAGACACATAGGTAGATGGTCAATCAAAACAAGTAATAACCATGAATCTGTTAAGCCAGCAATGGTCTGAACTAAACATCATAATGGTCCAAATGGCAGGTATGTAGCAGTTGTCCTTGAGTAACTGCACACGTCCAATGATATGTACCCATGCACACAAGACCAGTAACTGGAATACTGAGTTCAGGAAGCAGGAAACAAAGAGGAACAAGGACAGAGAGCAGGAAGCAATAAGCAGGAAGACAAAACACACACACATACACCAGTCATCAGAAAGTTTATGACCCCTTTGGGGTAGTTAGCACTAATGTTCTCCCTAGACAATCCTGGCCCTTGCTGTTCAGCAGTGCGATGACTTTGATTGTGGCTGTCCATTGCAAGGTTATGGCATGGGGTGGAGATAAAGGGCAAGCGACAGTCTTGTCCTAACTGGGCAAGCTGTTCTGATGCTCATTTCCAGGGCATATTTCTCATAATATCATAGCTGCAGTCTAACCCTTGAGAAAGTTGAAGAGACAATGTAGTAGGTGACACCTATGAGGTGTCACAAAACAAATATTCACCCCTCTAGCTGCGTCTCTTTTACAAGAGCACAACGATAGGTCCCGTTACAAAGTTTGTTTACAGACTGGGATCAGAGCTTCCCCAGAGCTTAGAGCAGGGGTTGTTCAGATCTAGTGGATTACAGAGATAAGGGACAGCCATTATGTTAGCATCCCAGATGGAACCTCCTCAGGCATAAAGTGTAACAAGAATGTCCATTGGAGGCCAGATGGTTAATGGGAAGAGAGGGGAAGAAACCTAATGTGTATGAGTGAGGTAAGTTTCACTTTCTTGATGGAGCTTCTTGTTGTTCATGAGGGAAACTGGATTCTCTTCACTGTGCAGAAGAGAGATGAGGGAGCCTTTTCATTATACGGAATGATAAACATTCTTATAGAAAAGGGGATTGTGGCACTAGAGAAAAGCTCATGACTCCATGGGACTTTGTTTTAGACAGGTATTAATTGCAGCTGCCTATGAATTAAGTTAATTTGTAAATATACAAGTCTAATGTTTTGTTAATGAATTGTAGTAATGCTATGTTCAGTATATTTTCTGAGGGGAAGGGACTGTTTGATGGGTACAAGAGCTTTTGACAAAACAAGAGGCTCATATAGAGAAAGATTCCCACTGACTTCAGTGGCTTTGAATCAGGCATATAGTGAGTGAAACTCACAGGATACATTTCATAATGGAGTTGATTCACCTGTCAATACATTCTGTAGCTGAATATTTAATATAAACTGATGGATAAGCACCCCCTCTACTTGGTGTTGTTCCAGATACTGCTTGAAGCATCAATATTTGAAATAGAGATGAAACTACTATTTTAAGTTAATGATTTCAATAACAGCTGTGTGCATTTTTTTAAGAAAAAGGCTAAACTATTATTGGTGTGTCTTTTGTGTATACAACAGTCTGTATATTTAGCAGCCTTTTTCTCAATAACTACTTAATAATCAAATTAACATATTTAGCAACAAATATATAGCTATACAGTGTTACCAGCACCAGTAAAGAAAAAAATGTTCTGAACTTACCTGAGCATCTTTCCCAGCTAGTTTGCATACTTCCACTTTCTCTTTCGCTGCAGGCCAGTAAATCTGCAATGCATTTAAAGGTGTTTTACAACCAGAGACTGTGCAGCATTTCACTGTTTTTTATGATTTCATTTAAAGCATTTTATTGCAAAAAACAATCCAAATAGCCTTATCTATATTAAAGAACTGTGATTTGGATATGTATTTCTTAAAGACTATCACAATAACTGTACAGACTTTGAATACAATGTGCCTTTCCTTTGTTCATTTCTTCACTTTATTTACCCATTTTTAAGGTAACCTCTAGGACACTTTACCTGATTTCATAATCCATTTGCATTTTTAGTGCAATCAATTGTGTCTGATTCTCAAGGACATAACAAACCAAATTCAGCCTGAAAGTAAAATGACTAAAATCTATGGAATTACACAAAGGTGAATTTAGCCTAGTGGCTACAGGTCTGGCAAAGTGGTTAGAAAAATATGTATATTAGCTATTTCTCCAGTTTTAATATGAAAAGGGGCTTTGTTTGAAAAACTAAGAGTAGTTTTATGGAAGTCTTTAGAACAAAGAGGACATTTGTCAGAAATATATAGCATGTGGTTTAATAATCTGACCCATCAGCAGGAACTGAATCATAGGAAAGCATATAGATTTAGAAAATGACACCTATGCATAGAGCAGAATTATATGCCATACTTAATAGGTCTCTTTTCTTTCATATACACTTAGAATTCTGACATAGAAGTTAGTATTATTGGAAATATTGGCCCAGATCACTAGCTGGCATAAATGGACATAGTTCAATTTATGTCAATGGAGTTACATTGATTTATACCAGTTGAGTGGCTGGCCCATCTATTTCAATGAAACAATCAAAATAAGGCACTGTCAAATATATATATATATGAATCCATCTCGATTACAAGGAAATACACACTTTGGATAAATACAAAGGAAGGGAGAGAGAGAGGGAAAAGTAGACTTCCAAAACCAACACGATTTCTTTGCCCTGAGCTGACCAGGGATCTTTATTTCTGTTTTTTATTATTTTAAGACAGCCTGCCTGTTAGGAATTTTTTTCTGATTGACAGCTAAGGGGCAGAAAGAATTTAATATGGCAAAATCTTGATCAGATATAAGTTAGGAAACATCTAATGCCTCATGCCCTAGGGGCCCAAAAGTGATTTACCAGTAGCCAGGGTTCTTATAGCATAATGTTCATCTTGGATCACACTTTTATCAAATCTTAACACCACAGTGGCTAAGAGTCTAGATTTGTTATATTAAAGAGCAGACATTACATAAGGCCTGTTTTTCAATACAGACATACCCTCTCACACACACACACACACAAGTTATTTCCGACAGGGGATTTAAGGAGTTGAATTGACGGTAATTGAATCGAAAGACATTCCTCTGTACAATTTCAGCTGGAACAAAGGGCAATATGATTTATACCCAACAATGGTGAGCTTCAAAAGGTTCAGAATTAGGGTTCAATTCAGATAAACATCCGAAATTTCAGGATTCTGGATGTTGGGGTGTAGGAGAGCTGTGCTCAGAGCAAGATCTAAAAGCTTGGAGACTTAAGTAGCTCTCTGGCTATTATTTTTTACTATTATCTTTCTGTTTTTGCTTCTCTCATCCCCAGCGCTACTCTAAACTACGTCAGTTTGTAACAGACCCTTAGACACCATTATTGCAACTGGAATTCAGCACATTCCAGCCATGTCCCTTCTGCCCAGGCACCAGCTCAATACCACAGCTTGAGGGGGCCAAAGCAGCCTTAACAGAGGTCAACATCTTGCTCCAAGTGTTTATGTGCAATGCTTCTCTGAACCATCCCCACCTCCCAAATCTGCAAAACTGGGCTGAGGACAGCCTCTCTTGTTTGCATTCCAGCCCTTCTTAGTCTCCTCTCAGTCAGAAATGGGATGTGCTGGCCTTATGCAAAGAAATGAATTGCACTCCCATATAAATAAGGGATGTGCAACCAGGCCAGATCTATTTCCCTTACTGTAAAATACAACCATTCATTTGCAATTACCTTTCTGGTAAGAAACTATTAGTAAAGGAAAAATAAGTTACATAAACTTTAACCCTTAACAGCAATATTTACTTTAAAGCAAATATAAGGCCT
The DNA here is from genome assembly GCA_007922155.1 of Mesoclemmys tuberculata. Taxonomy (NCBI): domain Eukaryota; kingdom Metazoa; phylum Chordata; order Testudines; family Chelidae; genus Mesoclemmys; species Mesoclemmys tuberculata. Next base: position 14,466,708 of record ML675616.1, on the reverse strand, counting down.
TCTAATGTCATCTCAGGAACTGTAGCTCTAATTTGCTCTTCCAGAGCGTAGCTCTGGATGACGTAAGTACCTAGGTCTGATGGTCTGAATCAGACATGCCAGCACATTGGGTCACACACAGGAGGTACAGTGTCAGAATGTTTGGGAGAAAGTACTGGGAAAGAGGCAGGGTCATCAGAGTGAGATGGTGGGGTGACTGTTGGGGGAAGATGCCGTTGGTTTCAATGGGCCACTGTGTAAGCAAGATAAGAGATTTAAATGTAGGGACCCTAATTCCTGGGCAGATTCTTTTGCGGGAGTGAAGCCTAAGGCATGATAGCATTTGTTGTACAAAATGGACAGATCAGACTGGGACATGAGCACTCTCTGCTCTGCTGATTGAGGAAAAGGACACAGTCAACCCTGACTTCAGAAGACTCACTTTGTTTACATCCTGGCTACTTGACAACCTCAGAGATTAGCGTTCTAAAGACATAAATCAGCCACTGAAGGGTAGCTAAGTGCTGCAACTTTACAATTCGTTTACAGTTATGCACAAAAGATTCCATAGAACTTTTGTTTACTTTTCACGTGAGAAATGAGAGGTTCCCTGAAAGTACTATTTCTAAAATGTAACAGATCAAGAAGATTACATAATAAACTACAAATTATGATCACAGAGCTGAAGCACATTTACTTCTAAATGTGATCAAACCATACATAATTCCCCAGGGCTTGTTCCTGCAAACACTTGCCCTTATAAGTAACCTTACTTATGTGAATAGGCCCATTGACTTCTCATGTATATTAAGTTATTTATCTTCATAAGCATTTCCAAGATCCCAGATATAGACTTAAGACTGGATGCCTTTCTGGAGGATATCCTTTAGTCAACAAAAGTTAATATAGACTTAATATAGACGTAAACAGACAAATTTATTATCTATATTATACAGAAAGTCAGACTAGCCAATCAAATGGCCTGTTATGACCTTAAAATACACAAATCTGTCAATTTATGGCTTGGACTGGCAAGGTCAAAACAAAAGTGACTTTGTTCTGCAAGATGCATATCAGTTTATGCAATCAATACAAAACATAAGTGTTGCAATCCTTTACCTACCAAACCATTTTGTTCTAGAATTCCTCAAAGGGAAGACCATTAACAAAAACAGTTTCATGATACAAACATATGAACATGGACAAATGCTACTATACATATCCTGGTAAAACCTTTCATGAGGTTGCACTAGAAACATTACAGAATTATTTTCAAATCTAGCTAATTATTTCTGGATTAGAATAATTAGTTTTCATTCCATATATCCCACCAATTATATTTTATAAATTGCAAGAAGAACATCTTATCCTAAATATCTGACAAAATGAAAGCTATCTAACTTAAGTGAAGAATGTAATTGTATTAAAAATGTAATCCATCTACCTGGAAGATATATTTGTCTTTTAATCATTAATTTTTCTTGGAAAGTACCTATAACGAAGATCCAAAGGTCAAAGCTGCCGTTATAGTTTCATGATTTCAATTTACGTAGCTGTAATCTAAAATTTACCCTATTATTACTTTTAATTAAATCTACAAGTATTTTCTTAAATTTGCTAACAAAAAAGAAATAAAAAATACTTAATAAATTCAGGCTAATAAGTTCTCTGCTAGCAGGATAAAAAAAAACCTCACAGGAATATAAATTTAAAAATACATAAATGTATTATAGTTTAGGTACCATTTTAAAGTGTATCAGTAAATTGATTTCTGATTACAACAAAACACTAGATGCCACATATGTCCCTTTTAGTTCAAGAGCATCTCACTTTTTAAAGAAAAAACAACAAGAGTTCTGCAGCACTTTAAACACTAACAAATATAATTTTTGCAGGCATAAGCTTTTGTGGGTTTTAACCCACTTCATCAGATGCCGAATGTCAGATGCCTGACGAAGTGGGTTGCAGCCCATGAAAGCTTATGCCTGCAAAAATTAAATTTGTTCATCTTTAAAATGCTACAGAACTCTCATTGTTTTTGCTGTATACAGACTAACATGGCTACCCCTCTGGAACTTTCCACTTTCTGAAAGAGAACAAGATTTCTCTTTTTCTAAACCTTTATTTTTACTCCAAGAAAGGAACTGTAAAAATAAAAATGAACTCAGAAGAAATATATATATATAAAAATTGTATGATATAATTGCATCCTATTTTACATCCCTACAGGCCTCAGTTCTGCAAGAAATTCAGTGCAGCAGCAGCTAAGACAACTGCTTCTCATGCTCCCTTATTGTTTCATTGTGCTTCTTCACTGGTTTGTCTGTAGACGTGTGGTCTTGTGCCTTAAACTTAAATTGTAAGGAGCTGGGAGCAGAGAAGCACTGTGGCCGGGTGGAGCGCACACTGGATCAGGATTCAGGCAATAAGGGTCCTGCTGCTGGTTAACCTTGAGCATGATTCTTCACCTCTCATTGCTTTAGTTTCCCCATCTGTAAAATAATTATACTAATCTGCTGATGAAAAACACTCCATAAGAGCTCGGTATTATTATTTATTGTTGTTCTGTGTTTTACAGCACCTAGCACAGTAGGGCCCTGGCCCATGACTGGGTCTCCTAGATCCTACCACAATATAAATAATTGAATGATAATAAATAAATTACTTACACTCATGTCTAGCATTAAGCATTTGAGCTGCCCCTCTAACTTCACTGACTTTGAGTAGTCCCACTGACTTCAGTTGGACTGTTCATGTGCTTAAAGTTATGTATATGCTTAGGTATCTTGCTGAATTGGGGCAACAGGACCATTCTTCTGGAAGAATCCTCAAGTGGTTTATAATTGGTACACCCAACACCCTGGCAATGCAGGCACATCTCAAGTGGTGGGCATGAACCAACCAGTGTACAACACACACACTGCGTGAAATTTAGCCCTGTAAAGAGAGAGGACCATTTCATCCCTATTTTGAGGGTTTAGGGGATACACAGCCCTCTTTAGAGGACTGGATTTCACCCACAGTGACAGGGAGAGAGAGAAACTTGGCTAATGACACTAAAACAAATCTTATGTTAAGATATACAGTACACAGAAATTTATAGACATGCCAAGAACTAATGCTTATGAGGCTCAAGTGTTTAATCTCCAGATTTTCATTTGCAGGAGGTTCAAAACATACATATGTAATATTTTTATGAAAAGTTCAATAACCCCATTGATGTTAGTAAATTGATGAAATTTAAACAATCAGCATGTTAAAAGAAAATGATCTTTTCCTAGTATTTCTATTTTTCTAAAATAAATGGTCAGAGATCCACTAAAGGCACATATGAAAATTGGGGGGGGGAGGGGGAAATGGACCAGATTCTTATTTCAGTGACATCAGTGCAAATCTGGAAAGACTCCATTAACTTCAGTGGAGTTACTCTGCTTCCCCACCCTGCTGCCTTCTCCCGCCCCACACACACACTGGAAATTATCCCATGGTTTGCTTGTCATGAGAGGAAACCCATGTTCAACATAATTGCTAGGGAAAATGACACCTCTTTTTCATGAGTCTCACCTCCTGTACTTGAAATACAAATCCCACCTTCCCATCATTTGAGGAAAGCTCAAGATGAGCAGAATCTTTAAGATGGAAACATACCAACTCTTTATTACACTAGAAGCCAAGCAGTGACATATGAATGGGGTGTTGGATGGATGTTTGCACTGTAATTTATGGAAGCATTACAAAAGGAAAAGAAAGACACATTCCCTTCTAACTAAGATTCCTGTGTGGTTCCAGTCAGATAAGGTATTCTTTACATTATGTCCCGGTCTGTTGTGTTGCTATGCACTGTTTAAAGGCGACTGGGATTTTGCCACAAATGTGGCTGAGTATGAATGAAAGGTGAAGTGATTCTTTCACCCAAGTCATCGGGCTTTATGTTTCTATGTGATTTGGGAGTAAGGAAAGTGTCCCGGCATATGGGGAAGCGAGTTCCATGAGAAAGGTGATCCTGTCATGCCTCACCAAGGAGGCGAATGTCATCAGGGATTAGACCTGAGGGCCTGTCAAACCTGAATATTCTATGATTTTATTCTAGGATTGTGCATATGGGGCTGTGTAAACTGGTGGGCTGATCCAGCAGCTGGGGAAGATGCAAGCAAACTCCTAACAACCACTTGATTCCAGTTCTCATCTCAGGGCTTTCTTTACTAACAGAGATTGAGACCAAAATCAAACACAGGTGAGAACAGTCCCACTGACCCTCAAGGGCTTGTCTTAGCTTCACAGCCCTTCCAGACTTTCTTCTAGAGCTTCACAGGCCAATCCAGATGACCCTTCTCCCCAGGTAGCTCCTGCTCTTTGCAGGTGTCCTCCTGACTGGGACAGAGAGCCAGGGTCTCCACTGTCTACTCCTTTGCGTACGAGGTTGGAAGCTCTATATCCAATGTCCTGTAGGGCACATGACCTGCAACTACTTTTCCAAGTGTAATGAGTCTGAGGGACACTTGAATGTATGCATGATCCCGTAAGGTTCAGAGCCCTAATACAGACCCAATCCCACTTTACTACTATGCTAAAATTCCCATGAATTCAGACCAGATTTAGGCAAAGCTCCCACTGATTTAAACAGAAGTTTTGCCTGAGAATGGGTGGCAAAATGGGGCCCTTATCAAGTGTTTGTTTTGCTATATGAGGATATGGTCCGTCCAAAAGTGAAAAGAGAGAAGTCACAAGCTTTTCAATCCACCTGCTACCCTTCAAAAATTTGCACGGTACTGCCACAAAACAACCTGCAAGCTAAGGGTGCCCTAAACAACAACGCGTGACCTCATGTCAGCCAGCGCACACTGTGGCAGGTCAAAATAACTCATTCCAAAGAAGCTACTGACATGTTTATCTGTTTGGCCCATATGTGAATGCATCTGCTCGCACTGACAGCTCCTGCAGGTTGGCAGCTTTTCAAGCGTTTGTCAGCCTTTGATAGCATTCCTATTGCTGCAGAGATGGGTGGGTCTCACTCTGGATCACGCCATGATAATCACGCTGACTGGTAACCCTGCTTACGCTGCTGAGGGCTGTAAGTACATGAGATGCAGAGGAATATGGGAATTGCTGGGCAGCCTTTTCAACAAGATTTGTACAATTGATTGCAGTTATTTACTTACTTTATTTGGATATTTAAATTCAAAATAACAAGCCAAGGCTCTAAGTGCCCTAACAATACAGTAAATGCAAGGAATCCATTCGGTATTGAAGTCATCATTTCAGAGGGAACTCAGCCTGCTGGATGCCTATCAAAACCCCTTCTCCTTCATTGTGGCGAGCACGCGCTCATCAAAACCTAACACCTTCCTTTTAAACAACACCCTGTATTGGTTACAACCCATTCTTCAAGCATACCGTCTATGAGGGACGTGCTGTAACAAATATCCACTGGTGCTTTTTTCTGTTTACTTCTGTGCTGATTTTGTGGTCATTCTCTGTTTAAACAGAGTCACTGGGTCTGTAGTTTATAAGCGGTTTGTAATATTTGTCAAGTGTGTTGAGCTCTTTGGATGAAGAAATCAGGGCATATGCATATCAGCTCTCTTATGGAAAAGCCCTATGGAGTCGAAACCCTGTAGAGGTTTCCGTCCTATCTAATTTCATAGAAAATTCTGTCCCTGCTATAGAAAGGTAGAATCATAGAATATTAGAGTTGGAAGGGACCTCAGGAGGTCATCTAGTCCAACCCCCTGCTCAAAGCAGGACTATCCTCAGCTAAATCATCCTGGCGAGGGTTTTGTCAAGCCTCAGCTTAAAAACCTCTAAAGATGGAGATGCCACCACCTCCCTAGGTAACCCATTCCAATGCTTCACCACCCTCCTAGTGAAAAACTTTTTCCTAATGTCCAACCTAGACCTCCCCCACTGCAACTTGAGACCATTGCTCTTTATTCTGTTATCTGCCACCACTGAAAACAGCCTAGATCCTACTCCATTAAGTTCTATAGAATTCTACAGTAACATCTATAAAATCCTAATGACTTGATCTATAATTTTAATGGTTTTCATTCCTATTAAATTCTACAGGACTATCATGACTGCACATAGTGTGCTGAAAAGGGGGGTGGTTTTTCAACCATACCACAGTTGACACAGTAATAGATGGGAGTCACCAACCACCTCCACAATTATCTAGAATAAGCTGATTAAAAGCGACAACAATTAAAGAAACTGTGTACTCAAAGAAAAAGAAAACTATGTTAATTGGTGATGAAACTGTGCTATGACAGAACATAGAACCTATACATTTTGTAACAAGTATTAAAATAATACTTTGAACTCCTGGTCAAAAAAGTCATAGTGAGTATCTGCTCCCTCACTTTCAAACATATGAAACTAACTATGCTGTAACAGAAAGTCATAAAAAAGGTATTTTTAAAAAGGGGAAAGAGTCTTTAAAAACTTCTTTAAATACTATTCCAGAAATATTGTAACATCTGACCAGACTCTAAAATGTCATTTTGGCAAGTGAATATATACAAAGTGGCATTCTAAGAGTAAATGGGGGATATTCAGTGTTAGATATTCAGGGTTATCAATGTTCCCCTGAATGCAGCAGCAATAGCTATTACCCAAAACTGAGTAACCGCCTCTATGCACATCTCTAGATTCATGAGGTTTATACAATTAAAACATTGTTCATGCTCATTTTTTCTTTGAAGAATGAAATCCTGTGTTTTAGTGACACAAACTTTCATTCTGAGTTCAAACCTCTTGTGCCCATCACAAACCTCTAAGCACAGTATTCTTACATCATCCTTCTCATTTGGGTCATTTGGAATTGTACCATTTGCAGGAAGAAATTTAATATCCTAATGCGTTGCTTCTATCCCTAATGGACACCTATAGCACAATATACTTTTTCAGATGAGTCTTAGTGCAAAGAGTACAAAGGACACACTTCAGAGCCTTGTAGTCCCAACATGTGTGGTTTCCTCACACAGGGAAAGGCTAGAGCTAAGCCGAGTGGCACAGAGCCAATCAAAACTATGGTCAGTCTAAACACAGCACAGACAAACACTATATTCTGACACTTATTTGCTACTGGAGAGTACCCTTTGGCAATAAAATCTTTTAATAGGCTAAGACATATGAAATTTCTCTCTCCTCCTATCATCATGTAAGTATATTATGTTTATGGATGCCAGCACAAAACAGATAGGACAGACAGACAAACTGAAACACAGAGGCCAATATTTTCAAACTTTTAGGCATCAAAATCCATACTTAGGCATTTAAATAAATGGCGCAGTTTACCAAAGTGATGCCCCCTCCCACTGAAATTAATGGAATAAGTAGGTTCCCCACACCTTTGGTCACTTATTTAGCTGCTGACATACATTCTGTGCAGCTGTCTCGTGATAAAATTCAAGACAATTAAAGGAAACTCCATAGAAAAACTGTGAACGAAAACTGGATTTGATCTTGGTGTACTTCTACACATATAGCCTCCTTAGAAGTCAGGATCTGCTAAAAGCTGCAAAATTTTATTTAATTACATAGTTCAAATTATCACAGTATCAGTCAGATATTCATTTATTGATTTCAATTTATCCCAAGTAAATTTTAGTTTTGTTGTAAAGTGAGTTTACACTCTGGCTAGTATTTCTGAAGAAATATAATTTATATGATTCTATGGTAATTGTCTCTGTAACTTCAGGCTGCATGCTGTGGTGCTTATTGCAGCAAAACTACCACTGAAATGAATGGGAGTTTAGCTAAAGCAAGAACTTGTAGAAACAGAAATCCACCTCTCTTGCAAGTGATTTTCTCCCTCTCCCCATCCAATTGCCAAAGCCAGAAACTCAACCTGGGACAAGAAAGTCTGTGGTAGGAATAATTCTGTTATCTCTAAACTATTCCCTATGACAGGGGTCGGCAAACCGCGGCTCCCGAGCCACATGCAGCTCTTCAGCCGCGGCTATGCGGCTCTTCAGCCGCGGCGAGCCGCGTCTCCGGAGCTGCATGTGGCTCTTCAGCCGCAGTAAGGCGCGGCTCCCCTAGTGACTAGGGGACCAGATCAAAAATTCTTCCCCTAGTGTGAGCCCCCACTCTCCAGCTCCACCGCCGAAATTGACCAGGACGAGTCAATTTCACGGCGGAGACTGTACCCTGCGATTCCAAGCCCGCCGCTGAAATTGACCAGGATGAGTCAATTTCACGGCGGAGAGTGGTCTGAAGTGCTGGCTGCTGGGGTGCAGTGTGTTGGGTGCTGGGTGCTCCATTCATCTGATCCTAGCCCGGCCCCTCTGTCAAATTTTAGAACGCATTGTGGCGCATTGTGGCCCCGTGAGTCAAAAAGTTTGCCCACCCCTGCCCTATGAGATGGGTGCCATTTTTGCATTGTCACTGTTCTGACTATACCATGGTGCTCTATGATTCAAAATGATCATTCAGAAACGCACACAAGGAAATAAGAATGAAAACATAAGAAATTCACTATTCAGTTGATGAAGTTTGGTATTGGAAACTCTTTTCTATAATGATTTTATATGTTCCATTCAGACATATGGGCTCAAACTCTCTTCCCTTACACCTCTTGACTCCATTGGCTTAAATCAGGTTACTCCAGAGTAAGTTACACTGGTACAGCCGATTAAAACCTCCTGTTATATTCTAAAAAAAATATAAAAAACACCGAAGGATTTAACTTTCTTCAATAAGTTATATATATGTGACAATAAAAAAGCAGTTTTAGTTAGCGCTCTTGTGCTAGCAGTTGGTACTCTACAAGTGTGTAGAGTGTGCAAGTGCACAAGTGCACAAGTTTGTGCAAAAAGCATCATGTCATCATCCCCACTGTAAATATCGAAGGTTAAACTGACGTCCCCCTCTTAGATATAGTCTAGAGGTAACAAAATTAATTTTATCCCCGGGTATCAGTTATGTATAGTAGCATCCAATAGAGGTTCCCTGTAACCCATATAATTCTGATTATTAATACAGTTGAGAATATATAAATTGACTTCCAAATTTTGGGTGACATTTAAAACACGCAGACTAATATACTAAAAGGCCATATTCTATACTCAGTTACATCCATGGAACCCCAATGAAGCCAGTAAGCAAAGACAGAAATAAACTAAGTTTTTTGTTTGTTTGTTTGTTCTTGCTAATGTCTCCATTAGGCCAGAAACAAGAAGAAACAAATACTTTGAGAGCTGTCCTTGCCCGTCTGTTGATATTTTGGTTTCATGCAGTGCACAGCCCTAAAGGTATCTAACCTATTACTTTCCTTTATTGCTACAAGAGATCATACACATTGACAACCTCAACTGATTAAAATCAAGTCATGTAACAATGGGAGGTAAGATTATTAAGGCCTGTTACAACACATCAGGTAGTGCATTTGCCATTTAGCCAGTGAAGACAGAAACAACAAAAACAAAAACACAAGGCCAAGGAAGGGGCTGAAAACAAACTTATCAGATGAACTATGCAGAAAACAAACTGACCTTTTTTACATTTTTGTTTAAATCAACCAAGCTGAGCAGGAAGATGTGGTCTTTAGCACCGATTAACAGCCGGCCCCTCTCCTCATCTAACAGCAGGGTTCGAAAATCAAGCCCCTCCACTGAGCCCAGGAATGGGATACAGCTGTTTGAAAGCAGCAAGTCTGTGGGAAAATGAAGAAAATCTTTATAATCAAAATGTTTATATATGACTCATTGGTGTCTGTTATAAATATATGCATCCACCATGGAGGTTGCTGGTGAGATATCTGCAGGGAACAGCATATCTTTCTGGAGTCATAATACAGTTTTTGTTATCTTCAGACGTGATTTTTTCTTTAAATTGGGTGGCATTCATTTTCACAACGAATTTTTTATGTGTAAAAACATGCTAATAAATATTTTAAAAAATCTTTAAGGAATCAGACATTTGGAAGAAATCAGAAGCATGGAAAAGGCAAAACTTTGGAAGAAATTTGCTACATCTTTTCCTTGCTGTTATAAAATCTCACCATGTTATTAATATTATTCTCTCCTTTAATCATCATTATGATTACTCATCCCAGTCAAGAATCAGAACCCCATTGTAACAAGGAAGACAGTCACTGACCCAGAAAGCTGTCAGACATGATGTAGCAGGTGGACCAAACAGACAAAGCAGGAATGGAAGGATTTGAGAAGTTGAGGTAATAATAAAAATAATAGAAGCTAGCATAAAAAATGAGAAAAGGTGAGTAAGATAATATTGTTATTGGACCAACTTCTGTTGGTGAGGCAGACAAGCTTTCAAGTTGCTCAGAGCTGTTCCTCGGTTCTTGCAAAGGTACTTGATTTTTAGCGTTTAGCCAAGTTATAAATTTAAGCTCCCAGGGGGAAAGGAAACCTGCATAGCACCTTCAAAAGATGAGCCTGGAAGCTTAAATTTGTAACTTGACTAGACACTAAAAAGCATGGTCTTAATAACCATGGGTTTATGGCTTATTACTACAGTCTGTAACCCATTAAAGTCCCTTTTTGTCATATGACTACAAGGGTGTTAGCTGACCACTTCACTATGAATAGTCCCTTAGAATATATGCTATTTATGCTAACCTCTCTGTTCCATCTTGCATTTAGAACAGGCCTATGCTACCCCTTACTTGGGTTATTCTTACATTAACCCAAGTACTTATGTTATTCAGGGGTGTGAATAATCCACTCCTCTGAGCAACATGAATTACACCATCCTAAGTGCCCATTTGGACAGCGCTATATCAGTGGGAGAGTTTCTCCCACTGATATAGCTACTGCCTCTCACAGAGGCGGATTTATTATGCAGATGGGAGAGTTCTCTCCCATCAGTATAGACTGTCTTCACCGGAAGCACTTCAACGGCACAGCTGCATTGATGGAGCTGCACTGATGTAGAGCTGCTGCAACATATAGCAATCAGTGGATTACACTTGCACACAGAAAAGCACAAAGATTATGACTGAAGCCAGCTCGACAAGGATCAGAAACCTTCCTCTGGAGGGTTTCCTGCCTAGAGGACCTCTTCCATGGTTCTCACCAGGGAAGCGAGCATAAATCAGGACTAAAGTTGACCAATCAATTCATCTATTGATATTCTTCTGCTGGTCCCCATAAACACCTCTGTTCTTAACATCATGGAGCCATTTTCTGATTCTAAAACAGATTTATTAAGAAAGTCCCTTGTCTTCCACCTGGCATAAAGAAAACTTCCAACTTTCATTTCTTTTTTTTATTTACTGTATGACCAGCATGTGGCAGTACTAGATCAGCTTTCACTTCACACTGTGGAAGAGAGCCCTAATTTGGGGAGAACATGCTTAAACCATGCATGAGTTATTCCATAGCCTGGTGGCTGGTGCCCTAAACTGAATGACACACCTCTCTTGGGAGAGGCAGACAAATCCAAGGATCGACAGAACAATATTAAGGTTCCTTCCTTCTCAAGGTGGGTGGACTTACTCTCACCCATTTATCTAACCACCATGATTTATTTATGTGCTCAGCACATGATGAAAAATGGTAGCAGGCTTTCACAAACAGGAACTCTCCATTCAACAAAGTAAAGGGAATACCCCAGAGGGCTCTTGCACGCAGAGAAATATGGCAGTTAGTACAGGCTACTCAAGAATTAAGACAGTTTTTTGGAAAAAGGGTGCTGGGGAAGAAAAAATAAATATTTTATCCTTATTCATCAGCTACGGAGAATATTGTTACTACAGTTATAAAATGGCTCTTTATCATCTGTATTTATGAAGTTTGGGTGTTATTCTCTAGCCCATTATTGAATGTTGTTAAAGTACAATCTGCAGACAAATTGTTCAGTATTGTAGCATCTGTTCCCTTAGGTTAAATGTAGGTTATATGAGAAAATTTTCATTTAAAGTGGAAATTAATTCAAATGTTATACCCTAAGCTGTTTAGGGCACAGGCTGTCTTTATTTGGTTTTTTTAGAACCAAGGATGTTGTTGATGTTTAGCAAAAAATACTTTAAAAGAGCTGTCTCTTACTCAGACCAAGACCACAAGAAGGGAGCCAGGGCTCCACAGGTTTTCACAACATGATGCTAAAAACATCTGAGCCCTGTCCAGATTGCACCTTACACTACTGCAGGCTAAAATGCAATTGCTAGAAAATGAGTACCAAATTTTCCAGTGGAGACATGGGGGTGCAGCCTGAGTCTCTCCATTGATCCACTCCGCAGGTACAGCACGCATAGTTAGCTTAACCATACTGCTCTGCCAGTGGAGGATGAGGGGATGACTGATTCTCCATGATCCATTCATTTGCTGGCCTCCCTGTGGAGGCAGCCAATCAGTGCCACTTATGGAACATTTCTCGTTTGTGTGTGATGTTGCTGTTTGTCCACTGGGAATTAAAAGCTGTTCAAGATTCCTGCATAGCTCTTCCAAAGTTGTTATTAATGGTATTTCTATTACAGCAGTGTCCAGTCAAGAATGGGGTCCATTGTTCCAGGTTCTGTGAACATATATAGGAGAAGATTCTCTGTGGCTGAGCTCGACAGAGTAATGGGATGCAGCCACTTAAAGCTCCCTCCGGCTGCTCTACCTTGCACTACCAGTAGTCCCTCCGGCTCTGTTCACCAGCTGAACATTGCTGAAGAGTATCATGCTCCGGCCACTCCTCCCTCCTGCCCTTCCCCATCCATTAACTTTACACTATCCTGGGAAAAGGGGAGAGCAGAGACCAGAGAATATGGCCCATAGTTTATATAAATCCCTGCCCCAAAGACTTTATAATCTAGATTCAAACAATGCATACCAGTTGGGTGTAGCAGACAATGGGTGGAGCGGAGGAGGAGGGATGAGAGTAACAGCAGTGGGAATACACAGCTACATAGATCAGCCATGGATAATTTGCTGGGATTAATTTTAAAGAGCCAGGAGACATTAATGAACTACTGTTGGCTAGTACATTTTAACAGACACTCCTCTATTTTTTAAATTTAAACCCAAATCTCATGAGCACAAAATCAAAATGACAGATTGTGTGATGTGTCTAAATGAGACCACCAACCTCATTTTCATCTGCATCCTAATAAAATAGGATTTGAATCTGGGTAACCAGAAATAGATAGCTACTGCCCTGCACCGCCTGGCTCTAATTGCCACAGCTCATGACATCAGTTAACATGCACAAGTGCAATCCATATTTGATTTGCTAAGATATATAGCAACAGGGCCCAACATAACTGAGAGGGGAGGAATGAGGTACTGGTTTTCTTATTTATTTATATATTTATTTCTTTGAAAGGAAATATCTTTGGAATGAGTGTCCCAAACGGATAATACATCATTCCTTCTTTATGAGCAATTACGGTCAAGAAAATTTAAATAACCATCTAAGATAGCTATTAAGGGAAAGTAAAAGGGTTGTCTCATGACAGAAGCACTTAACTGGGAGCCTGGATAACTTGGACAGATTTTCCATTGTCTTGCACCTCCTCAGAGGGTGCAAAATGATACAAATGGGAATGACCACATTTCACACTGACTTTGCACAGGCATAAACGATGACACAAGGTGCAAGGCAGTGAAAGGATCCAGCTTGCAGTGTTTTTACTTTTAATTAATTTATTACTGAAAAAAACTCAGAAATTAGACTCTACCCATTGGCACTGATAGGATTAAAACTGAGATGTGACCCAGTAAAATTTGGCAAGATAACATTAGCAGGAGAACTGATTAAATTACTGCCAACTTACTCATTCCAAACACTCACATTAAAAACAAGCCAAAGGTACAGGTTTCCCCCTGCCCCTTTTGGGTAAATCTATTCAAGATTATCAAGGATATTAAGATGATCAAAGTTATGAAAAACAGCCCTGTCCACTACTGTCCAGGAGAATTTATTGCTCCACAGAAAAATGTGTAGATTTGCATCACTGCACCTTGATCAGTTAGTGTCTGACTCATTCCAATGGTTAAATAGTGTTCTCATATTGCACAGGAACAGAGTTAATTATACATATAGTCATTTATTAATGTATGGTGAACATTCACTTTAAAAGGTATGCTTTCTATTTCATTAAAGATTAAAGTCTTTGACATTTCCTCAGTGGCTCCAGTTGGGACATTAAATCAGCATGAAGCTAGTTCCTTATCTCAGTTAATGTTTGCTATTAAGATGTGGAAACTACAGTCAGTCCATCATTTTTATTAATGGAGAAAAGTGTCTCAATAGACTGGCCATACCAGTACCATTGTTACTCTACAGCACTCTCGCAGTGCAGAAATAAAAATGCTTTTAATGAAAAATTATCCTGTTGGATTATGAAGTTTGCACTACTTACCTAGACTTTAATGTGTATTCCCATCCCCGACTGAAATTGAACGGATAGTACTATTGACTTCAGTTGTGCAAGATCAGGCCGTTATTGCTGGACCCGTGCTCCAGTGTTAGAGACACTGCTAGCTGGAGCCCTTCTCATTTGGATGAGATGTAGAACTACAGTTCTGACCAAATGGAGACATTTTTCTAAATGATGGACCAAGGCCTCAGCTGGTATAAATGGGCACAGCTCCACTTATTTCTGCACAGCTGCACCCATTTACACCTACTGAGGATAGAACCATAGAATATTAGAGTTGGAAGGGACCTTAGGAGGTCATCTAATCCAACCCCCTGCGCAAAGCAGGACTAACCTCAGCTAAATAACCCCAGCGAGGGTTTTGTCAAGCCACAGCTTAAAAACCTCTAAAGATGGAGATTCCACCACCTGCCTAGGTAACCATTCCAGTGCTTGTCTTAAAAGGATGTGTGTGTGTATACACATTGCATATATATATTTTTAATATCCCATGGCATTTTTCTCAATAACAGTGGTGTTAACTCCTGAAGTCCTGACTAAGCTGATATTTTAAATTTCCAAGTGTGTCCAGACCAACAGAATGCAATAGATAGGTGCAGTGTACAGAGCACTCATTAATTTGCAGTAAGGACAGAACAATTCTCTCTGACATTTATGGCTGTCTAGCTTAGTTGCATTCCATTTCTACACAAATTTGACTAGAGAAACAGCTGCACAAATAATAGTTAAAGTATTATTATTCCAGAGATGATTAAATGCTGCTTTGTGACTTCATGTTATTGATGAAAAATGCAAAGGCCTGGTTCACAAACTCCACGTAGCCAAACTAAATAGTTAGTTTTAGACGGCACAAATGAAAATGTATCCGACTGAAACATTTGTTATTAGGAAGAAGACCTCAGGCTGTGGATTTCACAGGTTCCCTTTTCCTAGAGCAGCTTATCTTTCTTGCATTACTGCCAACTAAAGCAAAGTCATCTTTGTTACCAAGGTAGTTTAATTCACAGTTGTTTTTATTCAAATGAAACTACGGCCATTAAAGTTTACACACTGAAAATTTAATCCAGCAGAAATTATTTACAGCCATGCCAGCCCTGGAACACCATCGATGGATATAAGCCACATCCCACCACCCTATTCACATGGGAGGTCAGCCTGAAATGGAAGAAAAGGAACCCATCCCTCAAATAAAGCTCTGTCTGGGAGAGCTCATGCAAATGAACTTCTCATCACATTTGTTTCACAATTTCCAATTCTCAGCACTGCACATCCTGCCTCTCCCCCATCCACCTCCCACAGCTTCCTGTTGTAACTTGCCTGCAAGCCCTAGGTTGGCATTATTTCACTGGAGTCCATTTCTCCTCCTCTTTTAATTGCCCTTTAATTGTCCCAGTCATAGGGGAGTAGCTGAGGAGCTTATTCTCTAATATCCTACCTAGGAAAAAGAAGCGGAGTCTTTAGCCCGATGGGCTCTTTTCTTCCTCTCTATCCTGACTCCCCACAAAAAGGAGTTGCCAGCCTAGGAGAGTCTAATAAATGTAGCCTTCTACCCTATCTTTTAAAGTTTTCCTTCAATTACTCAGGTTCAGGCATCTAAAGAAAAACATTTCCCCTACATCAGGGCACTTAATATGCTTCTAATTGAATCCTTAAATTGTTCCTAAAATTTGGATTATAATTTTCACCAGTGGGATGGGCAGGAGTATTCACTGAAAGGGAAGCTATGGAAAGATTGTGCTATTTTCCACACTCACTATCAGGATTTAAACTTCAGGAGTCTCCCATCAGTCTTAAAATTGTGAAGAAGGCAAGTCCTTAATCTGTTCACCTACAAATCCCCTCCCATCTGTTCCCCACATATCAACCAACCAATAAAAATGGAAGCAACATATCACATAGTTCAGTTAGGGATTGTCCTACAAATTGGAGACAAAGGGAAATGAACTTGCAGATTCCTAAGTCTAGAATTGTTCAGTTCCTAAAAACGGATCTTAACATGAACGGAATTAGAAATGGCCTCCTAGTTGGCAGAGCTCAGGGGCTCAGTAGCAGTAGTTCATTTTCTCTGGACCAATGAGATTATAGAATTGAACCCTCAATATTAAAGAGAGGGTTGAGAATGAACTTTCACCTTAAGATCCTGTTCCCCTGACTCAAAATAGTCCATGTCTGGGGCTAAATATTTTAAATTTGTGAAGGTGTTAAGAGTTCAAGGTAAGTAGTGCATGCAAAATGCACTAATCTGCAGTAAATACAACCAATCCAAAAGAGGCATTTTGTGGGTGGAAAGGTTGGCAAAGTTCTCTTTGTCTGTCTTAGTTGAATGGTCTGTGTTAAACAGGTTTACTCTGTGTAGAGATATGTTTGTAGAAGATTATAATTTAGAGACACTTCCTCATAAGGGACAGTATTATGAACACAGAAATTTGGAGATGTGCCCTGGAGATGGAGGTTAGGAACACCACATGGCTGGCTAGGTAGAGTGCAACAGTTCACCAGAGAAGCTCTCCAGTTGGGTTTATTAAAATTTTATTCCTTTCTCATTCACTAGTGTGTTATTCTATGAACCCCAAAATCGTTGCATGGTGTTAGAAGTGCTGAATTTTATGCAGTCATTTTGTGCAGTCATTTTGAAGTTAACTCCTGTGTTTGCAACTGAAAGCAGAGACAAGGGAGGCAACCAGAGAAGGACCTGGAGCATCAGATAGCCACAGATGCTTCTGCATGTATTTGGTGAGCACAGTAGTAGCTTAACTAACTTAAAGAGTGGGGAAAATGGCTGGTAAATGGATGGTCTTGCAACTTCCATCCAGTCTCCAATTGTCAGGCAATATTGCAGAGAACTGGAAAACATGCAGACAGACATTTGAATTGTATATAGCAGCCATGGGAGCAGAGAAGAAAAATGATAAAGTGAAATCATCTATCTTTTTGCATATTGTCGGGGAGGAAGCATTGGCTATTTATAACAACTTTAAGTTTGAAGATGAAAGTATGAAGTTAAATAAGATGCTAACTAAATCCAAGGAACACTGCATGCCAAAAAGGAATGAAACCTTTCAGAGAGAATTTTTTTACACATATGGGAAAAAAGTGACGACACCATAGAGCACTATGTCACAGAATTAAGGAAACTCAGTAAAACTTGTGACTTTGGTGAGTGGACACACTCTCTGGTCAGAGATAGAGTAATTTGTGACATTAAAGATAATCTGTTACGAGAGAGACTGCTCTGTGAAGGAGACTTAACTTTAGAAAAAGCTCTCCAAATACGCAGGGCAGCAGAAACTGTGAAAGCACAAGCCAAAGAGCTGAATTCACCAGGAGGAGTTATCCATCTACTAAGTACAAAGGAATTTAGCATGAATAGATTCAAATCAAAGAGTGGAACCATCAGTATCAAAATCACTGCTACGGGGAAGACTGGGTACAGACAATAACGTGAAAGGTGTGGATCACAGCATGGCCCCAAACAGTGTGTTGCCTTTGTAAACTCTCTCATATGTGGTAGAAGAATAATCATTTTGCTAAATGCTGCTGATCCCAAATGCAGAAAAGTCACATGTTTATTCAGTTGGAGATAATTTGACAGAAGACCTTTTCATAGACATACTGGGATCTAGCAAGCCTGATGAGAGGGATTAGAAACTGCCTGTGAAAGTGAATTCCACGGAAACTGGACACAAGAGCTCAGATTAACATTCTGTCTGAACAAGATTATGAGAGACAGAAAATAAGACCAAAACTGGGACCAACAAAAACAAAAATAACTGATTATTCTGGAACAACTATATCAGTGATGCATTGCTAGCATCAACCACAAAAACCCCATTTACAGACTCCTTTTCATTGTTATGCTAAAGGAGGAGATGTCCATTTTAGGCCTGGCTGCACATGAGAAACTCTATCTGGTAAAACATGCTCTTATTACAAGATCATACCAAACCTGGCTATGAGATGCTCTTTCGGGAATATCATGACCTGTTTCACAATTGCAGGGTGAACATACAATCAGAATAGACAAGCAGGTCCCTCCAGTTATCAATCCGTGTAGAAAGGGATCATTTGTACTCTGTGATAAACTCAAGGCTGAGTTTGGAAGGATTGAAGCAATGCACATCATACAAAAAATTGAGGTGTCAACAGAATGGGTGAGTTCCCTTGTTATTGTGGAAAAAAGCAGTGGCCAGTTACACATATGCTTAGATCCCAGAGACCGCAACAAGGCTATAATAAGAGAACATTTCAAATTACCAACCAGAGAAGAGATTATGGCTCAATTTGCAAATGCTCAATATTTCAGTAAATTGGATGCATTCTCAGGCTTTTGGGAGCTAAAATTAACTCACGAAAGCTCAAAGCTATGCGCATTTAATATCCCATTTGGAAGATACAGATTCTTATGCTTACCCTTTGGCATAGCTTCAGCACCAGAAGTGTATCCCAAAACCATACATATGATCTCTAAACATATTAATGGTGTTGACGTCAATGGATGACATCATCACCTGAGTATCAGAAGAGGAACATGAACATAGACTTCGGGATGTCCTAGATGCAACTAGAGCTGCAAGTCTCAAACTAAATATGGAAAAATGTGTTTTAGGGGTTAAAAAACTGACTTTTGTTGGGGACATTATTTTCAACAAAGGTGTGAAACCTGGTAAGAAGAAGTTTTCATCCACTGAAATGATGCCACATCCCCTGTCGAAGAAAGATGTCCAACAGGTTTCTGGGAATAGTTAATTATCTTGGGAAGTTCCTACATTATCTATCTACCAAAGAAGTGGCTCTGAGAAAACTCCTAGACTGGGTTTACACTGACAGTGGCAAATTCGCCGCCGTCAGATCGATTGCTCTGGATCAACTGAGCGGTCTGTGTAGAAGCGCTCAGTCGATCCAGCAAGCAATGCAGGAAAACCACCCCAGTAAATGGCGTAGCGCTACGTCGAAGAGATTGCTGTTCCCTTCGATGCAGTGCAGTGTGGACCGCATGTGGAGGAGATGCTGCAAAGTCAATGGGAGATATGCAAGGGATTTACGTTACTTGCGTATCTCCCGTCGACTGCCACCAAATCACAAAGGTAAGTGTAGACCGGGCTCTAGAGAAGGAAAATGAATGGTATTAGGGTGCATAACAGGAGGAATCCTGGGGTGGTTTGAGACAATTGAAAAAAAATACAATGTTGAAGTTCTATGCATTAAGAAGGCCTATTAAAATTTCACCAAATGCTTCACAGTCTGGATTAGGTGCAGTGATTTTACAGAAGTATGAGGATGTTGGCAACCAGTGACATATACATCCAAATCACTGACTGAGGCAGAAACCAGATATGCACAGATCAAGAAGGAACTTTTAGGAATATTGTTTGCCTGTCAGAGATTCAGTCAATATATTTATGGACAGATAGTGAAAGTTGAAATGGACCACAAGCCCCTAACAGCGTTATTTAGCAAAACGCTAAATGACTCTACCTTAAGGAGTCAAAGAATGATGATAAAGCTGCAAAAGTATGATTTGGTTTTGACCCTACACACCCAGTAAATTAACGTTACTGCCAATTCACTTTCCAGAGCAGTGGCTCCCAAGAAACCAGAAAATAATTTAGAGATTGAGATGCAAGCCCATTTAGATTTGATTGTAAAGTAAATTCCCATAGCTAACAGGAAACTGCAACAAATAAAAGAGGAGATGGAGAAAGATGAATAGTGGGGAATCCTTAAAGAAGTGATTATTAAAGTGTGGCCTGATGGAATAAGCAGTTGCTGTCCAAGTATAAGAGACTATTAGAACTGCAGACATGAACTTACTGATAGACGGTCAGGAAGGGCAGTAAAGTTGTAATTCGAATGAGCTGCCAAATAAAATGCTACAGAAGATCCATGAGGGTCATTTAGGAATTGAGAAATGCAAACAATGAGGACAAGAGGTGCTGTATTGGCTGCATATCAATCACAACGTTAATAATGTGGTAGGAAACTGCTTTTCATGTTTGAAATACAAACCATGCCAACAGGCAGAGCCACTGAGACCTCATCCATTTTCACAAAGTACTTATGAGAAGGTAGGCACTGACTTATTTATCCGGCAGTCACAGATCGTTATTCTCTGTATCCAGAAATTGGCACAATGCACAGTGTTAATAGTAAGTCAGTGATAACCAGAATGAAAGGAGTCTTCTCTAGACATGGAATTCCAGATGAAGTCTTTAGCAATAATGGGTTGCAATTATCCAGTGCAGATTTTATGCAGTTTGCCATAGATTGAGATTTTCACAGACTGGGCACCCCATTTCAGGAAAGATGTGGACAAACTGGAGAAAATCCAGAGAAGAACAACAAGAATTATTAAAGGTCTAGAAAACGTGACCTATGAGGAAAGATTGAAAAAAATTGGGTTTGTTTAATCTGGAGAAGAGAAGACTAAGAGGGGACATGATAACCGTTTTCAAGTACATAAAAGGTTGTTACAAGGAGGAGGGATAAAAATTGTTCTCTTTAACATCTGAGGACAGGACAAGGAGCAATGGGCTTAAATTGCAGCAAAGGTGGTTTAGGTAGGACATTAGGAAAAGCTTCCTAAATGTCAGGGTAGTTAAGCACCAGAATAAATTGCCTAGGAAGGTTATGGAATCTCCATCATTGGAGGTTTTTAAAAGCAAGTTAGACAAATGCCTGTCATAGATGGTCTAGATCAGTGGTCCCCAACCCTTTTTGCACCAGGGACCGGCTTAAAGCAAAACTATTTTTCCAGGGACCGGCATGGCAGGGCGGGGGTGGGGCAGGCACCCCAGCAGGCAGCACTTCACACCACTCTCCGCCGTGAAATTGACTCGCCCGTGTCAATTTCGGCGGCAGAGCTGGGATCGCAGGGTACAGTCTCTGCCGTGAAATTGACTCACCCTTGTCAATTTCAGCGGCGGAGCTGGAGGATGGGGCCCACAGCGCAGAAATTTACCATTTTAAGAGCCGGTTTGCTCTTAAAGTGGTAAACCACTGCGAAACAGACTGCCTAGTGGATAAATGAAGAGCCGCATAGCCGCGGCGCCACGGACCGGCAAAGAACCCCAATGGCCCGGTCCCGGTCCGCGGCCCGGTCGTTGGGGACCCCTGGTCTAGATAATACTTAGACTTGCTTTAAGTGCAGGGGACTGAACTAGATGACCTCTCAAGGTCCCTTCCAATCCTACGATTCTATGATTTTCATCACAGAACATCAAGTCCAAATTACTCCCAATCAAATGGACTTGTGGAAAAGTCTATGCAAGCAGTAAAGAACCTTATGAAAGATTTTTGGCAGAGGGGGTGCTTTGTATAAAGCAGGGGTGGCCAAGCAGGGGTGGCCAAACTTACTGACTCTTCGAGGCCCTCCTCGCTTCTGGGCAAAATCCTCTACTCCCACCACCTTGCCACAGGGAAGAAGCTCTGAACTCCCTACCCCAGTCTGGTAGATGCAGAATGGGGGGGAAGGGACAAAGGGGACTTGGTGAGCCGCACTTTAACTGTAAGAGTAACAGTTTGGCCACCCCTGGTATAAAACATTACTGGTTTACTGAAGTACAGCCCTGGAGAATGGCTTTTCTCCAACTCAGCTGTTAATGGAAAGAAGGATCAGATCTAATTTACCAATTACAGATAACTTGCTGAAATCTCATAACAATGAAGCCATATGGGAGATGAAAGAAAATCAGAAGTGGAAGCAGAAATATTATTTTGACAAAAGGGCCTGTGATCTCCCACCACTTAACCCAGGTGATAGAGTGTGCCTGAGGAATCACACCTCCAATAGCTGGGACCAAAGAGGTAACATTAACGAACAGCTGCACCCAAGATTTTATGTAGTCCAGACAGACCAGGTGGACAACATTTTCACATAATCAATGGAATCTATGAGTAACCCCAGAAAGTTCCAACACATTGACAGTAGATGTGGACTCTGGCATTTCCATCTGACTGACACTTTATCATCAACGCACAAAGGAGAAACTATCAAGGAACAAGAGAACAACTCAGACTTTAATGAAAGGCTGATACAGAGAAGATCAGAGCAGGAGATTAAATATCTTGAAAGACTCATAGAGACTTGCTACCTACCTAGAGAAGCGGTATTTGAGGAAAGTGAGTGGTAAAGACTCATTCAGAAGTGATGTGCTGGTAACCTCTTCCCTCTAGGTAGTTGACACATTGAGTTTATGGAAATGCATTAAATTCTCAAATCATGAAGCACATGTGTTATTAGATAGTTATTAGCTGTTTCTATATGTGTACAGAAGAGTGCATTTGATTTTTCTTTAAAGAGGGAAGATGTAGAGATATGTTTGCATAAAATAATAATTTAGAGATGCACTCTTATGAGGAACAGTATTATAATTTAGGAATTTGGAGATGGGCCCTGGAGGTAGGACTTGGGAACGCCACATGGCTGTATGCAGCAATTCACCAGAGCCATTCTCCAGTTTGTTTCATTAAAGTTTTATTCCTTTCTCATTTATTGGTTTGTTATTTAATGAACCCCAAGGTCATTCCACTCTGAACCTTTCTTCCTCCCTGCAACATCAATCCCCATCACCCTAGCCTGCCATACCTCCACCATGAATTTCCCTACCAAATTTATTTGATTGCATGATCATAAGATCTCAAGTTCAAACCAGACTATGTGCTCTTAGGGATTCTCAGCCACCAAAGAGCAGGGCATGCTACAAAGCAGGTAGCTACTACAATGAGTAAAAAGGAAGGACTGGCCTAAACAGATTTGGACTACACAGTGGATACAAAATTTTAAACTGGCAACAGATTGGGCTGTGCAGAAAGCTGATAGCATCAGCATGAGCTCAATCATTTCTGGGACACGCGTTAACTTTCACTACTGCAGCCCACTATGCAACAGATACAGCATTTAGCAACTGTTATAGTCAGGGGTTCAACAGGCAAGTAGCCCTTTTCCGTTCGATGTTCATGTTGTACATTTCAGGCAAATCCAGGTATTAAAAATGTAACAATCATACTTAGCACTTACAGCAAATAGTTCTTCACTTTCCCAGAGTGCTGCACATACAATTATCTGTGGTACTGTGCCACATTTTAAAACAAAATAACTGTCATTACATTTGTCTCCAAAATAGCACCAGCTTTTTACTTTAAAAAAAAACTTATTTTGCTTTTGAATTACTCAGAAAGTGTTGGATTGTTTTCCAACAGCAAAGTCCTATAATCTGTCCTCAAAACTGGTCCAATTTTGTTTGCTTGCAGTGTATTTTAAGTAAAAAAAGTGACTAAAAATGGCTATTTTGACCTTCACTATTCTTTTGCAATGACTTTTATAGCACAATTTGCTCTGTTTACAAGTTGAATGATGCTTTTTCTAACTGTTGGCTCTTCAGGCTCAAGCAAGGTTCATTCCACCACTTACGACATCACTATCAAAATAGATCCTGCAATCTGGACATAGATGGCCATGTGGCTGAAGATATACAAGGCAGACTAGAACTCAGCTTGTTTTTCCATAGCTGTCCTGGCTCTGAAGTTGTAACATGAATAAAGAATTGTTTTTCCCTGGAAAGCATATGCTTGGCTCAAACATACAAGTGAAAAATTTGCCCTGCTCCTTTTCAGAGAGTGTTTTAACAGACAACAAAAATGATGCACAGGCAGGGTCGATGACAGGCTGAGGGAATGGACAATAGTTCTATACATGGACCAAACCCAATGACCTAAATTTCCATATGGAGGGGAGGCTGTAGGAGATAATTTCTTCTGCTGCCTCCATAGGCTGTGCACCAGAGGGCAAATTCTGAAATCCTTACCCAGTTTTTGCTCTTTGGGTGAAATCCCACTCCCCACTGGGAGTTTTGCCATTGACTTTAATGAGGATTGGGATTTCAACCCTTTGTTTTGAATAGGAATTTGCTTAAATAAAGACTGATGAAAAATTGTGTAAGTTATTCACAGTGGCTCCAGTAGAGTGGCTGATACTACTGGTAGGTGCTGACACATCTATTTTTCAGTCTGATTCATGCATGTCTGACCCACTGTTTGGACCATGTGTTTGGTGCCAGAATTTGACTCTCAGAGAATAGATCTGTTGAATATGAAGGTGCCAGTTTATAAAGTGTCTTTTTTAAAAAAATCCCACCACCCTTAAAGTTTCTTCCCAGTTTAAAACTTATTTGCAAAGTTTCTGATGAGAGCTATTTTAATAGCCAAGTAGATAAGGGGTTATAAGTAAAACGATATGAGACCCTAACCTACTGTGACATGTATAACTCCGCTAGCATAAATGTGTCAAATGACTACGGTTTGTAAAGCACATTAAATATCAGTTCTAACAGGCCTGGGATATAACAGTATAAACTTTTTCTAAAATAGGTGAGTTGACAGAGTTAACACAAACAGAGATTTATTTGCTTGGTTGTCTTTAAAGGCCTTCCAGCATCTTCCTTTTTTAAAGCTTTAAAGAATGTTTCATTAACAAAAGAATCCAGATGCCTTATGATTTCTATGACTGAGAAAACAATTGGTAATTTTCTTATTGGCATAATATTATACAGAGAAAAGTGAGAACGACAGGGCTCTCTCAGATGTCGTACTGTTCGTACTGACTCGGAGAGCATTAGAAAATTAAAGGATGAAAGGTGTCAGTTTTAGTTTAGGACATAGTGCCCATGCTACGGGCACGTTGGGTGGCACCACCTCAGTTGGGTTGGATCTGGTCAAGACTTGGATGTAACAGCAAAGAAAAATAAAATAAAATCAAGAACCAGATCCTCAGCTTCACTTCAATAAAGTTAGGACAGTCCACACCAGCTAAAGTTCCAGGCTCAAGTTTGCTGCAGGAAGTTGTGCTAACAGTTCCATAGGTGATGTTCTTCCCTTAGAATTAGTATTGAGGGAGAGTCCAGCCATGCTGTCATGTGACACTGAGCTGCTGAATGAGATATAAATGTGAGGTCTTGGCTACATATGGCGACTACATTAATAAGGTATCCCCACCACATTGAATTTAGGTAATTATATTCTTCCTAGGCAGTTCCAATTGAATGTAGTTAGGTCAGGGTTTCTAGTTTGAGGTTGAAAGCAATTAAACCACATCAAAGAAAAAATCTGAGAAAAATATTCTGAAGCACAGATTGAGGGGGCGATATTTATTTTATATAACAGGGAAAATACACTATTTCAAAACACTGATAAACATTTTTAACTCCAAAATTAAGCCATAACTTGAATAAATATAAAATAAAAATGAAACATGAAAAATAAATTGAATACCCTCTGTATGGCATTCTTCGTTTCCTGTCCTAAAACATGTTGTGGTCTTGCTGAAAGTTGTTAAACAGCTTCCACGCTTTGTTCCATTCAGCGAGAAAGTGTCATTCAGTGGTTAGGTCTCTGACCTATATCCTGGAGAGACCCTGCTCTGTCACAAGCACTCCTTATATTACCCTGGGCAAGTCACATGGCCTCCCTGTGCCTCAGTTCTCCATCTGTAAAATGGCAGATCTGTAAAATATTTCTCAGTGGTGCTAAGACATTAAATATTGTGAGATGATCATGTAATGAGGGTCAGATAAAAATCACATAGGCTCGGTCTACACTTACCTTCCGGATTCAGCGGCAGTCGGCGGGAGATACGCAAGTGACGTAAATCACTTGCATATCTCCCGTCGACTTCGCTGCGTCTGCTCCATGCGCCATCCACACTGGACTGCGCCAAAGGGAACAGCGTTCCTTTCGACACAGCGCTACGCCATTTACCAGGGTGGTTTTCCTATGTAGATTGCTGGATTGATTGAGCGGGTCTATGTGATCGCTCAGTCGATCCAGAGCAATCGATCTGACAGCAGCGAATTTGCTGCCATCCGTGTAGACCCAGCCATAGATACCAAAAGTAGCTACATTTCATCTATGAGAGTCTTTCAAGAGTGTGTAGATAATTATCATATAGGTAAAATGATTTAGGCTCCTCTACAATTAAAGATACTCTTTTTTTAAATGCAAACAATTATTTTATTAAGTAGTTAGTTTAGAAACAGACTAATGGGGATTAGAAATGGGGACTGAGTAGTAAAATCTGCCCACATAAGGCAAAACAAAAAATGTAATCTTATCAATAAAAGTGAATCCCAGTACTGAATTTCATTGTTTTACTGTGGAAAGAAGATAATTTCAAAACATTTTGTGTGGGTGAATTTTTCTATAGCTTCATTTTTTTACTTCCAACTCCCATTTATGATATATTAAACTGTTTTTTACTCAGTTTAACTATTTACTCCTGCAGCACTTGCATGTTATTGTTGGGATACCCATTTAATTTTAATTGGTATTCTTGTTAAGGCTTAAGCTGTTTTTCTCAATGCTGATGTTAATCAATGCCCTATATGAGTAGAACCACTTTCAGCAATGCAGAAAAAGGGATTTGCATGGTAATAGCTCAGATTAGCATAACAACAAATTCTGACATGGAAAAATGAATTATATTCACAATTATACGTTGTGATATTGATGGAGTTGAAACTCTGATAAGACACTTGGAACTAAAAGTCACTATATGTGTTGATTTGTTCTTTTAAACATTATTTATTTGTATTAGATATTAGATGTGCTAGCACCCCCAACCAGAATTGGAGCCCCAGTGTGCTGCATGCTAAACAAACACATGGGCAGACACAGCCCTGGCTTTACAGAGCTTACAATCTACTTTAACACAAGACTCAACTAATCAGAAGGAATGGGCCAAGGAAAACGAAAGAAATAACAGGCCAGTTCTGTGCACCTATTTTTTTTAAGTTATAATGTATAAATAAAGAGAAACTAAATATCACCTGCAGGCTAAAATTACAGATCAAATACAGCTTCAGTTTTTCCCCATCATCTCTATATTCTACAGATAACCTTTGCTGTGAGCATAGCACCCATGTAGAAATCCACACTTTTCATCATATGAGCTTAAAGCACTCTACAAAGGAAGGAAGTCGGCATGATTATCCCTACTGTACAGATGAGGCAGAGGGAGGTGGGGACATTTGTCCAAGGTCACCCAGCAATTCAGTAGCAAAGCTCAGACTAAATCCCAGCTGCTCCTGCATCCCAGCTAGTACTCTATCCACTAGGTCATGCTGCCACCACCTGTAATGATCTGAGCGGATAGGAGACTCAAATCCCTTATCTAGTCACAGTGCAGCAAGGGCAGCAGCACTGCATACTTCTCCAGGACAGCTGGGACCCATGCCACAGCACAGAACGCCTGCCCTGTCTAATGCATGTTCCTCAGCCGTCTGCATACACTTGTCCCCTGGATAATCTTTGCAAAGTCCAGTTACACACTGGGCAGGGTAACACAAGTCCCTATTTAAGTATGGGTTTCTAAGTCTTGGACACTACAGGAAACTCCAGAAATATCCTTAGCTGCTGATACAATACCCTAGCATCCTCTTGTGCCATTTTAAAGACATGTAAATAGCACAGAAACTTGATCTAGCTAAGTTAGGCTGGGTCTACACTGACACCAGCAAATTCACCCGCATCACATCGATTGCTCTGGATCGACTGAACAGTCTGTGTAGACGCGCTCAGTCAATCCAGAAAGCGACGCAGGAAAACCACCCCGGTAAGTGGAGTAGCACTGCGCCGAAGGGAGCGCTGTTCTCTTCGACACAGCGCAGTATCGACGCTGCGCAGAGGAGACGCTGCAAAGTTGACGGGAGATACGCAAGTGATTTACGTCACTTGCGTATCTCCCGTCGACTGCCGCTGAACCGCAAAGGTAAGGGCCTTACTCTGAGCACGTATGTGAGCAGCAGCACAAATTTTGACAAAATCCCTCCAATGCGTTTCACAGTTTTCCCCTCCCTTTCTCTCTAGCCCTGTGTATAAAAAACTATTCCATATCTAGATTACCAGAGACCCAGAGGAAGGTATAGGAGGTAAAACAAAATTTAGGGCCCAGTCCTATTCCCACTGATATCAGTGACAACAGGATCAGGTCCTAAAATTAGTTCATAGTGAAAGACTAAGGGTTTTCAAAACCACATGGCTTTGGCCCAACTCTGTTTCTACTGAAGCCAATAGGAATTTTACTATTGACTTAACTGGGAGCAGAGTTAGGCAAACACTTGAAAATTCCATCCTAAAATGCAGCCATTGATGCCATATTCACCCCTGTTCTTCTTTTGGAGAAGCAACTCATTAGTACTTTCTCTTCCTCTTTTTAACTGGTTCAGCACCTTCTCCAAATCTCTCTCTTCTTCAGGGACTTAATCAAGTGAACTCTAAGCATTACGGTACAGTATCTTGTCAACACAACATTTTTTTCTCATCCAAGTGAGGCCCTTTTGCAATTATGGAAAGAAAACTGTTGTGAGTTACAAGTTGTTTACATTGTTATGAAGTTGATGAGGGTCAGCTCTTTAAGGTTATTCTTAGTTCAACTGCTATGTACACGCTGATGTCATTGAGTGGAGACTACCCTGTTGGACATAATATATGTGATAGTTAAACGACAGAGAATATACTCAGATCTGACCTCCAACTTCTCTAGATAAATGAGGAAGAAGAGAGAGATCTTGATGAAAAACTTGTTAGTTTTCTGGCTGTAACTCTGTAAGAATGCTTGAGAGAAAAAACAGACTGATTCTATGCATGCGATTTCCTAGAAATCTTTCCAAGCAGGATAGCACTGCTCAATCAAATTCACCTGGAATTTATTTAAGTTTCAATGTTAACTGCTTTCAGAAGGCACGTTTCAAAAACAATCATAAGGAAAAAAATTCATATGCTGGCAAAACAACACCCTCAACCAGGACCTTGTAACAGAGCACACACGGCAACTGATGTTCTGCTTGTTTTTCAAGTAGTTGCTTCTATTTGTGATCTCACGTCAAATGAAACGACAAGGGGTAACACTTTCCACTTACATAAGACTTCTCATCTATGGATTTCAAAGTGCTTTGCCAAGGTGACTAAAGTGTGGCTTGTTTCTAAAAAGAAATTTTGTAAAACGGTGCTCTCACTCAACAGACTTGCTTGCTCCTTATGTGTACTTAGAATTATATGTGCTGACTTTTGTCACAAAGGTACATTTTTATTGCTTTTTCCTCCTCTTAATACTGCACAGCTGACACAGCTCTGAGCATGTGAGCTGAATTCTATCCCTTCTTGTGCATGATCAGCAGAATAGTTCAATAAGTTCCAATCAGTTACACCTGTGCAAACCCCTGCAGTGGCTTAAATGGGGATCATGGAGCTACACCATTGTAACTCAGTTCTGAAGGCATAAGTGAATGATGGAAAGATGCCAGCTTGACTCATACTGCATGGTTGAGTACCCAGGGATAATAATCTTTTCACTTGTAAACAGAATGTGTTTAATACAGAAATTACTGAGAGACAGTAAAGGCGGGACATTGCAATGCCATTTTTACAGAATAATTTTTTAGTGTATTATTATTGTTAAGGGGTTATTGATTTCAAAAGTGCCTAAGGTACCAAAATTCTACTCTGTTGGCTGTGTACATACAAATAGATCACTCAAACTGTAAAGAAAGGAAACTCACTCTCATCTGTACAAAGCTAAAAGCTTATAAGATGAAGTTCTTTCCTGTCAGAACTGATGATTTACCTTCTCATCCTACAACATATAAAACAGGACCTTACAACAACAGCTTCTTCAGATAAAGTTGAATAATGATGTGAACAAATGGGAAATTGAAAAATTCCCACTGGCTTCAGAAAGAGTATGCCTCAATTGCACAAACTATCTTAATGCAGCAGGCTCTGCGTGTGGTGTGAGAAGGAAGAAGTCAGGAGAAAACTATGTTCTATGTTCTTTTTTACTAGCCATTAAGGTGCCACCAAAACTGTCTGTAATATGGTTCAGTAAATGCAGCCTGAACAGTGACGTCCAAACTCCAAAGGGCAATTAACACAAGATGAAAATGCTTGGGTTGAGAGTATCACTTCAAAGAGACAGTCAGTTTTGCTGCTAGTCAAGAAGCACCCACAGCAGAGAAATGAGGAGACTCAGGAATCTTGAGTTTCATTCCAAGGTCTGAACAGGAGTGTTCTTGTGGTTAGATCCTTCTGTACCTGTGTCCCCTGACCATCCATATCCCCCTCTCCCTTTATCTCCCTTCATCTCTGCTTCTCCCCAGCCCCAACATCTCTCTGGCTTAGTTCTGGCTTTTCGCTTAGAGCCAGCAGGCCTCTCTATCTGCTGTTCCTTCTGACTTCAACCTTGGCTCTCTGGCTTGGGGATGCCAGCCAGCAAACACCAGATGCTGCTCTCCTTGCCTTCAGCCTTCTCCCAGGAACTATCTACTCCATCTGGCAGCTCTCTTGTCCTGTCCTTCTCCTGTCTGACTCATGAGTCACTGTTTAAAACTCATCCAGGGATTGGACCAACTGGGAGCATCTGGACTGGAACAGGAGAGCTGAGCCCAGTTCATTGAATGGCCCAGCTCCCCTGTTACAGACAACAAAAGGCATAACCCTGGCACTAGCACAATCTCCTTGCCAATTCCCAAGAAAGCTCAAGAAAGTTCTGTCTCCTGCACAGATTAGCTTCATTCTTATTATTGTGAGTTCCATTGTGCCAGAGAGTGAAGTCTTCATTCTAAAGCTTTATATGGTCTTTTAGGTGTCCTGGGCTCAGGCCAAGGAGTACCTTGAAGATCAAGGGCCAAGGCCTTGAATTTGATTTGATATTCCTTAGGAAATCACTGCAGAGAGTACAGGGGAGGTTTGATGTGCTCAAGGTTGCTGAAGAGATATGCTACAGTGTTCTGTACTAGTTGTAGTCTCCCAGCTGCTGAAGACTTCATTCCTGGTATATCTCATCACTGTAATCCAACCAAGAGGTGATGAAGGCATTTATAATTTGAGGTCAAGCCATCATCTTCCAGGATGTGAGGGAGTCTCCTAGCCAGCCAGAGATGATAGAAAGCGTTACTCGTGGCTGTTGTGATGCGAGAGCTCAGTGTCAGGAAGAAATCCAAGAGCACTCCTAGATTATGGACTGAATTGACCTATTATGGGTGTGAAACTTCAAAATGTTTTCCTCTGCCCACCAACATCCTCTCTCTCTTTCTTGGGTTCAGCTTTAGCCAGCTGTGTTCAACTATGAGCGGATCTGATCCAGGCACTGGCTCCTCTTGGTGGCAGTGATAAGGTTATGTGTGGTGAAGGACAGGTACACATGTGTCATCCACACACTGCCGAGACTTGAGTTTGTGTCCTCTGACCAGTTCACCATTTCATGGTTGCATGTAGATGTTGAAAAGGACTGGAAAGAGAATTGATCCTTGTAGGACTCCACAAGTGAAAGGACTAGTGGTGAAGGGTGCAGTTTTCCATCACTATTCATTGGGTGAGTCCCTCCAGGAAGAATTCAAACCAGTTAGTGAACTGCCTTGGCCCCTGACACCTCTCTCTCAGGTGAGAGAGCAGTAGCTCATGGTCAACAGTGTTGAATGCTACATAGAAGTCTAGGAGGGCTAAAGTCTGAATAAGTTATAAGTAAATGAAAAGAGGTTCTAATAATGGGAAGTGCAAACGTTAATTGTAGGCATCCCTGTCTGCATTGCCTATAATCCAAACTGTCCCTCAGTGAAGAGTGTGCATAAAACAGGGGCATCAAAATTCTGTTTTGGAAATAGAGACATGTGGATGCACTGTGGTTATTTGACCAATACCACAAACTTCTGCACAAGCTTTGATATCAATTGAGAGACAGCTACTTTCTAAACTTTAGGAGTAGCTTTGTGGTTCTTGCACATGAACAGATGATGACACATTTTGACACTCCTAGGCTGGGTCCACACTGACGGCGGCAAATTCGCCGCTGTCACTTCAATGTCTCTGGATCAACTGAGCGGTCTGCGTAGACCCACTCAGTTGATCCAGAAAATAACACAGGAAAACCACCCCGGTAAGTGGCATAGCGCTGCGTTGAAAGGAACTCTGTTTCCATTGGCGCAGCACAGTGTGGATGGCATGTGGAACAGACTCAATGAAGTCGACGGGAGATACGCAAATGATTTATGTCACTTGCATATCTCCTGTCGACTACCGCCGAATCTAGAAGGTAAGTGTAGACCAGGCTCTAGTCAAGGATTCTAAAGACGCTCTAAAAACACAGAAAGCCTTAAGAAATTGGTACAAACCATTTAATTCTCTCTGGTGGTAAATAAAGTCCTGGTTTGCATTAGTGTCTGTTCAGGATGTGCACTTATCCTCTATTTTTCATTTCTCTTTAATAAAGTTTTTCATCCATACAACACTCAGAAAACTTAGTGATGCTAGCAAGTTTCTTTCTTTTTCTTTTTTTTTTTTTTTTTGGTTTCCTCCTTGCTATCATTTTAATACTGTTTAAAAAGCTTGAAAATAGTACATTTTCTTTTTGTTTGTTTTGTTCCAGTTGTGTGGGGGGGAAACACAAGAAAAAGCAAGCACAATAATAATCCAATATTCCACATATTTCCTTATTTGTGTATTGGCCTCATCAGTGGCAGCACAGCTCTCTGAACTGGAATGTGTGTATTAATTTGTATTCCCCTCTGCTTTTTTCTGCAGGGCTAGCTAGGTCAATGACTTTAGCTATAATAACTCTTCCCTCCAACCTAATCCAGAGCTCTATGAAGATCCTAATAAAAATCTGGGTCAGGGCCCCAGTATCAGTCATCCACTTACTGTCATTATAAATTACTAAGTATTTTCCCTCACCACTTCCAGCAGGTCTCTTTTACTATTTTAAAATATTTCAATAAACACATTTTTCCTATGCTGACCTCAAAGTTTTTTGTCTCCCCTCCTCTTCTACCAGCCAACTGATTTCATCAAGATTTTGCATCTGGCTGGCTATCTTTGGAGTATAGAAGTTTACGGTAATTATGGTCATCACCACCATGTGGAATAAATAACTCTGAGGAAATTTTTAAAAGTCATAGCTAGAAGTAAAATTTTAATACAAGCTGGGTTTTTCCCCACTAATATCCATACCTCAATGTCACATAGAATGGCTACTGAGCTTCAGAATTGTTGTTCTTTGAGATGTGTTGTTCATGTCCATTCCATATTACGTGTGTGCGCCACATGAACTGGTGCTGGAGATTTTTGCCTTAGTAATATTTGTAGAGCTGGCTCTAGTGCTTTAGAATTACATGCTTATGAGGCCCCACCAGCCTCCTCCCTCTCAGTTCCTGCTTGCCAGAACTCTGCTAGAGGGGAAGGAGGGTGGGTTGTGGAATGGACAATGAGCAGCAGATCTCAAAGAACAACAGTTATTAAGATCAGTAACTGTTCTTCCTTCTTTGAGTGCTTGCTCATGTCCATTCCACATTAGGTGACTTGCCAGTAGTGTTTCTGGAGGTGGACTAGGAGTTCACAGACATACTGCTTGCAATACTGCTTTGCTAAAACCCACATTGTCTTAGGCTTGTGGAGTGATGGCATAATGGGTTGTAAAGGTATGGACTGAAAACTGAGTTGCAACTCTAAAGGTGTCCTGTATTGGGACCTGACCGAGGAAGGCCACCGCCAATGCTTGGGCTCTTGTAGAGTGGGCCGTCAGCAAAGCCAGAGGCATGACCCCTGCCTGCCCTTGGAAGGCTTGGATGCAAGCAGTGATCCAAGGTGATATCCTCTGTGATGATACCAGCAGACCCTTCATTTGTTCTGCAATCACAATGAACAGCTGTGTGGATCTGCTGAGAGGCTTAGTCCTGTAAATGTAAAAAGCCAGAGCTCACCTGATGTCGATCGTGTGGAGGTGCCTTTCTTTATTGGAGCTGTGGGTCTTTGGAAAGAAGACAGGCAGGAAAATCTGGTTGATGTGAAATTGTAATATCACCTCTGGCAAGAATGCTGGGTGAGAATGCAGCTGGACTTTTCCTTGTAGAACACTGTGTATGGGGGTGTTGGAAGTCAGGGCCTTGATCCCTGAGGCCTACTTTGCTGAAGTAATTGCCACCAAGAAAGTGACCTTCCAAGATAGGTGTAGAAGAGAGCAAGACACCAGGGTCTTTAAAGGGAGCCCAGTGAGCCTTGATAGGACCAAGTTGAGGTCCCATTGAGGAACTGGGTCTTGTATCAGTGGAAAGAACCCCTCCAAACATTTGATGTCATCTCATGCGAGAAAACCAATCTGCCCTGGATAGAAGTGTGAATGGCCAATATGGCTGCTAAGTGTACCTTAATTGACAATAAATCTAGATCTTGTTGGTTCAGGTGGAGCAGGTAATCCAAAATGGCTTAAATAGATGATTTAGTCTGGGAGATGTTCAAATCAGATGCCCAGCAGATTAAACACCTCCACTTGGATAGATATGATGCTCTGATGGACAGTTTCCTGCTTCCCAACAGGACTTGCTGGACCTGACTGGCGCAGGCCCATTCCTCCATACTTAGCCATGGACCATTTATGCCATCAGACACAGGAAGGCTTTGTCCGGGTGCAGCAGTCGACCATGATCTTGAGAGATCAGGTAGGAGTCACTAATAAATCTAGCAGCATTGTGACCGGTGCTGGCGTGGCTATCACTATGGCTCACACTTTGTCCCTCCTGATCTTTATGAGGATTTTGTGCATTGGGGTAATTGGTGGGAAGGCATACACGAGGTCGCCTGACCACTGTAGGAGAAAGTCGTCAGAAAGCATGCCGCTGCTGAGCCCTTGTAGGGAACAGAAGCAATGTCAACTTCCTGTTCCATCTGGTAACAGAGAGGTCCATTTATGGAGTGCCCCACTTTTGGAAGATGGCAAGAAGAAAAGGACCTACTGGGATGATCTGCCAATGTGTTCCTGACCCCCAGGAGATGCACAGCCTCTAGGTGGATGGCATGATCCACGCAGAAGTCCCGTAGATGGAAGGCCTCTTGTTTGTTCATGGAGTACATTAAGGTCATATTGTTTGTCAATATTGGCACTACCTTGCCAGATAGCTGGGAAAGAAACATCTTTCAGGCCCATCAGATCGCTTTTAGCTCCCTGACATTTATGTGTAATGCCAGTTCCTCCTTGAACCAAAGGCTCGGGTCCTGAGACTTCCGAGATGGGACCCCATCCTAGAGCCGAAGCATCTGACACCAGTGACAATGTTGACTGTGGGACTGCAAAGGGGACCCCCTTTGACATGTAATACAGTTTTGACCACAATGATAGGGAGGTGAGTATTGGTGGATGGATTGTGAGGACCATGTCCAGATGGAGTCTGATCTGTGAGTATACCGCTGCCAACCACATTTTCAGATTCCTGAGGTGTACTGGACGAGTAGGTGCAAGCTTCCATGAGTCTCAACAGCCTGAGGCATACCCTCACTGTGGAGAGGGGATGAGCTGATTAGCTGATATAGCAAGGAACCTGGCCTCCGGTAGGGGTGCTGTGGCTTGGAAGGAGTCAAGGACCATTCCAATGAACTCTATATTCTGAACTGGTACCAGTATTGATTTTTGTTCATTTATTACCATGCCCAGTGCTTGACAGATGGCTCAGATGACCCCGATGCTACGTTCGACTTGAGCTTTCAAGTGGCCCTTGATGCGCCAATTGTCCAAGTACTGGAAGACCTGTGTATCTCACCGTCTGAGGTAGGCCGTGACTTCCACCATGAATTTTGTGAATACATGTGGTGCTATTGATAGGCCAAAGGGAAGCACTTAAACTGGTAACGCTGCTTTCTGATCTTCTGTGGGCCAGAAAAATAGATGGGGTGGCATACCAGTTGCCAGGATGCAGAGAGGGAATGATGGAGGCCAAAGAGACCATATAGAACTTCAACTTCTTGAGATACTTGTTGAGGCCACTCAGGTCCAGGATGGGTCACAAATCCCCCTGGGCTTTTGGGATCAGGAAGTAGCAAGAGTAGAATCTTTTCCCTCTCTATTCTTGGGGAACTTCCTCTACAGTGCCTACCTGTAGGAGGCCTTGCACCTCCTGGGCAAGAAGTTGCTCATGAGAAGGGTCCTTGAAGAGGGACAGGGTTGGGGTATAGGGAGATGGGAGTGAAATAAACTGAAGGCTGTACCCAGCTGCCACTGTATTTAGCACCCAGTCTGATGTTACAGTAGCCCAGGCCAGGAGGAAGGATACAAAGCAGTGTGAAAATAAAAAGGGAGGCTGTATCCTGGATCAGAGCTGGTAGGTCACTCCCGGGAACACCTTTAAAAGGCCTATCTGCTTCCAGAAGGGTAATGGCTTGAGCCCAACTGGGTGTTGGTTGCCGCAGATTGGCCCCAGAATCTTTTATAACCCCATTTTTCTTTTTGTAGGGTTAATCTCTGGATTGGCCCCCAAATCTCTGTGGCTACTGGGGCTTGAAGTGCCTCATGGCAGATGATGAGGTGTATAGACCCAAAGAGTTTACAGTGGCTCTGGAGTCCTTTAACCCATACAGCCTTGAGTCCAAATAGGGCTGCACTGTCAATTGGGAGGTCCCGAATGGACTGTTGGATCTCTGAAGACAGACCAGCAGACTGGAGTCATGATGCTTATCTCATTGACACAGCCAACACCATTGTCCACCAAATCAGCCACATCAGAGGCTGCTTGGAGGGAGACCTTGGCCACAGACTTCCCCTCCTTTAGTATAGCTTCAAATTCCTGTCTGGAGTCCTGAGGCAGGGAGTCAGCAAACTTAGTCTAGGAGTGCCAGATATTAAAATCGTTTATTTCCAACAGGGCTTGTTGGTTTGACATTTACACCCAGTTTATTCTTTGGGGTGGAACTTGCCTGCCTCTGCCTGTCCCTTTCATTGGCTGCTGTTAATATGAATGACCCCAGCAGGGGTGGGTGTAAAGATATTCAAATCCCTTCATGGGTACATAGTATTTCCTTTCTGCCCACACAGATGCAAGGGGCAGAGAGGCTGGGTCTGCCATAGGGTTTGCTAGTTTTACTACTCCTTCATGGATCAGGAGAGCCACCTTGGATGGGGCTGCTGCTACCAGGATGTCAAAAGCTCATCAGCCAGCTCCTTCAATTCTTCTGCCTGTAGGACCAGGTTAAATGATACTTGTTTGAGCTGCTCTTGGTGAGCCCTGAAGTCATTATCCGGGACAGTGGCAGAGAGTTCCACTACAGCCTCATCTAATGAGGAGGACGATGGCACTGGCAAAGGCGGATGGTGAGTTCTTCCTCCCTGGCCAGTGTGGCCCCTTCTGGGGCTACAGCAGAGGCCTCGGCCTCTTGGTCTATCTCGACAGCTAAGTCAGGTGCTGGGTGAGTGACGATCTTCTCTCTGAAGCCCCAGAGAATGACTGTCCTTGTCCTGCAGCGGGAAATCGCCACGGTTTCCAAAACTGCCATGGTACGCGTCACTGTCCTTGCAGCCAAACCCCCACAGGAAGTCCCATGGGGAAGTCCAAGGCCAAAGAGGTAGATGTCTGTCCCCGGGCAAAGTCACCTCCTCCCATTCCAAGTCCAAGGAGCTGCTTTCCAGGGACCACAATGGTGCTGATGTCATTTGCCCCTCTCCACCATATTGGGAACGGTGGCATTCCAGTACCGGAGAGAGGTGCTGGGAGCCTGGGTGTCGTGTGTCCAGTGACCAGTTCTTATTCTTCAGCTTCCTATGCTGGCTCGGTGGTGACCAGTGCCAGGATTGTAGGGATCTGTGACAGGATTGTGGGGACTGGTGCCGAGAGTCTGGGGACCCAGCAGCGGTGAACTGCAGACCACTGCTGCAACTTCAAGGACTGGTGTCGTGGGTCCAAAGGCTGGTGTCGTAAGCCCAACCACCTATGATGCGGATCTGGGGATCAGTGCCATGGGTCCAGTGACCATTGGCAGGGCATTGGTGGCCTGTATGCAGCCAGGGACTAACATCTTGGTGTCAGGGATTGCTGCAGGGGCCTCGTTGCAAGCTTGCCTCTAGATGGTTCTGCAGTTGATGGTATTGGTACCATATCCTGGTGTGGGGAACCTCTCTTCCTGAGGTGTCAGAGGCACAGGAATTGTCAGGAAGTCCTTCACCACTTGGAATGCCTCCAGAGTGGTTAATACCATAAGGTTCCAGGGGCCCTTGCTTCTCCCAGGAGTCAATGGTGAGTCCAGCATTTGGCTTGGGACCCAAATGTACAAGGCTGATGCCACCACAAGTGCCAGTGGGGACAGGTGGCCCGGAATGAGTCTCTCCTGGTCAACTGTGCTCTTCTTGTCCCTCCTCAGGACTGGTGAGCACTCCCATTCAGTATGCGTCTTCTTGGATTTTTTCTTTGGCATCAGGGATGGTGATTGGTGCCAGGAGGAAGTTGGTGTGGGAAGGGCATTCCACACCAAAGTTGATATACTTGGGTTCGAGTCAGATCAGCTCAGCTCCAAGATCAATCTAAGTGCCGACTCCATTAGGAGAGCTCTCAATCTGATATCTCGATCGTTTTTGGTGCAAGGGCTGAACCCTTAACAGACTCTGCACTTGTCTCACCTGTGAGCCTCTCCCAGGCACTTTAGGCAGCTCTGGTGAGAGTCATTGACAAGCATAGGCTTCTTACACGAAGTGCATGGTTTGAAGCCCAGGGACCACAGTATTCCCCATCCCTGGACAGTGTTCATGAACCTACAGTATATGTCTAAGAAAACTAATGCTTAGAAAACTAGCTAATTTAACCTACATACAATAATGTAGCTAAGGAAAACCACTGGGTTGTAAGGGCTTGCCACAGCAAGAGAACATTTCAGCACCATCATGGGCGGTAAGAAGGAACTGAGAGGTAGGGGACCGGCAGCTCCCTATATACCAGTGCATATGAGTGCAACACCAGAGGATGCTAGAGCCGGCCCGAAAGATACCACTAGGAGAAAAATCTCCAGCACTGGTGCATGTGGTGCACACACCTAATATGGAATGAACATGAGCAAGCATTCGAAAAATAGTTTTCAGCTTCTGTATTTATTGGCTTACATGATTAACTATTTCCTGAAATTATGCAAAAGCAGTCAAGATCTCATATGCACATAAATATACCCACAGACTTGCATACAAATCCTCCAAATACAGAGTTGAAACTTGTAAATAAGCAGCATTTCATCTGAAATAGTACTCACTGATTAAATAAATCCTTGTATGTGTTATACCGTACAATAATCACATTCTGCTCATTGATGATTGCTATGTGGTCTCTTGTCATTTCAGAACTTCTTGGGCCTTATGGTACCCATCAGTTACACACTGAAGAATAACTGTGCCACTGTAAGTGAGAACAGAGTCAGTGCCCTTAATTACAGGCCACTGAGATAGTTTAAAGCTAAATTAGGGAAACTTTTCTCTAGCTAAGCAAGACAAAGCAAGATCATCATCAATACATCTGAATGGAATCATCTCACCAAACTATAGTAGGATGCTGTTCAGAAACAGCAACCAGAAAACGCAGAAGGGAACTAGGATCATTTAACAATTAAAAATATATCTTTATTTAAATTCAGCCTTTATCATTTTACTGAGGGAAGAATTTAAGACAAAAAGGTTGCACAAGTGTAACTGCCAACACTTCAGTGTATGGTCTGAAGAATCTTTCTAATCTAAAGATGCACCAGTAAGGGAAAAAAACACCTCTAGATTTTCATATCCCAGGTTGAGTTAGGCAGGGTAGCAGCTAGAAAAAAAAATGTGTGTATTTTTTAAACCACGCAAACTTGCTATGGTATCAAACTGCAAAACAATAACCATAGAACTCCACAGTGACATTTTTTACACAGCCAGTTTTCAGACAACTGCACTTGAAGTTTTACTTCTAATTTCAGTGGGAGCAAGGTATTGGGCCCTAAATCACGGAATTAGGCCCTAAAACAAAAAGAAATACTATCAAGTGGCTGTCAGAGTCATATACATTCAATGGAGACCATACAAAAGAATGAAGACTAGTTTCATACCAGTCATATGGGATTGATTAATTCACCCAATTCGTGGTGATTTGCAACTTGTCACATGTCTAAATTTAGCAAATACTTTAGAGTTTTTACTGAGCATTATAAACTATACCCCTTTAAACTGTATCTGAGAAACTTTTCAGTTTCCATTACTGCCCCTCACCCCAAAAAGATAATTTAATACTTCTGTCCCATAGAAAAATATGTAAGTCTTTCATGCTATTGTTGTCTGTTTCTAGGAATAGTTGTGACAACTGTTTATTTTCCTGTTTAATAATAGAGATTAAGTGTTGGCACCATGACACTAAAAAAAAACCAAACCAAACCAACCACAAAAGAAATAGAAAATTTTCTGATGGGTTTACCTTTATGGGAAAGCTTAAGTCTTGGGATATTTTGTTTTGAAGTTCCAGTGATTGGATGGAACAGCATTATTAAGGATAACGCTGTGCAGACATGCGGCACTTTGAAAGATGTCATTCTGCTGTTCTCTTGAGAGTCTTTTCTTGCATTCATGACGAAAAAAGCCTCTGTTTTTCAGAAAATCCAAATGTGATCTGAAAGCCAAAAGAAAACATCTGTGGGTCCTTTGCATCGTTGCACACAAAGTTTATGAAGACAAGCCAGGCCTATAGTTAGAGAGTAGTTTAAGCAAAAAAAAAACAAAACAAAAGTTGCTTTGCCAAAAGGCTTTCTTTCTCCAGTATACACCAAAATTCTGTAAGTTTTTTTCTATAAAACTAATTTGGTAGCCTGAGACTGGAAAATATGTAAGCTTTTGGAGAACAACATCTAGCATAACTAACATTTAAGTACACGTTAAATTAAATATAATACCCATTAAAAATAGCAGTCACCATTAAAATGAGGATGCTTACCCAGTTACCAAACATGAATGCCTTGGCTATTTCTGCCTAGATACAAAGGTATTTTATATCCTTATATTATGAATAGGCAACACTGTAATATCTCAGATACCACGGTGTACTGATTGGGTGTACATGCTGATTTATAATTGCACTTTCAACACAACCTTATTTATAAGATAAAAGAAACTGGATATCAGAAGCTTTTATTCACTTTCAATGGGAAAAATAGTCAGTGAACTAACTATGAGATTTAACTGCCTCAGTCCACACACCAAATGTCCTTGGAACCTTAATGGGGAGGTTCAATGCAAAGGTCAATAGTTTTGTATAGGCCCATCTTAGCACAACGTTTAAGAAAAGCAATCTTTATATCACCTTTTACTTAATAATCATAATATAAGAGCTAGCTCTTTTCATCAATATTTCTCAAAGTACCTTACAAAAGAAGGTAATTATCACTATCCATGGAAAAATGGAGACACAAGTAAGCTGAAGGGACTTTCAGAAGATCGTGCAGTAGTCCCAGTGTAGAACTGGGAACAGCAAGAAAGAAGTTATTTTTTTCTAAGATATTCCTGTTTGAATTAGAGCACTCTTTTGGAGAAGATCTATGGCCTTTTTTATGCAGGAGGTCAGACTGAATGACCACAGTGGTCCCTTCTGGCCTTAGAATCTATGGAAATAACAAGAGCAGATACTACATCAATGATTAACAAGTAGAGCTAGTAGAAAAATGAGGAGTTTTTCCAGTAAGAATTTTTTAAAAACATTTTCTGAAAAATATGTCCGTGGACTCTAATAAAACAACTCCAATGCTCTGATCAGCTAATTTGTGTAAGTAGCAGGGGCAAGATTCTGTGCTGGGCCTTTTAGAGATGAAACACAGAATGCCCAGCCTCTGGGGTGGGGTGCTTTAATCCACCTTTATGTCTTCCCACATATGGGCTGCTCTGTGGCTCTTGGTATTAACTGAGCGTTGGCTTAGCTCTCAGAGCAGCCCAAGAAGCTGCAGCCCTGCTCAGAATCTCCATACTGTTGCATGCTTTCAACCCCCACCCACTGCACACCCCAAGCACATCATCTCCACTATGGCTTGCATGGAAGTTCACCTGGAACATCCTTCCTATGCCAGCAGATTCAGCTTCCTCTCTTTCTTCCTTCAAATCTCTCCTCAAAACACACTACGACCATGCAGCCTCTCAGTCTGAATCTATTCCTCTGGGTTAGGCACAATTACCCATTCATG
This sequence comes from Mesoclemmys tuberculata, assembly GCA_007922155.1. Lineage (NCBI taxonomy): Eukaryota > Metazoa > Chordata > Testudines > Chelidae > Mesoclemmys > Mesoclemmys tuberculata. The sequence continues at coordinate 14,424,428 of ML675616.1, read as the reverse complement.
AAATAAATCCCCAAACTATGCATTTCATTGTTTGACTTTCTTTTCTATTCTTTATCCTAGTAGAATGTTAACACCTGAGAGAGAGAGAGAGAGAGAGAGAGAGATCTTGTTTACTTCATATATGTGTTAAGCTGAGTTCATAATTAGCACCCAACAAATAAGACGACATGGGAAGTAACTGATGCTGACATTAACAATGCTGGCCTACTCTATGTCAAAAAAAAAAAAAAAAGGACTGTGGTGAAAAAAAGATTCACAGACCCAGTCCATTTTGGTGGATGAGAATGAAAACTGTACTCCAAAGCAAAAGATTATCTAATATCAAGTCTCATTGCAAAGACTGCAGAGAGAATCATGGCTTGGGGGACTGGGATAGTGCTAAATCCATAAGGATTCCAGCAGAGGATGTGAGGGTCACTGAAGCAAGAGCGTAATTAAGTTGTTGGTCCAAATTCACCATCGGTATAAGAAGGGGTGAACATGATGAGTCACTGACATCTGCTGATTTACAGCCAGTACTGAATTTAGCCTTTTGGCTGCAAGAAGCCTGACTTTTCCACAGAGAAATTTCTTGCTACAGGAATCCTTCTTTCTTTGTTTTAACTGAATTCTGGCTGTGGAGGAGGCCTGACACAAGGGGCCTACTTTACACGTGAGGCAGCTGTGTTTTCATAAATTCATCCTCTAATACAACTCCAGTTCCAATACTTGATTCTTCCAGGAGATTAACACCCCACCCATCCTCGGACATCTCTTATAGAGATCACTGTCCTATGTGCTGTATGACCAAAACCATAAGCACTAGTTAAAAGAAGAGAAGGAGTTTTATCAGAAAGAAAGAAGAGAAATTCTGCTCACTTTAGTTCTTTGATGTTTCTGATAAGCATCTACCCATGCTGCAATACTCCTGTAAGCTGTACTGAACCAAAATGGTGGACAAAACCTTTAAAGCCAGGGATGTTTCACTTAAAAATGCTTTACCAGAAAGCTGTAATGTACCTGCATTCAGTTCTTTTACATTTTTGATTATCACCTCTAAGTACTTTGCTGAAAAGGCCTTAAGCGCAAATCTTTTTTTAGGTACATGGTAGCTCCACTGAAGTAAAGGGGACTTAAAACTGGTGGGTGCATAAGCACCTTGTTGAATAAGGGCCTATGTTCTTGGTTTTATTGCTAGATCCTCCCTTTGTAACTCAATTTGGAATGAGTTATGTGCTAGCAAGCTGCCAGCAATCAAACCACTGATGTGCTGATATTCTGCCATCTTGGGAAAGCCAGGGATAGCCAGATGAATATGACTGGTGCATTTTTGACATTATATCCCTGAAAAGAGGTGACATCTTAGTGCAAGTGGTCGGACTTAGTAAAACTTATAGGATAGATTATGCTGAAGCTACTGTCTAAAAGAGGCAAACCTGGAGTCAATTTATTTAGCATAATTTATTCCAGACCCTTGGTTGGAATAAACAGAGCTCTTAAACCTCCTCAGATAGACAGTCCCCTATTGGCTGCATAACTACATGAGTTTTTAATACATTGTTCGGCTAAATCTGATACCTAAATGCAAAAATCTAGCACTCAAAGATGTTGTATAGACTTCTGACCTTCTCTGGTGTCATGAAGTCCAGAAACAAGGGACGGCAAAACTCACCTATAAATGTAGATTTTTCAACCATGGCTGATATAACACTTATTTGAATATTTAAACAATATTTTTTATTTAATCAGAGTATAATTTAAAACCCAGTTTGTGTTCTGAGACAGTTTTAAAATGATGAGATTTCTATTATGCGAAAAAGCACAATGAAAACTGCTAACAGCAAATTACATATTCAAATCTCAGTAACAGTGATGTAAATCTGAAGTAACTACAGTAAATCCAGAGTAAATGTAGAGAGTTTAGCCCATTGTGATTATAATAATTAAGAACAAGATAGGAAAAACTGGGAGACAATTTCTACTCATAAATATATTGGGTAAGTTACTTGGCCACTTAGTTTCAGCATGCATAACCGGGGATTCTTTGAAGAGGAAGACGTAAAGAAGCCTATTTTGGCTGTCTGATCCGGTTTGATGCACATGACAGACATCCTGTTGATCAGCCCTATATTTAGACATATTTTGAGCATACTGTATGCAAGGGTTAAATACTGGCTGTAACTTCAACAAGACGGGAAATGTATCCCACCTACAGTTAAATCACAAACATAGAGACAAACACATAGAGAGGTTCTAAATATATTATATACGTAGTCACAAACATCCACACAAGTTCTAAATTTATTTCTAACTGTCTTGCAGATGACTAATTACAATAAAACAGCAAGATGTATTTCCAAGAATATTTCTATAGTTGGCTAACTTATACTTCAAAACTGCACCATAATCACAAACCGGTTATTGAAAATCTAGCCTTTCTCAGAAGAGAAACTGGAAACATATATGACAATCAGATGAATAATTCTGCAAATAAAACACAGACAGAGCATAATGTAGGGTTCACTTAGCATCCAGCGTCTCTTTTTAAATAACAAAGATGACATTGATCCAGAGCACAGTGAAACTATGTTTTTGCCCCTCTCAGATAGACTGGATATTCCGCTGATAGACAGATTGGCAGAGAAAGCTTTTCTTCCCAGTTGGAAATCTCATTATAAAGCTAACTCCATCTGAGAGCTAACAAACAGTATCATTCATAGCCATTCTCCAACATTTACTTTATAAAGCAGCTTTAGTGATGTTTACAGTGCAGCAAATTTTGTCCTCTGCATAGAAATACTACTCTTTTCACAAAACCCCCAAATCCATATCACTGTACTCACTCCCCCACTCCAAAAACAAACAAACAAAATTAACATTAACTGAAGGAAAGTACTTTGGTACAATACTAATATTTAAGTGAATGTGCAATGCATTTACTTAATCATTTTTTGAATTTCAATACACTTTTTTCATACGGAAACTTTGTCAAACTGCCAATGGGTCTTATCTACACATTCAGGCCCCCATCCTAAAATGAGTTTCATACAAGCACAGGAATTCACCTATGCTGAGCTCACTGCAGAATCAGGGCCTCTGTCTATCAACCATTCACCCTCCAAAATATCTGCATCCTCTGTATTTGGAATATGAGAAAGACCTCTTCTCCTGTTTTCATTTCGAAAGGAACAAGTGGGACAAAAAGAACTGAAGGAAATGGAAAATGGAAGAAAGGCAGAGACAAGTGAGGGGAAGGATTGAGACAAGTAGAAAATAATTATTTTATTTTAAATGGAAAAAAGAGTTTTAGAGATGACAGTAAATTGAAATATTAAAAGGAATGAAACCAAAAAATCGAGGGTAAGTCTGAAAAAAACAAATCACTGAAGAAAAGACACCTTAACATACAGAAGAAATAAATAGAGACTAGGGAAATGAAAGGAAAAAAAAACAAGGGAGATGATTTATTAGTTTTTTCTACCGTTTGCTTTATATACTATCTGAATATGGGATTTAACAGCTGGTAAAGCATGAAGATGACACAGTAACTGGTAGAAGGGTAAATAGCAATAAGGACAGGTCAGGTCTACAGAGTGATTTGGATCACATGGCAATCTAGGCTCATTTGAATACATGCTTTGCTGCAGCCAAATGCAAGGTCATACATCTAGGGAGAGAGGGTGGAATTCTGGCCCTCCTGAAGTCAGTGACAAAATTCCCTTTAACTTCAATGATGCCAGGATTTCATCCAGAGAATGTGGATCATGCTTATAGGATGAGAGACTGTACTACCAAAACCTGTGATACTAAAATGTATTACATGATCATAATTATGTCTTCTGGCTTTATAGTCCATGAATTGACGGTTGAAGATAAAGTAAAAGCTTCTTCCCCAGAAGCAAATCTGCTGCGTGCTACAGATCTGACTCATTTGCATTTAGAAAAGAAAATGCTGGACTGTACTTTTGGATTCCATTGTCTGTTTCTCCATCTCCAGTCTGCATTTTCTGGCTGAAGGCAAAGGGCTGAGAGGAGTTTGAGTCAGTCAGCGATGAGATCACAAAGAACAGACTGCATCCCTGCAGCCAACTGGTGATTCACATGCACCAGTCACCTTGTTTTGAATGCATGTGCAAATGATATTCAAAATTTTACACATAATTTTGAAAATCAGGCCTTGTCTACCCATTTTGGCGGTATGATGCATTCAGGCATCGCTGCTTTAATACTAGCTCTTCAGGGACAGCGTGTTTACATCACCTAAAAAAAAAAAACCATTGCAACTTTACTCATCTGAAAAAGCAAAGGAGAAAAGCTGAGTGAAAAATAGTTTATAAAATACTCAAACAGAACTCATAGGTCAAACCGCATCATTATATTATTTTAATTTCTGCATATACCCTGATCAGCATGAACTGTCTATATTAAATATGCTTTAGATATCTTATTACCTTGGCATCTAAGAACACAGAACATAAAAATGGCCATATTGGGTCACACCAATGGTCTATCTACCCCAGTATCCTATCTTCTAACAGTGGGCAATGCTAGGTGCTTTAGACGAATGACTAGAACAGGTAATCATTAAGTGATCCATTCTGTTGCCCATTCTAAACCTCTGCCAAACAGCAATCCCTGCCTATACTGGTTAATAGCCATTGATGGACCTATCCCCCATGAACTTATCTAGTTCTTTTTTTAATCCTGTTATAGTCTTGGCCTTCACAACATTCTCTGGGAAGGTATTCCGCAGGTTGACTGCGTAGTGTGAAGAAATGCTTCCTTTTGTTCGTTTTAAACCTGCTGCCTATTAATTTCATTTGGTGACCCCTCGTTCTTGTGTTATGAGCAGGAGTAAATAACTCTTCCTTATTTACTATCTCCACACCAGTCATGATTTTATAGCCTTCTATCATATTTCCCCTTATTTTTCTCTTTTCCAAGTTGAAAAGTCCCAGTCTTATTAATCTCGCCTCACATGGAAGCTTTTCCATACCCCTAATAATTTTAGTTGCCCTTTTCTGTACCTTTTCCAGTTCCATTATTGTCTTTTTTGAGGTGGGGCAACCAGATCTGAATACAGTATTCAAGGAGGGCATACCATGGATTTATAGAGGCAATTTGATATTTTTTGTCTTATGATCTATTTCTTTCTTAAATATCCACAACATTCTGTTAGCTTTTTTGACTGCCACTACACATTAAATGGAGGTTTTCAAAGAACTATCCACAATGACTCCAAGATTTCTTTCTTGTATGGTAACAGCTAATTTAGACCCCATCATTTTATATGCATAGTTGGAATTCTGTTTTCCAATGTGTATTACTTTGCATTTATCAACATTGCATTTAACCTGCCATTTGGTTGCTCATTCACCCAATTTTTGAGGTTCCTTTGTAATTCTTTGCAAACTGCTTTGGACTTAACGATCTTGAGTTATTTTGTATCATTTGCAAATTTTGCCATCTCAAGGTTTACCCCTTTTTCCAGATCATTTATGAATATTTTGAATAGTATTGATCCCTTTACAGACCCATGGAGGACACCCCTATTTATCTCTCCCCATTCTGAAAATTGACTATTTGTTCCTACCCTTTGTTTCCTATCTTTTAACCAGAGCCAGCAAAGGATCTTCCCTTTTATTCCATGACTGCCTACTTTGTTTAAGAGCCTTTGGTGAGGGACCTTGTTGAAGGCTTTCTGAAAATCTAAGTGCACTATATCCATTGGATCATCCTTGTCCACGTGCTGGTTGACTCCCTCAAAGAATTCCAGTAAATTGGTGAGGCACTATTTCCCTTTACAAAACCATATTGACTCCCAACAAATCGTATTCATCTATGTGTCTGAAAATTCTGTTCTTTGCTATAATTTCAACTAATTTGCCTGGTACTGAAATTGGATTTACTTGCCTGCATTGCCAGGATCATCTCTGGAGACTTGTTTAAAAATTGGTGTCACATTACCTCTCCTCCAATCATCTGATACAGAAGCTGATTTAAATGATAGGTTACATCATACCACACTTAGTGGTAAGAAAGCAGTAGATAGAAAATCTCGAGAGGCACTAAATGGAAGTGTGAAGTTGATATCCAACAAACAGATGCTGAGAGCTGCCTCTGACAGAATAACATTTTCCAGAAGAGAGAGATTTTTTGTGCAGAGTTAGATCCCACCTGCTGCAGTTGGATGGTTTCACCCAGCTATAAAATAACTGGGCACAGAAAATAGACAGGAAGCCTGCCTAAGGAAGCACCTTTGCCTGCTATTGAGAAAATAAGAAGCCAAAAAAATAAAAAAAAAGTCATGATGACAGCAAGAGTAACTACAGGAGCCTTATCTTAGGGCTACCTGCCTAACCGGTTAAATGCTGCCAGATTTTGTTGGCAAATGCTAATATCTGAATAACTCCAGGCAGCAAGCTGTTAACCCACTGACCCTGTAGATACTATTATCCTAAACACAGGCACAGATGCTGTAACCAGTTTGAAGAACTAGAGTCTTTACACGCTACCTCCCCCTGAGGTTTGTGCCGGTTTGCTGGGGAAGCTATGAGTACCTCTCTACTTAGAGTACTTTTTGCAGTCCCACCACAGGTCATCAGCAGGAATGCAACCAGAGATCTCCAGAAATGGAGGTTTGGGCTTTCATGCTCCAGAGTCTATCCCTGCTGTTGACTAGTAGTGATGAGTTTTTACAAATTGGCACTTGTCCTTCCATGCACCTCACAGGCTTGAGATAAGCCTTCCTTGATGGGAATTGCGTAACACACTGGCTAAGTGTGTTATGAACCCCTTCACTGATGGGTTCACAAATAGGATAAGACTCTAAAACTATCCCCAGATAAAGGCACTAGAGAAGCACCTCAACTGGAAGCAGCTTGTGTCTCTGAATGTGAAGGAATTGGGTTCTATCATGGCAACAATCTGTGATGGAAGGTTGTCACCAACTGGCAATCCATAATATTGTTATCAATACTCACAAATTGCATTAACAAGCTTGCACTGGGGAATTTGTTTATTATTAAATCTTCCCATGCCTAGTGACACATATGGCAATCTAATGCTTCCACCTCATTCTGTCTAATGATGATTCTTGCTCTGTTCTCATCTGTTTCCATGACAGCAACATCTTTCCCAATGGTTCTCTTATATGCCATCTGTTGTCATCTTCTCCATCTTCCACCAGGACTTAGATCCTTCCACTCGTTGAACAGAATGAGTACAACATTTATATTCAAATTTTATTATTACTAAACATTTATATTGGGTATATAAAGGTCTCATTTCAGACAAGGCCCTTCTGGTAGGCACTGCAGAGTCATATAGTAAGTGACAGTTCCTGCCCACAGAGTTTTCCATCTAAAACACAAGACATTAAAAGGTGGAGGATACAAACGACCGAGCAGGGATTTCATTTACTGCAACTCACAGCAAACCCTTTCTCAGTTTATTGATCTGATACAACAGATGTGTAATCTGATTTGCTTTTCTGCAATACTGCACTAGCAGGCTTCTTGCTATGTTGGGAAACTTATGTAATGTTTGGTATGGTTGTGGTACCGATAAACTTGCCAGTTTTATATAAATTAAATAGAAAAGGTTACTTCTGGATCTAATCCTCTTGTGCTTTCCTCTAAGAAATACCTTGAGTACTGCAAATATTGAGGTTAGTCCATTGCAGGTTTTAATGAGATACCTAAGGCAATTAATGAGTTGGGTTTTTTTTTTAAATTACCACCACTGTACTACTGAGAGGAAACTCCATTAACTACCAATTATCAGCAATTCATTATCAGCCTGTGTTTCCTGTTTTGAAAGGTTTGATAAGAAGTTCAGCCTGTTTATCATGTCTAAGGCCATGTCTACACTATAGCAGCTAAACTATGACACTTCAACCATGCTGCCCGTAATGTAGACACTTTCTCCACTGATGGAAGGATTTTTCCCATCAGTGCAGTTAATCCATCTCTACAAGAAGTAGTAGCTAGGTCGCTGGAAGAATTACTCCATTCACCTTGCTGTGTCTACCGCAGGAGATATATTAACCTGATTAAGCTGCATAGGCACCAAATTTTTCATAGCCCTCAGTCAATCTAATTTTTTAGGTGTAGACCAGGCCTAACTTCAGGCTAGCATGATTTAGTGTCTCCTGGCTATAGAAATGTAGGTTTCATACTACAACAAGACTGTGATCAAATGTTTATTCTATATTAACTAATTAATTTGGATTTCTATCAGTGTACGGCCTCATTATTTGATTCACTGCCAATGAACTTTATATAGTATAGTTTGCTTGGATTTAGCATGTAAACTACAGTATTGTGAGAGATGTGGCGGGAGGTTTTGTAGTTTACAATTCCAAAAGATTTTGGTTTCTTTTAATCATTCATGATCATATATTTAAATGCTTTTGGAAGAGTTCTTTATACCACTTGTCCAACTAAATTTTGGATCAACATTTTGTTCAACTTATGTGTAAAATTATATTCATGGAGGTTTGAGAAAGGACATATTGCAATGGAGAAATCAATCAAGTTATGGCCCTGCTGGGATGAGTGTTTTTATTTATTTATTTTTTTAATTCTTTTAAATGATTGGATCAGATTTAAAGGAGAGACAGAGAGAGAGAGAGAGGGAAGAAGCAGAACCGTTATAACATGTGTAGTTTACAACCTCACACAGAGTAACTAAATCCTCTTTATCCTAACCTCACAGTGTAGACGTCTGATAAACACCAGAAAAGAGCCTATCAACATAGCATCCGAGCAATTCACAAACATTAATGCATTTATTTTCACAACTGCATTATGAGGCAGGTAAGCATTGTTATTCTAGCATTACTACTAGAAAATAGAGGCAGAGAAAGATGAAAGGACTTGCGCAAGGTCACACAAGAAAGCTGTATTACAGCCAGAAGCAGAATGCACATTCCTTGAGTGCCCATTCACTACCTTAGTCCCAAAACCATTTCTTCCTCTCCTTCTCCTCTTCACTATGCATTGTTTGCTGTGTCTGGTGGCCAGACACCAGTGACTCACATTCCACTGAATTTAAACTAAATTAAAAAATGGAACTTTTCCTAGTTTTTTATTCTTGATTTAAAGCCTATGTGCGAGCTTCAGAGTATTAAATGATCATTGTTTTCTTCTTTATACATATTTAAAACAGATTCAGTGGGACTCATCCTGGAGTAACAGACTGCTTGGTGTGAGTAAGGACATCAGCTTATTATTTTAAAATATATGTTAATATTCACTAAATATTCCATTTCTAAAGGGTTAGGACTTGCTGCTACCATGACCTAACAGCACTTTCTGCCTGTGTAACATCAGGACTCAATTTATCTTTAATGCAACACACCCAAAAAGCAAAAGCTGTTCTGAGAAGAATGCAGTGTCAATGTCCTCTCGGTCTAAAAAAAGCCATTCTGGGGGGGGGAATCAGAGATCAGCACCTCCATTAAACATAGAATTATTTTCTGCTTTGATTTAAAACCACAATGGCTTTTTTTTTTTTAAATCTGAGTACAAAGTGAGAACATCATAAGTGCAAAGACAAACCAGTACTGCTGTGACATGCTATACCCCAAGTACACCCTTATGGTGTAACTTGTGTGTCATTCATGTTCATCCTTACACTGTAACTGTGCATTGTCTGATGCAAACTATGTCATGTAAGGTGGTTTTGGAATCCTCATGACATACTGAACATTATTGTTATGGTAACATGTTTCCTGCAATGTCATACATATGTACAGATATGAAACTCTGTTATGTCATGTCCCCAAATGTGTCTCTCACATGTCTTGAATAGATATGAACAAACACAAAGCTGTGTTTCCACACCCCACAAAGGCATGCATACAGGAACAATGGCCTGACCTAAGCACCTTTGAGCACTTTGGCTCAGGAGGGAAAACTCACGCCCAATGCCGGACATGGACGATCATCTGACTCCAGGAGGTTTCAAGGAAACTTGTTAAAAGCTGAAGTGTCTTTGTGTAGGGGATCACCCCTGGAATCTTTCTCCCAAGCGACATCAAGGACTGGCACCTACCCACAGGGACGGGGAGCCTGGTTGCAAGATGCATTGCAACCAGCCTGTGTGGTAAACTGACATCATAAAAGCTAATGTCATGGCTTGAAAGAGACTGGAATGTTAACTAATATTCTAAACTAAGGTTATCTTTTAGTTAATCATGATTAACTCCTTGACTCATTTATTAATCTTCTGGTTTATATTAATCTGACTGGAAGTCACTTAAAGTCTTACCATAATCAATAAACTTGTTTGTTTGTCTTATCTAAAACTGTGCATGTGGATTGAGTGTGTGCAGAGACCTCACATAGAGTGACAGAGCTGGTGCATATCAATTTCTTTGATACATTGACAGACAAATGTAAATGAGCTTACAGAGTGCAGTGTACAGCACTGAACCCTGCAAGATGGCAGTTTCCAGGGTTGCATCTGGGACTGGGGGTATTTGCTAGGGGTCTATCCCATAAGTGGCTGGCTAGAAGCGCTCCTTCACTAGGCCAGAGACCAATTACTCACAGAAGGCTGACCATGGGCCAGGAGTGAATGGTTCACACAGCAAAGCAGGGTAAGTTGGGGTCCAGGAATGAGGAATTGGGGTGACACAGCTATACACCAGTCCGGATTGCAGGGAGGGAATGTCACAACTGCACAGGGATATAATAGAGCTTTTCAGACTTTTAACCTCTTAGTTGCTAGGTAGATGAGTGCCATGTATTCAGTTTTGGTGTACAGTCCTCCCAGTGTGAATGAGCATATCTTCCAGCATCATGGATCTTTTAAAAATAATAAGACCACTGACATACATGTAGTTTTCACCTTGAGTGTAGCTTCAAGGACTTCTCATCCAAGAATTTGGGCATGATAAAATATATGTCAGGATCTCCCTCCTTTGGTGCTCAGATAACAGGGGACTCGAAAATAGGTACCGAAATGGACACCTGCTTTTAATATGTACAGCAATCTGAGACTAATACCAATTTCAACGCAGGATATAAATGAGAACTCAAACATCATATTAAGCTAAATCACTGACTGTTCATCTGAGTATCTAATTTGGAAAGCAAGGCGCGCACACACACACGTTTTGTAAAGTGTGTGTAAGTATATCAGGAGCTGAAAGCCTGCAAGAGGATTGGTGAGTCTGCTGTGCTCTCTGAGGAAAAAAGGATGCAAGTAAAGATGTTAAGAACATGCCTAAAAAACTACGATTCCTCTGTATAAAGGATTAACTAAAAAGCAAGTATTTTCAACCCTACATTTTCAAAAGTCATGTTGGGAACTGAAAATGATTAAACTAGCTTTAAAATAATGCAATTACAATAATAATTTTGGAATCTTATTATTTGCCTCCTGGGTTTATAGCCTTTCCATTTATTTTTTCACATTTTTATCTGCAGCTACATGAGCTGGAACTTACTTTAAAAAGAAAAGGCTGCGATCATCATTTAATCACAGGACTCCAGGAGTCAGAGAATTAAGAAAACGAACCTGCTCTAGACCTGTTTTTTTTCAAACTAAGAAGCAAAGTCAGAGATGGAGGTGCCAGAACAATCTGATGTTTCAAAGAGCAAAAAGTCACCAGGGCTCTGATCCAAAGCCAATGGAAAGACTCTTATAGAGCTTTGTGGTCTTTGAAACAGCACCAGGACTTAGTAGTCGATGGATTTTTGTTTTTTAAAGGAAGTTAAGAATAAAAGCGGCTGAACTGCTAAGGCTTGCAAGCCTTTACTCACATGAATAACCCTTTTTACACAAGTAGTCACACTGACTTCATTCAGAAAGCTCATGTGAGTAAGGACTACTCATGTGAGTAAAAGCTTGCAGCATCCATCTTAAGTTTGGTATTTTTCACAGCTGGTACTTCTGATTATCAAAAGAATCACTTGGGTCCCCAGGACCTTTAGACAATCGAGGCTGCATAGCACAGGTAAACCGCACATGACCTCTGACAACTTCTCTCGGCTGTGAGGACCATCTATGACTACAAGACACTTTGGGATCCCCCTGATTAACGAGCCTATGTGAGATATTCCATGCTGCTTTAGTTCTTTTAAACTCCTGACCCTCTGGATGAAAGAGGTATAGTTCTCTCTTCATAGCTGCAGCTCAACTCTGGGAGGAATTTAGAGACATCCAAAAATGAAGCCAGACAGAATTTAAAAACAAAAATCCTTCAACGAGGCATTTAATGAGTGACAGATACTGCTGGAGCTTACAAATATGACCATCAACTAAATTAACAGTTATTATATAATAGCCTTACAGGGACTGATCTTAAGAAGGACAATTTCTTACAAGAAACCAAAAGCACCATAAACAAAGTAGATCTATAACAGAAATACAGTACAATATTTTGCACTTATATAGTGTCTTTCATCAGCTCAACATGCCTAATAAATAATGAATGCATCCTGGAGCCATTCCTCAGGGCACTGAAGGTAATTATATTGATTTTACAGTTGGGAAAGCCGAGGCATAGAGTGGTTAAGAGCTTTGATAAGGAGCAGAGATGGAAATAGATCCCAGAATTTGTGATTACTAATGCCATGTTCCAGCTATGAAGAAAAGGCACCCTGATGAAAGAAGTTATACATGAAAATGAAAGAGGAATTGGGTATCCACTGGGAGAGAGGGGGATGCAATTATGGAGAGTCTAAGACATTAAAGAAATAAAAACATAGTTGCAAAAACAAGAAAGCTTTAGAGCAGCTTTTGCCAATTTACCAAGCCTGGATGTTATTTATAGTTTGCTCTTGAAAATGCATGACTACTTTAACCTCTACATTCTACCTTTCCAATAGCTCTTTTATCCCCTCATCTGGACTACAGAATTAGTAGTATTAGTATTAAACTGGCTCTGCTGATGTCAGTGAGAGTTAGGCCATTGACTTTAATGGAATCAGCGTTTTTTCTGACCGAAGGTCCACACTTCGAATGCTGCAGTGCAGTACATTTGTGCCACAGTAGTGTTCAGTGAAGACTCTACCACGCCGACAGGGGAGCTTATCCTTTCAGTGAAGTTAGTCCACCTCCATGAGAGATGGTAACTATATTGTCAGGAGAAGGGGTTAGGTCAGTATAAATCTGTTTTTCAGGGGTGAGGAGATTGTAATTTTTTCTTGTGTAGACTTGCCCTAAGGGGAAAATAGCATGTTTGAAGTAAAATGTTTCAGATATTTTATATGTGGAATCGTCTTTCACTAACCTCCTAGAATGTTCTGGACTTTTGTAGAATCTCGCGGAACCTTCCAGACTTTCTAGAACTACATTTTCCTTGAACCTCCTCGAATGTTGTTAGCCATGCGGTTGCGGATATATAAGGGGTGAGGTGTTGGCAGTCAGTCAGTGAGAAATAAGAATGAACTGAAGTGAAGTGAGAACCGAGCTGCGATACTGTTAAACTTGTTTTATTGTGTAATTGTGAAAGTGTACTTGTGTTTAATTATTTGAAAAGCGTAAGCAGCGAGTAGCTATTTTATCACTTAAAAATGCCATTGGTTAGTCTTAGGATCTCTCCGACACTGTGCTTCAGTTTACAAGGGCAAAGGTGAGAAAAGCAACCTTTTGAACCAAAGGACTAGGGTTAACATTTTAAGGCTGTCACCTTCTATAATACCAATTAATACTGATACACCCAATGTTGCTGCACAATTCATTTTAGTTCTTCTTAAAATTAAAACTTTTCTATAACTTTAGAACTTTTCTATAAGTTTAGAGGAAACTAATTTTGTTTTTAATTTGTGTATATATGGCATGAATAAAAAAGATTTACAGATCATAACATGCAAATTTATCAAAAGGATTTGGGGGTTACAGTGGACAAGAAGCTGGATGTGAGTCAAGAACTTTCCCTTATTGCCAAGAAGGTTAATGGCATATTGGGCTGCATTAGTCTGAGCAATGCCAGCAGATGGAGGAAAATGATTATTTCCCTCTATTTGGCACTGGTGAGGCCACGTTTGGAATACTGTGTCCAGTTTTGCCCCCCCCCCACTACAGAAAGGATGTGGATAAATTGGAGAGTCCAGAGGAGGGCAACAAAAACTATTAGGAGGCTGGAACACAGGACTTAGGAGGTGAGGCTGAGGGAACTAGGTTTGTTTAGTCTGCAGAACAGAAGAATATGGGGGGATTTGATAGCAGCCTTAAACTAAGTGAAAGGAGTCCAGGGAGGATGGAGCTAGGCTGTTCTCAGTGGTAATATATGGCAGAACTAGGAGCAATGGTCTCAAGTTGCAGTGGGGGAGATCTAGGTTGGATATTAGGGAAAAGTTTGTCACTGGGAGGGTGGTGAAGCACTGGAATGGGTTACCTAGGGAGGTGGTGGAATCTCTATCCTTAGAAGTTTTTAAGGTACAGCTTGACAAAGCCCTGGGTGGGATGATTTAATTGGGGTTGTTCCTGCTTTGAGCAGGGGGTTGGACTAGTTGACCTGAGGTCTATTCCAACCCTAATCTTCTATGATCTTATGTGACGGGATAAGTCATGCATGCAAATCATGCATCAGAGTCATGAAATGGGCTATAAATGCAAAAAAAAAAAAAAAAGATATTCAGAAGTTTAACAAATGGAGGGGAGGCACCAAAGATACTCCTTGCCTGGGCTGCCATTTGGTTTAGGGCTGGCCCTGCATCTATTGTCAACCAGCAAGTGTGATATAGCTCAGAAGAGGGTGCTTGAATGGCCAACAGCTGACTTTGTTAGGGCGCTAACATCCAGCTGGCACAGGCTAGACTCCCTCACAATCGAGACATGTGGCAACAAGTTGACTCAGAGGCTTGGGTACCCCAAGAAGCATGACAGAATGAATCACCATCACTTCATCCAACCCAGTTGCCTCCTCCTCCCCACACACACTATAGCATTTGAGCACCTCCCTATCATTCAATGTATTGATTTTCACAATATCCTTCTAAGGTAGGAAGTATTTTACAGTTGGAGAACTGCGACCCACAGAGACTGACTTGTCCAAGGTCACACAGGAAATCTGTGCCATGCAGGTAATTGAACTTGGGTTTTCTTGGTCCCAGAATAACACCAACCCCTGGACAATACTTCCTCTCAGCAATGAGAGCCGAGAAGATGAGTCATAATAGCCCTTGAGCTTTCAAATATGGCAATTCTGCCACATTGCTGATAAAGAAATTTGAAGCCAAAATTTACCGCCAACACATCAACGTACATAAAGATGAACACAGCAACAGAATCCTGTACCATCCCATTTCAGCCATGAGATTCTGGAAGCCAATATAATAGTAATAGTGACACTCACAGTGTAAATAGTTTTCAGTAGGATCCAAGTTGATCCAGAGAACCTAATGTGAGCTCTAGGGATTATAGGAGAATGGACTGTTTCTAGAAATGTTTAACCATATATGAAAAAATGAAGCTCTGCTGGTTACAACACAGCACTGGAAGTTGGCAGACCTAGGACAAATCACTTAAATGAATATATTCAAATTTAGGCACCTATATCCATATGTAGGCACCTAAATAACTGCCTTATTTTTAGAAGGGCTTATATGAATATTTATAGATACAAAATTAAAGGTAAAAATCCACAACATAAGGAACAGCCCAAAGGATAAAAGAAAAATAGAAGAAAAGATTAAAATAAATAACTTATTTGCCTCATAAAAAGAATATTAAAGAGCTACAGTATTATGAGTCATCCAACTGGCTTACAAATTATAAATTTGTCCATGTCCATTTAATTTACTTCCATTAATGATTGCCTGTCTAAAATAAAATGTAAATTGTATATTTTTAGTCAAAATAATAGTTGCAGATGATTTGCTTCTGCTGGTCAATGCTGTATAAGTACTGCAGCATAATTCATGCCATTTGCTTAAGACAGGATACAACTTTACAAGGTGCCTCTGAAAAGCAGCTTTCCATCTGGGTCACTCATTGCTCTTTCAGAGCAACATTAGACAGAATTGTCAGGAAAAATTGCAAAAACCAACCCAAACCTTTACGTTAATATAAAAAGTGAAAGGGGAAACATTGCCTACCAATGTTCAAGTAGCTGGAACAGTGAGATAACGTGGGCTTGTCACTTCAATTCCTATGCCAGGATCCCCCCTAGGTCAGGCCCCAGCACTCCCCTGGGCCTTTGCTCTGCAGTGTCTGGGCGTTTCAGCATGCCAGTCCAGTCTACAGAGGCTCAGCCCTCTGGTCAAGCCCCAGACAGTCTGCTCCTTCTGGAGTGTCAGCAAACAGAAACCAATGGGAATTAGCATAAATGAGTGGTGCCACAAATGGATTAAGGTTCTTCCTTCAGAGGGGACTGGTCTGGATGGAGCCCTGAAATGTGTTCACAAGTAAATGGAGAGGCATAGTCCCTAATTCAGCTGAGTCACCATCAGGCCCTCCTTTCCTTCTGGGAAGGGTCATCAGACAGCAGTCATCTGAGGATTCCCTACCTTCAGCCAGCCCTCTCTCCAGGAGTTGAGGATTTTAATGTCTGCTCTCCTCCCTGGTCTGTCATCAATTGAGTTGTGTTTCTCCCTTTTAAGAGCTTCCCTCCAGCTATGATATTTATCACTGGTGTGGTTTTTTGGAGCCACTTCAGCGCACATTCGCTTACTAACCTCCTCTTGCTCAGCGTGGGATCTGAATACCCCATCAAAAGGCTTCTTTTAACCTTAGTTTAAAGGATTGGGCATACTCCTATTGTTGCAGCTCACAGTCCTCAGTCTTTTCCCTTACCTTATTCCAGGCAGATGTTACCCATGTTTGATGCCTCAATTCCAATTCATTACAAATATTTATCAATAAGCAGATCCATTTTATTCCACACCTGAAAGGGTGCTTTCTCCAGCCCCACCCATGGCTTGTTCTGGGAAAAACTGCCATGTCTCAGTGACTGGAAGGCCATCTATCCAATAATACAATGTGATAATATGCACAGTGAGTGTACAACCCAAGCACCAATGACACCATTCTAAGGGCTGAAAAGTACATCTCCGGGCGCTCTGGAAATGGTGCTGTAGGAGTTAGGCCTGAAAATCACCAAAGTTTTCAGCATACTTTGCCACATGATCAGTTATACACCATACACCATCTTCTGCTTGTTTTTATTGTTTCAACTCAGATTGGCTTGAATTCAGAGAGGATAAAAGGAAGTTGAGATAGAGGACAATCATCAATGGTGTTCACTGCGAATTGCAAGTTATCTTGATTTGAGAGCCATTTATTAGGATCATTGCCCTAGATTACATGTAAATTGCCATTAGCAACCCACATTTGGAACTAGGATTCGATTCCCATTTCCCCGATGATTCCACAAAGCAGCTTTTCAACTGCTTTAAATCATTTTTCATACTAAAGACATTGCAAATGCAGTTACATAAACCCATATAACTTCAAATACTTCAGCAATGGTCTTCACGTTTCACAGATATAATATCGATATCAGTTTATGTAATTGCATTTGCAGTGTATATATGCTCGTGTGTAAGTAAGCAAAGTTAATACTTAAATGAAGGGATAACCCACCAATCATATTTTATTCAGTGTTCATATGCTTTTTACATGCCAAAAATGTAACTTTGATTTCTAAATATCCATAGTGAATTGATAAGGAAGATAGGCATACTTGGTTTTGGAACACTTTACGTTTGATTGATTGCAAGTACTGGTCCAAATAGGACCCATTTATCAAAAGCATTTCAAACTTTCAAGTTTCTTATAAATGAGACCCAAACATAAGTATCCACTGCATTTGTCAGTTTTGCAACACCAATGACTGCAGTTAGGTTGTATTGTTTCCTGGCTGGGTATTCCTTAAATAACAGAATTACTATGATCTTTTGTTTGTTAAAAATATCAATAAACATTTACATAATGACTGTTTTAAGTCTTATTCATGTTACTGACTACATTTTAAAAATAAATTCAAATCCCAGAGGAAAAATATTTTAAACACTTTCTTTTTAATCTAGATTTCCATTTTAACGAAACTCCTCCCAAGGGCACACAAAGCTATTTACAAACACAATTACACAGGAGTTACTCAACACCACACAATCCAAAGCAGCAGAACCTCTTCCCCCACTCGTATCTCATGTCATGTATAAATACAAGATAAGTCTGGTACACTGACGTTTTGTAGTAATTTGAGAATGAAATCTAGCTCATATAATCTCTACAACAGGGGTTTGCAAAGTATTACTCAAATCATAATCTGAACACAGTGAGATTACAAAAAAATGTAGGTGAGAGAAGTGTAAATTGACCTGCAGAACTTCCATTATTGTGTGAGATGGAAAGAACCCATCTTCACTGCCAGAAGCCGGGTGAGGCTATGGGATTGGGAGTTAGAGAAAGTACCTTTTACATTTGTAAACCAAATAAATTCAGTATGGAAATCAATGAGCTACAATGAAAATGGAAACACAGAATGCCATAGAGTCACTTTTCAGGATACAAGCACACATATTACAATTTATGTAGCAGAGGTTCCCAATCCTTTTGGCTCAAGAGCCATAGCTAACATTTGTGCAACCCTGAAGAAGGGCTGCCAGTCTTTGCCAGATGTGTCTCCCCGTAGCCAGACAGAAGGAGTTCATCAAGGAGGCTACCTTCTCACTGATCTTCTGTCCCCTTGGCTGCAGCAGGGAAACCGCACGTGTCCTATAGCCTCGTGCACTCCACCTGGGTCCCAAGGCAGTGGCTCCCTTCGGCACTCAGGGGGACAGGAGATCTGTGCTCTCTTCCCTCTGACTCCAGCAGGGAGCCCAGTACCTAGGGATCCAGGCAGAGCACTTTGCCATTCTCCCTGCTATAGCCAGGGAGAGGGGAGCGCTGATCTCCCATCCCCTTGGCTGCAGCAAGGAGTTTACACCAGTCGTGTAGCCCCGCAGCAATGTGTTCCCCCTGGGTCCTTAGGCAGCGGCTTCCTCCTGCAGCCAGCTGGCGGGGAGAAGTGGGCCACTTTGAAAGACTCCACTGGCCACTTTTGGCCCATGGGCCACAGGTTGGGAACCACTTATAAACACACGGTTATTGCTGCTATAGGGTCAGTTCTATAGACACCTAACTGCTCCATCAGGAGCGCGTGGCAGTCAACAGCACATTAACGTACTCTATAAAAGCAGAAAGCAGATGAGAGTAGGTGCTCGCATCTTCCTGAATCAGTCTCACCATGACGTTTCCAAGCTCTCTGAGGCTATATAACCACCATACTTTACAAACCTCCCCCACAAAAAAACAAAATAACCAAGCTCTTGTCATGTACTAGAATAAAAATGTATTAAACATACACATAGAAAAGCTTGTATACTTCTCACATCCACTGATGTCAAAGGGAGTTTTTCTATTGTTTCCAGTAGGAGCAGAATTGTAAATCTTTTACAGTGGGTTTCAAGTATTCACAAAGCTCATTGCGCCGCTAGTTAGCTAATATTGTATGGGCTGCATGTATCCTTGAATCTTAGAGCTATCTCCTTTTCTGTCTCCGTCTCATTCCCTTCCCCATAACCATCTGGCTGACAATAGATAAGGAGTTTTACAACCATTAAGGAGGTCACATATATTTTGATCCATAATAGTTCACTTGTGCTAGATGGAGCTATGGTGACTTACAACAGATGAGCTCTGGCTAATTATGTTCTTACAACTTAAGTATTAGAACTTAATATTAGAACATGGTTATAGACACAGTACTTTCAAACAACAATAATTACCAATCGTTGATCATCTGTATTTTCACTGGCATAATTCTGGATTTCTCATAAAAGATTTTGATGTTATAGCAGGGCTGAAATATCAAAATTCCTTCAAATCCTTATCTCCATTACTACTATCTGCAGCTGCATTCAAAAGCTGCCTGGTATCACTTACATTCCCACAGGAATATAAATCTCTGTGAGGCAAGAAAAACAAAGCAGATAGTCCAATGGGAAACATACAGTTTAGTTCTTTTCATGCTGAGTGATAATTTGCAAGTATTAGACATGCTGAATTCTCTGTTCTTTGTATGCTTTCTGAATTTTATTGCGTCTTGGACTGTTAATTCAAAAAGAGGGCAAAATAAAACCACCTGAGAGCTCTGATGATTTCAGAATCAAGTACTGTATTGCCATGCTGGTTCTGGACTCTGAATATCTGGAATGTAGGCAGTTTATTCTAGGCACTGGGATATTAAGAAAACCCATCCTCAAGCAGACACTACTAAAATAGGTTGTTACCTCATTGGGATCAAAGGAAATATGAAATTGTCAGCTGTAGACAAGATAATGTATGTGGTGGTATAACAGAGGATACCTCTTTTGAGCATCTCCTGCTGCTCTGCAAGTGACATTGCAAACCTTTTCCTGCTCCACCCCCTGTAAGTTATCAGCAGGGGGTACGCCTGATTTGTAAGTGCAGGTACTCAGCCCCTTTTACAGTGGGAGGTGAGGGTGACGACTCCACCCCACTTGCAGGGCCCCCCGGCACATTTCTGTATAAAATACAATTCTCCATGCAGCATGACCTTGCACATACAGTGTGTATGAGGCCAAATGTGTGCAAAAGTGTAGGAATACCATTCCCACGGGTTCCTGCCCCTCTAGCTTACCGAGTATCATTCATCCAGCGGGGTCACACAGTCACAATGAACCCGTTCCAGGGCAGCAGAGAGTTCAACAACACTGTTTATCTACCCTCACCAAGGTCTTCAGCACCAGCTCTGGATCCTTTAAATTCATCCTTTTGCTTGGGCTTCCAAAACAACTGTGGTCCCCTTCTTAGGGTTTATACCAATTCACTAGTGGCTGGTGAGGGAACCCAGGTCCTCCCGCTACTCCATGTTCCAATCCAGGGACCCTATAAACAGCAGCCCCGTACCACACCCTTCAATTAATTGCTGCTATTTCCCTAGGCCTATTCCCACCTGGTTCCTTTACAGATGCCTCTTACCCCAGAGTTAAAGTTTTCAGGTCCTATCTTTTTTCTAGCTTAAGGAAATTCAGCCATACTGTGGTTATTACTCAAGTATCTTTAGCCAGAAAGGAGCACCGCACCGCACCGCACCGCACCGCACCCCCTCTGTTCCCAGTCAGGAACTGAACTGCTAAGGTCCTGAAACCTCCTTTTAGTTAAGCCTGCTGTGATCTGATTGGCTGCTTCCATGCAGCCTCTCTAGGCAGGTCTGGAAGACCCATCTTTGCTGCTCCTTTCCTGGGGTGTGATGTGGTAGCAGTGATGATATCGAACCGGTTCTTAAAATAGAAAAAATGCAGCGAACCGGTTCTTAGCCCCGGGAGAGTCAATGAAAAGGGGGAGCAGCGAACCGGTTGTTAGCGGCGGGAGAGTAAATTTCCCAGCGGCGAGTGTCTCCCGCGATTCTCCCTGCCGCCGAAATTGACCAGGTTGGGTCAATTTCACTGCGGGGAGAGTGTCTCCCTGGACTCTCCCTGCCGCCGAAATTGACTAGGGAGGGTCAATTTCACGGCGGAGGGAACTCTGTAGTTGTGTGTGTGTGTCGGGTGCTGTGTGCATGATGTTTAAGAACCTATTCAGAATAGGTTCACCTGCCTTCATAGAACTGGTTATTAGAAATTTGGGATATCATCACTGCGTGGTAGGATTGCAGGGCTCCAGCAGGGACCATGAATGCCTGGTTTGCCCTTCACAGGTGTTCTTGCACTTTAATTGTTAAATATTCATACTAAAATATTTTATTTTAAAAGGTCTAATTTTAAAATCCACCATCATTATAACAAATTATCAGAAAGTATTAACATTTCATTTCAAAACTATTTCAACCAAGGCACCTTCTTATTTGTATGGCTAAAACAAAACAAAACAAAACAAAACAAAAAACAATGAGATAACTCATAACAATATAACGCTGTATTGCTGAAAAACCTAGTGTCTCTATTTGTTTAATTTAATCTGTTAAACTTCATGGTTATCATGATAATGATCTATAGAATGTCTATTACTATTAACAATTACATGCATATTTTAAAAATTAAAACATCACTAACAAAGCTACCCATAATGACAACACTAAAGAAGCACTGTTCCTCCTTACAGAAATATTAATCACAATTATCTTGTCTAGCATAAAAACTAAACTGAAATAATACTATTACAACAACAACAAAAATAAAGCACATAAACATGTGTTTTGAATTGTACCCTGTCATTAGTCTTGCGTACTGTCATATCTCCAAAGCGCTTTTGACTGAGAAATCCTTGACACTAGTCAACACAAGGGATGACAGCAATCTTAACTGTTGAAGCAGGAAATACAGTGAGAGGTCTCAGAAACCCAGACCATTCAATGCTTTCATTTTATCATAGACCCTTAAATGGCACGAGGAAGCAAACAGGAAGCCAATGCTTGACATAGGCTAAGGCACAAAATGAGTTATAACCAGCAAGGGAGACAAGAGGCAATAAAAAGAGGTTTTCTAAATACATTAGGAGTAGAGCTGTCATGCGATTAAAAAAAAAATCACAATTAATCATGAGATTAAAAAAGTAATGATTAATCACAATTTCAATTACACTGTTAAACAATAATATAATACCAATTTAAATGTATTATAAATATTTGGATGTTTTTCTACATTTTCAAATATATTGATTTCAATTATACAGAATATAAAGTATACAGTGCTCACTTTATATTATTGTTATTACAATATTTGCACCATAAAAAAGATAAAGAAAAGAAAATATTAATTTTCAGCTCACCTCAGACAAGTTCTGTAGTGCAATCTCTATCATGAAAGTGCAACTTACAAATGTAGAATATATATATATATTTTATATAACTGCACTCAAGACTATGAGTCTGAGCATGAAGGGGCATATGAATGTTTAGCATATCTGGCACATAAAACCCTTACAACAGTGCCATGTGAATGCCTACTGTCACTTTCAGGTGACATTGCAAATAAGAAGTGGGCAACATTATCTCCCATATATGTAAACTAACTTATTTGTCTGAACAATTGGCCAAACTAGAAGTAGGACTGAGTGTATTTGTATGAGGTGAATTGAAAAACACTAATATTTTTTGTTTATCTTTTTACAGTGCAAATATACGTAATACAAAATAAAGTGAGCACTAAATATTTTGTATTCTGTGTTGTAACTGAAATCAATATATTTGAAAATGTAGAAAAACATCCAAAAATATTTATAGTAAATATCAACTGGTGTTCTATTATTGTTTAACAGTGTGATTAAAACTGATTAATCAAAACTATTTTTTTATTTAATTTGTTTTGGATTAAATTACGTTCATTAACTGTAATTCATTGACAGCCCTAATTAGGAGCAAGAGAAAAATGAAGAACAGTGTGTGTCCTCTTCTTAGTGGGAGAGAAGAGATTATTATGACCACCACCAAGAAGGCTAAGATGCCTATTTTGCCTCAGCCTTCACTAAAAAGGTAAATTGTACCAGCCAAAATAGGGAAAGAACAGGTTAAGGAATATTTAGATAACTTATATGTATTCAAACCAGTAAGGCCTGACAAGGAAAACAGAAAGAAACAAACTCTGGCAAGTCAAATGTAAAAGTATAATAAAGCAGGCCAAAAAAAGAATTAAAAAGAATTTGAAGAGCAGCTAGAAAAAGATGCGCTCCTCCCCCCCCCTTTTTTTTTTAAATAGAACAGAAGAATGAAGGCTGCAAAACAATCAGAGGGACCACTGGACAATCAAGGTGCTAAAGCAGAATTTAAGGAAGACAAGGTTGTTGTGGACAAGCTAAATTAATTAATTGCATCAGTACTCACTGTAGAGGATGTGAGGGAGATTCCCACAGTTGAGCCATTCTTTTTAGGTGACATATCTGAGGAACTGTCCCAGACTGAGGTGTTAATAGAGGACGTTTTGGAACAAATTGATATATTAAACAGTAATAAGTCACCAGGAGCAGATGTTATTCACCCAAGAGTTCTGAAGGAACTCAAATATGAAATTCCAGAACTACTAACTGTGGCTTGTAACCTATCACTTAAAAGCTGACTCTGTATCAGATGACTACAAGATAGTTAAGGTAATGCAAATTTAAGACTCCAGAGACAATCCTGGCAATTAAAAGTCTGAAAGCCTGACTTCAGTACCAGCCAAATTGTTTGAAACTATAGTAAACAACAGAATTATCAGACACACAGATGAACACAATAAACTGGGGAAGGATGAACACAGCTTTTGTAAAGGGAAATCATGCCTCAGCGGCCCATTAGAATTCTTTGTGGGAGTCAAATACATGGAAAAAGGTGATCCAATGGATAGAGTGTACTTGGACTTTCAGAAAGCCTTTGATAAAGGTCCCTCACCAAACGCTCTTAAGCAAAGTAGGCAGTCATGAGATAAGAGGGAAGGTCCTCTCTTGGAATAGTAACCGATTAAAGGATAGGAAACAAAAGGTAGGAATAAATGGTCAGTTTTTACAGCGGAGAGAGGTAAATAGCAGGGTCCCCCAAGGATCTGTACTAGGATCAGTGCTGTTCCATGTATTCATAAATGATCTGGAAAAAGGAGTAAAGAGGTGGCAAAGTTGCAGACAATATTAAATTACTCAGGATAATTTACTCCAACCCATACTGTGGAGAGTTACAAAGGGATCTCCCAAAACTGGTAACTGACAACAAAATGGCAGATGAAAGTCAATGCTGATAAATGCAAAGTAGTGCACATTGGAAAACACAATTCCAACTATACATATAGTGATAGGGTCTAAAATAGCTGTTACCACCCAAGAAAGATTTTGGTGTCATTGTGGATATTTTTCTGAAAACATCTCTTCAATGTGCACAGCAGTCGAAAAAAAGCTAGCAGAATTTTAGGAAGCATTAGAAAAGAGATAAATACCATATAAATCCATGGTACACCAGCATCTTGAATACCGATGCAATTCTGGTCACCCCATCTAAAGAAAAAAAAGTATCAGAATTGAAAAAAGTGCAGAGAAGGGCAACAAAAATGACTAGGGTGTAGAGCAGCTTTCATATGAGGAGAGATTAAAAAGATTGGGACTGTTGAGTTTAGAAAAAAAGAGGGATATGATAGAAGTGTCTAAAATCAAGAATCAGGGGTCACCCAATGAAATTAATAGGTGACAGGTTTAAAACAAACATAAGAAAGTAGTTCACACAATGCACAGTCAACCTGTGGAACTTTTTGCCATGGGATGTCTTGAAAGCTAAAAATATAACTGGGTTCAAAAGAGAATGAGATAAGTTCATGGAGGATAGGTCCATAAATGGCTATTTGTCAAGATGGTCAGAAATGCAGCCCAATGCTTTGGATGTCCTTAAGCTTCTGATTGTCAGAAGCTGGGACTGGACAACAGGGGATGGATCACCTGATAATTGTCTGTTCTGTTCATTTGCTCTGCAGCATCTGGCACTGACCACTGTCAGAAGACACGATATTGGACTGGTCTGACCCAGTATGGGTCAGTACTGGTCTGACCCAGCATGGCCATTCTTATGTTATTATTAAATTCACCCTACCATGCTTACATAACCAGCTTAAGTAATCTCCGAACCATTAGCAAATACCTTTGAGAACTCATGAAGGAATGGTGAGGTCCCAGAGGACTGGAGAAGGGCAAACATAGTATTTATTTTTACAAAGGGGAACAAAGAGGATGCAGGGAATTATAGACCAGGCAGCCTAACTTTTATAAATGGAAATATACTGGAACAAATGATTAAACAAGTGTCTGAAGGACCATCGGTTTATAAGGAATAATCTGCATGGATTTGTCAAAACATGCCAAATCAACCTAATTTCCTTCTTTAACAGGATTAGTGGCCTAGTGAATAATGGGGAAGCTGTATACATGATATATCTTGGTTTTAAAAAGGCTTTTGAGACAGTGCCACATCACATTTTTATAAGCAAACTAGGGACTTGTCTAGAAGAAATTGCTATAAAATGGTTGCACAACTGATTGAAAATCTGTACTCAAAGATAGTTTTCAATGGTTCAGTGTCATACTGTAAAGGTGCATCTAGTGAGGTTCTGCAGGTGTCAGTCTTGGGTCCAGTACTTCTCAATATTTTCATCAATGACTTGGATAATGGAATGGAGAGTATACTTATAAAATTTGTGGATGGCACCAAGTTCAGCGGGGTTGCTAGCACTATAAAGGACAGGATTAGAATTCAAAACAACCTTAACAAATTGGAGAACTGGTCTGAAATCAACAAGATTAAATTAAATAAAGACAAGTGCAAAGTACTGTGCTTAGGAAGGAAAATTTATGCACAGCTACAAAATGAGGAATAATTGGCTAGGCAGTAGCACCGCTGTTAGTGATCTGGGATTATAGTGGATCACAAATTCAATATGTGATGCAGTTGTGAAAAAGTCTGATATCATTTTGTGTATTAACAAGAATGTCATATGTAGGACACAGGAAATAACTGTCCTGCTCTACACATCACTGGTGAGGCCTCAGCTGGAATACTGTGTCCAGTTCTGGGCTTTAAGAAAGATGTGGACAAGTTGGAGAGAGTCCAGAGGAGAGAACAAAAATGATAAGAGGTTTAGAAAACATGACCGATGATGAAATGTTTAAAAAGCTGGCCATGAGGAAAGAAGACTGGCCATGAGCTGGCCTGGATGAAAGACGACTGAGGGGTGATGTGTTCATAAATGTTAAGGACTGTTATAAAGAAGATGATGATCAATTATTCTTTATGTCCACTGAAGTTGGACAAGAAGTAATTGCCTTAATTTGCAACAAGGAAGGTTTCTGTTACATAGTATGAAAATTTTAATATTATAAGGATATTTAAACACTATACTAGGGCTAAAAGGGAGGTTGTGGAATCCCTGTCATTTTAAAAACAGGTTAGTCAGACTACCTATCACCTATTTGCTCCTTTCTCAGCACCGGGGGCTGAACTTCATGACCTTTCCATGTTCCTTCCAGCCCTACTTTTCTATGATTCTATAAGTGTATGGACTCACAGCAGTATGCCCTATTCAGCAGGTGGGCAATTATGTTCTGCACTAGTTAAAGCTTGCAGGCAGACTTCAAGGATACCTTTGAGTAAAGCACATTAGAGTATTGGAGCCTGGTAACAAAGGTATGGAAAGTGTGAGGTCCACATTAGAGAGAAAGGACCACAGTTGCCTGGTGAAAGGCAATGCAGACCATGGCCATTGTGAACCTCACCATTAAAAAGTCAACATTTGCCAACTGACAGCACACTGTAATTTTCTGTCTTAAGTATGTGAAAATGTTGATATTTCAGATATCACTACAAGGAGATGTTGGCAAATTCTGGCTTTTTTTTTATTAACACCCACATTGCTGTTCTCCCATTTTTTAGTACTGGCTCATATGGGATTAGAAGATTGAATGGAGAGCATATACCCTCAGTCACGGTGTAGGTGTCTCCTCCACGCATTCCTCTAAGTGCTTCCTCTACCTAATAGTCATCACTTTCTTCTTAGCCAAATTTTATCACAAGCAGTTTAAACCAGACTGAGAAGGACCAAGGAAATCTGTAGAATTTAAGTGTAGGTGGAATTGCTCCAACACAACCTTCTCAATAACCTTTCTCCAAAAAGGGAGATTCAAGGTCATAAAGCGAATGATGCGATATTACAATTCAAATAGTATGAGTTTAAGTAGAGCTTGCATACCCATTTCTCAGTCCCAAAATTTCTATGCTTACCTTAACCAACCATGAAGGACCCAAGTCCATCTCACAGGTGGTTGGTTACCACTCATTAAGCACATCCAGAACTACTGGAACTGAAAGTAGACAAAAACCAACCTGAAGAGATGGCACATTCCTTCCCTTCTGCTCGAATACATTTACCACAGAAGTAATCAGACTGGCCCAGCAGTGACTGAATATATCTGCTAGTTAAATTGACAATTCCTTATGAAGAGAAACATTCCACGCAGTTAACCAAACTAAGAAAGTTTTTATTTATCAGTCTTCCAACAACAAAGAATATTCCAGCTGGTTTGGATTTTCTAAGATGTCATGGGACTCTGTGGAGCAACTCGGCGAAAAGAAGTTTAAGAATGTGGCAGAAAAGGGGAAGATTACTTCAAAGATGGTTTAGATTAGTTAGAAATGGGAGAAGTGTTGAAACACAAGTCCATCATACTGTGTGCACTTCCTACAGAATACTGTCCTCAGAAACAAAAAGCATATTAAGTTGATACATAAGCTACACAAGAGCCAATTTGATGGGACAAACATGTAACATGTTTTCAAGGGAGCCTCAGGGAATGGCAACCACATATTATCTGTTGTGTTAAATATAGTAACATCATGACAACAGCTCAGCATAACACTAAGGCAATAAATAAAATACTAGGACCTTAAAATAATGAATGGTGATTATAGTTGAAGCTGCACTGTTTCCAAATGCCGACAGAATTCTTTCAAATAAACAAGTAACTTTTCAATTTTTTTTTAAAGATTCCATGTTGTCAGTAATTTGAGGAAATCTGCTAATTGGTTGAATCCATCTGAGACAAAACAGCAGAACACACATCTATTACATTGCCTTTTCTCTCTTGAAAACTGGAACAGGGAATCTCCAGAAAGTAAAACAGTATAATTCAAAACTATCATTGCAAAAGAAGATAGTCATGTAGACACCAGGGGGTATTTACACATTCAACATACTGAGCCAAAAAAATCATAAATGTATTTTTTGTTATATAGGGTCAAATTCTTTCCTACTGTAAATGAGCACAACTTAACTGAAGGCAGTGGAACTGTGATCAGTGACACAGGCACAGAATTTGATGCTACATAATTTGTATAATATAATCATAGGCCCGAGAGCTGCAAACACTCACAGGAGTAACTTTACTCACATGACTGGTCCCTATGATCTCAGTTTTGTGTGTTTGCAAGGCTGAGCCTTGCATGTACTGTACAACACAATGACACGCAGGCATTATGTAAGGGCTAGAGGACATAATGGTATTATAATCTCTTCTGCACTGGAGATTTCAATCAACTCAGTTTCCCTTACAAAATAAGACATGCACAACTTTGGTAGCAGTGATCTCGGCAGGTTAAAAAAAATTCTCTTATACAATAATTGAAATTTAAAATTAGCATCTTCATGCTTTCTCCCATGCAGTCCCTCCGGCTTAGGAAGAGGTCCCCTTAAATATTCACAAAACTAACACAATATCCTCTTTCAAATCCCTCCTTTGGCATAATGCCTACAAAAAACTTGACGACAGTTAAGGAGCTGGTATGGCTGAGATCCTTGCCTATCATTCTGGCCAATATTTTCTCATTGTTTGCTTGGTCTACACAGTCAGTCTTTTTGTGTC
This sequence comes from Mesoclemmys tuberculata, assembly GCA_007922155.1. Classification (NCBI taxonomy): domain Eukaryota; kingdom Metazoa; phylum Chordata; order Testudines; family Chelidae; genus Mesoclemmys; species Mesoclemmys tuberculata. The sequence goes on along the minus strand of ML675616.1, from coordinate 14,395,121 downwards.
CCTCTCCTGTCTCTTGTCTTAGACTGTAAACCCTTGTGGCAGGGCCCATCTTTTTCTTCTGTGTGCCTCAGCATGCTGGAGTACTGGGCCATGATGGGCCCCAAGGTACAATGATAATACAAGCAATAATAATAAGGTTAAAAATAACTGTATAGAACCTGTACCTGAAAACACCATTCAGTCTTAGAAGATGCATTAACTGACACATTTACCATTTGTGTAAACACCAAAGCTGTTGAATAAAATAAATATTCAACAGGAAAATGTGCTTGTTTAAAAAAAAAAAAAAAGGCTAAAAGAAGCATCACTCACCATATGCTATAGTGAGACTTTTAACAATACCGTACTTTGGAGACCAATCATGCATCGCTGAAGTCAATGAGATTTTTGCCACTGGCAGTGTCAGCAGGTGAAGCCCCATCTGTACGAATACAAGAGCGAGGCCTGTCTAATATTTCTGTGTAGATCTGTGAGCTACAAAGCCATGCACAACGTTGTGTCTTACCCACAGCATGGGTGAGATGTGGAATGTGTTTTAAAGTATGGCATACCAAGGGCCTGATTCAGCTCCCATTCATGTCAGTCAGGCCTCTTGAGAGGCACACTAGTTGTTCATGACACAGAGGTTCTTAGGTCATTTCTTGTGGGGTGCAGTACTGCAGACCTAAAATGTGTTTCAATGGCTCTTGCAATTAGACAGATAAGCCAATACTGTAAAACTCCAGTGTTTATTCATTTCAAGCTTGACGTTCCAGATAAGTGTTACATCCTTTTTCAGTATAATCCCATACTTAGTTATAATTCACAAGCAAACAATCGGAAGCATATTACATGTGAATGGTGATTATACATTGTTGCATCCCTCACAATCTCCTTAGAGCATGCACTTTCTGGGCATGCCACCATAAGAAGTCAATTATGTTGTCTGTACCAGGCTGATGGATGCTTTAAAAACAGCCAGATAGATTTGTCAGTATTTCCATCCCACGGCAGCATATTCCTATCTATTCATTCTGATTTTCTCCCTTCATTCTTTCTCCAATGGATAGTTTCTCTATATCATGGTGAATTTTTCCCACCTTTCTAGTCTAGTAACAGACATGTATGACTGTCTTCCACATGGACCAATACCAGTGTGTTTCAAGACTAACTATTACAGGGTAAGAAACTCTCTTTTGTTGTTGTAACTGAATAAGCTCTGGGGACCAAAACTTCAGCTGTTATAAATCATGTTAGATCCACTGACTTCACTAGAGTTACACCAACTGAAGCCAGGATAGGATCTGGCCCTAGAGCATTAGTGTTTTTAAGACCACAGATATCACAAATGCATAATTACTTTCCTTGCCTGTTGAGTTATCTTAACATGGTTGCTACCTCACTTTGGACAGAAGTAATAATTCATGGTCATGTTGGTCCAATCCAGCTGAATGGAAACAGAATTCCTCTTTTTACAGTAATAAATAAATCCTAAGGCCTCCATTTACTAACATGTTTACTGACCTGATTACGCTCTCCCCAGGCAAACACTTCCAAGGACACTCAGATACAAGAACAGATCAAATTGCCACAGTCTGGAACTGAAGGAAAAAAATACAACCACTGTGTATTTAACTCTCCTCCCCATAGGTCACCTGCTGGGACTGATCGCAGAACCTTAATCATGGACCTCTACCACTTGAGCTAAAGGAATAATCCCATCATCTGATAGCAGGTTATTTTCCTCTATATGGTAGCCAGTAGAAGGGGACAAAACACATTTAAATGAGCCTGTTACATGGACATATAGTTATTGTGACAATTTAGCTCCATTTTACTTCCCTTGTTATTCTGCGTTGAAGGGAGAAAAAATAAAATTCCAGGTCAAACCAAATGTACATAGAATTTAAAAAATTACATTAAAAGAACGTTGAGGTTGCAAAGTCAAGCGCTCAGAAGTTTGGAATTCTGGCATTTCCTGTCTTTTGTACAGGTTTGTACGTACACATTCTGATACAATCTTGCCCAGCAGCATGTAGTGAATGTGTGACACATCCAGAAACAGAACACAATGAGTTTCTGTGCTCAGTACACTGCATTAATAAAAGTAGATCATCATTTCTCATCTTTTAACCACCTGCCTCTCTCCAGGCCCAGCCCACACAAAGGGTATAGCTATACTAGAGAGTTAACAGTGGCACAGCTGCACTGCTGTAAACTCTATAATGTTACCTCTCTAACTACTTAACTCCAGCCGCCACAAGTGGCAGAAGTTATGTAGGCAAGAAAAGCTATCCCACCAACATAGCTCTGTCCACACCAGCACTTATGTTGTTGGGAGGGGAGGGAGGAGTGATTTATTCACCCCCCTGAAAAACAAAAATTATGCCAATATAAACTGTAGTGTAGATATAGCATAAATGAGGCAGTGGACCCACAAAACAAATGTCATCACATGATTAAATATTGTATCATAATATATTTAGATAATGGCATAGAGAGTACACTTATAAAGTCTGCAAATGATACCAATCTGCGAGGAGTTACAAGTGTTTTGGAGGATAAGATTAAAATTCAAAATGATCCTGACAAACTGGAGAAATGATCTGAAGTAAATAGGATGAAATTTAGTAAGGACAAAAGCAAAGTACTCCACTTAGGAAGGAACAGTCAGGTGCACACATACAAAATGGGAAATGACTGCCTAGGAAGGAGTATTGCAGAAAAGAATTTGGGGGTCTTAGTTGATCACAAGCTAAATTTGAGACAACGGTGTAACACTTTTGGAAAAAAACAAGCATCATTCTGGGATGTATTAGCAGGAGTGTTGTAAGCAAGACATGAGAAGTAATTCTTTTGTTCTACTCCATGCTGATTAGGTCTCACCTGGAGTATTGTGTTCAGTTCTGGGTGCCACATTTCAGATGTGGACAAACTGGACAAATTCCAGAGAAGAGCGACAAAAATGATTAAAGGGCAAGAAACCATGACCTATGAAGGAAGATTTAAAACATTGGGTTAATTTAGTCTGTAGAAGAGAAGACTTGAAGGGAGGAGAACATGATAGCAGTTTCCAAGTACAAAAAACATTGTTTCGAGGAGGGAGAAAAAATTTCCTCCTTCACCTCTGAGGATAGAACAAGAATCAATAGGCTTAAATTGCAGCAATGGTGGTTTAGATTGGACATTAGGAAACATTTTCTAACTGTCTAGCTAGTTAAGTACTGGAATAAATTACTTAGGGAGGTTGTGGAATCTTCATCACTGCAGATTTTTAGGAACTAGTTAAACAAACACCTAGCAGGGATGATCTAGAGAATACTTTGCTATGCCATGAGTGCAGGAGACTGTACTAGGAGACCTCTCAAGGTCCCTTCCAGTCTTTCAATTCTATGATTCAATGAGCACAGGAGGCCAAAGACAAGCGTCCATAGGACCCTGAAAGAGGGACTGTCACTGAAAATGTTGTGGGGAGGTTAGTGTAACTGAAGGTTCTTTGAGATGTATGGTCCCTATATGGATTCCAGACATGGGTACGCATGCATGCCATGTGTCAGAGCCAGAATTGTATAGTAGTGTCCATTGACCTGCACGTGCATCGTGTGTCAGCCATGTGATGCATCTGAGGCTAGGACTGGAATGTAGGTCTGGAAGAGACCTCAAGAGGTTGTCCAGTCTAGTCCTCTGAAGGCGCCCATGTCTGGAATCCAGATAGGATCCATCATTCGAAGAAGAACCCTAGGTTTCAGTGGGGGAGGGCATGTCTATAAATCATCCAGGACATGAACATGGTTCTCAGCTGGGCTGTTAATATAACACCAGATTTTAGGCCTGACAAGTCAGCCAATCAACTAGTCAAATAATGTGAATTGAATGATCAGCTGACCACCTGTTATTTGAGCATTGTCAAATATTGTTGAGTATTCCAGTAAGAGTACCCTGATGTAGGCTGAGGCCTACTATTTTGATTCCATCATGGTGCCATCTGTTAGAAGCCTGTTTAGATGTCTTGATCACTTACTTTAATATATGCTAATGCCACCTGTTAATAAAAGATGAACTAACTGAAAGTTAAGAATCTTGATTGGCTGAATATATTTATTTGTATTCTGGACCATCAGTGTGCATTACAAGGCACATTAACAAGTTACAAGGTATGGTCATTGCCCTGAAGAACTTCTGAGGCAAACATTCAGAAATCAACTCAGAAGGGAGTGGGGAAGGGAAAGGAGGGTTTGTAGTCATTAAACCTCTTCCCACAATACAAAGAGAAAAGATGCACAGACATCGAGCAGCTTTAAGAGTTGGCTTACTGCCTACTGAGCACAAGTGCATGTAAAAATGACTTTTTTTCCTTTTGTAGTTACTATGCTTGTTTTATTTCATTTTTCTTTTCTTTTGTAACTGTTCAGTCTTAAACAACGTTCAGATTTGAATGCTAACCTAACATTGCTAATTAAAATAACTCAGTTAAGTAACTTGTTTTTTTGTAATTGGGGCTAAGTATCTAAGACTACTGGAGATCAGTCAAATGCCCATCCCTACCTAATTTGTCCTCTTAACTGAGCAAATTCACTTTGTGTGTGCTAAGGTGTTAACGAAGGATTTAAATAGAACCATGCCTTCTCAGATGTTACAACACAATTGCCTGCTGTTAGGTTTTTTCCCCTCTTCCTCTGAAACAAATGGTACTGGCTACTGCCAGTGATAGGACATAGGGCTAGATGGATAGAATTGTACAGCCCAAATCCAGGAGGATTATTTGTATATACTGCACAGGGATTTTTATTCTAGAAGGAAAAGTGGGCAGAAATCAAGAAGTCAGAGATTTCAGGCAGCATACATCCCTGAAGGTCTTGCTCCCAGGGGACTAGGTGCAGTCGGTAGGACTAGAAATGTAAGGCAGACTCTCAGTTTTTGTCTTTTTTTTCTAAAAAGTAAGAGTCTAGCCATTTCCTTTGCAAAGATACCCTTGAAAATATAACCATTGCAAAACCACTCTTTAAAGATGAAAGCCTATTACTAATTTTCCTTAAGATCACAGGTTATTCAAAGTCCCCTCAGGACTAGCCTTTGGGTTCCAGATGAAGGCAAACCTGCACCACTGATTTTTGGGAAGACCCCAGATAAGTGCACAGCTATAGGGTACAGTGCCATTTTTCCTGATGGATGAATAAGGGAGGATGGATAAGGGTTCCTTACTCTCATTATTCAGAGTATTTGTTCCCTATGGGGCTCTGCATCCCACTAGTTAAGCCCACAGAAAGGAAACAAGTAGGAATAGACATTGCGAGCGAGTCTGCAATGAGTATATTGAAAAATGTTCCCAAATTGGTAAATGCTAGTGAAACGCTGACCTTTCCTCATTGTTATTGTTTTATCATTCTTTTCAAATCAGAACTTCATGCTTTCGTTCTCCATGAATGTGTTCTCTAAACTTAAGATACATACACCAGTCTACCAGAAAGGCATTGCAAAAATGTTAAAACAAACACAATAATAATAATGGAAATGGTCTTACATCTGTTTGTGATTATTATTTATGAATGCCTTTGGAAGATGACATGGAATCCTTATAACACATATCAATTTAATTAATTTAACTTTAGCCACAAATTCAAGGTACTGTTAAATTTATACAAGGATCCTCGTATTTGAGTCTTACTTGATACCGAGACTAAGCTTTCAAAAGCGGCTGACTGAAGCAATCACACAAGAGGATCAGAGGCATAATTCTGTCACAAGAGAGAGCACTTCTAAGAGCAGCATGCAATTCTGTCAGCAGCTCATCACTCAATGGGGTTATAGCATCAGATTCAGTCGCAGATTCCCCTTTCAGATATACACTTTGTCACAGTCCTGACCTTGCCAGATAAGGCCCGTTCAGCAGAGTTCATGTCTGCACCTTGTTTGACTCAAAGAGGTTATTACTCACTGCTTCTCATTCTCATTACAGAGTTATGTACTCTGTGATTGCTAAAACTTTACTGGAGGTGGAAGAAATGTGCATGCACGCACGCACGCGCGCGCGCGCACACACACACACAAAACCCTTAACATGCGCATGTTAAGCTAAAAAGGTTCAGCAAATACCCAACAGCACAGAATCAAATGGCTGTTTGAGGCCCGCTCCCTCCCTTGAGGGCACAGTCCAAAATGGGATAGAAACGGACATTGGCCAGCTTATTCTGCTCCATCTAGCAAAGTGTTCCACATAAAGAAAAACAGGCAATTCTGCATCATACACGGCTAATTTATGTGGATTTTTTTCTCTTTCATGTTCCCTTGAATATTCAATCCAAACAAGAAATGAAATATTTATAACCTTAAGGGTCTGACATAAGACTACAAAATAAAAAGATAACTAGTGCTGAAGATATTAAATTCTTAAGAGTATTTTGAAAGTATTATATTGTGTTTTTTAAATAAATGCCCTTTGTTTTTCCCCAGTGATAGAATTATGGCTGGGTTTATACGGACGACGGCAAATTCGCTGCTGTCAGTTTGATGTCTCTGGATTGACTGAATGGTCTGTGTAGACCCACTCAGTTGATCCAGAAATCGACGTATGAAAACCACCCCAGTAAGTGGCATAGCGCTGCGTCGAAGGGAACGCTGTTCCCGTTGACACAGCGTAGTGTGGACAGCACCTGGAACAGACCCAGTGAAGTCGACGGGAGATATGCAAGTGATTTACGTCAGTTGCGTATCTCCCGTCAACTGCTGCCAAATCCAGAAGGTAAGTGTAGACCAGGCCTATAATAAGGGCACACACCAGGTGCCTCACAAATCATGAGGACCAGATTTAGACACTTTTATTTACACTGAGTGCTACTGACATTGGGGCCCTCTTGTGCCAGGGATGGTACAAACTGGTAATAAGTGTTTGATGTGCTCAGGGCAGTGGTAGACTCAGGAACAAAAATGAGGTCTCTTGAGGCCCAGTCTAGTGTTGTATCTAATGACCGACACTGCTTCGCACTGAGTAGCTTCAATGGAGGCAGTGGGACTGCTTGTGAAGAAGTTATTCCTCAGCACTGGTAAGGTTTGAGTCAGAGCTACAAAAGAGTGAAAGTGAAAACTGGAAAAGAAAGACAGGACGTCTTACAGGTTTCATGGAGCTGTCTGAGAGCTGATGCCCTTTGGAGCTTAAAGGCTTGTCTACACAGGTATTTAGCTTGCAGCATAATGGGATGTGAATCTACGGCTCCTTGGAAAGGGACTAATCAAAGCACATGTATGAACCGCTAATGCACATTAGCAGGGTCCGCATGGACAGGTAGTTTGGGGCATGCTAGTGTCACACCCTCGCTTGCTGCAAACTAATTGTTCATGTAGATAAGGCCTTAAACTGGTTTTAAAAAAGGTAAGTTTCAGGCTAAAACCCCAGCTGATTTTTACTGCCATGCAATCCCTTTATTTTCAAGGAACAGTTGGCAGATCCTTAAACAAAGCAAAGCTGTCAGGTGCCACAATAAAAACAAATATTGCTCTGCAGACCCCTAATCAAACAGTATGTTTCTAAACTAGAATTCTACTTACTTTGGTGTGTTAGTTCTGAGTCCTCATTCCAGTATCTGCTGTGGGTCCCATTTTTAAAATGCTCTATTGTCAGACTAGAGGAGGCAGTCTGCATTTCTTCTCAGCTGCTCCAGCCACATGTTCAAGCTTAGGACCCATCCTGCTCCTGTTTATGTTAATGGCAAGCTATCCTCAGTCCTCCTCCTTCAGGTCCAGATGACGCTTGAGACAAGGTGGTCTAATTGTTTTATTAAGCTAACCCTTGGAAAGGCGGGGGGAGGGAGGGTTGGTATTTTGGAGGGTTGTTTGGGGTTTGTTTTTTTACATTATTTTTTGTAATTTGCCATGGTTCCTGAAGGAAAGGGTCTCAGGGAATATTTGCTGGTGGAGAACAGGCTTTTTGCCATCCATATGTTTGTTCTGTTTTAAAAAACCATGAGAGTTGAACTTCATTTTTCTCCCTTATCCCAAAGCCCCTGGGGACATTTCTCTGTAATTTCATGGTTTCACTCCTGCTCTAGGAAAAATTCTTCCTGGTGTGTGAGAGAGTGAGTGATATGAATGGAGGGTAATGACCACTGCCTGCCTCATTCTGCCCTTGCTAGACTATTCTATTCTTCCAACTCTTCCTCAGAACAAGGAAAAGAGCATCTTTTTCTTTCCCTTATTATAAAGGGGTTTATTTGGCTCTAGGGAAACTGAGGTCTCTGTCTTCTTAGGTCCAGTTAAAAGTTGTGATGGGGTATACAAACCCCACACTGTGACAGGAGGGGATAAAAGACTATATTGGGCCCAATTAGCCCAACCCCTCCAACCCTACAGAGAATTCTCCAACTGGAGACAGGGTTGAAAAGGGAGTGACCCATCTCAGAAGGGGGAGGCGGGGTGGAGTGCAAAACTATCCTACAGGCTTGTGCAAAAGGAGTTAGAGATGCCTCCCTGAAACATCAAGGACTGTATGCTGAGCTCGGTTAGCTAATGGTTTGGTTTCCCTTTTATATTTTCTCTTTCTTTATCCGAGACTGGAAGCAAAGACAGCAGTGCTAGGAAGCAAGCCAGGGAGGGTAACGCAGAGGGTCCACAACTTTTCTCGGGGTCAATGCTGCTGACCCTCCTAAGGCTCTGGATCAGAGCCCATTGGAGTAGGTGGGCCCATGCTCCCCTAAAATTATCACCTCTATACCCCTGCCAGCTGAGTGGACACTAACTCTAGAGACACACAGCCCACCGAGTACCCTAAAAGCTCTTTAGCCTATTGCATAACTGAGGCCACTTGTCCAGCTTCCTGCTTATGGAGGACATTGGAATCTAAAAGCCTATGGTGAGGCATTACTTTCACAGTACAATTCCAGCTGAAGTTTCTCCAGGGGCTCCACACCACTTAAAATCAAGCCTTAGGACAACAGGAGAGTTAAAACGATGGAGCACAACTGACATCCAGTGAGGAAACTAGTATCTTCTTCTTACATATTAAAAACTTAAGAATTTTTTTTTTCCTTTTAGTTCCCTTGGGGAAAAAAACCTATCCAGGCCAAGGCCATGTACAAGCAGAGCAAATGCTGGAATAGAGTTAAAGGATCTCAGAAAAGCTTTCCTCTCCCCATCCCAGTACAGGTGAAAAGGGATTACCCACCCACCCCCAATCCAGACATTTCACGAAACAGCTGCCCACGCAGGTGCAACAACATGCAGCCAAAATAAGAGATTTTGTTTCCTGGATGTATGTTTTGTGTTTGGAGACCTAATTTCAACCTAATAGACATGATCCAGCTCCCACTGAAGTCAATGGAGAGACTCTGGTTATGTTCAAACCCTGTTTTTTTTTTTTAAATGCAATTTGTGATGTGAAATAAAAAGCACCCAGGAGGCTAATACATTTCATTTCAGCAGGCAGCTCCCCAAAGTCTAGACAGTCTTGGTGATGACTAGTGCAAGCTAAAATCCACATTATATGCTGTAGGTAAAAAGCTCTGTTAGACATCAACTGCCATTCTTAAATTAAAGCACTATATGATCACTGTTCAGGGTCACTCCCAATAGACTAGCTGGAAATGCCATCTCACCAACCGAACGGTTTGTGCCTGCAAGCTACAGTGCAGAAGTCACTTTCAAGCCTAGCTCTCCAGGTTAGGTGCAAACTGGGCTGCTATCTGAGCTATGATTGGCAATGCTGCATTTTTCTATACAGATTATGGAGAGGGAAAAAATATGCTAAATATACTGCAGATAACTTTACCATGGTTTAGGTTATTTGATTAAATGGTCTTCCTGGTCTACCATGGAGGTTAATGCACTGCCAGTTAAAAGATTCTCCCAAGTTCACTGGATTGTAACAGTTGCAGCTGTGAGAGACCAGTCAAAGGGGTATTAGACTTAGTCTGTGTGTGGGAAGATATTGAAGCCACTGCTTTCCATGCATCTTCTGGAATTGGACTGGAAGAGTCCCAATAGCTTCTTCCTTGAGGAAGTGGAGGTGAAAAGAATTAGAGAAACAAGTGACATTAGACTATAGCTCTGCAAAAGCTTTAGGTTCAAAGTGATACAAGAATGCTCCTGCTAAACTAAGCAAGTTCACAAAACTATGTGAATTTGCCAAGAGTACTTCAATGCTAATGCAAAACACTGTCTGCATTTCACCAAATCATATGCATCTGCTGAGTTATAAGCAGCAATTAACTACAAAAAAGGAAGAACTATAGGAGTCACCTAATCTCTGTGCCTTGGTTCCCTATCTGGAAAGTGGGGTTAATCTTCCTTGCTCCCACCTACACCTGTGTTCTCTATTTAGAATGTAAATTTTTCTGATTAGATTCTGCTTCTCACTTTGTGTACCATATCTGCAATGGGGGCCTGGTGTTGGATGGGATCTCTAAGCACTATTATAATACAGTAGAACCTCACAGTTATGAACACCTTGGGAATGGAGGTTGTACATAACTCTGAAATGTTCGTAACTCTGAACAAAACGTTATAGTTGTTCTTTCAAAAGTTTATAACTGAACATTGACTTAATACAGCTTTGAAACACTACTATTCAGAAAAAAAGGCTGCTTCCCCCCCCCTTTTTTTAAGTAATTTACGTTTAACACGGTATTGCACTGTATTTGCTCTTTTTTTCTCTCTGCGGCTGCCTGATCATGTACTTCTGGTTGCAAATGAGGTGCGTGGTTAACTGGTCAGTTCATAACTCTAGTGTTTATGATTCTGAGGTTCTACTGTACAAGTGATCAACATCATGACTTCGGTTGTGCGCTGCCCCTACCTGCCTCAGAATGTGTCTGTGTGTCACAGAGATAAATTGTATTATTTAATCGGACTACACTGGAATTGTATGATCAGCACTGTGTAGGAAAAGGAAGCTGCTACAAAACTCCTGTGTCATAATAGCTGTAGAGAGGTGACAAACACTTTTCAGTTGTTCAACGGAATTACTTCAGTTGTATTTATTTATGAACTTTCTGATCTTGGAAAAAACTCCAAAACAAACCTGATAAAGCCTGGTCATCATCATATATGACATTCTGTCCCACCTTTGTAAATCACCCGTGCAGTACTTCCCAGTCTCAGTAAATAAGAAAGTCAGTGCTGGCAATTGCATGAACCAGACACCTGACAAGAGTGTAATTTACTGTTAAAACAGAGCTTGGGTCTCAAGAAAAACTATATGGCTGTAACATTGGTAATATATTATTTGTATTGGGGCAGTGCCTTGACTCCCCAAAGAAGGAGCAGGAACCCATTGTGGTAGGCACTGTACACAGATGTAACAAGACAGTCTGTTCCCATAAGAGCTTACAATTTAAGTATCAGAGGAAAGACTGCAGGTGGATAAAACAAACCATGAATGGAGCAAGATGAGATGTATATGAACGGTGTTATGAGTAAGGTAATAAGCAGCAGACAGCACACCAGCGGCATAGCTTGCATTCCAGTTACTGTGGAACACATCACCGGCCACAGGCAGTACCACGAAGAGTGATCGCCGTGACGTAGAACCCCGTGAACTGTCATCACGCTCCCGCTGCCCCACGGACCCCATGGGGGACACCACGTTGTCACGAACTTATGTACTCACCCCCTTCTGCACCCCCCCGCGATCATTGTGACGCGTAACCCTTCCCCCATCCCGTGTTGTCTCCTACACTTTAAACCCCCGCTCCTCACCCCAGCTGGGACCCCTCGGGCTATGATCTCGTTCTGCTCCCCAACCTCCAATGACTCTGTACCCACCAACAGCCCGTACACCCGCCTGGATGCCTCTTGTTCTTGTGTTGTAAACCCAGTACTGTTTTTGAAACATTAACTTCTAATAAAACCTTTAATCCTTGCCTTCCCTCTGCCCTCTTCACCAGTCATCGTCTGTCCCTGCACAGGGCTCGAGCCTATGAACCCCCTGGGCACATGAGTAGTTTTACATTGACTTATTACTAATTATTTGTGTTACTGTAGTGCCTAAGAGACCTACTCATTGACCAGGATTCCACTGTGCTAGAGGGAGGGTGTGCAGAACTGGCCTCTTGGATTGTGAACTCTCAGAGGTACGACTGCCTTCTACGTTTATATAGCACCAAGCACAATGGGGCCTTGATCCTAGTTTGGGCTTCAGGACACTACCAACAATAAAGCAGTATCCAGATTACTTTTATACCACCTCTCTGAGTATGTTATTCATGATTCTCTTCCTAACCAGAACTCTTGAAGAGATATTTTCCACATCTGAATTCAATGCAGTGTAACATCTTTGTATTCTGACACTTCAGGATTTAAAACTAATCTGATGGCGCGTGTTTAATGTCTCTCAGTAACAGTTAATAACAGCACAACACTTTGGAACTATACAGCATTAAAAACACATTGCACAAATACTCACAGAATGTTAGGTATACACTGTGGTTTGGATGTTTTCAGAAATACCCTAGGACACACTACAGTTGTTTTACAAGAGAAGTGCCAAACATCCAGCTCCAGCCCTCTTGGCATATTGATGTGGCCTGCATCAGTCATTTTTGCAGAAATGAAGACACTGATGCTGTAAGCTGTGCCATGAGAGCAGGGCCTTTAAGCCAGCACAGCGCATCACAGATTCTTACAATAGATGGGCGTGTAATGACTATCAGAGAAGCTAGCGATGGAAACACCCTATCACCTAATTAGTCTTTGCTGCCAGTGCAAGATTGTTCCCTAATAAAATAACTGCTGTTCTTGACCACGTGAGTTTCAAAAATCCCAGGTGATGAGGCTTCCACCACTTCCCTTGGTTGAATATTCCACAGAATGACAAATTTGGCAGGCCTATTTTTCTTCTTTTATCAGTCTAAATCCTCCCTTTCTTAATTGCATCCCTTTACTCTTAGTTCCTCTGCCTAAGATAATAATATGGCTCCCATTACTATAGTATGTGAGGACCTCACAATCTTCCATTGTATTTATCCTTCCATTACACACATATGGTAGGTTAAGTGCAATTATACCCATTTTATAGATGGGGAACTGAGGCACAGAGAGGGAAAGGCCAGATACTCAATGGGATTTAAGTGCTACTGTGATCCACAAAAACCCTGCTCAAATGCCACTTAATTCTGTAGGCACCTAAACTCACTTGGCATCTACATTTTCACTGCAAAAATTCCTTGGATTCCGAAGTGCGTGCCTATGGGCATACACAGTGCAGCTCAGGCATGCACCTGAATGCCTATCTTACACCTAAACTGCAGTGGGGTTCTCAAACCAGGTGAAGATAGGCATTCCCCTGCCTATCTTGAGTGGGGGATTTAATCTGGTAGTTATGCTCTGAGCATACTTAACTACCCACAAAACAGGTGGGAAAACACCTGGGATACAGCAGACCCAAGTTTAATTCCCCCCTGTGCCTGATGCTTTGAGGCAGTTCTGTAATAAGAATTAATAATAGGGACTGATCCAACACTCATTGAAGTCAGTGGAAATATTCCCTTGACTTGAGCACTGTATCAGACCCATAACATAACTTTCTTCTAAGACCTTTTATACCACCGTGTGATTAATAGACCATTACACACACACACACACCCAGAGAGAGAGAGAGAGAGAGAGAGAGAGAGAGAATATATAAATAAAGATGCTTAAAGCCATAGGCCTATTGGTACACAGCAGGCTTCCATAATGGGTCTTTCCTACTTCAGCATAGTCATAGGCTGCCCTCAGATGTGTGTCCCCAAGGCTCAGAATGACTTCAGTGGGAGCCATACATGGGTCATCCAAAGGCAGAATTTGATGCTAGGAATGACAGGTACGCTGTATAGATTTTATAAATTAGGCTGTATTAATCCAAGATCACATCCTATTAGTGCGCTGTAGCCTGAACAAATTACATATGGTGGGGCAGGAAAAGCAAAGAACTGAGCTGTCCTTGGGACAAAATTATCATCTACGTAAAACAATGACAGGCTTGCACTATCAAGCACTGTGAGAAATATGAACAAACATATCTTTTGCACTACACATTTGCTATTTTCCTTTACTGAGCCAGAAACCTTGATCTTTGCAAAAGACAAAAACAATCCCATCCCTTCCTGGAATCCTCACAAAAGCAAATTTATACTTTGTTTCTCAAAAACTATGTGTATTGTTCCATTTTTTTTTTTTTTGGAGTAAAGTGCCTTTGTAAGCAAGGTGGTTTTTAATTACTTTATAAATCTAAAATGTGCAAAAACCTTCTAGAGTTTTAGGTCAGAGGGGCACAACAGATCATCTACTCTGCCCTCCTGTATAAAATAGGCCATGGAATTTAAATTTCACCCAGTTATCTTTGTTTTGAGCCCAATCTTTTGTGTTTGGATAAAGCATATTTTCCAGAAAGGCATCCAGCCTCGGGTTGAAAACATCAAAAGATGGATAATCCACCACCTTTCCTGGAAAAAATGACTTGTCCAAGGATTTGCAGCAGATTAATGTTTCCCAAGTCCCAGTCCAGTGACCTATCCACTGGCTCACATTGCCCACCACAATTTTTTTTAAGTAAGGGGGGGAGGAACACTGTATCAAAAAACGGATTGCTTATTCAGCAAAACTATTTTCACAGCCAGAAAACAGCACATGTCTAAGGCAATGCAAAGAATATAGGAGTTGACTTAATGGATCAGACCAGTGGTCCATCTGATCCAGTATCAGAATAAGGTATTGATGTGGGCACAGCCTCATTGCAGGATCAAGGCCTTAAGTGTCTCTGCAACTGACATACATTAATACCACTATTCATTAATGCTCTTTTCCTGTCCCCTCTTCCTCCCCATGCACAAGTCTTCTCTCATTTAGTCATACATACCAAGCATGAATATAAAGAGAGACAGCATAGGTCAAAAAGGTCTCTTCTTCCATGCATCAGATGTGCCAATGCACATAATAGACAATAAAGGTAATACAGTGTCCACTGCAAGACCTTGTGGGATTCCCCACTAGATATTACAAAGGGCCATGGTACTCCCTGCAGACGTTTATATTGAGGATGACAATACTATGAACACTTAGTGTCACTGTGCCCCAGATATGCTGGCTTCACATGCTGGGCTATTCCAGAAATATGAATAGGCTACTTTACATTTATCTTGTAGGCGTCAAGACACACTCTTTCCTTTGTGCCCTGAATTCTAGAATAGGAGACAAACCATTGCAATGAACTGAACTTCATTTCCAAAATGTTTTTAAAGCCTCTTTAGTAGGATTTATCTTAATACTTTTAGCTTGGTTGGTTTTTTTAAAATCTTTTCTCATTACACATACTGCAGCTTTTATTTTTCTTAGCAGTAAAAATATGATACACTTGGATGAAGACAAGGATTTGGCCTCCTAGGACTTGTCTGCACAGAAAAATTACTACCAGTAATGACCAGTAGCAGTGAGTGCACCTGCATTGGTGACAGCAATGTTGTAAGTGAAAATGCAGACAGACAGGACTCAGGCATTTTTACCACTGTCATGAAAATCTGCCTAGAGCTGAGACTTGTCAACGCCTGAGCTGTCTCTATGCTAGCAGCTTAGCACTCAGGTTGCAACACTGCTGTTGAAATATGGAGACTAATTTGGATGCACCCTTAGGGATGCAGCTGGTGTTTTTAGTTTTCCTCTGGACCATTATTTGGCGTTAGCTGGATATAGCAAACTTGTTGCTGCTAATTTACTTATACATTTCTTAAACCACAAAGGAGAGCTACATTGTAAAAAACCGAGAGAGATGGAAACTGAGAAGGGTTGGCAAGGGAAAGAGATCTATGTTTTATACTGTGGCTTGAAATGAGCTAGAGAACTGGTGCAGCAAAGAGGCACAGGTGGGCTGTTCCAGAAAGCAGGCAAAACAGAGGAAAAGATCTTCGTGTCACAGTGGCTAGGAGGCATGTAGGGCCAGAGGCGATGAAGCATGGCAGGGAGGACAGAAAAGATTGTACGCCAAATGCGATTTCACTGGTGGTGTAAAAGCAAATTAAGACAATTTTGATTAGCATCATTTTCCAGTCAGTTGCTTAAATACCATTTATACCATACATATGGTGGTAAGTGTTTTATTATTTATTTTTATTATTTATAATTATTTATTAACAAGCTTTATTTCCTCACTCAACCAAGCATTCATTATAAGTGTTTGTTATACTGGAGCTACTGAACGGCATAAGGCTTGAGACGTTTTCCAGACACCTACTATTGAAAACTAAGCCTTCCAGCCACAGGGTCATGAAAGATGGGGAAAGGCCACCAACATGGTCCAGGATCCTGGTGCTAATACCTAGGACGATGCCTGTAACTTTCCCAAGCATCAGCCAAATGACACGCTCGTCATCATTGCCAGTTTCACTGATGCCCCCAAAATTTTGAATATCACCAAGTAACTTGACCGGTGTCCTGTCAATTTAATTCTGTTGCTCTTGCTGCTGCTTAGGAATGCTCTGAGCTGTAGCAGAGGCACAGAGCAGTCATTCTACAGACTCAGGAATACAATACCGTAACGGTTTACTTTTGGAAGGTTATCGATCTTTGGACACATGCATGCTAGAAAACATTTGGAGACTGTTTAGTGGGATGATTTTAGAATGGAGATTTCCTGCATATCCTTCATTTTGTCGGCTTAAGTAGTCTCCTAACTATGAATTACCTGTTATGGTTCTAGCCTAGTGATGCAATCTTTCCAGAATGTAGAACTCCAGTGAGAGATCACATCATGCCATTATATTGGGCACATCTTTTTTTTAATAGGGATTTTGTTTTTTTTCTCACTAAAACACCTTTATAAGATATAGGTCTCCTTTTTTGTAGGTGTAACTACAAGACAGTAACAATGGTCATAACTTCAGTGTAGCATAAACAATATATAGGACACTCAAGTACCAGACAAGACTGAGTAGTCATAATTGCTGGTCTTTTTACTATTACAACGCTTCTAAAAAGATTTAATATTCCCTTAAAGCCAAACGGTGATAGTGCCTGCTTTAAAAGAACAGGTGATGTAATCCCCCTGCCCCACAATGGTTTGGGACTGAAATTCCCAATGCTTCTTCCCAACCCTGGAGGCCCTTTAACACTGTGTTCATATTGGGAAAAAATAACAAAAATTTAAAAACAAAGAACAATGTTTTTATCAGGATTGAGCATCCCTCATATCTGATACCCATGTATAATCTAAGACCCTTGACATAATAGCCCTTGATGATTCTTTCAATGGCAACTCAATTTCAGAATCTTTTACCCAAAGTGTATTCACACTATACATTGCAATTGAAAATCTGAAATTCTTGATGAACCCTTTAATTAAAGTAATTGGAGTTACTGGACACTTCTCTAGATATAGGACCAGAGACTCAACTGGTGTAAGTCAGTGTAACTCCATAGACTTCAATGACACTGCTCCGATTTACTTCAGCTGTGGGTCCAGTTTATGAAGTCCTGAATTCTTTACAAATGTGGCAATGAGATTACTCTAGAATTGCAAAAAAAAAAAAAAAAAACACACACAACTTACCTATTCCCTACCTGCAAGCTTTGGCATGTCCTCAAATGGGGATTTTGTTTTTCTAACATGAATCACATTTACACACCTCAGCTCTTGCAAAACTGGACTACCCACCCAACTATGTGCTGTTGAGGGTTGTTTTTTCAGTTATTACCTTGATCATTATTAAAATAACTCCCACCACTTTAATGAAGTGCCACACAGGTTTCTTTTGTTAAGCTCTGACAGAGAGAAATTCCTGCAGAATTTCAAGACCTGCTGATACCTATGGAGAAACATTGAGAAATACTCATTTTATAATCAATTTCTATTATGCAATATTTACAGAGGGGTGTATGGGCCTGGGGAGGAATTCTTCAGTGATTTTGGTTTTTGTATTTGAAGGTTTGTTCTTGCGCAATTGAGCTTCTCCTGCTTTCTCTTGCCTAATGATATTTTGTATTGAACTAACTCATTCCAGCTGAACATAACACATTATCCAAGTCATTCAAAACGCTGCTGCTAAAACCATCTTCCAGGTTCATTACTCTAAAGGCTACATTACTCCTATTCTTTGCATCCCTTCACTGGCTCTCCCTACTCTACCATATCATGAAAACTATGTTTCATTGCCTTTAAGGTCTTTCATGGTTTAACTCTGCCTTACCTACCTATTACACCAAAACGTAAGAGCTGCCATATTGGGTGAGGCCATGCTCCATCTTGCCCAGTATCACATCTCTGACAATGACCCATGCCAGAGCTTCGGAGGGGGGGTGTACAGAGTAGGGTAATTATGGAATGATCCACCTCTGCAGTCCACTCCACTATATTAATATATTACCAAGACGACATCAATGCTCACCTCTTCTCTGCCAGTGACGCTAGCTTTCAGCACTCATTACTCCAATTATTTCCTCAAACATCTTCATGCTTTCTACCATGTTGTCATGTAGGAAGAGGTCCCTATAAAAACCCATAAAGCCACTATAGTGTCCTACTTCAAATCCCTCCTTGAGGCTCACCTCTGCCATGATGCCTACACAACACAAGGGCTAGATAGTGGGTGTGCTGAGATGATTGTTTATCTCACTACATAGTCTTTTCACTATCCTCTTGTCTTCCACCATACCTGTTCCTTAGTCTTCCCAACCTTTGGAAACCATCTAAGATATTCAGACCATTACCACAGCAGTGCACAATTGTTAGTGTATTTATCCTCACAACACTCCTGTAAGGTCAGGCAGTGCCATTAGCCCCATTTTGCAGATGGGGAATTGAAGCACAGAGAGAGAGTTGACCAAGGCCCCAAAGGAGGGCTAGAATGGAGCAGGGAATTGAACCCAGATTGCCCCAATTCTAGGTGAGGGCACTAACCACTGGCCCATCCTTCCTCACCTGTTGCCTTACATCACATACTAAGATTGTAAACTCTCTCTTTTTTATTAACTACATGTACTGTGCTTAGTACAACCAAGCCCTTGATCCCTGACTGTGGCTTCCAGATGCTACTGCAATACAAATACATTAATAACAATAATCCTTTGATTAGACAGTCTCCCATGTTTAGCAACTAACTGAATTAACAAAAAGAAGTGATGAACACCTAAGATCCCTATATTGCACAAGCATCCCTAGAAATAAGAAGGTGGTTTGAGAAATATAGAAAATGGATACAAGTAGATAAGCATCTAAATCTTTTTCCCAACATTTTCCATGAAACATCAAGGGATCTTTAATGAAGCATAAAATCCTCTGTAGCTACAAGGCCTAGATTAGTTTTAAAGGAATATTTATGTTCTTAATAAAGGTTTCCAAGCATTTGTTACAGAAACATAAGAGGTCATGAAACTGTTTAATGGGTCAATTTTGTGTGAAAGACTGAAATTTCACTGATATTGTAATGCTGCAGAAGAGACAGCAGATGTCTGGATAGTCAAGAAAGACAGGCTCAAACTGGAAAACCCTTAGGGTATGTCTACACTGCAACTAAACACCCATGTCTAGCCCATATAAGCTGACTCAGGCTTGTGGGGCTTGGGCTGCAGGGCTATAAAATTGTGATGTAGACATTCGGGATCAGGCTAGAGCCTGGGATCATCACAGGGTCCCAGAGCTACACTGCAATTTTACAGCCCTGCAGCCTGAGCCCCCACGAGCCAGATCAGCTGACATGGGCCACCAGCAGGTGTTTAACTGCAGTGTAGACCTACCCTTACAGGCCAAGTGGCCATGCTCTGTAGTTATACCTGGAGGAGAAGAAGCACATTTCCAACACACCACTACCCGTCTTTGCCAGCACACTTTATTATTTGGCCTTTTTTTTAAGGTATGGCAACTTTGGGATCAAAGCATATTATGCTAACCAAAGCTGTTCCATATTGTAATATGTTACCAGCCACCATAAAAAGTTACAAAGATAGTAACATGCCAGAGAGATATATCTACATGAACAATAAAATCTTTTTTTTTAAGCAGATACTTTGGCATTTATTTGAGAATACTTGATAAGTATATGGAGGGGATGTTATGATGGGATAGTTTAAGCA
>ML675616.1:14351541-14370117 GCA_007922155.1 Mesoclemmys tuberculata | reverse complement strand
CATGCTGTCATCCCCCATTTCTGAGCTCAGTGCCTATTAGGTGGAGCATGTTCTGCAAGCGCACCTGGAGAAGTGGGAATTAAGGGGGTGAGACTGCAACACAAATGGGGGAGGGAGAAAACTGGGAGTTTTCCCAGGAGGTGAAAGGCTGCCAGGGACTACTAGCAAACTGAGCTAGCAAAGGGAGCTCGGTCTGAAGTAGTTGCTAGCCCTTTCACTTCTCCCTTCTTTGCGACAGACCGACACTATGAGACTGATATAGTCAAGGGACCCTGGAGGACTCTTCGAATCCAGCAACCTGAGGAGCACCTCCAGAGACTAGAGGCAAGTGAACTGTATGTGTACTCGGAAAGGACCCCAGGAGAGATCTGAACTCTCACCAGGAACAGTGAGATTGCCCAGGAGTGGGTGCTACTATAGGGGACCCAGATGAAAGAGACTACAGCTGAGTTTAGGAAGAGGGTCAGCTAACTACAGCTGATAGAGAATGAAGGCACGAAGCTTTATGCTTGACAAAGAGCACTGAGACAGAAACAGGTTCCTCCAGCCACTGATTGGGTACCTCAGCCCTCGAACGCTGGCGGCGTAAGTGGATGGCAGAGTGGCAAAAGAACAGGTCAACCATCAGCAGCAATTCTAGCAGCAGTGGACAACTCAACAGTGGCACAAGCAGTGCAGCAACAGCAGCTGCTGAGGGAGACTGTTTCCCAGCAGCAAGAACTCCAGAAGGAATTGCTGCAACAGCTAAGACCCACAACCCCTTCATGGTTCACAGGGGGACCCCCACCTCCCCTGCTAGTGAAGCCAACCAAGATGGGACTCAAGGACAGTCTGGAGCATTGCTCACCACCTTTGAGAGGGTGACGCTGGCCTCTCAATGGCCTCTGGAGCATTGGGCATTGGTTTTACAGCCATACCTAATGGGGCAAGAACAGCTGGCCAACCGTAACCTTGTAGCAGGGCAGTCTAGAGATTACAAATCAGGTGAAAACTGCTAATTCTAGATTACCCAGGTGTCAGGGAAGAGACGCATCAGCAGCACTTTAGGAGCTGAGATGTTTCGTGACTTTGCAGGTCACGGCACAATAATTAAGAGCATTGCTGGTGGTGGCTTTGTGAGAGGTGTGCTCCAAAGCCTAAGTTGCGAAGTTGGTTCTATAGAGCAGCTGGTATCCACCCTACCCATACGGGGCCAGGAGTGGGTGCTTCAGGATCGCTGAGTCATTGTTGGACGTGGTGCAGCTACTGGAGAATTTTCTCCCATCTGATGGATTGCTAGAGACAGGACCAGTGCAGCCTATATCCAACCACCACCTATGGCTATCAATAGAGCCAGATGCCCACTAGTAAGCATGTACAGACCCTACTCCAGTGAGCTGGGTCACTGGCACAGAAGGAGGAAGACCTGCGGATGAGCTTGCATGAGGCATCAGCTGGATACCTGCCCTGTGAGGCAAGAAGCCAGGCTGGAGCCCTTGAGCCCAGACAGGAGTCCCATGGGTAAGTCAAACCTACTCTCCTCCAGGAAGGAGCTTACATACATGATCCCAGTAACGTGCTAGTCCTAAGGGCAACAAAGGCATATGATGTGAGACTTCCCATTGATGGAATGTGAATATGCCTGGTCTTGCATGGCAGAAGAGAGGGCCCACAGGAGGGACACCCCCCGACACACAACCACCAATATGAAAGTCACAGTATAGGTCCAAGGGAAGGAGATACTTGTAGACTTGGGGTGTAGCCAAACAGTGAAGCAAGCTGTCACAATCACCTGGACAATCACCTGGAGGGAATGATTTGCTTGCAGGGTACACACGGAGATGTGAAGTCCTGTCCTGGTAGAGGATCAGAACTGACAGTGGAGACCTACCCACACCAATTCAATTATGGTAGGGCTAGCTGATAAACTACTATACCCTATGAGAACTGGCTGAGATTGGCCCTCTTTTCAGCAAGCTGTTAATGAACTGACCAATGCTACAGCTGAGCCCCCTGACAGGCCCCGGATTGTGGACGCCAGAGACCTCACAACTGGGGGATTCTGAAGACTTCCCAGAAGAGGATGTCCTAGGGACCAGGGCTGGCAATAGCAGTGCATGAATGGCTGGCACCAGCCATGAACCACAAGGCATTACTGTAAAGGAAAATGTTCATCCAAGAACAGGATGATCATGCAACACTTAGTCACTTCTATGAACAAGTGTCATCCATGCATGGGGAGGCAACAGATGTCCAGAGCTTGAGACATTACACCCACTTTGTGCTGGAGAAAGAGGGGCTGTATCCATTGGAGCAGAACTTGCACTCAGGGGCAATGAGAACTCAGCTATTGGTGCCACATAAGCATCACCAAGACAAAGATGTGAGGTATCATGGATTTATATAGTAGTATTATATTTACTTTTTTATTTTCTATCCCTGTCCTAATGGTTTCTAGCATTTCTATTAGCAATGATTCCATGATCTCTTTTTTGAGCAGTAATAGCTAATTTACATCCAATCATTTTGCATGTATGGTTGGGATTATGTTTTCCAATGGGCATTATTTTGTATTTATTCACATTGAACTTGATCTGCCATTTTGTCACCCAGTTGTGTGAGAGCCCTATGAACTCTTCGCAATCAGCTTTGGAACTAACTGTGTTGAGTAATTTTGTATTGTTGGCAAATTTTGCCATCTCACTGTTTACCCCTTTTTCCAGATCATTTATGAATATATTGAACAGCACTGGTCCCAGTTCATATCCTTGGGGGATCCCACCACTTACCCCTCTCCATGATTAGAACCGGCCCTTTATCATAGATTCAAAGACTCTAAAGTCAGAAGAGACCATTATGATCATCTAGTCTGACCTCCTGCACAATGCAGACTGCAGAACCTCACCCACCCGCTCGGTAATAAACCTCTAACCTATGACTGAGTTATTAAAGTCCTCAGAACATGGTTTAAAGACTTTAAGGTACAGAGAATCAACCAGCAAGAGAGCCAGGCCCCATGCCTACCTTTTAACCATTTACTGATCCAGGATAGGACCTCTTCTCCCATGACTCCTTACTTTGCTTCAGAGCCTCTGGTGAGGGAACTTGTCAAAGGCTTTCTGAAAGTTTAAGTACACTGCATCAACTAGATCACCCTTGTCCACATGCTTGTTGACTCAAAGAATTCTAATAGATTGGTCAGGTACGATTTTCCTTTACAAAAGAGGAGTTGACTCTTTCAACATATTGTGTTTATCTTTGTGGTTGATAATTTTGTTCTTTACTATAGTTTCAAAGAAGTTGTCTGGTACTGAAGTCACCCTCACCAGCCTGTAACTGTCAGGATTGCCTCTGGAGCCTTCCTAAAATATTGGTGTTACATTAGCTACCCTCCAGTCATCTGGTACAGAGACTGATTTAAGCAATAAGTTATATACACCACATTGGCCAGGAAGTGGTGCTCTCCCAGGATTTGGGGGGACAAAAGGACCCAATAATATATTTAAGCAGCAGGTTGTTGCCCAGGGAGAGATTGAATTCAATTAATTCGAAAGAAGCTCTGGATTCTAGTGGGCTGTGGACTCCCTCAGCTATTTCCTTCTGGATAGTCCCTTTTCCTGAGTCACAAACTACATACCCTTCTGGAGGCTACATTACACAAATGGACTCAATTCCCTGGATTATGAGCTGGTATCTAGCACTCCAGCCCATAGCTTCTGGGTACAGAACCAAGTAAAGGAAGAGCATGAGGGAGGGAACCTGAGGAGAGCTGCCAGGGACTAGAGGCAAGTGAACTGTATTGGACTCAGGAAGGACCTGGGAGTGAGCTGAACTCACACTGGGATCATTGAGATTGCCCAGGGCAGGTGCTCCCCTATGCGATCCAGGGGCAAGAGACCCAACTACAGCTGAATCCAGGATGAGGGTTAGCTGACTACAGGCTGGCATAGTGGCTCTGTCACCAAGTGCAGTCTCAAGGCTGTGGTCAGGGAAATGTAGGCAAAGACAAGAAATCCAATCGATGCCTGGCTGATCCATCAGAATATTTGGAGTTGGGTGTAAATTACGGTAGCCTTCAGAATGTGCTAATATATGCTGGAAGCTGCCCTGATCCCCAGCCGGCCCAGGAGTCAGGGAAGCATAAAGAGTTTAAAATACAAGCTGTCTCTAGGTGAGTACCCAAAGCTACTGGCCATGTGACCATTTTGTCCTTAATCTCTTTGGGCCATAATTCCCCACATATAAAATGGGAGTAAACAATGACTCCCTCTCTCGCAGTGGACTGGTGAGGTTGAACACATTAATACTGATAAGGTGCTCAGATACTATGGCAACAGGAGCAAGAGAAGGAGATAGATAAACTGAACATAAAATCTAAGGCAGCCAGCAAGTCTGAGGCATTGGGTGTAATATTTTATAGAAAGTTTAAGTGATGTGTGGGTTTTTTTGGTAAATCTTTTTGTTCTTTGTAAGACTACGGAAGCTTTTTAGGTGGAAAAAGGCAGGCAATGCACATATGACCCGATTTGTAAAGTTATTTTAGGCACCTAAAGATGTAAATACAGCCTAACTTTCACTGAAATACAGCCAAACTTCTACTGAAGTTAATGGGAGTTAGGCACATAAGTGCTTTTGAAAGTTCCAATGGGCATCTTCTCTGCCACTTTATATGCTTTTATGCACCTTTAAACCTTTATATAGTGTGACAATTCTCTTCCTCTACCTTGGTGGGTCCAGCACTTTCTTCAAGCGGTAGCTCAGGGAACTACTTCACCCCATAGTTTTCTTCCTCTAGTGGTGGGTGAGGATTACACAGCCTCTCTAAGATGGCCGCTCCCTGCTGGCTCCCAGACCTGTCTCTGGTTCTTGTAGGCCCTTGCCTCTTCATTGGGGTTCTTGCCCCTCCAGTAAATGGCTGGTGGGGGGTAGGGGGGGTCCCATCCTTGACTCCTGGCCCCAACCCAGGGACCCTATAAGTAGCAACCTCACACTGTAGCTTCAGGAAAGCTGCTAGCTTCTTTGGGTTACTTCCCATGTTCCTTGACTCAATGTCCATACCCTGCTTGGACAGGGGCCCTTCCTGGCCCTCCTTGCCAGGGGAGATTCTTGACCCCTAACAGCCCCACTGGGTGTGGTAACGCCAAGCCAAGTGTCCAGTTCAATTATCCCCTTCTGGTAGGGTCTCTTCTCTCAGGCCTCCAGGTCTAAGAAAGGTCCTTTGCTGTCTTCAGGCAGGGTTTTCCCTCCCCCACTCTTTGTACCTGCCAGGTTCTCTGCTGCTTGTGTTCTGTTCCTTTTCTGAAATTCTCCTGGCTCTTAACAGCATCTTGTCTGTTCAATCATTCTGGTAGCTCATCTCACTCTCACAACTCCAGCCACATCCTTTCTCTGGAAGGGAGACTTTTTAACAAGTGTTAGTGGGGCATTGATTGACTCCAGGTGTAGTAATTAATCTGGAGTAAGCCCTGTTCCGCCACCTTATAGCTCAGAGCCTTATAGCCCTCTCTGGCAGCTAGGCTGCAACCCCTGTTTCAGCTCCTCCAGAACTTCTTGCTGAGGTTCTAGTTGCACTTTTCCCCACACCTGTTCCTTAACATGCACCCCATCTGGGGCCCCATGAACTCATGGGACCTTCTCATCAACCTCCTTCTAGCGCTGGCCAAAGTGGCCATCTATAACACCAGGGAGAAGAGGTTGGCTGGGGGGATGGCCTGCAATCCATTCATGCATCTAGACAAATTTCCTCTGGGCAGTATCTGCTAGCTCCCTAGATACCTTCAAGGAGCAGTGGGCACTGTCTGGAGTTCTATGCTCAATATCCCTTTCCAGTTCCTTTCATTTGACCCCTTGTCTCCCATGCCTGTTCCTGTTTTCTTTCATTCCTTGTTCCTAGTAATTAGTTGAGTCCTGGGTCCAGTGGCTCCTCCCCTTAGGCTGAGGGAGGGACTTTTAGAAGTGGGCGGGCTTGTGCCTGTCCACTTCCCAGAACCAAATAGTAGCACTCTCCAGTAGCCATCTGGTCTGACCCTGTCACAATATCTACTCATTAGTGGGTAATTACTCCTTTGACCTCTCTCACTCACTGGTGCTTCCAGCTAATTGGCTGTCAGAGGGGGATTTTGGGTGTGAACTTCAGTAGAGTTTTGGATGCCAAAAAAAACCAAAAATGGAATCATTCCATAATTCTGAACATTTTAAAAACCAAAGGCCCAGATCCTCAGAGGTATTTAGGCTGCTAATTTACATTGAAATCAATAGAAATTAGGTGTCTAAATACTTCTGAGTATCTGAGTCAGAAAGTCTGCACATATAGCATCAAATTAAATGATTATGGTGTTTTTGCGGGTTAAACCATAGAGGGTCTAATCTACCTGAGTTCTCGTGACCCTGTTACTTATCCCAACTTATATTATACTATGGATGGTGCATGTGGTCTGTCTGGAGTCTATTTTGTAACTTGGAGTTGAGGATTTTTTATGATTAGTTTCTTTGTTTGCTTTCTAATGCTTTGGCATTAATATAGTAATTTTGTGTTTTTAATTAACTGTTGCTATTTAAATATTGTATGTTAACTGTACAGCATCCTAATGGTTTGGAAGGGGACACTTTATACATTACATTGTTTTTATACTTAATTTTCTAACACGGTTTTTTGAAACACACACAACAATCTCTTCTTCAGCCTTACCCCATTCAAGTCAATTGCAAAATTATAATTGACATTAATGGATGGAGATCAAACTGTTAATGATCACCATGGTATCTGTAGGGACATATCACCCTCGGAAAAAACACTGTAAACATAAGGTACATCATCATTTTCTCATCTTCAGATGAGTAAACTACTGACAGATAAAGATAAAATGAAGAAATAATCACATTTCAGGCATGTAATAATCCAAGTTAGAGGAATATTACATAACTACTTTGTAGTGTGTTAATCCCTTCACTAAAGATTAAAATGGAATCCATGTCTCTTTTCCTATTGACTAGAAATGCAAAAAAATAGTAAAAGGTGATTGAGTACATTGATGCAACTAATGTTCTAGTCTGCATCTGTGTAAGTAATGCCTCTAAAAACATAACTATGCAGATGAACAACTTGAGAGCTGCTTTCTGAGCAGACAAGAAAAAGCTGTTTGGTATACCGTCTGACTGTTCCCAATTCATCCCTATTGTTCTTGGACAAGGTTTTTTGTTTTGTTTTGTCTTGTTTTGTTGTATGGAAATCTAAGTGTCTGCTTTGTGATTCTTCAATACCCAATAAAGACCAATTGCATCACACACCGTGGAATGTTTCTGTTCTAGAAATAGCAAAAGCCATTTTCAATATTTATAGTGAAACAATGAGCTTTGGCAACTACAGTTGGGCACCATCTATGCATTTGCCTGTACAAAGCAATATACAACGGGTTGCAAATTTGAGAAAGTTAGTAATACCATTCCAGTGAACATCACAGGCCAAACTAGCACTCAAATACTACACAGATGGATGCATTCGAAGAAAATAAACAATTAGACCACACTCCTCACTGTAGTATATGAGCACTGGTAGAAATATTCAGCATTGGTCTCAGCAACTACAACTGCAGAGTTCAATAGAGTTCATTGACTAGGACTGAATATGGCCACCCACCTTTGTCATTCCTTCTCCTCCACTGTCCAAGGAAACATTTGAACAATAACTGGTTCAAAAAAGCTGGAAGGAATTCCACACAGGTATGCCAGAGGAACTAATCTGTCTGCATGAATGGCTTTCATCACCACAGTCTGAATACCAGAGCACTTCTTGTGTCTGTTTAATTCTGATCCAAAGCAGTGCTTTTCCCACTTCTGGGCAAGAGATGGCAATGCAATGATAATCTGGTGCAGTGCTCTGGTTCAAACCTACAGCCTGTCCCAAAGGGCCGATCTCCCAGTCAGTGGGTGTATTGCTCCCTCTTTCTGCAGCGCTGGGAGGATTTCCCCCTGGCTCTCCACAAGGCCGATCAAATGGAAAGAGCTGAACAAAGCTTAGCTCACAAATTATGCTGAGCACTGATATAGCACTGTCCACCCAGTGATCTCCCAGTATGTTCCATGGTGGGTATATGTAATGATCTTCATTGCACAGAAGGGTGGGTGGGCTGAACGGACTTACTCAAGATCACACAGCAAGTTAGGGGCACAGGCTGACTCCCCTACGCCAAACGTTATCATCAATGAACATTACCCACATGAGCAGTTAATATTAATTTCTACCTAGCTGTGCATTCATAATTTATTTCCAAGTGTGTTAATTAAGTGCACAGCCAAAGCTCCTGAGCCGATGAGATCACCGGCTGACCCCCCAGCCATGGCCCTCAGATAACTGCAGACTCAGCTGTGCTAACTGGCTCACGCCCCACGAGCTGCTGCCAGGTGTCCGGCACCTGTAGCGGCGCTGTGCGTGCGCTCGCGGGAGGAACGGTGCGGGCGTCTGCGGGGAGCCAGGGAGCGAGCGTCCAGAGCGCCTCGGCACACGCTCCCGCCCGAAGGGGCCGGCAGAAGCGAACACGCTGCCAGCCTCCGCGGGGAATTCGCCACCGGACGGTTGGCAGCGAGCCTCCGAAAGGTGCCAGGCTTGGAGCGGGGGAGGCAGCGCGACTGCGCCATTGACACATAAACCCACGCTCCGGCTGCAACCCCGCACCCGGCTCAGCGCGTGCAAATGGTTTGTGCGCGGGCGGCCAAGGGAGAAACTCCGACCCGCTCGCACAGGGGTTGGCAGCGGCGTAGACACCCGATCCCTGCGTGTAAACGCGGACCCGCGCGCGGGCTGCGGGAACCCAGGCTGTCAGTGCGTGTGTCCCTTGCCTCTGAGCACACTATCCCCCCGCTCGGGTCATTTCGCCCACGGGAAGCTGCCGAGCCATTCAATGACCGGGGGGAGGGAACCGGGGGCGGATTTTACTGCTGCATCTAATCCCCGGACCACTCCGGTTTGCAGCCTCCCTTGCGCGCTGCACCGTCGGGGAGTCTCCGATCCGTCCCGGCGTCACGCCAGACTCACTCCGCTTCCTCGCACCGCAACAACAGCCTGCCCCGGCGCTGCGGAGGGAGCGGGCAGAGAGCAGCAGCGCGCCCGGCGGAGGCACGAAGCCCCCTGCTCCCCGCCCCGTCCAACCGCGGCTCAGCGGCTCCCCAACCAGAGGCGAAGAGTGAAATTAACCCCCCTCTCCATGCACCTTCCAGGCTCAGCGCCCCCCGGCGCGACTCCGGATCCGGAGGACGCTCCGCTTTACCGGAGGCGCCCCCCGCCGGTCCCACCCTCCCCGGGGCGGGCGCCCGCCGCCCATCGCGGGGGAACGTTCCCCGGGACCCCGGCCGCAGCCGCCTGCCCCTGCGCTCCCGGGCAACGCGGCGGGTCCCTCCCTCCCCGCGCCCCCAGCTGGCGGCAGCGGCCCGCGGAGAGGCGCTTTACCTGCGGGGCGCCCTCGCCCCGGCGGGAGGGAGCGGTCCCGAGAGGCACGGGCTGCCCGCCCTCCTCTCCTGCGGGCACCCGACCGAGCCGCGGCGCCTCTCCGCAGCCCGCGAAGCAGGGGCGCCGCCGGGGCTCCTCTGCCCCGCTCCTCCTCCGCTGGGGGCTGCCCGGCGGGGCGCGGGGTGGGTGCTGGGGCGAGCGGCTGCTGCGGCTCTTCACGGCCCGTTTGGAGCGGCGCAGTTTCCTCCTTCTATCCCCCCCCGCCCTCCCTCCCTCCCTCTCACACACACCCCCTCCGGCAAGTTGGCTGCCGTTCGCGCACACGCCTTCCCCCCACGTGTCAGCCAGCGCACACAGACGCCGCAGCAGGTCCCGGTGGGTCGCCCTGGCCGGCGGACAGCTTCGTTTACACGACGGGGCAGGGCGCAAACGCCTCCCCCCACCCGGGCCTCAGCCCTTGGCAGGTGCCACCCAGCCTGGGTCCCAGAGCCGCTGGCCATCAGCCGGCACTGGGGGGCCCTGAGCTCACACTGTCTGGGGGCGCAGAGTTAAGCATTGCTCACAGCGCTGTAACCCCCCCAGGCAGGGGCACTGCGCACTAAAATTTCGGTGGCCCTGACTGCAGTGCTCAGGGCTGAAGTCAGGCAGATTTGAGCCCTGCATAGAAGGCTGAGAGCAAGAGGGGGATTCTTCCATCAACCCAGCTACCCTCTCGCAGGGCAGGGCAGGGCTATGCTGAAGTAGGGTCACCAGATCGCAAGTGTGAAAAATCAGGACGGGGGCCATCGAGGTAATAGGCGCCTGTATAAGACAAAGCGCTGAGTATCCGGACTGTCTCTATAAAATCGGGTCATCTGGTCATCCTACACCAGAGGTCTTCAAACTGTGGGGCCGAACAACATGCATGGGGGCATGGCCAGGCCAGGGGCCAGCAAGTTTGGGGACCACTGCCCTATACTTAAGTCGATCTAACTTACATGGCTCATGGGGTGTGAAAAAGACACCCCCTGAGCCACGCAAGTTACAGCGACCTAAGCCTTGTCTACACTGGTGGCAAGTTGGCGGGAGATGCTCTCCCACTGACAGAGCTTCCGCCTCTTGTGAGGTGGAGTAATTATGCAGCACACAACATCTTCACCAGACGGAGCTGCCCCAATGTAGTGCTTCTAGTGTAGACCTACCTTCCGAGAGGTGGATTACCTACATGGATGGAAAACCCACTTCTGCCAGTGTAGGGAGCGTCTCACAGCTTCAGTGCCAGAGCTCTGTGCTGCTGTAGTGTTGGTATAGCCCGAGCCACAGCATATGAGGCAGCTTCATGTTCACTCACTCACAAGCATCACACAGCAGACACACGAGCCATTCCCACTGATGCTGGCCCAGAGCCTGCACCCATTTGGTGGTGGACTTGTCTCAGAAAGATCCTGTACTGAGTGACTGGAAACAAAATCAAAAGGCAGGATGTCCTTGCTGTCCGACTTGGGGAAAAGGAGACAGGCAATTGCCCACAACTAGAGTTGCTCAGAGTAAGTAGTGGGTTTCAGTTAAGCACAGGGTGACCAGATGTCCCAATTTCACAGGTACAGTCCTGATATTCTGGACTTTGTCTTATATAGGCATCTATTATCCCCCATCCCCGTCCTGATTTTTCACATTTGCTGTCTGGTCACACTAGTTAAGCAGTAGTTGTGAGAGGTAGATCTACCCCCCTACAAAGACACATATACACACACTTTTTTTGGAAGGGGGGTGGGGGGTCCTTAGAATGCACTAGATCAGTGACTGTCCAACCTTTTCATTCTGCAGACCACTTCCTAAGAGAGAACTCCTCTCATGGAGCCGCCCTCCCACACCAAACCATCCTCCCCACACTTGGCTCTCAAAGTATGTGATTCCGTGGCTGGCCAGGAAGAGCCTCACAGACCACAGATTGAGAACAACTGTACAGACTTCATGAATAGTATCAAAACAATTCCCAGGCAGGACACACTAGGATCCTTCTTCAAATTGGCTTTATTCACCCTACTGGAAACATACATTAAAATTTCCAGTCGTCAACTGGTTTTTGGAACAAAACAGTGGATCCTCCAGTAAAAAACAAAAGATCAGTCAAAGAAGTCCAATACAATATACTGGGAATTTCTACTAGGATCACACTCCCCAACAAAATTCTACATCAGTTAGCAGTTACCAGTGCCACTTCAAAGTAATTTGGGTTGTTTGGGTGGAAAAAAGGGCAGAATTTGGACCTATATCTGCATGTTAAATGGTCCCTTTATTGAAGAACGGCAACTTGATACTTAGCTATCTTGGTTTTAATACTGAGGTTTTCATCATGGTATCTGATGTGATGGTAATATTATTGTAAGATCCGAGACGAGCATATTTTTGTTCTGTGTGTGTACAGTGGTTAGCACAGTGATATCCTGAACCATGGCTGGATCACCTAGGATGATTATTCAGTGAACACGGGGACACAAAGATTGCCAAGCAATAAGGGCAGCTTTGATTTTTTTTTCTTCTGCGTTAAGGGCTGCAAAAATGGATTTCATACCTTGTTTCCTCCTTTAAATTGTATAGAAAATACAGACAATCTCATCACAAAAAAGTTTTCACACTGGTCAGCCTGGCTTTAACCACTTGCCAGCCCCTGGTGTCAGGATCCTAACAAGAGCAGTCAGGGCCAAGGGTCAGAGCAGGGACAAACCTGGGGACGTGAGTAGCAGAGTTCATAGTCAGGTCCAGGCAAGGGTCAGAGTCTAAGTCAGGATTCAGGGTTCACGTCAGAATCCAAATCAAGCCTAGGTCAAGCCAGGAATTCAAAAGCAAGGAGCACAACTGGCCATGTCAGCTACAGAAGAGTCACACTGCTGCCCTGACACTTCCTGCAATGTCCCTTGGGTTTATATAGGGTAGGGAGCCCATCAGGTGCCATGCTTGTGCTGTCTGTAAAACCTCTGGGGCAGCACTTCTAGTGGTCTCTGTCCACAGCAGGTCATGGGCAGTCGAGCGCAAATTGGTTACAGTTGCTGCTGGGTAGCTGCACTACTGGGTTCTAGACTGGTGGGGCCTTACACCTGCCAAGTTAGAATATGACAGTGGTTTATACAATGCAAGTCAGAAGTATTTTTCATCCATAGAGATTAGATTAACCCTTGTCTTCCCAAATCAAGCCAGATTCTAAATGAATGTTAGGTAAGTTACAAGTAGCTGCCCTCTTCCAACAGACAAAGTTCAGTGAAAAAGAACTAGGGATCCTATAGGACTGACAAAGGCAAAATTCCCACTGACTTTCATTAGTGTTTTGCCTCCATCAGGCTACAGGACTGGACTCTAGGTTGCTCTGAAAATGTCTGATCCTACAAGGGATCAAGTACCTCTGAGAGGTGCCGGGCACATTCCACATGTGTTATTATCAGTAGAAATTGAGGGCAATCAGAACTTCCTAGGATCTGACTCAAATATGGAACTATTTCAGATGAGACACCAAAATAATAAGGTAGCATGAAAGAGTCGTCTTTTCTCATTTCTGAACACAGCCTGCATTCTCAGGACAACATAAAATAAAACCTTTAGGAAGTGGTTTTCTTTCAATGTCCACTTTTGCTCTTGTGGTTCATTAGAATTGGATTTTTCAAATCCAATAGAATCATTATGTTTAATGTTTCCAAAAGTATATAATGCTAAATATGTGAAAAAATAATTAGTCCATATATTTATTGAAGCTGATGAAACCAAGATGCCCTCTTGTGGCTATTTCACAATGTGTAAAAGCTCTGACTATCTAATAAGAACTGTCTTTTCTATATAGAGCAAACATGGCTTTTTCATTCTATAGATTTGGAATGGCTATAAAACCACTGGCCAGGTTATGCAAGGTCATGCCTTAGGAGCAGAATGAAAAGACATATCCACTGTTCACACAGAGTATCTTTTTTAGGATCAGATACTACAAAATGTTCAGCCCTAGTTAGCTTGGTATTTTAAACCATTGAAGTTCACAAAATCCCACAGTAGGACCACAAGTGTCCTAATTATTAGGCAGATTTTCCCAAATGAACTGCAAATGGCTGAAGATTTCATAGCTGAAAATTTGTGGGAGGAGGGTGTTCTCTGAAAGGGAAAAGGTGAGCTCCAAAGATTCCTTCACAGATGAGAAAAATTAATTTTCTTGAGCCTCTTTGTGTCAAATTCTGCATTCTGGTACATTCAGACAAACCATTAAATACAAGTCACTGCTATGTTTAACTAAGCAAAACTTGGACATTGTATAACTTTTACCATTTTCTTTTTCTTCTCTCATGTAGTAAGAGGTTTAATAAAGATACAGCAAAAGGAGGAGTGAATTAGATGAACAAAGAGGTCTTAAAAAAGTCAAATATGGAGTAAAAGATAAGCCATTTTTTGGTCATGACGTAAATAGTGTCCAGCTATTTAATACCAGCTAAATGATTTCACTGACATTTTGCAAACAAAAATATTTTCTTCCCCAGCGAATTGTCATAGCAGAGACAACCTCTTAATAAAGGTTACAATGGAAAATATTTAACTACAGCATGACTGTTGGTTACCACTGTTCTACTAGCATTTATGTTTATGCAGAGTTCCATTTCAGTACTATTATTTCTTCTATACCATAATTGTACACAGCACAGTGCAATGGGTCAAATAATTCAAAGAAATTCTCTGTCCTGAATATCTTGCAATCTATGGGTCTGAGCCAGAACCCACTGAAATCAGTGGGAGTTTTTCATTTACTACAGTGGGTATTGGATCTGCCTGCTTAGGGGCATGTACAACATAGAACAGAGTGATATACAGCCATTTTAGCTGGACTGTGGAGAACGTACAGGGTGTGAAGTCATACCTAATGAAGGAGTCAGCATAAGAAGACCTCATGACAGTCATGGATTTTAAAGAAGGATTTGAAGGACTGGAAGAAATGCTAGTATTAAATTGGACTGTCATCAGAGTAAGGGCAGTTTACAGCTCCGAGATTCACAGTTCAATCCCGGTTTCCTTGATCCAGGGGAAGGAAACTAAGACAGCCTTTTTCAGGACACAGCTTACTTCTCCCTCTGCACCATCTCAGCTGTGCTGGCCAGAAAATCAAAGGACAGAAACAAGACTGCACATCACCTATGCAGGATGGGGCTATTTTACCCCCAGTGCTATTAACAACAATAAAGGCTCTCACGCAATGGAGTGTAGGAACTTCTTACTCCCCTGCACAGGTTCACAGCCAGTGTCATGATCAGGGGTGTCATTTACTATGGCATAAGTAAGGCAGGTACCCCTCCCCCAGAACTTGGTTTCCTCCAAGACTTTCATAGATCTATATACTCCACTTGCCCCCCCCACTCCAATTTTGCAGGATATAATACAATGACACGAATAATATAACATATATTATATAATATGTTGACACAACTTTGCCCCTCCTCCATATTTTTTCTGAAATGGTTCCCCGATTGCAATCCAGTTCTTTGGTTTCCCTATAATATAGCTTGAGCAGAACCTCCACACTGTCACTTTTATGCAGTGGCTGTCAGAAGAGCTTGATATCATTGATTTCTCAGTGATTTTAAATATCTTTATTTCTTTTTAATTTAGACTAATCATGCATAGGTAAGTGCAGTGATGTGGGCAACTGAAATCCATTCTCTTTTCCATCAGATTGTGGACCTATTTGGGAAAGAAATACAGGAAATAGAGATGTTCCACATATATTCCGTTTCAGAAAGTTGTTCCTTTTTGCATCTTTCTTTGCTCCTTAACGCTGTATTTCAGGTTTTACCTGGTCCAAAAAATATAATCTAGAAATAGCCGCAGAGCTAGGAGATGGTAGATAAGAATCCTCTAGGCAGAGAATCATAAAATCGTAGGACTGAAAGGGACCTCACAAGGTCATGTAGTCCAGCCCTCTGCACTTACAGCAGGATCACGCATTATCAGACCATTCCTGACAGGTTTAACCTGATCTTAAAAATCTCCAATGATGGAGATTCCACAACCTCCCTAGGCAATTCATTCTAGATCTTAACTACCCTGACAATTAATGTCCAACCTAAACCACCCTTGCTGCAATTTAAGCCCATTGCCTCTTGTCCTATCCTCAGAGGTTAAAGAGAACAGTTTTTTCCTCCTCCTTGTCACAGCCTTTTATGTACCTGAAAAATTGTATCATATCCCCTCTCAGTCATTTCTTCTCCATACTAAACAAGACTAATATTTTCAATCTTCCCCCTTGGGTCATGTTTTCTAGACCTTTAATCATTTTTGTTGCTCTTCTCTGGACTTTCTCCAATTTTGTCCACATCGTTCCTGAAAGGTGGTGCACAGAACTGGACACAATACTCCAGATGAGGCCTAATCAGCACAGAGTAGAGTGGAAATTATTACCAAATTGTTAAAGAATTCAGCAGTGAATTGATGGTTTTAATGCTAGGTAAAAGAATCTGGTTGAATATTAGAACTTATGAACTGTGTGCTTTACATTCGCTAATTTATTATATTAGAACCCCGGGTCCCCAGCTGAATGCTAAGTGCTATGTAGCTATTCAGTAAAACATAGTCCCTGACCCACTGACTTCATCTTCTATAAAAGGAACACTGTGCAACAAGTATATGTAGAACATAGGCTGGGGAGAAAGAAATCAAGGCTGACATTTAGGGTATGTCTACACTGGGACTGGAAGATATAATTTCCAGCTTGAGGAGACACAACTGTGCTAGCTCTGATCTAGCCAGAGCACAAAATAGAGGTGCAACTACAGCAGCATGAGTGCTAGGAGGGGCTCGCTGCCCCAAGTACAGGCCTAGGGGTCGGGACAGGATCCATACTCAGGGCAGGCAGCCAGCCCCTCCTGTCAACATGGCTATACTTCTACTTTTAGGACACTAGCTCAGTCAGAGCTAGCATAAGTATGTCTGTTTGGGCAGGAAATTATACTTTCCAACTCTAGAGTGTACATATGTGGAGTCTTCCTATTTAGAATATCAGTAAGGTAAAAACAGAATTGTAATGGAGAGCTCTGCTATGCTACTTAATGCATGGCAAGGTATCAGTTTTTTAGCCATAATGGATCTGATCCTGAAGAGGGATCCATTCAAATTCCACAGAGGTCAAGGGAATTTAAGGTGCTCAGCATGGAATGGACCCATTTAAGCTTAAACCACCGTGTAAGTTTGACCAGTTTCTTCATGCATTCCTGCCTTCATTTGGGCCCAGTTCTGTGCTGGGCTGTGCTCTTATGAGGTAAGCAATTTCTATTGCCTTCATTGGGCACTAAAGGTAATCAGGGGCCCAAAACTGCCTTAGAACCATGGCCATAGGAGCAGGAATTTTGTAAATGATCAAAGGAGGAATCTGAATCTAATTTATGTAAATTAAATACTTACACAAAGGCCTGTTAAATATCTCTGTCTGTCCTAACTAGAAAAAAGTGAAAACATGCAGTGCTACGTGTGTGGCAACATGGATCAGAAATTCATTTGCATAAAATTTCACTAAAATGCCATCTTCCAGATAATGCAGAGCATACTGTCAACTTTATTTTCAAATTGTGTAATTTACAGTTCATTTGTATTCCCAATGGAGTCAGTGACAGACTGCTCATGGATAAAGGGTAGGCCTACACAGCAATTAAACACCCGTGGTTGTCCTGGGTCAGCTAACAGGCTCGTGAGGCTTGAGCTGTGGGACTGTAAAATTGTGATGTAAATGGACAGGCTCAGGCTGGAGCCCTGGTACTGGAGAAATCACTGGGTGACACCAAACCCTCTCTGTAATTAAATATTGTTGGTGTGCTTCAGTTAGTGGTCTTCCTCCCATATCTATCACCAGTTGATCGTATGAGTAGCTACTCTGAACCAATTATAAAGTATATTCAAATAACAATTTATTATGGGATAACACAATAATAAAGTTCACTCAGGGTTAAGTAACTGGGATTGGAGACTAACTCCAGGACCCGTACTATAAAATGACCCTTGGCCCCAAAGTCCAGTACTTTAGTACTTTACAGTTTTTCTTCTCTCTCTCGCTAGAGTGCTGATCTTGGCCGCCCCATCAGAATACAGGAACTCCAACACAGGAACACTGTAGGTAACTAATAGATCTTTTGGTGTGGAGGCTGTCCTCTTCTCCTTCCAAGAGGTGATGGTCTTCACTAGTCTTCACTGGAGCATGTCACTACTCAGCTGCCTCTAGGACAGAAAACCCCGATCTGACCGGTGCACTGACCTTTATACATTCCTGTTGCCAGGCAGATTTTCCTGTCTTTTCCCAAAAAGGGACAAAAAGAGTGGGAAATGCTTCTTGAGGAAGGGACTCCAAGATGAAGTCTTAGTTGCCATTTGTCCTTTTCATTATGGTGATTTGCCTCACTATTACCCCTATTTGGACATTTAACTAACTATTTTACAAGACTAGTAAGGGATTTACAAAAACAGATTCCGACCCAACGTATACACTCCTTGATACTGTGGAAGACGTGGTACATTTCTCTTCCATATATATCACACATACATGAAACAATGTAACATTCCTACTTGGGTAACTACTTGAACTTCCCTTTTAACCAAATGAATGTAATTATCCACACAATTATTCAGCCAAATTGAACAACCATGATTACAAAGAAGGGATGTACCAGCAGGTGCCAGGTCTTTTCGGGTGCGGAGAAATAGTTTTTCCACCAATGAGCGAACATGGTGTGTTTTTTAACCTAGCTCATAATGGCAGTGATCTCACTTATAGCATGATGCACCAAAATCATGGTATCTTTCCCTGTCTCCCTTAATTGGTCCAAATGCTGACCAATATCTGAATGCTCAATTAATTGACTTATTGCAGAAACATCAGGTCCTAGGTGAACTGGCTCAATCTCCTGATACATTTCAAAGATGAGTTTCAGTTCCTTCACATTAGGAACATCTGACACAAAATAGATATCACAACCGATGATACTGTACAGGTTACATATACATAAGTTTACATATCCATTGTGCAGTACTATATGAAACTCATTTACTATGAACTTAGTACATTGGCTCTTAAGTACATATGCAATTGAATGGTTATGGGGAGCAGGTTTCAGGTAATAATGACACATTCCAGCATCAGGGTTCAAGCAATTGTGGCCTTCTTGGCA
>ML675616.1:14254333-14351531 GCA_007922155.1 Mesoclemmys tuberculata | reverse complement strand
TGACACATTCCAGCATCAGGGTTCAAGCAATTGTGGCCTTCTTGGCATACGTTATTGTTGCATATGTGCCCTTTACCATGCCTCCACTTACATTCCCCCAAATCTACTGCTGTTCCATCTGCCTTCACTTCCTTTGGAATATCTAAGGATACTAATGTTGCATTTCTCAACTGCAATCCTAATGGTATCAGTGGGTGTACTACGCCTGACCCTGCGCACATGTGAAAGTCCATGCCGTATCCTCCTGCAATTTTTGCAACCCTCCTAGTAAAACCCTGTCATTGCCCTGCTGGGCCTCAAACCATTCAGGCATGACTTGGATGATGTCATACTCCAGAGTGGCAATTTTCCCTAAGAAAGATAAGGGCTGTTCTAAGGATGTTACATCCTGGCCTACATTTCTAATCTTGGTGGCTAGGCTTCCTGCATCAACAGCATTCTTGATGCCTGAACCTTTCCCTATACCACCCAAGATCTTGGCTGCCAAATCCCGTTTCCTTCTTGCTTTACCCCTTAGGACCAGATCACTGATCCATGCGTGCCATGCCCTTATGTGGTAGACACAAATTGCCTACATCTTTCCTGCGCTGTGGTGATGGACACAGGGATTGGGATAAAGAATTTTCTTAGAATATACTCTGGATTCACCAGGACTTTTCTCTTATTGCTTTCTTTGATAACCATTGCTCCTATGCAGTAAGTATAAGGACGGGAAGATACCGATACCTCTACCACAACATATGTCCCATAAATTCCAGATGCTTTCCACATCCCAGCATCATTGTGCCACACTTGAACCTCCTTTTCTTCAATACAATGCATAGTGAGAGCTTGGGTGGTAGCATTAATGCAGGGCACCCCTACTCCCTTAGTATGTGAACAATATCCTGCTATGTTGGACACTTTGCATTTTGTCCTAATAGTCCAGATTTGGCTGGGAGAATGGACATTCACTCTTCTCTCAGGGAGATACCCTTGTAAACTGGACAGCAATCTAATTTGATTCCACCCCTCCTTCATACACTCACTGACTTGAAGGTACACAAAAGAACATGTTCCAGTGCCTTGTACCTTCTGAGGAGGGAGCATGCTCCCAGTACTAAGTCCTTCAGTTTCCAGGCACAACAGGGCCTGTGAAGAGTTTCAAGGACAATTCCAGAGTGATCTTCAATAGTCAGTATACCTGCATTCTCGCCCTTTTCCTGTGTCCATACAGGGTAGCAGAATTTGCCTGCCAAGAATACAAAGAAATAGGGCCTAAGCCTTGGTGTGGCAAATTCATTAGTGCCTTTATCTTCCTTGCTTCCATACCCACAGGGGGTTCCCTAGTCTCACACGTATAATGCTCCCCTTCATATATCATCACTGATGTTACCACTGCTCATTCACACAAGATACATAATACGAGCCATTGATATCCATATTGTGATCTGTAGAGAAACATAAAAACAATTGTAAATTTCAGGGTTTCCTTTTCCATGGTTTCAGCTGAGAGCTGTGAAACCATTTTTTACTCCATCTTCCCTTGGGGTCACATAGTTCTACTTCATAAACTGTCGACCCAGACTTGTTGGTGACACAAACTGGAACCAGCCATCAGGGACTCAATAAATCTCTCTTCTCTGAAAAATATCGATAAAGGACTTTATCCCCAATGTTTCACTCTATCATTCTTAATTTACTCCCAAGTCTTTTATCCATAACTTGGATGTTCTGTTTCAGTTGGTGGTCCACCCTGTTTTGGGTGTCCTCTATGTTTTCCAAGAGCTTATCAATGAACTCCTAACCTTCAAATAAACTTGGAAGTTATCAAGAGGTACACCTCCTTTTACTCACCACATTTCTGGTGTAACCACTTGTCTCCCTGTAAACACCTGTGAGGTGTATAACCATGTGCCCCCACAGGGGCAGTTTGATGTCCCAGTCCTTTCCCGAAGTACACACCAGTTTCCTTAGCATCATTTTTAAGGTTCGATTTGACCTCTCAATGAGACCAGAGGACTGGGGTTGACCAGCGATGTGACATTTTTGTTGTATTCCCAGTGCTTGACATAGGCTCCTTGTCACTTCGCCTGTGATACATGGCCCATGGTCAGAGCCCAGGCATTCTGGCAAATCAAATCTGGAGAAGGTCTCATTTAGAAGCACTCTCACCATAGTGTTAGTAGTAGTAGCTGTGTTATTTGCTGTCACATATGCCTCAATCCATTTGCTGAACGCTACTAGGACGTACTTCTTGTCACACCCAGTCTGTGACAAGGGACCAATAAAATCAATCTGGATTCTTCTCCAGGGTCCCACTATGGGCTGATGTCTTAGTGGCCCCTTATTGATATGGGCATCAGCATTGTTATGAGCACAATTCAGGCATGTGTTGATATATAGTTCCGTCTGCTCTGAAATTTCTGGCCACCAAGTTGCAGGTTTCAGTCAAGCTAGAGTCTTTTCTCTGGCAAAATGGCCCTGTTCATGAGCCAATCTAATTAGTTCATCTCTTATACACACTGGAGCTAGAAGTACTGGGATGTCATCTGACACATTCTTGTCCAAGGCAAAGGTAACTCTACTCTTGTCCTTATAAATTGTTTTGCCTTTTGCCTCACTTTTGGCTAGCATATTTTTTCCTTTGGGCTCTTTCTGTTGCATCTCGGAGATACCTTGTGCTGGAGTCCCTGTATTCAAACTATGAGTATGACTAGGAAGGTCCCTGTCATCTTAGGCTGTCCACAAAGTGTTTGAGCCCATCTGGGTTGCCTCCTTCGCTAATTGATCTGCTCGGCTATTCAATGATGTCTCTACCAAATCCTTTTTCCTATGCACCCTGACTTAGAGCACGTAAACCTTGCCAGATCTTCCTTTTTATTACTTCCATGCATGGAGTAAGAATTTCCCATGGGTGACAGGCTTCCCATCTCTAGTCATCATGTTCCATTCCAACCAGATGGGCATCCAGACTATTAAACCGTGGATTACCCATTCTGAGTCTAATAGACTCATAGACTCATAGGTCAGAAGGGACCAATATGATCATCTAGTCTGACCTCCTGCACAAGGCAGGCCACAAAACCCTACCCATACACATTTATAACAACCCCGAACCCATGACTGAGTTATTGAAATCCTCAAAAGTGAGATTTGAAGACCTCAAGCTGCAGGGAATCCATCAGCAAGCGACCCATGCCCCACGCTGCAGAGGAAGGCGAAAAACCTCCGGGGCCTCTGCCAATCCGCCCCGGAGGAAAATTCCTTCCCGACCCCAAATATGGTGATCAGCTAAACCCTGAGCATGTGGGCAAGACTCACCAGCCAACACCCAAAAAAGAATTCTCTGCAGTAACTCAGTTCCCATCCCATCCAACATTCCCACAGACCATTGAGCAGACTTATCTGCCGAT
The DNA here is from genome assembly GCA_007922155.1 of Mesoclemmys tuberculata. Lineage (NCBI taxonomy): Eukaryota > Metazoa > Chordata > Testudines > Chelidae > Mesoclemmys > Mesoclemmys tuberculata. The sequence continues at coordinate 14,348,136 of ML675616.1, read as the reverse complement.
AATCCAAATCAATTGCTCAAATTAAACTATCCCATCATAACATCCCCTCCATATACTTATCAAGCTTAGTCTTAAAGCTAGATAAGTCATTTGCCCCCACTACTTCCCTCGGAAGGCTGTTCCAGAACTTCACTCCCCTAATGGTTAGAAACCTTCGTCTAATTTCAAGTCTAAATTTCCTAATATCCAGTTTGTATCCGTTCGTCCTCGTGCCTATATTAGTACTAAACTTAAATAATTCCTCTCCCTCCCTAACGTTAATCCCCCTGATATATTTATATAGAGCAAGCATATCCCCCCGGAGCCTTCTTTTGGCCAGGCTAAACAAGCCAAGCTCTTTGAGTCTCCTTTCATAAGGCAGATTTTCCATTCCTCGAATCATCCTAGTAGCCCGTCTCTGAACCTGTTCCAGTTTGAATTCATCCTTCTTAAACATGGGACACCAGAACTGCACACAATATTCCAGGTGGGGTCTCACCAGCGCCGTATATAACGGCACTAACACCTCCTTCTCCCTACTGGAAATACCTCGTCTGATGCATCCTAAAACCGCATTTGCTTTTTTAACAGCCATATCACATTGGCGGCTCATAGTCATCCTGCTATCAACCAATACCCCAAGGTCCTTCTCCTCCTCCGACGTTTCCAACTGATGCGTCCCCAACGTATATCTAAAATTCTTATTATTAATCCCTAAGTGCATGACCTTGCACTTTTCACTATTATATTTCATCCGATTACTATTACTCCAGTGTACAAGGTGGTCCAGATCTTCCTGAATAGTATCCCGGTCCTTCTTCGTGTTAGCAATACCCCCCAGCTTCGTGTCATCCGCAAATTTTATTAACACATTCCCGCTCTTTGTGCCAAGGTCAGTTATAAAAAGGTTAAATAAGGTCGGTCCAAAAACCGATCCTTGAGGGACTCCGCTAGTAACCTCCTCCCAGCCTGACAGTTCACCTTTCAGCACAACCCGCTGTAATCTCCCCTTTAACCAGTTCCTTATCCACCTTACAACTTTCACATTCATCCCCATCTTTTCCAATTTAACTAACAGTTCCCCATGCGGAACCGTGTCAAACGCCTTACTGAAATCGAGGTAAATTAGATCTACCGCATTGCCTCTGTCTAAGTAATCCGTCACCTTCTCAAATGTTACCTATATCGATTGTTGTGGGTCCACTTCTATCAGAACTGCAACTATGGCTACTATTTCGGCAGCCTGTGTAGATGGAGGATGGACTCTCCCATGCAGGACCTTCCCATCTGTAGCCAGGAGGTGTGGCCTCCCTCAGAGATTGGTGGTGAGGGAGAGCCAAACAACATCTGGGGCTGGAGCCCAGGAGCACAGCACCACCTGACAGGTAGGCGGGGCAGGAGGTATAAAAGGCAGGTCTTCCTGCTCAGTAGGGAAAAGGCGGGTGAGGGAGAAGGACGTCTCTCCCTTGGTGCCAGGGCCTGAACCTGCACTTGACCACTACCCAGAGGAGAGGCTGCCGGAGCTTCCCACTCCCTGGGACCCTGAGGATCTGGAGGATCTACCTGAGCCTGGCGAACTGGAGGAGCTACTCGAGCTGCCAACCCCCTGCAAGCCCAAAGAGACCCCAGAACTCTGCGACCTAGAGGAGCTGCCCTCCTCAGATGACTCTGAAGAGTTCCTGGACCTGCTATTGAGCAATGAGGGATTCTGGAACTTCCCTCAGGCAGAGTATCCTGAGGACTCAGGGAGTGACACAAGGGACCAGGTATTCTAGGGAGAGGATGGGAGGAGGTAGCCCAGGGGCAGCTGACTACCGTCCAGCTGAGCTTGCACTCACACCAAGTCAGCACGTTTCGGCTGGAGCCCCAATGGCCCAGTTACGGGATGCCCCATCACTGTCAGGGCCCTGGGCTAGGACACAGTGGAGTCAGGTGGGCCTGCATCCCCCTTCCTACCCTGACTTGGTGTGATTGCCCTGCTAAGGGCTAGAGACTGGTTCCCCACTGCCTGCCCCACCCTGCCCAAGGGCCAGGGCTTTGGGACTGCTTGCTTGCCCTTCTGGGGACAAGAGACTGTTTTCCTCACTGCCTGCCCACCCTGCCTGAGAGCCGGGCTTTGGACTATCTCCCCCCTCTTCTAAGGGCTAGAGACTGTTTCCCTGCTGCCAGCCTGCCCTGCCTAAGAGCCGAGTTTTGAACCTGTCTCCTTGCCCTATGGAGGGCTAGAGACTGCTTTCTTTCTGCCTGCCCCTCCCTGCCTAAGGACCGGGGGCTCAGAACTGCTTACTCGCCCTTCAAAGGGCTATAAACTGTCCCTGTTTGCTGGGGCCACCCTGCCTAAGGGCTGGAGCTTTGAACTGCTTGCTCTTTCCACAAAGGGTTACCTCTGTTTGCTTGGCCCGCCCTGTCTGAGGGCTGGGGCCTTGAACTGCTTCCTCTCCCTACTAAGGGCTAGACACTACTTCCCCATTTGCTTGGCCCGCCCTGCCTAAGGATTGGGCCTGGAACCAGGCTTGCCCTACTAAGGGCAGGAGACTGTCCCCTTTTTATTAGGACTCCCCACAGGCCACAGGTGCTGGGAGGTGTGGCCTCACTCGGAGATTGATGGCAAAGGAGGGCCTCCAGACCCACCCACAAGAGGGGACCTGTACACCATCTGACAGTTGGGTGCTGCATAGTCTACCTGTGGTTTTCCCTCTATGTATGCACTGCTCCCATACATGGCCCAAATCTCCAATTTGCTCTTCATGGCTTCCTCCAAGGTCTTTCCCAGAAGGAAGAGAGACTCTAATTTCTTAAACTCTTCCACAGGCAACGGACACTCGTGCTCTGCACCTTGGGACAGGAGCGCATAGGGTGCCAAAGCCTCTTGCTTAACCTTGTTGACAGTGATCTCTCTGTTGATTAGGTTGAAGGTCCACCCAGCCAACAGTGGGTTTGATACCTTCCCTTATTGGCCCTTCTCGTTAACATATACCTGACAGGCTTTCAAGAGGTAAGAAGGATGATGGGTGATAATCCAATGATTTACTTCCAACATATGACACCACATACTGTTTATTCTTCAGGTCTTTCCACATCTGGGTTACCTCTTGATGACATAGTGAGGGTGCATTGTGTAGACCCTGAGGGAGCCTCATGAAAGTGACCTGATGATAGTCAACAGCTTATGTTGGTCCCTTTCATCTAGTAGTATGCTGGAGAAAGCATTGGCTAGGTCAAGTACCGAGAACCACTGGGATCCTGCCAGGATAGTTGTCATGACATCTTGGAACTAGACAACCACTGATGCCAAGCATGGTGTTACTCCGTTCAATTCCCGGTAATCCACAGTGAGACTCCACATCTTCCCATCAGCTTTCCTCATTGGCCAAATGGAAGAATTATACTGGTTTAGCATGCTTACTAACACTCCTTATTCTTTCAGAGCATCAGTTGTCTGCTGCAGACTTTTCCCTGCTGGAGGAGGGTACTTGTACCATCTGAGTGACTTTGGATCTGGGCCTAGGATGTGAACCATGTTCTTGGTCTTGCCGTAATGTAATTATTCCTCGCAAATGCAGCCAAATGTGGGCCAAATGTAACCCATTGGTCTTGTTGTTCTGGTGCTATTGGTTTGAGGGAAGGTGAGGAAGCTCGAGCCCCTCATTGGAAACTGTCTGTCTGGTCCATAGCTGCTGCTGCAGCTTTCCCATTTACTCTCAGGGCCTGCCAATCTTCTAAGCAGCTCACTGGTCTCTAACCCATGAATTGACTCCTTGTCCTCATATTTGAGGAGCTGCTTTCATACTATGTTCCGCAGTTGCTGCCTTTCTGAAGACAGTTGAGTGGACCTCCCACTCCCTTTCCCTCTAGAAAGGCTGTTCTTCTCAAAGGCCACCTTCCTTTTCTGTCCTTCCAACTTCTCCCTGCTTTTATCATGGCTACCTTCTTTTTGGGCACCAGGGAGGCTTATCGATGCAGCTCATAGGTGCTCCTAATTTTGTGCTCCATTACCACAAGGAGAATTGTAAGGAGGTCCACTGCATCTAGAGTCACCTTCAGTGTACACCTGAAGTACCTAGAGTACACCTTCAGTGTAGTAAGGCTTCTGTAAACTCAGAGTGTCTGGCTGCACTGCTCCTGCCATACGAAACAGAACCTTCTTTCACAGAATGTACTTCTCTGGCCTTTCATAAGCTTTCTGTTTATCTGAATAAAAGCTTCCTATGAAGCTAGCTCCAGGGAAATAAAATTTATATAGTTCCTTTTATACTTCCAATGCATCGGCTGTTGAAGCAGATTCAGACCCAACAGCCTGGGCTCTGGGACCCTCCCCCCTTGCTGTATAGACTTACCGTTAGTGTCTGATACTTCTTTTGCTGAAGCCAATCAGTGTCAACAGCTGACCCATTGACTTCAGTGGGTCCAGCAGCAAGCCCTGAAGTAAGAGCAAGACTGGAACATGTGGATAAATTCTGCTCATGCTTAGATGGGTACCTCTCCCCTTCTAAGGGACCTGAACCCACGTTAAAGTATTCTTACTGTTTCCCCTGAAAATGAGCATTGTAGCAAGAAATGATTTCACGTAGTTTCTTATCTCCAAACACAGGACCTCCAGTTCTATTTATCTTTAGCATGAACAAGGCTTTGTGCACTCCTGAATGTCACTGTTAATACCAAAAATATGTACTAGTGGTTAATTGAAGAAAAACAAGCAAAGGTATTATAGATAGAAAAGCTCTTTGTGTCTTTAAGATACAGCTTTTGCCTAAAGTGCCCCCTATTTATTATTTATTTTTGGCTATTTTTGTTTTCCACCTGATTCAGAGAAAGACTCATTATGAGTGATCACTTTTCAAGAAAAATATCTGTTAAATGAAACCACATGTCTTAATGATTTATACAGTGCATTGGGTGGACTCGTAGTCTGGGCTTAAAAGGTTGTCTCTGGTAAATTCCAACTTGGAGTGCATTACAAGATTTTGTCCTTTCCTAACAAATGTTAAATTATTTATAGGTTCTTTACAAGAACATATTGTTTAAAATTGCTTGAGCCCATTTTCTCGAGGCCAAACTGGGCCACCTGCAATTTGAAAGCTATGGGTTGTCCTCATGGTGGTTCAGAAAGGGAAAACCTGAGTCTCTTTGTGATGTAATTTTATAAATTCCCTTTAATCCATCAATTTCCTTCTTTTTAGTATTTTGTTCAAATCCACTCCAAGCTGTGCTTCGGTAAGAGCTAGATTTACTTGATGAGTGCAGATGCTGAAAGTGAGTTTACAGTGCACGCTTACATTTGAAATAAACATCTCATTTAAAAAAACTCAACCAGAAGGAGACGGTGTAGAAGTCTCAGCATCTTGTTTGAAGGAAGTGCACTCCTTCAAATGATAGGGAAAACTAATCTCTTGTAATGTAGAGAAACTGAATCTCATGCACATTTTTTTGCCTTTGTGTATGGAACTCCTGGATTAAACCAATTCAAAGACTGGCTTTCACTGCATGAACACAGAACTTAGCTGAGTTCAGTGAGGACTCTGAGCCCCAGGGAGTGGAAGGGAAGGGAAATCCAGGGAGGCTAGCAAAGGCCACACAGCACCCATCATATTTTGAATATCTGCACAATCCACTGCGAACAGCGTCTTAGACTGACAGGGTTTATTTTGTGGGCCGAACTTGTTGGAGCAGCAATAGACTTTTCCCCCCCTAATTTGCTCTCACTTTTTGTAATGTTAGGGGGTTTACTCGCTTCAACACTGGCTTATAGCATGCTCTGTGTCAGGTGTCAACTTAGGAACAGCCTTGCTCCCTACGTTTTTGACAGCAAAAATTTACCTTCAAAATCTAAAACAATCATACTTGATTCAAACTAACCAAATATATTTCTAATTAATTTTGTTTATTCCTCTTTCCAGTACAAATAGTTTGCTCAGTTTTATACTAAACTTAATTCAGTTTACATCAGCAAAATTTCTTGATGTGGCTATGTCTGGCTGCCTTTCAGTCTTTTGGGCTATGGTTTAAAAAACATGACAAATTCATAAATTCAGCATCATTGAAACCATGTGCATCTACATCAAAAAATTATTCAGTGGCTGTATCAGCTGTGACTGCAGTAACTTGAACTGAAATCTGGACAATCTGGTATGTTGCTTTATGTAAAAAAAAATCTCTGGATACAAAACTTAATATTGTGGTTTGGGTAGGTACTATCTCATCCTATCAACCTGTGGTTATAAAGTGGTGTGTGTTATACATGTTTTGGTAGTTAGCCTTTACATTCTCTTTTGGGGGCTAAGCCTGCTCCCAGGAAAGTCAGTGCAACTTTTGTTGTTGACTGCAGTGGAAGTAGTATCTGGACCTTAGAAAATGAGCAAATGCGGGTGAATATGTTTAAAAGGAACATTCAGGTTAAAACACCCTATCAATTGTGTGCAGCGGTGTTGAATCTCTCATCCCTGCACGTAGGTGTTAGTGCTTTGTATATGCACAAAGATGTACGTGCAAAAAGAAAGCCAGTGCTTTAGATACTTAAACCAAAAGAGCATTTTTGCATAACTTTATTTTCAGAATTTTAATATAATTTTTTGTATTTTATTCCCCTCAGAATATGGCTTTTGCATGTTGTCATTCATAGGTTTCACTTTCAGGTTTTTCTATACTGCATATCCAAGCTAAGATCTGCTTTCACTGAAATCATTAAATATTTTCATTAGTTTTTTCAAGGGAAATTTTGTTAAAAAAAATGGGGCCTAAAGTACTTGGACAGTTACACTGTAAAAATAGATCAAATGAGGTTTTAAGCCCGGATCCACAAAAAGACTTAAGCTCCAATGAGATCCCCAAAACTCCTGCTAAGCTGCTGTCCACCTCTGAAGGTGCCTATATTTCTGCCCTTAAAGTTCCCTTGGGCGCCTATATCCTGATGCCCAGCTGCCTCATGGCTAAGCACCAACAGGATCCTCAAATCTGAAAAAAACAGGCTGTGATGCACTTATCTCAACTGTGGGGCCCATAGGCGTGCTCTGATCCCACGAAGAGACAGGCATCTAAATACAGGCTGGAGGGAGGCAACTAACTCTCTGAGAGGGGCAAGGTTTAGGACCCACCCTTCTCCTTAGCATCTGCTATAGCTATTTTAGGCAGCTCCCCACCTAGCATACTGCCTGTTGCATATCCTATTCTTAGGTGCATGTCTCTCTTTATGCATTGTATAGGGAGCCTGGGTGCCTAACTCAGAGTGTGTGGACTTCACTGGGCCACTAGGGGTGGGATTCACAAAAGTTTTCAGATGTCTAATTCTCATTAATTTCCATGGGAGTTGGGTGCCTAAGCCCCTTTGTGGATTTGGTCTTACTTATGAGGCGATGAGATCATAGATTAGAAGGCCAGAAAGGACTATTATGATCATCTAGTCTGATCTTCTGCATAACACAGGCCAGAGAATTTCACCAAGTGATTCCTGAATTAAGCCCATAACTTCTGAATGAGCTAGCACTAATGTTTTAGACATCCAATCTTGACGTAAGTGATTTGAGTGATGGAGAATTCACCACATGGCGCTAGGTGACAGAGACTGATCCAGCTTCCTGTATCCTGAAAGATTCTACACAGTATGTATATACTGAACAGTATAGACTAGTTGCAGAATGCTTAAATTAACTGATTCCTATTTTCAGAGTAAGCCAAAATACAGAGGAAAACAGAAACACCCGAATTCAATATTTGGCTTAATTTTTAAGAGACCGATTAAAACATAAAAGTCCTTTTTCTCCCAGTTATCCCTCCTTCTTCACTCTCCAGTTCACACCTTCCCTTCTGCTGCCCCATACTCTTGCAACAGTTACCTCTGTGGAATACAAACTTTGTCATTGCAACTTGGCTTTGTAGAATTCCTTGCATGCTAAATAAATAAAGAAACAATTCCTCAGCTGGTGAAAATAGGCATAGCTCTGTCGAAGTCAACGGAACAATACTAATTTATACCAGCTGATTATCTGTCCCAATGTCTCTGGGAACCAGATTGTATCTTTGCTTGTTGCATAAAATACTGTGTACAGAACATACCAGGCTTTATGCAAACCTTTCTTAGTAGTAGTATTTATTACACCATCTATCCCCTTACTCAGTGCACAGTTTGTTCTATATCTATTTCAAAGATGATGGAATACATCCCTAATTTGATCTTCCAACCTAATCTCTTTAGTATTTATTTATTTTTTAACTAGAGGTTGGATGGTTGGCATCCTGCTAATTGTAAAAGCTCCTCTGTAAAGGCAAATTTCTCATCTTACTCCCATACAACAGAACTGGACTCCCAGAATCTGCTCAGTCTAGCTGGGCTTACCCATCTAGCTGGATGCAGCTAGCCTGTGTAATCAAGTGACCTTATTATTGTTATAATAATCCTCCATACCATGGTTTGTTACCTCTGCCCAGATTCAAATTAGATTATAATGTCTCCTGGTCAGAGACCATCTCCTATGTATTTGTGTACAGAACACTCCTGTTTAGCTGGCCTGGGAGATAGCCAAAACTTTTGGATAACTGGGTGTTCAGTTAAAAATAAGTGCATTTTGAAAGGCAATTTCATTGATATACAAATACAGGGAACAAAGAGAGTAATGATGATGTTTGCTGAAAACTGTGTACTTTATTAAAGAGTGAAAAACAACTTTATGGAGTTTAACAGCAAAAATGTATTAAAACCACAGTGGACATAATTTAATTTTGAATTATTTATATATATTTATATATATTTAAACAACTGACATATTACATTGTGTCATTTGTGTAGGTCTCAGTAACTGCAGGTAACTGTTCAAAGCTACTATACAAATACAAAGCCATTGATCCAACTTAACCTTCTGTGATTCTGTGATTAGCTCTAACAAGCACTAGGAAGCTAATTGAAAAGTTATTAGCAGTTGATTAGCTAACAGGGCTACAGGGAGGACACACTGCGCAGTTGGATAACTAGGATTTTCATATAAAAAGAATTTGGCTAACTGGAATGATACAGTAATACATCATAATATGAGTTCTGCAACTCAGTGGGAGTACCTTTGGGTATTACGAAATTGAAACAATAAGTACAAATATTAAGAAGAACAGATTGAGTTGGGATCCACTTTGCAGACAAGAGAGGCAAATTTTGTGCCATTCGTTTGACTTGTGTGAACCTTTATGCATTTAAGATTAATACATAGCTTTCTTAAGTAATCCTGCACTGATTCTTTCTCTTGTGAGAGTTTTATAGCAGTATAAATCCATTGTCCTCAGTGGATTCATACTGGTTTAACTGAATCATTATGCTCTAGCTCAAGCATAAATTTTGGGCTCGACTCAGAAAATACGAGGTGAAATTCTGTGGCCTGTGTTATACAAGAAGTCAGATTAGCTCGAGGCTTCTCAACTCAGGGTTTGTGATCCAAATTTGAGTTGCCAGAATGTGTCAAAAAGCCACAGACTGACTGAGCTCAGCTCCCCACCCTGGGCATTGTAACCTGGTACAAGAGAGTAGTGAGGCTCAGACACAGAAGGGGAGGAACCACCCTCCATGCCCAGATGGGTGGAGCCAGACCAACCTTGCCCTTTCCACCACCAGGGGGTAGCTGGGACAGGAAGTATAAAAGACAGGGCCTCCAGCTCATTTGGGCCCGGGACAGTGAGGGAGTCAGATGCATCCTGCTTGCTCCAGGCTGCTGACTCATAGACTCTAAGGTCAGAAGGGACCAATGTGATCATCTAGTCTGACCTCCTGCTCAATGCAGACCACAGAACCTCACCCACCCACTCCTGTAATAGACCCCAACCTATGACTGAGTTATTAAAGTCCTCAAATCATAGTTTAAAGACTTTAAGGTACAGAGAATCCACCAGCAAGAGAGTCATGCCCCATGCTACAGAGGAAGGCAAAAATACCCCAGAGCCTTTGCCAAGCTTCCCTAGGGGAAAATTCCTTCCTGACCCCAAATATGGTCATCAGTTAAACTCGGAGCATGTGGGCAAGACTCATCAGGCAGACACCCAAGAAAAAATTCTCTGTAATAACTCAGAACCCGCCCATCTAACACCCCTTCACCAGCCCTTGAGCAGGGATGCCATGGAGTCAGGGGAGCCTGTGTCCTCTGACCCCTTGCCACCATCTGGAATGGGAGCTCCTCCACTGGAGACCTGAGCCCCTAGACTGTGCTGGTGTTCAGCCCTTCACCTGGGCCCCTAGACTGCTGAAGTGCTCAACCCCTTATATGAGCCCTTAGACTACTGTTTACTCTGCCCTTGCCCGAGGGCCCAGAGCCTATTAACTGCTGGTCGCTCTGTCCCTGCATAATGGCTCAGACCCTATTGACTATTGTGTGTGCCCCTGCCAAAGGGCCAGTGCCTACAGATCTGTTGAAGGGCCCACTCCCGCCTAAGGGCTGGAGACAATAGACAATTTGGGGTTCTAGGCCATTGGACCAGTCAAGATGCAGGAGCCTGTTCAGCTAATTCCCCTGGGACTGGGCTGTGATCCTAACACCCCAGTGAGATAGTGTGGTCTCCCTCCAACCCAGAAGTTTCAGCACTACTCAGGGTTTCAACACCACTCCGATTTTGCCCAGCCACCCCTACATCATGATGATGGACAGCCAGCTGAGCCACATTTAAGTGAGGCACCAATTAGTAAAGTCATTCCCAAAAGTTTGGCCTAGCCAATCCCCATAGTCAGGAGCAGGGGCAAACCTGAGTGGTGCTGTATCTCTCATGGCTGCAACGTCCAGAGCAGGGAGCTGAGATCAGCCAACCCTTGGGGCACAGGAGATGAGAGTGAGTAGATGATGTCATGTTCTCCAGTAAGCACCAGCCACCCAATGTACCCCTCCCCACAGGTGGGTGACTCCCCACTATCATAGCCCCCAGATCTCTGCTCACTTCCTTCTGCCTCCCAGATTTACCCTTACCCCCGCACTTTAATCTCAGTACTCCAAATTCCCCCATCCCTTTACCCTCTGCCTCTCACAGGCCATACATGGGGCCTGGGTGTATTTTGGGAGGGGGATCAGCTTGCTGTCTGTCCCCCGCACACCTGTACCCACCAATTCCTTCCTCAGCCTCCTCCCAATTCCTTCACTACAACTCCAGGCATCCTGATCTCCCCACTTCAGCTCTAGAACCCCCACCCTCCCACCCCTTGACCTCTGCCCTCTATTGGCCATGGGTGGCTGTGTGCTTTTAGGGGGGATGTCTTTTCTTACTGCCTTTTCCCCCATTTGCTGGCTGGAAGGATTCTCCAGCTGTCCACATTTGTCCTGAGTGTCTGAAATCTTAGCCCAGAGCCTCCCCCCAATGGACCCTTGCTAGGAGAGGACATTGGGCTGGGACTGTTTCTGGACAGGAGAGTTCTCTGTGTCACAACAGGTCATCAAGCTATACAAATGGGGCCTGAGCCTGAAAAGGTTGAGAATCACTGGATGAGGTGCTCATAATGGTACCTTCTGCCCTTAAAATCTCTGGAGAAATCCTGGCCCCAATGATGTTAATGGCAAAAATCCCATTGACTTCAGTATTTCACCCTACAACTATAAATTTGGCCCAACTCTCCTATAACAATAGCGCCAACTAACAAAGCTTTTATAGAATCATAGATTTGAAGCTTTTCTGCTAATAGTCAGTGCAGTAAAACAACATACTTTAAATTGTGAGAAGTCTAATTGAAAATGAGGAATACCCTGACTCAGGACCACTTGGAAAGCTTCAGGTTCAGCAGCATGAGAACACTTACATTCTTTACATTTTATCTGCCTCTTTTTTCTTCTACATAGTCATTTTTAATGAAGTTTTCTTGGCCCGCAGAGCCTGGTTGGAATTTCAGCTCTTTGATAATTTTATTCATACCCTATATAACATCATTCACCAGTTTAGTTTTATGCAACATTGACTGTTTGCAAAGCACAAAAGCTGTTTCTTTTGGCAACTTTGTTCAGGAACTAGGGTTCAAAATGGGGCTCTACTTTAGAACAACATGTTTTAGTATGCACGTAACATTGTATTTTAAGTTTCAAAACCCCAGCAAATTTATATTGCAGGTGCAAGTTGTCAAAACTTGTGGTTCTTTAACTTCAACCCAAAGAAAGACATAACTACATCCAGTTACACAGTCAAATTGTAAATTACATAGCCCCAGTTCACTTGATGACCCACTCTTTTTGTTTCTTGAATTTAGAATTAAACTATAAAGGAAAGCAGACTTGGCAGGCATCTAGGTGGTTTTTGGAGGGATCTAAGACAACATACTTCCAGGTTTTGTGGCAGTTGTGGTAGAAATGGGTTTTGTGCTCGTGGTTTGTGTCTATGGCATATCATTGGATACATGCATAGACGCCTGTTCTTCATTTTCCAGAACTGCAACTCTAGAGATCACTGGAAAATATGTCTGATTTTCTGATGCTTCACAATTAAGAATGCACAAATCCAAACCATGTATCACAACGGCCTTTCTTTTGTTTGTGTTTTCTTTTCAAAGAGGCACTGACAAGTATTTTCAGCCTAAATTTGTGGTGGCAGGCTTGATTCCACTCCTTTCACATGTGGCAATGGGAATCAAAGCCCAGGCCTCAATCAGAGCTCAAGCAAGGTGTGGAAGGGTGATTTGGAGAGTAGAAGTGAGAAAGGTTTTACAAAGCTGAGCATAAACAGAAATATTACATTTTTTTAAAATTAAAGTAAATAATGGGAGTAATTTTTAACTTAGATTGATAAATGTTCAGGCCAAAAGAGACCACTACGATCATCTAGCCTGATCTTCAGCATAACACATACCATAAAACTTGTAATTGCTGCATCTAGCCTTTAATTCCTGTTTGAGCTACAGCATATCTATTAGACATCTAGTCTTGAATTCAAGCGATACTTAAACATTCACATTAAGCCTCTGAAACCTAAGCACTGCATCATAGTGCTAATGTATAAGATCCAGATAGAAACTGTCTAGGCAACACCTAAAACAATGACATATTAGATATGCCTCAGTCTATTGAAATTTAATTTAATGTTATATGCAACTAATTATAATGAACATCTTTCATGGTAGAAAGTACATTTGTTCGAATCTTTTAACTTTTAGGGACAGATTCTAAGAAATCTTGAGAAGCTGCATCTCCAAGCCAATGGGAATTGTATATACTTAGCCCCTCCCAGGATCAGGCCTTTAATAATAATCCAAGGAACCACATTGTGACAGATCACAGCCCTGTATTGACACCCTACACACTATTGTAATAGTCTTTGTAAAGTATTCCTTGTAAGGTACCATTTGAAAACTCATAAGTTGCTGGTCAGTATCATCCTGGTAAAATATGTGTGGCAACATTGTATGTGAAGTTATAAGATTCCACTGTATGGTGTTACTAACACATGTTCCAAATAGGTGTATCCTAAACCAAGGGATGTGTGCTCTACTTCATTTGCATTTAAGCAGTAAACAGAATCATCAAGCAGGAAGAGAAACAAAGAAAGCTTAAACTGTCGATAAAAATGCAGCAGGGAACATCCTTCTACATCAACTCTTTTTCCTGGTGCCCAGCTAGAAATGTTTTTCAAGAGAAGAACTGAAACTATAAAAAGGAGGAACAAAAACCCCAAGGACCTCTTTCTGTCCCTGCCCATTGCATTCACTGCACCTGAGGTGAAAAAGGAAGCATTTGTTGGATTCCAGGAGTAGATATCCTGATCTACAGGATTTGGTCAGTAATATTGCTGAAAGCATGTGGTGAGAAATTTTGCTGGAATCTGATATAATTTGTTAAATTAGGTAATAGTGAATGTCTTATCTTTATTTCTTTTGTAATCATTTCTGATTTCCACGCCTCATTACTTGTATTCACTTAAAATGTATCTCTGACTAATTTGTTTTATTGTTTTATCTAATCCGGTGTGTTTAAAATTGAAGTGTCTAGGAAACCACATTTGCGGTGACAAGTTCTGTGCATGTTATTCTCTTAAAGGAATAATGGACTTTCATATGATTTGTATTGTCCAGAAGAGAGCTGGGCAGTACAAGACATACATTTCTGTGGGAAAATCTAAGACTAGGGGTGTGCTGGGGTCATCATACAGTATAACCCAGGCTGGTGAGAACCAAAATGTAACACAAGTGTGGTTGGCAGGCTGCAGCTACACACAGACACTCAGGGTGAGGCTTGCATGCTGACAGGCTGTTTGTGAGTGGCCCAGATGGGAGTTACAACAGCAAGGCCCCCACGGTTGCAGGGCAGAGGTGACACAGCTGCTCATTAGTCTGGATTGTATCCTAGTATGTCACACACATATATACAATTAAATATAAAAACTAAACTCAGAATTATCCCCCATTCAAACCCCCTGACCGCTAATTTTCAATCTGTCACTGTTCCTTTAAGCACATTATCTTTTCCACAAACAGTCAAGAAGAAAGATGCAATTAAATTGACAACAGTTAGATTACATATGTTCTAAACTTCAGAACGGATACTCTTCTGGAGGACATAACATCACCAATATGTAAAGCAAGCTGTAATATAAGAACCCATCACATTTTTCTTAACTGAAACAATACAGCAGCGTTGCCATTTTTCATTGGCTGTTTGAGAAGTGTTTTGGAGGGGGTCTGTGATAAAATAACAAAAGGTCCAATCCTGCCATCCTTCTACATCTGGCAATGGGAACAGAGTCCTATGCCTTAAAGGGAGTTCTGAATGCACAAGCATCTTTCCTTTATGTTGGTTATTCTATAACCATCTGTTTAGAAGTTTTCTTGCACTCCGGAGCACCTAGTGCTAGCCACTGTAAGAGTCAGGTTGCTGACTAGATGAATCCCTTCTCTGGTATGGTAGTGTAGGTCCTGTGGTCAAAAGATGGATTTATGTTACCTTGTGTGCTAAGATTTAATTAAAACAAACACTTTTGTTTTAGGTAAAACACAAATAGAAAACATTGGTACCTTACCTCCAGCTTTGATTTCTTATGACAGCGCCATCTGCTGACAAAGAGGTACCTTTTGCCAACCAGTAGTTGGGATGGGAGTGGAGGGGGAAGAGTGGGGTGTGAGAAATCTAGGATTATCCCTTTGCACTAAGGAGCTAAAATCCTGGAGTGAAAATCCTGAATCAATAATATAGATGGGTATTTTAGCTGCACTTTTCAGGTGGCTTTGCTGAATTTTCCTTTTATATATTGTATTTATGTAATGTTGCCCCTTATAAAAACCAACTGAGCTACAAGTTCATGAATCCCTATTTCATTGCTAGGGGTCAGGAACAAATTCTTTCCTGAATAGTGTACTGAGGACTGAATCCTGCACTCATGGAAGGCAACTAACATTAAGATTTCAGTGAATGTGAGATTAGAAAACTGTTAACTATGGAAAAAATCCTGATATCCTTAGTTAGTCGTCACCTTGTCACCATGAGCAGGATTGTTTTATCCTGTATTACACACACAATTCACAGCTCAACTCAAAATGTTATGGGTTGGATCCTCAGTTGATGTAATTTGCTATAGCTTCCATTGATCTCAATTCAGCTGTGGCATAACGTTGCAATTAGATGTTGCATCTGCTGTATATTGTAGAATATTCTTTCACCAATTATGCTAAATAATATGCTGTGTTTTTTTCCAAGATATCAAGTAGTGAAAGGTTTATTAACAAAAATAAGACTATAAATTAGTAATTTTCCATTGTGGGTGAAGGCTGTTCCCTAAGTCTTCCAGAATTTTGAATATATTCCACATCTGTGTAACTTGCATGCATTTTGAGAGACAGATTTCAATACAATATGGTTAATAGCTATGGACTACATGAATGTCACAAATACAACAATCAACTGACTGAAATAAAATGTTTTAAAAATTAATGTTTTTCAGAGGAATTAACATTTTTTTTCAAAATGATGTCTCTAAAAGTAATATGGGCTTCAGAAGAGTGTTTAGTTGGTTTTAACTTACATTAAATTATTTTAGCCCTTGGTTTTGCAGCATCATTAATGAATTGCAGTTTGAACTATCTTCCTTCTCCTCAAACCTTATTCTTGAAGCCAAGGGAATGATTGATTAGCTGTGTTTGCAATGAATGATTACTTTTTAATGTAAAACCATTTTTTCAGTGCCTATGTCCACAGTAACTTATATTTGTATGGCAGTTTGGTTATATCATGTTTGTATTTTGTTTCCGTTTCTGAAACAAATCAGTGGGACAAAGTTCACTCTTAGGTTTGCATGTTGTCATTTTAGGATATTATGGCCCAATCCTACTAGTCTATCATACTCAAAAATCCAATTGTAGATGATGGGAGTGTTAAACATGCCACAGAGGCAGAATAAAGCTCAGTGTGTATCACTGCAGAAATATTTCTCCTCTGGGTGGTTTGTTGACTTTTGCATGATCGACATCATAGCTAACACATAGCATATATATATATAAAAAATAAAAAGTTAGAAATCTTTCCAAATAAGACACATTTAAATAAAATGCCTTAGTTTATTATGGTTCTCTCTGTTTTTCCTGTTCATGGAACAAACATCCAACAAGGTTTGAACACAGGACCTCAAGAGCCCTCTACTACTTGAGACATTCCTCCATTAGCTAATAGCAGTAGTAGGTTGTGCTCCTCCAGCTGATCTGACATTAAAGGGGAAAAAATCTGAGTACATTAGATTATTAAAGTAATATCTTTGAAGAATCAAACAGTGTCAGTTACACCAGTACGACTCCAGCGACTTGTGCCAGATGAGATTTCACCAAGGGAACAGTGCAGATTTTAGCTCTCATACTTTATTTTGGAGTCATAAATATGTAAAGCTTGGAATTAAGCCTGTCAAATGCAAAACAAGCTAATTACTAGTTGCAGTTGATGTTTTTTTTAAAATCCACCTTCAGTCCCTATTTAAAGTTAAAACAAATCTGCTATACATTTATCCTCCTGTATGTTACAAAATGTAACTTCAAAATATAAATTAAAAAAGGGCATATTTGCCAAGGGGCTTGACAAACTTTTCTCTTGTTTTCCAAATATAGTTAGAGTTAAGATTACACAAAGTAAATTGCACTATATTGGGGGAGCTAGCCATTTTTCAGCCAGTGGGAGAGCTTGCCTTGATAACAAGAGATTAGTTCACTTTCCCCACTATCTTAAAATGAAATTTTTCAAAAGTTTTAAATAGACTTCTCCAGTGACTCGCTAATTTTAAGGTTATTTTATCCTTTAATTGACCCATACCCAGTTTCTTATTCAGGTTTAGCCAACTAATTCCCTGCCTTTTTCCATTGAGATTAGGATTGAGAACTCTAAAAAAATTATTAAGCGTCAGAACAAGGGAACAGGACCATTTTTTGGCTTGCTATAAATAAGAGATACATTTATGCCATAACTCAAAAGAGAAAAAAAAATGATCCTGTAGTTCACATTTACCCTGCTAGAAAGAGGAGCCTCAAAGAATTTAGATTTATGCCTATGAAGCTACCTATTTCAACCATAAATATAGATCTCTGGAGGGATTTGTCAAAATTTTTCCCTCAAACTTAAACTGATGAGAACATTCCACTCAAATAAAGGTGAATCATTGAGAAGTGATGGGGAGAAAATGGACAAGCTAGGCCAGTCAATCCCCAACAAAATCTCTCCAGGCAGTTCTGTCTGCATTTAATTAGTGCATCCAGCTGCAAAGTTGTTGCTGTCCTACAGAAGGAATATATCTCATAGCCCAGCTTTTGAGTCCTGCCATTTTTAGTTGTGTTCATACAGATTATACAGTAAAGAGATGGAAAAGGAGAAACAGGAATGATACAAGATCTGTTCTTTATAGGTAATTCTTCTGCCCCTATGAACATAGTAACTGAACGCAAGTCAGCAGTGCACTAAGTGATGTGACTAACATCTGTCATGTATAGAGTTGGTAGGAAATTTTTCAACAATTTTTATTCCCAAATCATCAAAAACAAAACTGTTTGCCAATCCAGGTTGGGTTTGATTAATTTCCTGACTCAAAAAAGAATGAGGAAAAAAAGCTTCAAAACTGTTGAAGTGTTTCATATTGAGATTTTCAAATTAATTACATTTCTGGGTTTGTTTTGAAATGACTGTTTTGAAATGTAAGCTACTTATACTGAAGAAAAGGTTAGAAAACAAAAAAAGTTGAGATCTAAACAAAATTTCTGAATTGATCTGAAACACAAAAACTGGTTTTTAGATTTGTGAATACAAGATTGACTTTTTGGCCTGAATTGAATGGGGGAAAATGTCAAACTTTTGAAAAAATCATGGGACAGGAAAAGTTTTCCTGCTAAGCTCTAGTCACTTGTGCTTCCTTCTTTCTTTTATCTTTGCTGAAGGAGGGGGAGGGAGAATTAGGTGTGCAGTGTAGTGTTTTGTTTTTTAAAATGTCCATACTGCTCTGTGTTTATGTTAGAGGTGACAAGTAAAAGAAGTGTACTGTACACTCAGGGTAGAAGAGGTTAAGGTCTCTGGTGGTCTTTAGTTCTTATGGTAATTCATTCCAGTCTTGGACCAGTCCACAAGAAAAGCTGTCTCCTGCCCAGGTGAGCTTTACTCTCATGGTGAAGGTATTTCTCTGTTCTCTGACAGTAAGTTATGTTTTAGCTGCACAGCAAATGTCAGAAATGTCGGTACCATTTAATGAGGATGGCTCATCCAGGAACTTGAACTGAATGGAGCCATCCTGAATGCCATTTCAAAGTCCAGCCCCAAAGGGCCTTGTGTGTTCCATTGCCAGACTGGTCCTTCTGATTCTGTAGACCAGATGGGAGCTCCCACATTTGCATGGCCTTCCGAGCAAATTTCTTGCTCTCTGTAAAGTGTATCAGGAAGGAAAAAGGGACAGTTTCAGTATATTAGAACAGGGAGTGTTGGTCTCATTGGTGCTCTGTTCTTTGGTCTGCCCTCATGCACTTGGGAGCTGGCTGTGAGGGAAGCACGCATACCAGGATAACATGACTATGAGAAAAACAAATATGCAACATTGCATCTAGACTGGGGAAAAGCAGCGGGGGAAGGGGGAGGGAAGGGATGGGAGGAATGAGGAGGAGAAGGAGAAGAAGAAGAATTGAGGGGAAATTACCAGATAGTGGATGAGGGAGACAAGTATCAAGCTCAGAGGGCGTAACGGTGTTCAGGCAGGGAAAAGGGGATGTCAAATCAAAACGGGAGTTTTGAGATAATTAAGCAATGAGAAAAATTTCTTATAGTTTTATACAGAGATTAAAACCCCAACCCAAACACCCCAAACTTTGTGGGAGTTCTGGCATATTATGTGTCATGTCTCTTTCTGGATCTGATTTTTTGCAAAGATTCATAGATTTTAAGGCCAGAAGGGACAATGACCACATTTTGACTCATTTTGCAGATTAGGACTATTTGCGTTCCATGGAGATGTCTCTAGTAACAAAGTTCTACAGCAGATAGAAAAGTATGTTCATCTATATCTTTCTTGAAACATTGAGTGTTTTTGTGAACTTGAATATACTGTGGGGCAAATGCTCCTTTCATTTACACCAGTGCAAGTACTTTTGGCACCTAAAGTTTTAAACTAGACACTGAATTCATTATATGACTATCACTGATGATAAAAGGATGCACTGTGAAAATTTCAGTGTAAAGCTTTGAAGATTTAAGGGATAAACAATATTAGTAGCTCTTTCATATACGTGATTGAAAATAGGACATCAAAAATGTCCTCACTTTTTTCTTTTAATTGTTTTCTAAAATACACTCAATGTCGCACCTGTGTTACCACTTTTCCTTTTTATAGTACTATTTTTATGATCTCCAAACATAGGAAATGTACTGTATGTATCATGATCAGTGGAACTGAAATCAGAGGGCAAATATTTCCTGGAGGTACTGTTATTGATGGGTGTAGGCTGGTGACACGGTGACACGACCCTTCTTCAGGCCCAGGCTGCAAAGACAGCCACAACGCCTTGGTCTATAGGAACAAACTTCACAGATTATAAATCTTTAGCCCCGGCCCCCAGCACGGCAGGCTTCCTCACCGTCTGTAGCACCCTAATCCTCAAGTAGGGCGGGGCTAATAAGGATTCAGTAGTCCCCGTCTCTCAGGCAGTGCGGGGCAGACAAAGTAGTTTATAGCCCAGCCTTCCAACAGGCAGGGCTGGCAAGCAGTTGGTTGCTCCTGGCCCTCAGGGAGGGCAGGGCAGGCAAAGTAATATATAGCCCCGGCCTTCAGACAGGCAGGCTGGCAAACTCGATATCCTCTGGCACACAGATTCAGAGGAGCTAAGCACTCTCGGGGTGGCTAAGGAAGTGGGGTGGGGACGCACACTCACCTGACTCAACTGCGTCCCAGCTCAGGGCCCCACCAGTGGCAAAGTGGTTTGCCACTGACTCAGCGGAGCTCCAGCCACAACACGCTGACTGGTTTGGCCTCAGCCAAACTATATTCGGCTATCCCTGAGCTACTTCCTCCTACCCTGACCCCAGGTACTTGGAGCCAGGTGTCTTCCTCCAAGTCGCTGGGGTAGACTGCAAGTGGGAGTCCCATGAGTCCCTCATTGTTGGCCAGCGGCAGGTCTGGAAACTCCTTGGGGTTGTCCACAGATGGCAGCTCCTTCAGGTCCCGGGGGTCCTCTGGTACTCCAGGCTCAGGCAGCTCCAGTGGCGTTGGGCAGTTCCTCTAGGTCAGGGCCAACTTTGGGGGGTTTCTCCCAGTCAGTGGGCTTGGGTAGCTCTTCCCAGTTACTAGGACCTGTTGGCCCTTCCCAGTCACAAGGACTCCACAGCCCTCTCCAGTCACTAGGGCCCGGCGGCCCTATCCGGTCCCCAGGGTCTAGCAGCCCAGGCTGGCCTTTGAGGCTCTGGTCTTTGGGGCGGTTGCTCCGCTCCACCACAGGGCCTGGGTCAGGCCCAGACCACAGCCTCTGGGAAGGCACATCCTTCTCAGGCATCAGCTTTCCCCGACTGAGCCACTAGGCCGGCCTTTTAAGCTTCCTCTTCCTCTCCTGGCTCTGCTCCTCTGCTCTCAGGATATTTGGCCTTCAGGGCCTTGTTCTGCCAAGCAGGGGCATCGAGACCCTTTCTTGGGCCTGGGCTCCGAGGAAGGCCACAGTGCCTTGCTACAATGGGACACTTGTAGAACGGGGAATGTGGGGAGTTAGGCTGGAAGCTACTCAGCCATATGCACAGAGCAGTCCATAGGGTTTAGTAAAGTTTCACTTGTTCAACATAAACAGCATTCCACTTCACACTTTATGAATGAAACACTGTGCAGTCAAGACTGGGATAGTTACATTTAACTTAAAAGGCAAGGGAATTCCATCTGTACAAGAATACAATTTCTTTTTTAAATATCACCTTGAAACAAATGTGTTCAACTCCAGGAATGTTGTATGTGGTTATTACTTTGCTCCACATTACCAACACACTTCCTTTGTACTTGTCCTCTGAGACAACTAGACTGCCCTGCATTCAGAATAAAGCACCAGAGTAGGGGGTTCATGTTGCAACACAGAGCCAAAAGAGCAACATAAGATACTGTTAAGTGGTCAGGGGTAGGCTATTTGGGTAGAAATGCCAAAATGGGACTGCTCAAATGGCCCCACTCCTCTTGGAATCAAAACACAGTGGTAGCAAGGTTGGGAAGTTGGGCAGAAAGAAACTTCTCCAAATGGCCTACTTCCTTCATTGGAACCAGAGCACAGTAGCAATCTGTTCAGACTGGTTCTCAAATACATCTGCTCTACTGAAACAGCCCACATCCATGCTGGCTTTGTTTTGCTAAACTCACAGCTTAGGTTAAACTATCAAATAGCATTCCATGCCTCCAGGAAGTTTAAGCACAGATGGAGACCGCTGTTGACTTTTTTTTCCTGCCCACATTAGATTTCTCCTGTCTCATCTGAATGGGATGGTCTCTTGATGGCTTAACACCTTGCATGTCATCTTTAAACTCAGAAGTCTTACAGGAAATTTGGCTTATAAATGTTTAAAATAAGTAAATGGATGAGATTTTTCTCCAAAGGTGGAACTTTTGCCCTGGGAGGATGTTGGATGTTCTGTAGAAGAGGTGAAATAAGGGATTGAAACTATGCTTTCCCTTCCATTATTTGTTTATGGTAGCACTTACAATGTGCTGGGCATTTTCCAGACATTCAGGAACAGACAGTCCCAGCCCGGAAGAGCTCACAGAATGAGGATAGAAATGCACAGGTTGCAGAAGGGAAACAGCCACCAATTCAGCTTTTGTATAAGTCAGCTAGATTCACTGTAGGATTTCGATACTGGATGCTTAGTGATCAGTGTAGATACCAGTGCGACATGGTACACCCGATTTGTAGATCCATAAGGTTTAATGTACAAGGCTTTCTATAAATAAACTAGTTAAATACAAAGCCTAAAATTAACTGCAATATATCATACTCACTAAACCTGGAGAGCTATGTAGTACCTAGAAGCTGTATACAGGAGTGGCTTTCTTCAGAGGCCCCACCAGGGAGTCAGTGGATCCTCTGGTCCAACCGGTAGCACCTCAGAATTCCCTCAGAATCAGACGTTGATGGAGCACACCGCTTTGTCTAAGTGGTGACTTTTTATACCTTTCTATACACAACTGTCACCTCAATACCTATCTATTAATTATTACATCTATTCTATTACTTACATGGGATTCTCACCTTGGCTACATTCTATTCTCACCATGATAACTGGGGTTGTCGAAACAACATCTGGTGATAGGAGGGGCGGTGAGAAAATATGCCCCTTAGCAGTGGAAAAATGTACCCCCAGAAATTCAAGGATAATTTGTTATTCCCATCACTGTTATCCATGTGCAGTTGAAAGCATACATTTATGTATTTCGTCTTATTATGTGCCGAGGCATGTAGAAACGGAGACATCTGCAAGGTTACTCAGTATTGCTATTTGTCTCTGCCAACAGGCTTTGGAGGCCTGAATAGTCATGCAAGCAACTTAAGCTATGCTAGGTCCCAAAAAAATGGTCCGGTAACTCAAATTGCACTGGGCCTCCAACATAAGCAGCACAGAAGAAGTGGGTCCTTAAAAAGGTCTTAAACGTGAGCATTATGGCTGAATTCAGGCAGGTCAAAACATACCTAGGCAGCCACATAGAAGGCGGGATGGAGAAGATTGTTCAAGGAGCTGACAGATATTTCACTTTTAAATTGTTGTTCACCAACTAAAGCAAAGCTAACCCAAACCAGAGGAACATTTTAAACACATTCCTTATTTCAGAGGTATATTAGCTTTGCAATATTTTAGATATCCAGGGGCTGTAATGGGGTATACAAACTCCACATCGAGCAATAAGAGGTTAAGGATCCTCTGGGCCCAGCCAGCCCCACTGCGCTCCACCTGCAGCAAATGTGCCATCTGGAGGAGTAGTTAAAAGGCAGTGGAGCAGCTCATTTGCAGGCAGACCAGTGAAGACAGCAGACCTGTGACCTGCAGCTCCAGGAGACAAGAGCTGAGGGAAGGAAGAACCGCTCCATAAACAGCTGCTAAAAGGTCCATCCCTGACGGAAGGGAGGACCTGCTGCAGAGACAGCCTGGGAGGGAAGAATTCTCTTTCCCTTTCATACAAACTCTGGACTTGGTGAATCTCCTTTATTTTGTCTGGACTACCCCATCGGGGGAAAGCCCTAGGGCTGTGCTGGCCTGGGAGGCTGGGCCAGACGGCAGGAGGAGGCAGTTGCCACCCAAGAGAGAAAGAGAGCAACTTCACTATATGCAGCTACCAGAAAGTGCCTAGCAGTGAGCAGACAACACTCATGCTCCCTTAACCCAGATAGAGACCTTGGGACAATCACAGGGTGGATAGGAAGTGGCCCAGGGAGGGCAGCCTTAAGCATCCTGGCTGTCAGTTCACTGACAGCCCTCAAAGGTCAGAGCGTGGTGGAGTGGAAGGGCCGGGCCCTTACCAACCACTCCCTTGCACATGACGGGCCTAAGCTCTTATCACTAGGCAACCACCCCAAGTGAGTACCATCAAAGAGCCTAATTCAAACTCTGTTAAAATCTGTTGGCTATGCGATGTCAATGAAATGTCAAATGAATGCTTACGTTGTATTTTGTGTACCAAGGTTTTTGTAACTTGAAAATAAGAAAACAAAAAACAAAACCCCAAAATGTATATAAATTGACACCTCACGGTATATGGATTTGGAAAAAAAAATAGTGGGAAAGATTTATGTTGGCTAACTTGTCCACAAATAATTTATATTAGTTTTTGCCCATGTGAAACTCAAGCAGCCTGAGCAGCTAGCTCGCTGTGGAGTCTAGAAGGCCAGGGCTCCCCTAGTCCTGAGGTAACCACTGACCTTGAAAGCACTAGTAGTTGCTGACTGAAATGGATATGTATTCTTCTTAGCTTAGTTGCTCCTGTTCAGTGGTGGGCAAATGTGAAACTGAGCAAAGTCAGAAGCACCATGTAATGTTTCCAGTTCACAGGCAATTTAAAAATGTCAGTTTCCCATGAACCAGAAGTTCTGAGTTTTGGCCAGCTCTAAAAATAATGGCTTTGTTGCTTTCTCACTACCACTGTTTATCTGGGTTTGTGAAAATAAAGCAGGTAGGCTTAGATGCTTAGAATGTACTTTGAGAAAAGATGAATATTTTATGTGGACATTGTTTAAATGCCCTTATTATAAAACACGGGCTTCCCTTTTCAGCATGTGTCATTGGAATATATAGTACTCGGGGGAGCAAAAAAAAAATATCCTTCATGTCTCTAGTGCTTTTGAGTAATATAACATAGCTTACCATACATTTTCGTATCTATTTTTACCTGTAAACAGTAGTCTCCATTCCAGTTCTGCTTTAGAGGTGCTAGAGAATTATGGTTTTGGTCATGTCAGAACAAGAGCCTATTAATCTTGTCATGCAGTAAGTAATTATTTTGTTTTTTTGAACTGTGTGAGGAAATTCAAAAAACATTTGCATGGGAGAGGTTTTGACACAATGTGAGAATTTTTATCCACTAGATGCTACTTTCTAAATATGGATTTACACTAACCTTGCTCTGCGTATGTCCTGAGGGAAATGTCTTCAAAAGAAGTACCTTTAGTCCCAAGTAAGGAGGCAATTCAGACTTAGAAGCAGTTGAGTGATGGGAGATAAATTATCCACTGTTAATAGACACCCTCAGCCTTGCTTCTTAATGGACAATTTCAGCCTAGGTATCCCACTTCCTATACCTCAGCTGCCTTTAGAAGAGACCATAAGTGAAATTATATTAGATCAGTGATTTTCTTCTCCAGTCCATGACCTCTTTTATAATAAAGTACTTTCAACTTCCATCTTGCCATAAAGAAAGTGAAGTTGGAGGTTGTGACTGCTTGGAACCTGTTTTTGACACTCCCCCACGCCTCCCCCCCAAACATCACCTCGCATTAGTTCAATCTTTCAAATATCACTAGCAGTGACAAACGTTTGCCACCACCCCTCTCCCCTCACAAAAGAAACTGGACACTTTATGAATGGAATGTGCTTTTATTAACACGTGATCAACATGAACTTTTGAGGCATGTAAAATTAGATGTAATTAGAGAATAGTTACTAGCACTGTATCATATATCTTGCCAAAAGAAAAATAAGAAAATATTTTGCATTTACCCTACATAGTGTTTCCCCTTCAATGCTGTCAACATGTTTAAGGATTACTAAGCTCCAGAATCCATGTGAGGTAAGTACCCACTTATTTTCAGATGGCAACCAAAGTACCAAATAGATGGGATGCAGTGCATGTCACCAGACCTATTCCATTTTCTTCCTGCCTTTCTGCACACAAGCCATGACCATATGTTTCTCTCTCCTGTCCCCTTCTCCCCTACCCCCACAGCCCAGCTTTCCCCCTTTTAGCTCCTAAGGTTTCAAGGCCATTAAAACACTTGTGTGAGAGCAAAAATCGCAGCAATTCACAATCAATATTCATTGGTGTGCTCATGTTTGTTCTCGGATACAAAGTCATTATAGGGAAACTGTTGTGTCTTCCATATTCAAGATTTTTCCAGAACTCATTTTCAAAAGTGTCATAATGCATTTGGCCTAGGTTCAAGAATGCTTTAAAGTCCATCTCCCGGATAAGTGATCTGATTTTTCAGAACATGCTGTACATTTGTAACATCAGCTGAAGTCAATGGAAACTTCTGGATACCCCTGTGTTCACCCCTTTTACAGGACTATGATAAAATTTGCATAAAGTATGCCTTGTGAGATATCATTTGAAAACTCATAACTTGCTGATCATTATTGTCCTGGTAAAATGTGGGGGGCAAATATTGCATGTAAAGTTATAGGGTTCCTCTGTTTGGCGTTAATAGACATGTTCCAATTCTGGGAGGAGCAGCCACAAGCCAGTTCCCCAGAGACAAAAGGCTAGCCAACGCTTCTAGCCAGATGTCAATGAAATCAAATGGACTATCACCTGGTTAAATAGCCATTCTTTGGCAGGAAAGAGGACATGGGCAAAAATCTACATCTTGGCAAAGAAACAGCTGGGGGTACCCATTGACACAAACTTTCTGTCTCTTGAATCTCAGCTGGAGAAGATTCTTGAAGAAGAGAAAGAATGATAAGAGGAGAGAGGAGGGCGCCCCAAATTATTCCTCCCTTTCTCTTGACTCACGACATCCACAACACATGAAGAACAAAGGAAACAGCTTTGGACTCAGGAGGGAATTTTAACTAAAAGGAATTCAACCAGTAAGACTGCTATAACGTGCTGAGAGAGAACTTTGCTTTAAATTCACTTTGCTCATGAAGTTAGGTGCTAGTTGAGTTTTATTTTCTTGTAACCAATTCTGACTTTTATACCTCATTGCTTGTAGTCACTTAAAACCTATCTTTTATAGTTAATAAATTTGTTTTATTGCTTCATCTAAACCGGTGTGTTTGGATTGAAGAGCTTGGGAAACGCTATCTGGGACAACAGGATTTGTGTATTTCATTTCTATTAATAAAATGACAGACCTTATATGAACTTGAATTGTTCAAGAGAGAGCCGAGCAGTAGAAGATGCACATTTCTGGGGGAAAGTCTGAGAATTTGCTGGTATTGCTCTGCAGTGTAATTCATGAGTGTCTGGCTATATCACTATTGCAGTATAACTGGTATTAATTGATATGCTGGAGGCTGTGGGTGAGGAGACCAGGAGCGGTAACTCTCACAGTGAAGCAGTGTAAAAGGATCCCCAACTTGGATAACTAAGGGGACACAGCTGTTCATCAGTCCAGATTGTACCCTGGGTAATGTCTCACCAGCTACCTAGATAAGTGGTCTATTTTTCAGATGTTGTGCTTCTGTTACACCAGCTGAAGTCAATGGAAACTGCTGGGTGCTCATAACCTTTTGGAAAAATCAGGTCTCAGTTTTAGGTGTGTAAGTATGGGTGTAGGTGCCTCACTTTAGGCACCCTCATTTGAAGATTCTGGACTTCCAAGGTCAGTGGCACAACCACAAAAGGAGCCGAGTTCTCTGATTCCCAGGCTCTATGCTTTGATCACAAGATCATGCCACCCATCCATCACCCATCACTCCATCATTTCTCAGAGCTATTTTAGTGGATGGTTTAAGGCTGAGGAATGCTCCAGCTTGTAATGTACTTCTATTGTAACTCAGTTTTCAGACTTCCCATAGACTTTAGTGGGAGTTGTGGGTACTCAACACCTTGAAAAGTTGGGCATCACTGCAGTATTTTAATTTGGGGTAAGTTATTTTGTCCAAAATCTTCAAACATATTTAAGCACATAAATCAGTAACCTGATTCATACTTCCCGTTGTATAGATAGCTCAACATAGGCATGTTTGTACCAGAATAATCAGCAAAAAGCCCATTGATACTGAAAGTTGTGTAATAGGGAAAGGGTGCCTCCCTAATAGATTAATAGAGCAGATGGCTAGTTTATAGAATTTTTCATCCAGATCATTTTGTAACCACTTCCCACTGCCAAACTGGCATCTTTTCAGTTCTACACAATGTAGTGTTCTGCTACTCTAGAAGCATATGCCAATGACAAAATGCCTTGGGTGAGGGATTGACAAAGGGTTTGGATGTGAGACATGAACAGGAAGCAGTAAAATTAGCAGGGATTCATTGAACAACTTCCTGATAAATGGAACACTCTCATACACATGCCAAAATGCACGGTATGTCAAACAGCACAGATTTAATCCTATCAGAGTGTAGACATGTTACATTGCAGATATCCTTTGAGACAAGCATAGCTAAAGAAGGGCAGAGACATTACCAGATTCTAGGCTGTTCACTTTGAGAATCTAGATATAACCCCCTCGTTTGTGGTTCTCTGGGCTGAGAAAAGGAAAGTAGCAAGATCCATGTGGGAAGGACATGGCAAGGGAAGCTGGCTTTGAACCCTTTGTGGCATGCTGCTCAGAGCTCCCAAGCATCTCAGAAAATGCACTCCAGTCCTAGGAAAGGCCTTAGTGGCTGGCACTGTGATGTCTTATTTGTCAAATAGCTCAAGGAAAGATTTGAAATACTGACTAAACTGGAGTGGATACACAGACCAATGCTAACTAACTCTTTAGTTAGGATACACGGGAGAACTGTGAACAGAACTTGTTGCTCTGCCTGCACACCCTTCTGCCTCTCCTTTATTGCACACATCAGGAACATCCTCTGATTGGTTTTGTGACTTTCCACCTGTCTCTGTTCCTCCACATGCAGAAGATCCAGAACATCCACCTGTCGAGTGGCTGGTGTTGCACAAAAGTTGCTACTGGGGTGCTGGGACTCTGCAAATGGAGTGTTAGAGAAGGTCGAAGCCACAAATCTGTCAATCATTTGGGAGATTGGGCACCATAATTCTGGAGGGACCTCCTCACCTGTCATTAAGTGGTCTAAACTCACAGTCTTCGTCACCCTTTAGTCCAGTGTTCTCATTCAAGTTTGAAGGTAAAGATTTGTGCCTTACATTAGTACTTAGAGGAGGTGTCACCAAGAGAGGAAGTCAGGGAATGCTCTTGGAAAGGGGCAACCACAGATACAGCAGGAGTTTGGGGCAGATGAACAGGGAATGGGTTGCTTGACCAAGGAAGGAGTTTCTTGATAAAGTAATGGGATGTAGGGCTGAAGGTCATGAGAGAAGCCGCTGCTTCAGGAACCAAAATGTTTACTGCTTCAGGAAGATGCATGGGGAGAGCTGTCAAGCCCTGCAATGGAGTATAGGCACATGAACATGCTGATGCACTGTGACAGCCATCTCTGAAGCCAAAGTTTGTCCTCCTTGCTCCTTGGATGGATGGTGTGGGAGAGGGGAGTGCTATATCCTCTGAGGAGCTGCTTGGCCTGAAGAATATGATCCACACTGAAGAGAGAAACCTGAATGGAGGAAGACCACAGGTGAGAAGATTTATTTAAAAAAGGAGGTTAATAAAAATATTGGCCAATTTTTGTTCCTGAGTCTGTTGATTTCCATTGTATCAAGGATGAATTTTGCCCACGGTTAGACTATGACTGGATCATGAAACACCAGAACGGCAACAGAGATATACAGGATATATATGCTTATCTGAAACTTTGTTTGTACCTAAACTCTCCATGTAATCTGGAAAGCTGAATTCTCACTGTTCTCCCCAGGGAAAAGCTGAACTGTGTGTCTGAGGGACCATAGTTCCAATAACTCTGTTAATGAGGTCAGTGCATTTGGTGCGTGTTCTATGGCAGATTCAGATGCACTTCTTTTGTGTGTCCTAGCACATGAAAACATTCAGAGACTGGTTTAAGCTTCTTTACAGTGTAAATCAATAAATCTGATGTCGTTGTGGCACTGCACTGATTTATCCTGTGGTCTACTTCCATGGACTTGGAAGGAGTTAAAATCACTGCCCCCACGAGGACAATTGATGAATGAATATGAGGGACATGATAGATGTGGGAAGTTTCTGTGACTGGGATGTTCACTTTGAGACTTTATAATATGAATAAAATTGACATATGTAAAATTTAAAGCAATGTTTCCACCTAGGGGCTTTTGCCTTTTAGGGAGGTCCAGTGCCAATTCTAAACCTAATCAAACTCCTAGGAACCTTTTAGAGGTTTAGAGGTTTCACCCTGCTGTAAGATAGACTTAAAATAGTTGTTCAGTCCCACAGAAGGAGAGCTCATGATGCTGAGATCTTCCCCATTGCATCTGCAACTCAGTGACATATTTTACTCTCCAGTTCCCAAAAGTGACAATGCAACACAGAGCGCTGCTATCGTACTACTACAAACTAAAGTCACATTAAGCAATCAAAGACATGGGATGGCTAGGGATGATTAAAGCAGGCCACTCTAAAAACACATCGGTAGTCTTGATGTTCAAATAAAGCATTACTTGACAGCTTTAATACCATGCACTATATTTAACGTTTCTTACCAACTTCAGCCACTGGCGAGCCGACACGCCCCCTTTTCAGTTATATATTAGGCGATTCTCTGTGAAATGCTGATAATTATACATTGCAGTTCTTAATACATTATTTTAAGAGGTCCCCCAGTGTTTGATAACTATGTAAATCCAATGTAAACATAGAAGGGTTGTAGGTCATAGTGAAAGTATAGAATTGTTTAGTTAAGCACACAGTATTCACATAAAAATTTTGCATTCATCTGGGCATTTTTGACAGCTTCATAGAAATTCATTGGCTACATTATAATTACATTTTTCATCACCTCTGATTGTTTTAACTCGCTGCCCCCCCATCCCAGTATTTCTAGTGGCACAGTCTAACATAAAAACCAGAAACATATGGGGGTGGGAATTACTAAAGAAATTAAAAATCTTGAGTCAGATCTTTTTTTCTTGAATAGGGACTAGACAGTGAAAAAGCTTGTCTACACTGGTGGTCTCAAAGAACATTTGAATTCACAAGCCTGTTTTCTAGAACTCATTGTATGGAATGTCTATTAAAATTACCAAGCTAACTGAAATCTTGGAGCTTACATTAGATTTCCAGGAGAGTCATCTGGAAAACCGAGTCTAATGGCAGGGTTTTACTGGCACCTGTAGGCATTTTTCACTAGTCACAAAGGACTGGTTCCCTGAAAAGTCCTTTGAAGATGGAGTAATTTTATTGAAGTCAATGGAACCACTCACATGAACAAGTGTTGGCAGGCTTCATCCAACTCAAAGACATTTAGAAGTGTTATTTGCTGATGGAAAAAAAACAGGGTTTTGAGACAAATACAGTGACTGTCTAAACTAATCACAAGAAAGGAGAGAGATGCTTACTTGACCAAGGAAAGGTGAAGTCAGAGTAGAAAAAGAAACATGAAAAATAACCACTTCTGCCCAAAACAACCTCTTATTTTGGAGACAGAAACCACACAAGTCAAAGTTTCCACTGGTCTAATTGCTAGGAAAAGTAAGCTGTGCTAGTAGGATGGGGAGAAGAGGAGTGTAAAGTAATTCCATGGACCACATTATCAGCTTGTTTAAATTGGCATAGCTGCATTAAAGTCAATGAACTATGCCGATTTATACCAGCTAGGGAGCTGGTTTTGTGCTTATAAGACCTTTTAGTGGAAGAGCAGGATTAGGTGCCTAATTCCCTTCGGCACTTTTTGAAAATACCACCTCCGATCTTTTCATGAAATGTATACTCCTCATAGGTTTTACTGCTTTATTCCAACACCAGTAAGACTACCACACATTCTGCACTGCTAATTGATTCAGGTTAATGATCAACTATTTACACCAGGTATTTTCTTGTTGCTATTCTCCTCTCCAGATATTCTCACTGAAGGAGTTGTCTTGCAGAACTGCCTGCCCCTGCTTTGTGCCTCCCACCTTGAATGTTGTTATGGATGGGTACTTCCTGGATTCTCTGACATCTGCATCTAGTTTTGTGGATATGCTCCTGGAGCTATCCAGTCTCTCCACTTGACACACTGGGTAGAGCAGGATTTTACAGTAAGTCCTGCAATTATCTCCTGGGAGAAGAGGTGTGGGAAAGACCACCCTTCTTTGCATCCAGGCTGGGAGGAGATGGGCCATCCAGAGATCCCAGAAGCAAACACCAACTTTGACAAAACAGAAGTCAAATGAGTCAGTCAGGAATTGAACAGACCATGCAGCAGAACTTTGTGCAGCACTCATCTCCCAGCATGACAGGACCTGCTGCTTTCTCTGCACAAGGTATCAAGGGAAAAGGCAATAAGAGATACGGCTTACTGATGGTACTGGGGTAGTTACTGTGATGGAAACTGAGGGAGCTTCTCCCATGGCATGTCTGATTTTAATCTTATCTGGCCATTCAAACAAACTTGTGGGGTGGCCACTGGCCAGTACCTATGGCTGAACTTCAAGAGGTTCAGAGATCTCATTGCACCAAGCAAACAGATGAAGTCTACATGAACCTCTTAAGCCAGTTACAAGAATGATAACAATGGTGGTGTAAATTCTGACTCTGATTTCCAGTATATAAATGGAGGAAGTACAGTAACTAGCTCTGACCTTTTCAGTGGATATGGAGGAGATTGAGGAAGGGTACAATCACAGATGCAGACGTCTTCCATAACAGATGGAAATTTGCCATCAGAGGTATAAAACTACTCATATATTCTTCCTATGAAAAAAAAAAAACTACTGATATTTTACTCCCTGCAGGCAGGTGGAATTTTGCAAGGCTAATGTGTGAAAACACGTTCCTCCTCTTAAACTGTTGGTCAGATTTTGCTTAGGAGGTGGCATAAAAAAATACAAATCTTTTCCTTTGAATGTTTTTCAAAGCTTAACATTTATGTTGAAAAAATTCAATTTTCACCATGAAATTGAAAAAAGAAAATGTGTTTTGTTTCCAATTATATTTTTGTTTTATGAATGCTAAAAAATGTGGGTTTCAGTTTTTGGATTTCTGTGATCCCTGCTGTGACACACTGTACCTCAAACTAACACCCTGTTCCCCCACATATTCACCACTGTTCTATGATTATGATACATTTTGTACAAAGAATGCCTTGTAAGGTATATGAAAAGTCATGGTTTTCTGAAATTAATTGTTCTGTCAAAATACGTATATCGTCATTGTATATGGAGTTATGAAATTTTGCTATATGGTTGGTATTGAAATATGTTGTGAGTCTGGGAGACGCCCACAACTAGCTCTCCACTGACCACAGAGAGGTGACCCAAGCCCAGACAGGTGTTAAACGACCATCACCAGCCATAGATCAGCTGGGGAATTGTAAACAAGAGATTTATACATCAAAAAAGACAGTTGCTCAAGCTCCACACAATGGAGATTACTTAACTCCGTGAGTCAGCATGTATCAGGACATGTGATGCTTGACCACGTGTTTGATCCAGTATTTTTCCAGGCACATGAACTGAGGGTATAAAATAAGAGATGGTGCAATCATGAGATCACCTCTCTCACCATCTATTCTGAAGGCAACAAGAACGTTTAGAAGAAAATGACTTTGAACTGGGAAGATTGGTCCCAGGCTGAGCTGGGAATTCAACCTGTGTATTAAGAACTGTGAACTGCTTACAGCACCTACTAGGGTGAGAAAAACTGCTTGATTCAACTCTTGCTTAGTCTGATGAAGTTTAGGATTTAGAATGCGTGCTTACTTTTAATTTCTTACGTAGCCATCTCTGACCTTTATGCCTACCACTTATAATCACTTAAAATCTATCTTTCTGTAGTAAATAAACTTATTTAAATGTTTAATATTAACGAGAGAGTTTGTGCTAAGTATTTGAGAGATCTGCTCAGATTACAATGGCTGGTGCATGTCCACTATCCTCAATGAAGTGGTGAACTAATTAATGACCTTACATTGTTCAAGAGGGCATTGGGCCATGTAAGATGGTGCATTTATGGGGTGCAAGGTGGGGATGAGGAGATTTGCTGGTGTCTTCCTGTATATTTCATGAGAGGCTGTGAGAGCCTGTATGTAACTTTGAGCATGCCATCACATGCTAATGGCTGTGTGAAAGCAAAGCAAGAAGGGTCTGCTTGTTACTAGCAGAGCAGTGTGAGAGGTCCCCTGATCCAGAGAGAAAAAGCGTTCCAGCAGTCTCACAGTCTGGGTTGTACCCCAGGGGGTGTCACACTGTCCTGTCTTTCTGTCCCTTTAAAAATATTTGCTAACATCTATTCTATGGAAGTGGGCAAAAGGGAAGGAGGAATAGAAAGGGGATGGAAAGTGTGCACAGGGACACAATATTTCTTACTGTACCCTGTTACTCTCCTTCCTCTCCTCCCACTGGGGAAAAGAAGTGGGGGAAGGTATAAAAGGGAAGAAACGGGGAGCATACACCCAAACATCAAAGTTAAGGTCATAATATGAAGCAAAACATTTGTTTTGTTTTTAATTTTCTAAGCAAAAAGTTATTGAAAGTGACATTTTCCCATGAGAATTTTGGCTTGATGAAACCTTACCTTCAACCAGCTCTAATCAGCAGTAAGCCCAATTAAGTCAATGGAACTTCACCAGTGTAAAAATCAATCTGAGCAAGATCAGAAACAAGTCTTATCCTCCTATTAGATACTTTTCCTACTATGATTTCTTCTTCAGAATCCTTGACCTGTAACATTATGCTCATTTTGCACAATGATGAAAACACATATTTAATTCATACCATCATTTGTGTCACTGTTTTGGCTGACCCAGAGCCCACAAAGTTACAACTGTGTACACAAGTTCCAATTTCCTAACCCTGGAATCCTTTCAAATTCAGGCTCACAAGCTATGCAATTTTTTGTTTTTGTTTTTATGAAGCTGAAAGCACAGTTTTTGGGTACTTATGATTCCAGATGAAAATGGGAAGGGCAGAGATTCACTAAAATTAAAAATAAAATAAAAGTTAATTTTGTCTCATCAAGGGTTTGGTTTACATCAACTTTTGCATGTACGTTTGTTGCATCAGTTCTTGTTTTATAACAAATCGGTTAGTCTAACTTTTTGTGAAATTGCCCGTCCGGCAAGCAGTAGCAGAACTGAGGTCCATCTAGGTCACTTTCACAGTAATACTGAGTTTGGGTATATTTTTTGTGTAACTTGTTTAGTTTACACTTTAAAACACCAGACCAGGACAGAGGTGGTTGCAACTGACACACAGTCAAATTCTTCTTTCCAACTATCAGCTTAAACATCTATGCTAGTGCTGCCTTCTCAGGAAGTTTTGCAGCCCCAAGGAATGACTCTGGTGGGCGGTTAAGTCAGACAGCAAACTCTTGCTTCTTGCAACAATTCCCCCAAAAGAATGGATATCACGAAATATCTAACAATGCAACACCTCCTCAAAGACTGTACACTGCTTGAGTGCAAAGAAAAATAACTTGTAAGTTCATGTAACAGAGCCATCTTGGGACTCCCACTATAACAATAAGATGGCAAAGCAATACTATAATTCAGAATTTATTTAAATGTGAAACTTATTTACTAAGGTTACTACAACACCTACTTTGTCCATTTTGTGCTGTAACTAGTCACTCAGTTTCTCCTTTGCCAGGGGCTAATGTGATTTTAGACATCCATTGTCTATTGTCACAATATACAAGAGTCCATAACCAGGTAAAAGCAGATGCAATAGTATTGTGGGAGGCTCATAATCCTGTGATCATGTGTACTTATCTGAAGTTATTGCATGGAGTAGAATAATATCAGCGTTGTCAGAAGGGTGCAAAGGGAGCTTTGTGTTACTTTCAGTGATTTCCAGATAGAATTTTCTGTACCAGCTACTGTGCAGCTTGTTTATAACTCCCATATTAAGTTTCCTGTGGGTTCTCCATTTATACATTTGGGATAATCTGGCCATGCAAAGGAAACAACTTTATTATTATAGCCTAGCTGCATTAGTTGACACCCACCTTTCCTTCCACTCACCAATCTCGCACTCCCACCCAACCTTTGCAAAATTTCCTTCTTGCACCTACCAGAAGCCCCACTAAAATGTGCCCCCCCCAAATCTGTCACAGTTTCAGGCTAACTGCACCTATATCCCCAGTGCCCCAGGTCTCCAGCCATCAACTGTCTCTGGTCAGGGATCCGCGTCTCACTCCCTTCTGAACAGTGGGTTTCAAGTCTGTACTGCAACCTGCTTTACATTATGATAACCCCAGCAACTAGCCTGCCTAAAGCCGAGTACTTGTTCTTTACTTTCTCACAGAAGGCCATTAACAGGATACTGCCACCAGTTACAAGACACCACACAGCTCTTTATAAGCAAGCACATTTGTTGTTAATGTGAAAGGTTTGCAGAGGAAACATAGAAGGCAATAAAAGTTCCTATACACATGTTAAATGTTTACCAAAGGTCATGCATCAAGTCCCCAGTAGGCCAAAGTCTTTCCAGCCCTTCTGCATAGAGAAGTGGAAATTCATGTATTGTGCTTTTATCAGGGTGAGGTTTATTCCTGCTTTTGGCAGGGGCCCCCAATTTAAGTTAACTGGTAGTAAGAAGTAGGTTTTCCAGGGCAGGGGAGAAGAGAAATGCTGCCCACACCACCAGTGTTTCTATAACCTGCCTGTGAACTTTGAAATTAAGTGACATTGCTCGTAAGCTTTAGTTATCTGGCATTGAGCAGCCCAGTGTCTAATAAACTAGTGAATAAAACTTTTGCGCATTAGAAAAGGCAGTCAGTCCCCTTTACAGCCCTTCGAAAGACTAATCCAAGAAATATATACATGCTGTAAAACTCCTATTACAAAAAAAAAGAAAAAAAACTAAAGGCACTGATGTAAAATAGTCAGATGTAAGGTTCGTTTCCATCAAACTGTTTTTAAAGTATAAAGCAAACTGTATCTTATGTATATAAAGCAAACTGCCAAATGGGTGTGTTTTAACCAAGCTAAATGAGATCTACAGTAAAATGACTGGTTTTAATATGTTCCTTTTGTGTTCGTCTCTAACTTAGAGATCACAGCAAGTCCATTCAGAAAGGCAAATGGTTTTTATGCCAGAAATAAGGGGCAGAAGAAATGCATGAAGACACCTTGGTGTTTTCTGTGGGGTGAAGGAAGAAAATCTAAAGGATACAGAAAAAAAATTGTGACTTCCACAGAGTGGGGGAAGGTGCACGGTCCTGTAGTTAGGTAGTAGTAGCTTGGCGCTCAGGAGAGCCAGATTCAGTTCCCTACATGAGCCTGAGCAAGTCACTTATTCAGCTCCGTGAACAATCAATTGTTCACTTTGGTGGCTGACCCCACAAATATTGGGGGAAAAAATCTTTGGATCAAAATTAATCATTTTATTTCATTTCCAAGGGTATTTACTTTGTGAAAAAGTGAAATGGAAGTAACATGTGAAACAAGTCATTTTGAATAATAAAAAATAAAACATGTAATTGATGGCAAACCAAAATGTTTTGATTTTTTGGCATTTTTTTCCAGCTGAAACCACTCAGCAAATTATACACAAATCCCCAATTGTTTTGGTTAACCTAAATATGCATTTTTTTGGCAAAAAAAATTTAATCAGAAAAGTTTCGCCCAGCTTTTGTCATTTAGTGTCTCTGCACCTCAGGTTCACTCTCTGTGGAATGGGGATCATGGCCTTTCCTTAAACCGGCAGTCGTGTTGCAAGGATTCATGCCCATGTGAGGTGCTGAGAGGGCCACGTAAGTGCTTTAGAGAGAGCGGATTCTCACTACTGCAGGTGTGGAGAAAACAACGCACTGTGGGGGGGATTGACAGGCAATTTCCCTTCCTTTATGACCACAACCCGTTTTGTTTCCTATCCATTCCCCTCATGCAAGAAGAAGGGCAACTTCAGTAAGTGATACATCTCGCCTTCCTGCACTGCCTCCTACACCTAAGACATGGAAGAACACAGCTCCTATTCTCTCCCTAGCATTACAGCCCATGGTTAACAGAGATTGGCAGCAGCGCTATAGGGGGCCCCAGATGGAGAAGCTCCCAGGGCCAACGAGTAGATAATTGCAAAGAATGGTACCCTCCTGCCCTGAGAGGATCATAGACGGAGCGGGAGAAGAGGAAGCAAGCTATTCGCCAGCCAGCTCTTAGATCTGGTGAGGCACGGATACTGAACACACTGAAATCCTCCCTCCTCTCCCTCACGGAGCCATCAGAATGGCTGCAAGTCAGAGAGGCGACTCCCTGTCCCCAGATGCTCAGGCAGCCGATTGACGCAGGCAGTGCTGCTTCTGAGCAAGATTGTCCAGGGAAGTTTTAAGAGGCTTTGGTGCAGCCAGTAGGAGAGTGGAGGGCGCTAAGCACCCGCTGAACTACACCCGAAAGAGGTGAGATCCCCACACAAAGACTGCACACACTCTAAGACCCTATAACTTGTAAGAATTATTTCATGCAACCTCGCTGAATTTGGCATTCATCTGCGCAATAAACATTCACTCTAGAGTATAAAGGAAGCTAAGAGGTGGGTTAGTGGATTCTATACCTTCAGTGCTGCCAACTCTACCTGTGTCTCATAAGTCTAAGAGTATGGGGTATTTGTCTTAAAACACTTGAGTGTACTGGAGTACACTGGAGTACATGAGAAACTAACCTTCCATTTTAAAAAAAAGTTTCTATCCCTTATCGCTGGGAAGCCTGAAAACATAAATCTTAAAGGCTTAAAAGACTGATAAAAAAGACCCAAACGGTCATGGTTTTTAAGCCAATCTGGTGAGTTTGAAGCCTGGCTTGTGATTTATTTTTAAACACTTGTACTTCATATGTAGAATTCTTCTGCCAGTGTCACTCATTGATCCTAAAGCGATCTTTGTTGGGCAAAATGGATATATAAAATACAAGCGTAAAATAATCAGAAATACATTATACCGATGTCAGTACAAAACACAGACTGCTGCAAATTCAAACCTAATTACTAAAAAATGGAGACGCTGACAGGTTTGGACTAGTCAGCAGGACATCGACATGAAAGACTATTTTTACATACAGGTGGCCTTGGCACCTCGTCTGTATTTGCTCTGTTTATGTCTTTCTGAAGAGGTTCTTAGGTTCACATCCAAAACAACACTCTGAGGTGTCTAGATTTAGCTTCTATCTGAACGGCATGTCCCAGAGTAATATCTAACGCAACATATCCAATAAGGAAAACCCAGTTTTAATCCAAAAAGCATGGCAATTCTGAGTTTGGGTTAATAATCAAGGCTGACACCAGCTTTAGGAGAGCTTTGTTTATATGATGGGGAGAATTTACAGCAGTATGAATTTAAACCAGTTTATCAACCCTTTACTATAAACTTCTTGGCCTTTATGGGTCTTTTTTTTTAGCTGAATACAAAATACACAGAAACACACTAGAACACACATAAATAACATTATCCTATTAGTGTTATCTGCATCCCAGATTTGGCAATGCAATTTGCATTTGTTACCTTTTAAATGAAAGAAAGATTATATGGTGACAGTAAAAAATGTCAGAAATCTAGTCTAAAAAGCAGTAAAGGAATTAGAGCCCCCCTTCTAGTACACAGTTTCCAGATGGAGCATTAATTTTCTGTATCTTTATATAGTATGAGGCTGAATTGTTTGCTAAACCTTCCTGTCTCTTTCCCACCCATGCCACCAGCTTCCAGGAAATAATAATAATTAATTCAATAGCATTTTTTACATTTTGATTCAGCTGCATAACTAAACAGCCTTCTTGCACAAGAGCACTGTTAATTCAATTTGTATTTAGCCTGCTAAAATTTCTCAGAGTAAGAAACATATTGTGACTGAATGCACCCCTGTTTTCACACACTACACTCTATTGTAATAATCTTTACACAAAATATGCCTTTGAAAACCCATAACTCACTGGTCAATAATATCATGGTGACATGTACGTAGCAAAATTGTATGTAAAGTTATGAAAACTGCCTTGTATAATGTTAAAGGCAGGTGTTCAAACTCACATAACCCCCATTAGGCACGACTGTTCATGGAGATTTTAAACAAAGGGATGTGTAGTTACCTCAATTTGCATATAAGCCTGTAAACTGAGTCCTCCGACACACATAGAGAGAAAAGGAACGAGACAAAGAAAATCTGCTTCTCCTCATGCACAGGTGAAAAAAAACAGCATCATGAATCATCTTTCCCCACCAGACTCGTCTCCTTGCTTGCAACGGAAAAGAACTTTATGAGGAGGACTGAACTACGAAAGTGAGAGGCAAACACCTCAAGTGATCGCTCACCCTGCCCATCTCCCTCTTTGCACATAGGACACCAAAGGAAATTGCCAAAGGACTTTGCAGGAAGAGTCCTGGCCTGAAGATTTTGGTCAGTAATGTTGTTGGAAGGATGTGGTTTGGACTTTATCTTGAATCAAGCATAGTTTGGTAAATTAGATACTAGGAAGCATTTTATCTTTAGTTTTCTTGTAACCATTTCTGATTTTTATGCTTCATTACGTCTGCTCACTTAAAATCGCATCTTCTTTTGTTAATGAACTTGTTTTATTGTTTAATCCAAACCAGTGCGTTTAAGTTATATTGTCTGGGTAACTCATTTCAGGTGGCAAGTTGTTGTGTATTGTTCCCTAAGAGGGACAACGGATATAATATCTGTGGACTGTCGAGGAGAGGGCTGAACATTCATCTTGGGAGGAAAATCTGGGACTGGGAGTATGTTGGGGTCATCCTGCAAATGGTAACCAAGGAGGGTGGAAACCAGAGTGTGGCTGGTGTTTGCTGACAGGCTGCAGGGGTTAGAGCCGCTGGACCAGGACTGTGGCTTTACACAGACACTCAGGATGTGATCTATATGCTGGAAGACTGTTTGTGAGTGGCCCAGATGGGATCTACAGCAGCAAGTCACTGTGAGGTGTCAGGGCAGGGGTGACTGCACCCCGGAATCTCTCTCTCTCTCACACACACACACAAAATCCTTATTTTATTTAAAAATGGGATCAGATCCTCAACTAGTATAAACTGGCAACTTTAACAGAGCTTTGCTGGGCATGTGATTCATAGATATTTGTAGCATTAAGATGAAAGATTTGAAATATTAAAAAAAAATAAAACTTGAATCCTCATCTTTGCCAAATAATGCGTTAGACTCTTGAAACTTAACATTAATCCAGGCCCTGATCCCACAACATATACATGAGTAACCTTGTGCACATAATCAGCCTCATTTAGCTGTACGAGTTTGCAGATTAGGGACCCTATTCTCCCCTTAACTCACACCCCTCTTTTCACTATACTCCTTTCTTTTTGCATTTCTCCCAGTTTAGGCATTGGAAATAGGCCTAATAAATCCAATAAACCTTCAGGATTTTTTCTTAATTATTTTCATTGCATTGCAGTACCGTATAAACACAACGAAAGACATGCTCGAAAGATCTACTATCTAAAGGCCCAATCCTGTCATAAATCAATACATGTGTTTAACCTTCAGAGCACACATAGTCCCATTAACTTTAAGGAGACTTTGCACATACTTAAAATTAAGCTTATGCATTAATTTTTGCAGAATTGGTGTGTAATTTAAGGCATGATGAAAGAAGTGAACATGGAAAGGTGTGGGGGGGGGGAACAGAGGACAAAGATAATTGTTCTCATACATTAGATTCAGTGTTTGAATTGAAAATATTTTAACATTAAGCAAATTTATTTTAACAAGGCATGATTCTCCATATGCCCCAGTCTCCTTTCAACTGCAAAGATCCATTTTATTTTGAGTCATTTTTCTATCTAAAATTCTGAGATTCAGAGAAGCAAATAAAAGTTGACTGAAGAGTTCAGCATGAACTTCATGTCAGCTCAATTTTACAGCTGGATTGAATGAGGCACAAGGGCACTTAATATGCATATTTTCTGCACAAAATAAACTCAGTTTTATTGTGCTTTGTTTACCAGCAATGACAGAAGAAAAATATCGCTGCCAGTGTCTATTCCAGCACATGCTGGACAGAAGTGAATCCCTCAGGACTTTCACCACCAGCAGCTCAGTCACAAAATTACCACTCCTTAGGCTAAACTTTCCAAAGGTGACCAATGAAGAATTTCGTGTCCAATTTGAGAAATCCCAAAGGGACCAGATTTTCAGAGGGAGGGTGCTCAGCATGTCTCACAATTAGCTTAAGATGTCTCAAGATGGGCACCCAAAGTCACTAGTCGTTTCAAGTTTAGCTCCCTGTCTTCAGCGCTTATCTTCCTCCCACTTTGCCATGACAGACTATTCTCATAGAGGGGTCAGGAAGCTCCTGGTGTTTCCTTTGTATTCTTTTGTCATGAGTTCATTGGGGTGGCCTGGTTTGTTCCTCCATGTAATAAGTAAATGACTCAGCCACCAAAACTAACAGATCCCTTGGGATCTGCACAGATCTCTAGGGACTTAGAGGTCAGGGACATCTGCATGGAAGCTATGAATTACTCTTGAGAATATGACTTCTTGAGAGTTCAGTTTCTGAAAAAGCTACACTGCCAGGCCCTTCCCTACTACTTCCTCTGTCTGTAATCTTCTATCCTGGGGGAAAGGAAGATTTCACACTACAAAGGGGAATGGGTTACCTAGGGAGTGGTGGAACCTCCATGTTTAGAGGCGCTGCAGCTTAACAAAGCCCTGGCTGGGATGATTTAGCTGAGGTTAGTCCTGCTTTGAGCAGGGGGTTGGATTCGGTGACCTCCTGAGGTCCCTTCCAATTCTAATCTTCTATGAGTCTATGATTCTATAAAGGGGACAAGGGGAAGTTAATTTTGACAGTTAGGGGATGATGTCATGGAGGATGTCTATTTCCAATATGCTCTGAACCCCGGAGAGTCTTCTTTCCCTCCCCCAACACCCTCATTTCCCCCCAGCCGCCCATCTACTGGGTTCTCATGTTCACCATTCGAAAGCGTTGTATGTGAGCACACAGGAAGGATCACTGAGACAATGATTCATCCACTGCGCAAAACACCAAGCTATAAACCTCTTCCCTTATTAAATGAGAAAGTGTGCCAGGTCCTCAGTGGGTGTGACTCTTCATAGCTCCATTGACAACAGAACTACACCAGCTCACAGCTGCTCAGGACCTGGCTCACAACATTGCTTTTCAGTTACTCAAGAGGCATCATCTAGACATCTGAAGACGGGACTGGGAAAAAGAAACTCCCAAGGACTAACCCTGCCTCTGATTACCTCTGTGCAACTGCGGGGAAAGCCTCTGAGATAAACAATAAGTGGCAAGAAGTATTACTCAGACTTGTAGTAGAGTGAGAGCATTGTTTATAATCGCCATGGTTTCCAGTTACCAAGGGCATTCATTCATACAAAATAGCAGTTATTTCTTAGCCTCCTTTTAACTTCTAAGAACTAAGGAATACAATTATGAAAAAGGACGATACACACTATATATATTTATTTCTGTCCAGCTTTCTATTGTGATTTTCACTGGAATTAGGGTTTCATAGGTGTGCATAACCCTTCTTTCTCAAGGTTTCAGCAACCATGCATTCACAGGTGAAACTCATAATCAGTATGGATATGGGAAAAAGCGCTTCATGTAATCCTCATAATTCCTGTAAAGATGCAAGTTCTGCTTTAATTGAGACATTCCAGGCTAGAGTAGAATCCAACCCTATGTGTTAATTGGATATTATTACTCGCTGTATCATTGTTACCTCAAGGGGCTCTTATAAGAACAGGCAAATATGAAGTTGGCTAGTGCATTAATCATTTGTCTCAGGAGACCCAAGTTAAAGTCCTGGTTTGAGTTATGTGAGATTTTAGTGACTCCTGTTAGACCCAGGTGTTAATAACACAAGTCCGTGACCCAGCACATGTGGCACAACTAGCTTTCTTCTGAAGAAAATGTCAAGGACTGGAATGACAAGGACACAGCAGTTCAGAATGAAGATGTACTGGAAGGGCTGTGAATCCCACAGTGTGCCTTCCCACAATATGCCCTGCTTAAGCAAATTCATCTCCGTGGGGTAGAGGGGAGACAAGCTAGAAGAGCACCCTGATCTATTTACACTACTGGAACCATTTCATCTTCACTCAAGTGAAGCAAATTGCTATACAAGCATTCTCCATTCCAGCCATCCAAGAACAATATGACAAAGTGGACATCCTGAAAAATAAGTGGCTGTGGTCATACAAGCATCTGAGAAGGAAAACACACATACACACACACACTCACACTAAACCAAATCAACTCCAAATTAACTTCAGTTTTTATTAATGCAAGTTTGCTGTCACTCAACTTAAGGAAAAATGTCTGGATGCTGGGTAAGGTCCTCCTCTGAGAGGAGACTGGAAAGAAGCAAATACTCACAGCACGAACAGCAGGAAGGACCGGGGTCCTTTATTTTCTCACATCAGGCTCCACAGACATCAGTTCCACTTGACTAACTCTCCAAGCCAGTGTATCTAAGCTCTCTCCACGCTTCCCAACTTATGTTTCTCAGGGAAGCTTTGGATAA
This sequence comes from Mesoclemmys tuberculata, assembly GCA_007922155.1. NCBI lineage: Eukaryota > Metazoa > Chordata > Testudines > Chelidae > Mesoclemmys > Mesoclemmys tuberculata. The sequence goes on along the minus strand of ML675616.1, from coordinate 14,303,839 downwards.
ATTCAGGCAAGGATCATTAATTCTCATAGGTGATTCTATTCAAAGTTACCAGTAGTTTGTGTGAAACTTTGATCACTGAGGTAGCTCAGTTTAAACACAGCTCTCCAATTTCTTCCTCAATTACACCATAAACCCACCAATTTTAACTGAGCTGCCTCACTGATCCAGAGCAGAAGTTTGTCCAATGTAATTGACAATAAGATCTTGCTTTTGCCCCGTACAAAAAGCTGCGTTGACTGAAAGAGGTCCTTCTCTTTGCAGATGCTTATGCGCATTTGTGTCATTTAAAAAGTTAGACGACGAGTTGAATTTTTTTCCCCTTTGGAGATGGCATGAACAGAAATTCCCATGACAACTCAGCCATTCAGTGTCAAACACAATAAAACTTCAGCACAACAGAAGAAATTATTCAGTCATAATTTAGCTCCATATCCACTCAAAGCACTCTGCTAGCTCTTCAGTGCCTAAGGCCTTCCTTCTTCATAAGGGGAATTGGGAAAAACACAAGAGCTTTCTTCAGGTTCTTTGGACGTAAAGAGACAAGACTTTGCCAGCTCTCGTTGGACATTTTTAGCTCAGAGAAGAATGATCTAATCTGCAACACAATAGGCTGAAGAATGGACTCTGCACATAGTGATCTTCAGGCCATATGTATGGTCTCCACCAGGGAAGTTTATTCTTTTGGGTGACTTGACCTGCAGCTATACTGCTTAGGGATGCGTTGCCATGACCTCTCCCAAGTTAGTAGTGCTAGTACTTCGGCTTTGAGCCCCTAGCTGTTGCCAAGGTATAGTTATGATATAACTGGTGCTCATCTTCCCTCAGAGTGTGTTCTGGGTGTCTGTCCAAGAATGGTGCTAGAAAGCACTGTGCTGGGGGAACTGTTTTATTTCAGAAGAGATATAGGAGAGGGGGGTCCTGCCAGTGATAAGAGGAGATCATAAAGCATGTAAGAATACACAATGGGCCCCTTGTTGTCCATCTATGGCTGGCCCTCTCTAGGATGCTACCCACTTCTTGCTTAAGGAAAGATTTAAAGAAGGACAGTATAGAGGCTGGCCTGATTTTTATAGATCTCCTCCCATGCATAAAGAGTAGCACAGAAAAAAGTTCAAGAATGTATAAGTAAAAAGGGGACTGATGGACAATAAAGATTGACACTGCTGGCAGAGCAGAGGTGAAAACCAATGGCTTGACAGCATGTAAGATATTATAGATGCAGAGCAAGTAGTCCTAGGTAGGAGGCTAACCCAGAAGTGTCAAAGGCATGCTGGCCACCACACTTTTTTCTATGACAAGGGGGCACAGTTTCCTTGTAAATCACAGCTGGCAAAAATGTGCATCAGAGATGTATCCAAATGACTCCAGGGCTGCACTCTGCAAGAATAATATACATAATGGTTATAGTTGTGATGCTTTCATGTACTCCTATAACTCAAATCCCCTTCTCATTTTAATATAACACTTGTGACCCATCCATGCTAAGGTAGCCACCTGATAATGCCAAGGTCAGGGCAGGCTATAAAAGGAGAGCAGATTCTCCCAGCACTGGTGGGTAACACTGAAGTCAGGCTTCCCAACCAGCCACAAACCATGCTTCTGATTCCTCACGCTGGTTATCAAAAAGCCAGTATACAAATACACACAGCCCCCTTTACTGCATTTCACTCTTCGGCTCTCAGTCAGCCACTAGGTCCAGTAAAGAGATCAGTTATTTAAACTCTATGCTCTTTACCAAAAAGGATCTCCAGACCCTCAAGGGCCAGCCACAGTACCAGATCAATATAAGTTTGGATCTTACCCAAAATACCATGCTGCCAGCCAATCCTTTAGTAACTAAAACTAAAAGGTTTATTATAAAAAGAAAAACAAAGAATAAGAGAAATGTTAAAGGATTAAAGCAATGATTTGAAAGTCCATATATATCACGTTTCTAGAAGAATTGCGGAGTTTGCAGGCTTGTATAGTTCCTCTGGTATACATCCAGTACCAGTTTCAGTTCAGTTGTAGATGAGTTGGTCCAGAGGTAGATAGGTGGCTTAAAGCTGAACAGGATTGAAGACAAAATGGATCCTGTACTCTGGCTTTTATGTCCTCTGGCCCTTGCCATGCTGCTTGTGGAATTTCACAGGCACCAAAATGGAGTCCGGAGTCATGAGCAAGTCCTGGTGACTCATCAGGTATATCCCTGCATTCTCTGCCTGGGCCCCTGGCACATGTGAATCTCATAATGGGCCATTAATCAGGCTATTGTTATAGCCATCTTGTCTGAGGAGTGGCCTAGAAACAGTCCAATTTGAAATACAGATATAGCAACTTCCATTACACACATAGCACATGGCCACAAACATTATCATCTCACTCAGCACATTCTAGCCTTTCTAACAGTACCTGAATGGCATATCTCAAATGGATTACTGTGATTTTGACATACTGATGTCAAATAATACCAATATTGCACCCCCCCAATCCAGCCAGTGTGACACCCCCAATGCGAGATTGGCGTCGAAGAGAGTAATCAGAGCTCCTGAATATACCCCAAGAGCCCCCTAATCCAGCCAGCGTGACAATACTTATGGGCATTTTTCCCCTCTCCAAACACCAGAATAATTTGTATTCAAAAGTTGGCCTATATTTCACTAGTAATAAGGAGCATCATAACAATAGCTTTAGTCATAGGAATTCTGGAATAAACACAGCCAAAATGTCTATGAAAGATCAGTTTGTCTTTCTCTTAGGAAAGTGGCACCTCTTATCCACACCAAAGACGACAAATAGAGATCAGAGCTGGATCATCATGATGATCAAAAGGTGCTAAAATGACAGACGTGTGTGATGTTAACACACGTTTTTTGTTTAGTTTTTTGTTGCAGTACTTCCCACAATTAGGCCTCTGAACTGTGAAGTGGCTACAATGGCAGAGAGAAGAGAGAAGAGATTCAGGGACAACAAAGAATCTTGACATAGCAAAGATGTCTCTTCTTGCAAAGGATGTTGCAAGGGTTTGGCTGAAGAAAACCTAGTGAGTTCATGCCCTATAGGAACATGGGTAAGACATTTGTACCAAGGCATTCAAGTAAAATGTAACCCCAATGGTGCAGTGGTTACTTTCTTTAGAAACATACTCAGAAGACTGACTGCTGATGCTCCACTTTAGTAAGACACAACGGTCTAAACCCACCCTAGGAGATTGTTAAAAGCATTGCAGAGTTTTCATGCACAAGTATATCTAAGGATTTGGGTTACATGGTGAAACAATTGCTTTTCTCCCAGAACAAAGTGATAATTGACTTTGGGGAAAAGAATTCAACTTTACATATTTTAAAGCAATTAAAAAACTGAAGATAATATATCGAGTAAAGTTAGCTGCTAGAATTAACAGCACCCCTGTCATTCTTAAAATCCACAATGTAAATAGCAGTGCTGGGCATACTGTATATCTTTATATCATCTGAAAATTATGTTTATATTTTTATGTCTAAAGAATCAGCACTCATCAGACACTTTACAGGTCCATCTGAAATGGAGAATAAAACTGCATTTTTGTTCTTCCCCACAAAAGTCACTGGTTAGAGATAAAAATGTCCATTCTATCATTCTTTTCTTTCTTGGAAGGATTATATAGGGGATCCCAACAGATAGGACCTTAAAGCCCAATCCTACAATGTCATAAGAAGGTAGAACGGCCACACTGGGTCAGACTAATGGTCCATCTAGCCCAATATCCTGTCTTCCAACAGTGGCCAATGCCAGGTGCTTCAGAGGAAATGAACAGAAGAAGTAAAAATCAAATGATCCATCCCATTGCCCATTCCTGGCCTCCTGCAAACAGCAACAGGTCAGAAGCAGTTGAGAACCGGCACCCTAGGGGTCATGCCCTTAGCCGGCAATATTAGCAAAGTTGATGGTGACATGAGGTAAAAGTTCATTTGGGAAGAACCAGCAGGGGGTCCAGGCCTTGATACACTTATGAGAAGGAATCAATGGTATTTCCAGATGTAGGCTCTAGTACTTTAAAGTGGGTTTCTACTCCATATAATGACTTTGTAAAAATGAAATTCAGTCCAGAGTTCTCAAAAGATTTGTGAATTGCTTCTTGCTTTGGGACCCAAGTCATTAACTTATATTGTGTGTTGGGAATTTGTTTATGTGTCCATTTTGATTTCCATTTAAATGCACTCAGAGCTTAGAATAAGCATTTGCAAACAATTAACAATGAGATTGGGAATCTCCCCCATGATCAGGTTATTATGTATTTTATGTATTATGTCTATTTTAGAGGTTTTACACCTTCCTCTGAAGCATCTTGCAATAGCCAACATCAGAAAGGATAATGGACTAGGTAGGACATGGGCTAGGAGTAGTGATCAAAACTGGACCTCTTGCTCTGATCATATCAACTGTCTCTTCATACCTTCACTGGCTCACCCATCACATCAGACATAAGCTAATTCTCTTCATTTTCAAGGCTCTTGGTGATCTATCCCCATTCTAGCCATCATCTCTCTTTCAAAGAGGTTGACTCCTGCTGTTGATTAGCCCATGATTGCAGACATCATTGCTCATTTAAATTTTCAAATAAGCACTTTTGTACCATTGTCACGGGGCCCTTCACACTGGGGAAGAACTCCCCATAAACATTCACAAAGTTACCTCATTATTCACCTTTAGATCCCTCCATTAAAAACTGTCCTTTGCCAGGATTCCTACAAAAATATTGAGAATGGCTAGGCTGCAAGTATACCGAGACCATTCCTGTCGTGCTGACCAACATGGTCCCAATGTTTCATTAGTCAGTCTGGATTCAGCTGTTGTCTCCTGTTAGTTTGTAATCTCTTTGAGGCAGGGACCATCTTTTTTGTTCTGTGCTAGTACAACACTTAGTACAGTGGGGTCTTGTTCATGACAGGGCGTGATTTATAGATTGGCATCAAAACTATTCAGTTTTTAGTGAATCTTGTTCTTGGTTTAATTCTTAAAAAGAGAGAGAGAGAGATTTAGGGTGTGCAAATCCACAAAGAATGCCTGCACCATCTCCTGAAAATATTTTTCTTTCTGAACACAGCCAAAAGTGTGGCTGTCCACAAAGCTATGTTAAAGAATACGATGTACGTCTAAAAGAAAACAAAGTAAATCAGGAAACTGTCTGCAGAGATAAGAGAGAGGAGGATTTAAAAGGATTGTGTTTCCATAAATTGAGGCACTCAGTGACAGCTTTAAAGCAGGGTCAAAAACATTGCAAGAGGTGTCACTTGGATAAGAAGTTAATCCAAGCTTCCATCTTTCTTCCTTTAGTGCTTGTTCAAGTGGAAACTAAAGATCTCATGATATTATTTTAGAACCATAAGAGAGAGATATTCTGATTCCCTCTCTCAGTATCTTCAGACTTCTATAATACCAATACACACAGATCAGTGTATTTCTTTTGGCATTATAACAGTCACAGTTGCCTAGGGTGACCATATTTCTTAAAGGGAAAATGGGACACCATGCAGGGCTCACCTGAAGCTCTTCCTGTCCCATGGAGCTGGCCTGAGCCACTCACCCTAGCCCTGCCTCCCTTGCACAGGGCTGGCCTTAGAGCCCTCCACCCTGTGCACAGGGCTGGGCCAAGTCACTAGTGCTGTCTCTGTCACTCAAGTCCCACCGCATGCGGCTGACATTGCTCCTACCTCCTTCCTGACATTCCTCCATGCCCCACTAGGAGGGGACACCCCACTTTTTTGGCAAAACTGGACATTTGACCATTTCCTCAACTGGGAAGAGCAAATGGGACAAATACCCAGATTTGCCAGAAAAATAGAGACACCCGAGACAGGGCTTAAAAAGGGGACTTTTCTGGCCAAAATGGAGTGGACGGTCACCCTCCATTTGCCTGCATACCATTACCACAAGTTCTTCCCTAGAGTTAAGATTCTCTGCTGCTATGCAAACAAATTGAACTCTAGAACTCTTACAGATTATTCAAATGTGTTTGCACTTAGAATATGCCAAAAGGGATATTAAATCAGAACAAGGTTCCTTTCTTGTTCTCATTTAATATCAGATTTCTTGAGGATCTCAAGAAACCAGACAAAAGCCAGTAACTGAACACCTTGACGCTTACTGAGTCAAAGAGTTGATTTGTATTTAGCATAATTTAACTTTTTGTTGATGCATTGTAAAAGTCATTGTTTGTAATATTGTAACAGAATAAATGTTTTTCCCTGAAAGAAAATGGCATTTTTAACATACTGCTGAAAGGTTGAAGGGATTGTGTTTTTAAATTGGAACAAAGGGACTTTAAATTAAAAGCAAATGCATGTTCCACATCAGGCATGAAATCTGAAATGTTGGCGTTATGATTTAATGACAAAACCTGCCGTTATAGATTAATAGATTCCAAAGGCAGAAGGGACTATGGTGACCATTAGTGTAACCTCCTGGGTAACACAGGCCATAGAACTTCCCCCAAATAATTTCTAGAGAATATATTTTAAAAAAGCATCCAATCTTGATTATAAATTTTCAGTGATGGAGAATCTACCATGACCTTTGGTAAATTGTTCCAAATTGTTCCTCATGGTTAAAAATGTATGTCTTATTTCCAGTCTGAATTTGTCTAGCTTCAACCTCCAGACACTGGATTGTGTTACTCCTTTATTTGGCAGGTTGAAGAGTCCATCATCAAATATTTGTTCCCCAGGCAGATACTGGTAGACTGTAATCAGGTCACGCCATAATGTTTACTTTTTTAGGCTAAATAGATTGAGCTCCTTGAGGCTATCACTATAAGGCAGCTTTTCTAAATCTTTAATCATCCTCGAGGCTCTTCTCTGATCCTCTCCAATTTATCAACATTTTTTTCTGAATATCAGATATGAGTCCTTTCATTCAGTAATGCTTACTCACAGAAATAGTTCCTTTGAAGTCAGTGAGACTAGCTGCATAAAACTATCTGTAGGTTTGGATAAGAAGCGTGTACTGGAGAAACTAGTATAAGAAGAACTGGGGTCACTTTTAACCCCCAAGTTAACAGAATTTAAGTTTAACAGAATGAAGTTAAACATCCCCTTTACTCCTGCACGGAGTGAAATAAGTACAGAAGCTCTAATAAGAAACAAAGGTTCCTGAGAGTGGTATCTAGAGAGAAATCACCAGGTCGGATATGGCCTAACATTTCCAGCCCTGATTCAGGTATACTTAAACATGTATTTAAGTCTCATCAGAGTCAATGGGATTGCCTAAGAGTTTTCCTGCTCTGGGGCCTAAAAGTGACAAATAAAGCTTTTTCTTAAGCTAAACAAATGTTTCCATGATTTTTTAGAAGTTCCATTGGCAATATTTTTAAAGAAACCAGTATTCCCCTGCAACGTCTACAAGCCAGGTATTGTAACACTGTGTTTGTGAATGAGAAACTGGTTATGCACGTTCAAGAAAGAGAAGTCCAAACCAGAGTAGGTGAAGAGAAAGACTACTACGATGATCAGGGAAATAGAGAGCCTATTTTATGAGAAGAGATTAAAAGAGTTTGGTTCATTGAGACTAGCAAAATGAAGGCTGAGCAGGGCTATGGTTGCTTTCTATAAATACCTCAGGAAGGTAAACACCAGGGTGGGAGAAATGCTATTTAAGCAGAAGGACAATGTTGGAACATAAATAAATGGGTCTAAACTTCCATCCGGAGCAGTGGGGGCAAACAACTTAACTAGGTTTTAGATGAAGCTTGATAAATTGATAAAAAGGATTATATAATGGGGTTGCCTGTGATAGCAGGGGACTGGGGTAGATAACCCCAGAGTTTCCTTCCAGTCCAATGCACTCTGAAGACAAAATGAACAAATTGATTAGAAACGAAAGGAATCTGACGAGTCTGTTTTCATAACCCACCTGGAGAATGAAAAGCCAAATACCAACACACATTTATTTTAAGTATTAATATTAATTATATATTAATAATTATATATTAATATTAATTATTAAAATATAGTATTAATTATTTTAAGTATTGCTCAAAGGAAGGTTAACAGAACGTGACAGAGAAAGTTGACGTTCTGATTCTCCTCACACTCACATCAGTTTTATACCAGAAAATTCTGTTCAGTTGGGTTTGTAGAGAGGCCTGAGGGTATGTTTCCCAGAACAATGACTGAATGGAAAGGACTTTTTGTAGGTAGCTGGGTTCCTGTTTCAGCGTTTTGTAATAAAACAAAATCCCAGAAGTATTAAAATAATTATGTGTTAGAGCATCTAGAGCCTAGTGTAGACATCTTCTTTATTACTTAAACCTAAATAAACAAAAAGTGCCATTAACTTTAGTTGAGTTATTTTTGCTTTATACTGGATGAAGTGACAGCAGTTCCAAAGGGAACAATAGGGCAGATAAAAGATGAATCAAGTGGCTGCTTCCAGCAAATGCCCAACCTGGAGGGGTTTCCGTGGAAAAACCCTGTTAATAGTGCAAAGGGTAGGAACCTAAATGAAAGTTCTTTTGTAAGATATGTCCAGTTTTAAACACACTCATTTGTTAATCTTTTTAAGATAAATCGTAAGTGGACAGTATCTCTAATATCTCTTTGCTCTTTATCTTCATTTCTATTATGTGACTTGGACAGCACTCTGGGACACACTTTGTAAGACATTACACAATACAAGCTCCGAATTCCCCCCTACATAAGCTATTATTGGCTTCATTGGGGCTACTCAGATGATTAAAGGTTTTTAGGGCTGGGTCCTGAAATGGTATTTTATCAGCATTCTCCTGGGCTGAGGAAATACCTCTTGTCAGATGGAAGACAAAAGATTCAGGACAGAATGGATGACAGCAAAACTCTCAGGGTTTTCTTTTTAGGTCAATGTTACTTGAAAATCAAGCAAACAAGTGCTTATGCATGGGTTTTTGGGTGGTCCCACAAAAGTTATGGCTACTGTTTTTTCTCTTTGATCTTGAGTTTCTGGTGTTGGTAGTGGAAATATATTGTGTGTGAAGATATTACTTTTCCTTCTGGGCAAAAACTGAAATGTTTGAAATGGGCTTGGGTACAGCAATGGCAACTGGAAACTGGTTGAAGTTATGCCCTAATTCATTTATAATTTGGTAAGGCTGAGAAACAAGCTGGCTTTGTACAGAAAGACAGCAGAAAATATTACTGAAAATATTTCCTGAGGCACCATGTGTTTGAATTCATTGGAAGGATGAATTAAGTTCATCACATTGTTTTAAAATTTTGCAAATCCCTTCGAGAAAGTAATTACAGGTTTTGATGTGGGTTTGCAGGTTTAATCTTGGCACATGTACATTATAAACATAATGTAATGTTCTTTAATTAGACAAATATTGTAGTAGACCACTAAAATAAATAGTCACAGACAGCACAGCTGTCCAGGGTAGGTCTATGTTTCTGAGGTTTGTTTGAGCTTTTCTTGTATTACTCACATGTCCCAGAGAGGTCAATGTCTTCTCATAGTATCAAGTGCCACATTCAAACTAACCCCTTCAGTAATTCATGACAAACTTCATGTATTACTCAGGAGCTTAGGTTGGCAAGAATTTCAGAAGATCAATATCTCCAAGCGTGGGAAAGAGGCTAAAAAAGAAATACAATGAAATAAATAAATCCCATATAGCTCTTTTATAGCACTTTTCATCTGTAGAGCTCAAAACATTTTACTTAGGCGGTAAGAATTGTTGTCCTCATTTTATAGATGGGGAAACTGAGGCACGTAGAGACTAAAATGAATTGCTCAAGATCACCCAGCAGACCACTGGCAGAGCTGTGACAAGAACCAGAGTTTTCTAAGTCTAGGGCTTTATCTTCTAGGCCAGACTGTAGCTTTTCATGCAAATATGGGCTCTGCTCTCCCAGACATTTTCTCATGTAAGTAACAAACGTGAATATTTCTAGTGGGAATATTCATGTCATTGTCTTGACAGGATCAAGACCTTGTGTCACATTTACACACACACAAACACACACACACCAAGGTCTCTTCTGCACACTCATGCAGGGAAGTATGCCTCATGTAGGGAACCCACCCCTTATGCCTGTGTTGGTTGCCTGTACAACACTGCCCTTTTCAGTGGAGGGAGTGAGCTTCCATTGGGTCTTCACTCCCACGCCTGAGTAGATGAGCGGGGAGCATGTGGGCCTAGGTTTCTGCCCCATGATGTAGTGGAGCCAGCACAAAGAGGGAAATAGATCGATGCCAGCACAAGGGCTGCTGCTAAGTACTTTCCCACCCCTGCAGCCCGGGAGAATCAGTGTGATTCTTGCTTCATTTTGGAGCAACACAGTTCTGAGCTGCCTTTTCCAGGCTTGGGTTCTAATCCAATTCAACAGAGACAATTTTAAAAGCATATTTTGTAAACATCTGTTTACGTTTAATTCTCCAGTTTCTCAGATACATTTCAGTAGCATGGCTGTACTGTCTGCACCACTAAAGTCAGAGTCTGGTTGGTATTTGCATCACAAAGACCATTTTCCAGGTTACTGTTTGAACCCATGCACTGGTACTTTGAAGATACTTTAAAGTGCCTAAATGGATGGATCAATATGTGCCAGCTTCTGGTACACCTCAATGCATCCCGAAGCACAAGCAGTATTTGTCTGAAATGGAGATGCCGTTAATAGAACAAGCCACTAAAATCTGTATTTAATAAGCCGAGAAATGTTTCCCCACACTTGCAAAATATAGCATTCACAAGTAAAAGGAATCCAGACAGAAACAAAAAATGGCACACACTGTACAAAGAGATCAGGTTTGATTCTTTACCAATGAACCTGCCCTCGAGCCCAATTTCTTTTCTTCTTGTTTTTTTTAAAGCTTGGCAAAACTTTATATATTTAAAGTAAGAGAAGAAAAGTCTTATTAGAGCAGAACTGAAACACAGTAATTTCATCTAAATATCAGAAAACCCATAAGACCAAGCTTTTTTTCAGCAAATCGGAGATGGTTAGAGGTGGAATAGGTCTCTTATGTCTAGTCCCTCTTGTTGCTAAAGCAGAATTCTTCTCCACAGTCCATTACCGAGTATTTTGGGGAGGGTAGAATCATTAATAGGTGGAAGAAGGCAATTCCCATTTCTGAGGTTGCCCTCAGATTAGCTTCTTTTTTAAAATATTATAAATAAAAGTTCCCCTGCCTATTCAAATATTGCTAAAATACGATAATTATGGCAGACTATTACAGATATAAAGGACACATTGGCCTCTTTCTGGTCTTATGCTATTAAATAGTAGCTGAACACTTAATAAAAGCAAGTTTTTATGACTTGTTCCCCTCAGTTGGGACATTTTAAAATATATCCAGTGACAGTGGAGAGCAACTTTCCTGCTTGGTGGTATTTTTCCCCGTCCCCATTTTTATATTGCTAGGTTAGATAAGTCATTAATCATTGACTGTAAAGAATGTGGAATAAAAATAGAAATTGGAGACGTGAATGTGTGGCTCCGAACAGAAATGGCATCCCTACCTAACTATCCTGTACCCCAAAATGGAGAACTGCAGTATTATAGATACCCAAATATATATTGTATTTATGGAAGCTAAGACACTTAGCCAGATCCTCAGCTGGTCTAAATCGGTGTCAATGTGAGTATAATGGAGTTATGCCCATTTACACCAGCTAGGGACCTGGCCCTTGTTGAGTTCTAAAGTGTTATGTTAAATCCTTGGAAAGTACTTGTATTTAGAGAGGAATCGGCATGGAATGCAGAGAGATGCAGACTCATTCAAAGTCTTTATTGAACTACGCTAAAACTAGCCAGGACTGGCTGAGCTATCCCCGAATAGTCGTCGAACTCTATTGCTATGGCAACAAGCTAAGCTCTGTGGTTACAACAACCTAGGATACGGCAAGACACAAAATACACAACATGAAGTTTCACATCTAGCTATTTCTTCGCATTCTCATAGAATTTGTATATTTATAGGTCATGGGGAGTTTAAAATGCTCTGAAGGAGATATAGATATATTGTGAGACAGTGGATATTAAGAGCATGTCTGTTAAAAAACACAAGAGGGTTCACCACTGCCAGAATACAAAGAAAAAGATGTACTCAGATCAAACAGAGCCAAAGATGTCCACAAAACCATGTGCAAGGCAAAGCAAACACACCACATCTGCGCTGCTCAAATACGAGCCTGGCTACATGGATACAACAAATAGCAGCAAGACCAAACTCTTGGCCAAATTCAGTCACTTTTTCCAGGGCTGCCATGGCCGTGTGGTGGGAAAGCTGAGATTTTCTGGGGGAAAATAAAAAAAAAGCATCCTGCCCTTAATAACCATCTAGTGCAGCTGTAAAATCAGACGCTGGTGGGCAAATCCTGTTCTGTTATAGCTTTGCAAGCCTCCTTGGCTTTGTTGGGGTTGCACTGGTATAACCGAGAGCAGAATTTGGCCTACTAGCAAGCAGTTGCCTCCCAAATATAATCTTTCCTTCCAAAGACTCCACTGGGTGTGGGAGTATAACATTACCAGTTCTTAAGTGGAAGGGAAATACTAACATGGATGAAAAAGGTGTCAGATAAATGAAACTGCTGAGAGCACCATATGTCCTGTTAGGACAACTGCTCACTAACCAGCTTGCTGCCATGAGGACTTTCTCCACTCTGGCTACTAGTTGTGTGGAGACCAGGACTTGCCTGACACATCAGGTGTCCTGGACAGATCTCCATTTGGAATGTATCAGCATGGCTCCTGATCAAGCAGCAGGAGTCTTTATGCAGCCAGGTAAGACTCCCCTCAGGACTGAGCACACTTAATATTCTGGTTTGTGGAACAGGGAGGTAAGTACAAAAGTCAGCTGGTCTCTTGCCTGTTAGTATGGACTACTATAGGCCTCTGAGCAATCCGATCTGGTACCAGCTCCTAGCTAGCCTATGACAATATCCTGTAAGGGTTGATTTCTGTAGCTTGCTTTCAGCTCCACTTTCATGATTTAATGTTACATGAACAGAATCCTTTGGAAACCTCCTTCCTCTATAGGAAGTCATCTTTTAGCGTCATCAAGGGATCAGCACAAGTAAAGGTGAATAGTAAAGACCTACTAAGTCATTGTTTCTACCTCTTTACATAGGTACATAGGAATATATTTATAGGAATGGTCCTATAGTATGTCTGTTAGGGTTTTTGCTCACTCTAGTTTTATCTCTGATGCCAGATTTGATTGCCTATTTGCTACATTTACCAGCAAACATATTTGCTGTTTCTCCCACCTCACCTCCTATGTCCAGAAAGAACTTCCAGAAAGCCATTTCATTATTCTCCTCTGCTGTGATGTCTACAAAAAATATTTACAATAGGTAGGCAGCTGATTTGCTGTGAGCACTGCCTATCCCCATGTTAACAATAGTGCTGCCATGTCCTTCCCCCTCCTGTTTGTTGCATTCACCTATCATCCCTTGTCTTATACTTAGATTCTAAGCTCTTAGGGACAGAGACCCATCTTGTTATGCGTCTGTGCAGTGCCTATTACAATGGTGAACTTAATTAGGGCCTCAAACCACTACTGCCAGACAAATAGTGAGGAACAGAGCTGGGCCCATAACTGATTTAATGGTGTGCTGATAAGTCTAAAACATTTTAAAAGATTCAGGGTGGGCTGAACCGAACTTGAATTTTTTCAGCAAATTGAATAAAATGAAATATTGACCCCCAAATGGAACATATCATTTCAATGAGGATCCTTGCTTTTATTTTAAAATAGGTTAGAAAAGAAAATGAAGAGTGAAGCAGAGGTACATCCCCCACCAATAGCCAAGTTTTTAGGGCACTCAGCAGTAATGTGGGGACCTAAGTTTAAATTCCCACTCTGGAGTAGAGACTTGAACCCAGGCCTCTGGGCTCACAGTGCTTGAAAGAGATCCTCTTTATTCAGTAGGGTAGTTCTCAAGTGCCTCTGCTGTACAGAAATGAGCTTCTAGACCCTAGACTTCCTTTCTGGGAAACTAAGCCACTTAAAATGTACTGTTCCCCATAGCACAGTAGTGAAGGGTCTATGCTGGCCCTGGGATCTAGAGGGTATCCTAGTAATATTAAGCAGTGTGGTTACTTTAACCATCATACATTCCCTCTGTATTTACTAAGGATCCAGTCCTTGGAGGTACTCAGAATTTCCTGTGCCCATTAACTTCACAGGGAGTTGAGAGACCTCTGCAACAATTAACTGAAGGGTTTTTAGATCAATTTCTACTGGATGCTCATCTGGGCAAGAACGGTATTTGGAAAGCACCTACATGATGGGCATTTCTGCAGCCTAAATAATAAATGTACTACACAGGAGATCGGTATGTAGGTGTGTTTTTTCTCAAAGTATACACAAACCGGAGGGATAATATTTTTTCCCACCACACCAAAATTATCAAATCTAATGAAACCCACAGAAGAATAATGTACCATCTGTGATGTGTCAAATGAGGTATTGTCCCCAGTTCAAGCTCTCTAAAATATAGCTGGGGAGGGAAGGGGGGAATCAATATTGACAAACATCTAAATTGTTTGTTCATACTGCAAAACATCAAGGCCCCAACCTTACACTCTGATCTTCCTGGCTAGAGTTCTGTACCCATAGGACTACATGGATTCAGGAATCCAATCATACATATCAGATTGCAGGAGCAGAACCTATGCTGTTATTCACATTTACATTAATACTTTAATATGCAGCCCTGTGTCAGTTATCTACGCAGAGTGTGGCCTAGCTGGACCATGTTTGCTGTACCTTCTAGGCACTGTTTATAACTGATTTTAACCACGTAAGGTGACAGGCTATAAAATAGTGGTTCTCAACCTGTGGCCTGCAGGCCACTTGTGGCCCAATCAGCACACAGCTGTGGCCCATCTAACATCCTCAGGGCCATATAGGTAGTAGATATATTGTGTTAATGTGGCCCACATAACACATAGAGAGCTGCATATGTGGCCCACAATGGTAAATTGCTTGAGAACCATTGCTATAGAAGCTACTCAATAGAGTTTCAGGAGGTGCAGTAAATGGTTCTCCTGTCTTGCTCTTAAAAATAAAGTGACACAATCCTATTGTGCAAAGTCTTTCCAGTATGATGTATTCTGATTGTAGTAAAGAAAAAATAATCCTATTAAATGGCTTACACATGGATTTTAATTGATGGATCCTCAAGTAATTACCACCACTGGGGTTCTATTGTAGGTGTACTATCCTCCCTAATTTGTGTAATGTTCCCTTCTTGCAACAGAGCATTCAAGCTATTGAGCTACCATTCGCAGAAAGTAAAAAGACATTACCATTTTTATTCCAAACATTTAAGTAACCTCTGTAATGGGTCACTTCTTAGCTCGCTACTCAGATATCAGCCTACTCCATGCTCCAGTTATAATGAGAATAGATCTGTTTACCAAGCTTTTATTGGGCCCGTGTGTTCATCATTGGATATGAACATAGCAATGTCAAAGACATATTTCCCAAACTGCCCAGGGAAACTGTGTGTTAACACATTATTTAAATTTAAAAAAAAGACATTTGGTGACATTTAAAATAGTTCTATTAGACTATGTTTATAATAGTCTTAATTAGCTAAGATTTTAGAGGCAGTCTGGCCTACTGGTAGACCAGTAGACTAGACTAAGATCTGAGTTCTATTCCCAGCTACTGGGTGATGTTGGACAAGTCATTTCCTCTCCATGCCACAGTTTCTCCAACTGAAAAATGGAAAAAATAATAATATAAACTGCTTTGTAAAGCACTGGGATCTAGGGCTGAAAAGCTGTCTATAAGCCAGGTTTTTTTAAATTATTGTTATAATGTTGTTCAGTGGATGGGGACAGTTGCTTTTTCTTTTAGTCTTTCACTGAAGAAATACCAAATTGACATGCCAGGAGATGGAAATCCTTTGTTTATTAATAATTTGTGTTAAGCCTAGTGCTGCAGAGCCCTAGTCATGGACTAGAATCCCATTGTGTTAGGCACTATTCAAACAAAAGACAGACTGCCCTGCCCACAACAGTTTACAATTTAAGGCCTGGTCTACATTAGAAAAGTAGGTTGGTTTAACTACATCGGTCAGGGTTGTGACAAATCCACACCCCTGAATAGTGTTGTCATGATGACCTAAGTCTCTGTGCAGACAGCACTAGGTCGATGGAAGATGGACTGCCTATGTCAGCACAGGAATCCCTCCCATCAGCATACGTAGTGTCTACATGGAAGTGCTACAACAGTGCCTCTGCGCCGCTGTAGAATTTTAAGTGTAGACAAACTCTAAAATAAGACAACAGATGGATGCAGACAGACAAGGGAGTATGGGGAAACTATGAGACAATACTGATCAGTGTAATAGGCTGTGGCCTCAGCACACCAGCAGACAAATAGTTGTCAAGATTCTTGTGGGCATCTCAGCAAAGGGTAGTTTTAAGGAGGGATTTGAAGGAGGACAATGAGATGGCTTGTAGACAATTATAGGGAGCTCCTCCCAAATGCAAGGATCAGCCTGGGAGGAATCCACAGAACACATAGCAGCGCTTCAAACTTTCCTACCAATACACCTCCTTCCTGAACCACAGAGACTCCCTCTACCAGGAAGAGACTGTGATTCCACACTCACTCAAGCCTTGGTCTTTCTTCTCACGATGCCAATAAAGTGCCCATAGGGGAGGGTTGGCTAGATTTAGACATGTGGGCACAGGGAGTTAGGACTACTTTCATATACTATAGGACACCAAAAAGCCATCATTAGGTGTTGACTTTCTGCCCTAGTGACCAAAGTTGGGTCCAAATTGACAAATCGATAGTGAAAAGCTCCATGTTCCATTGCTATCCCTGCTGTCACAGGAATAATAGGTTGCCAGGTTTTCATGGTTTTTTTAAACATATCAGCGTCTTTTGGGGATTTGGGAATTTTTGTACATGAGAAAGTGGAAGTGATGGCATTTGACTGAAACAAAATCACTGCGTGATGCCAAGTTAAACTTAGAGAAACTAACAGAGCATGACAGTCAGAATTTGGGCAAAGCCCCTGTCCCCCAAATCAAAATCCTTGTTCTAACCACAAAGACACTGCATGCCAGGTACTATATTCTGAAAAAGCTTTGTTTCTAGCAGATATTCTTGAAATGTGAGTATTTCCTTTGTTAAGAAATGACAAAAAATATTCAGTAAGACTTTTGAAACATCATACTGTGTCCGTGTGTTTCACAATTTAAATATTAACTATAACAAAGTATTCTTTTCTCCTTTGCGGCTGATGCTGTTCATCTTAAAATAATATTTTATGCGGAAGGAGGCTATATGTACATATAGATCACTCCCATGTACTTGTTTACTATATGATGTACAAATTAGGGTTTTATCCTGGTCCACCAGTTAAAATAAACTACATCCCAGTGAAGTCAAATTCAAAATTCCCATGGATTTCAAAAACAGCAGGGTTAGTCCAGAGTCAGAAGAGGTCACCTGGGGCTAATTATTGATATTTGCACTTCTGTAAAAACTGTTCTGGCTCTTATTGCTCTAGGGTATATTTAAATTTTTTTCATTAAATACCAGGCATTACAAACATCTACAGTATAATATGTATGCCTGCATCAAAGTTATTAGGTGCACTATTTCAAATCCTGCTCTCAACCACACCAATGTAAATAAAGAGTATTTCCACTGAAGACAATTTATATTAAGGCAGAGTTGTTCTTTTAGGCCCAAAAGATTCGGTTGTTAAATGTAAGTGCTTCTAGAATTTAGTTTCTTTTATTGTTTCACATAAAAAACTACTTTAAAAAGGATTGTTATATTATGATTTAATATTCTCTTCTAGGGCTCTTGTGATGAAGCAGAAAACATAACCATGGATCTGGACAAGTTTGATCAGGTCCTAGTCCATATGTCATTTGTGGGAAAGGAATACCTTGAAATGTATGCATATTTGTTTCAACGAATGTGTGCAATTTTCTGTTTCCGTTTGTGGGTAATAAATAAAAAGGGTGGATTGTAATCTAAAATCTGTGCTAACTCTGGAATTTGTGGTTGTCATCCCCTGTGTATACCCTCTAGGGAAAAATCAGCAAAGCCATGAAACTGGGCAGGATACAGTAAAAGGAATGGGGAAGATTCTCAGCTGGTGTAGATCAAGGTAGTTCCATAAAAGCCTATGGAGCTGGATCAATTTACACCACTGAGCTTCTAGACCTGTATTTATTTTATCAGTGACAGAAGCGATTCTGACTAAAACACATAATCTGAATCATCTGTTTTTAAAAATCAAATTAATGTATGCTAAAACCTCATAGATAACAGTAATATGTCATGCATTCAGAGTATTGATTGATTATTCATGGCTGAGATATGGGAAGCGATACTATAACTGTTCCCAGAGCCAGATGACTTTAGGAAGTCCAGGAAAATTCCGCTCTTGTGACATTAATTCATGATCTATGCAAATATCATTTTTCATCATAGTCATTGAATGCATGCAGCACGATTTTATAGTTTTAGAAAATAGATGTTTTTTTCTATTGTACAGTCTAGGGTTCCCTTAAATATGAGTTGCCATAGCAATAAAATGAGCAGTTTTTGAATTCCAAAGATCCTTAAGAGCAAAATAGTGTACTTAGCACTCAGTTCACAGCACTTTAAGAGACGCAAGTAAAACAAGTAAGATTTTAATGCTGCATTTTGACGTCTATTTATTTGTTGCTTTCTGATAATTTATCCTGTTCTTGGTTTAAGTTTCTTGGTACCAGGATTTCCCTGGCTCTGATTCACCGAGTTCCTTTCAGAAATCAACTGGCTCTTTTAGAATCTGAGAGGCTTTTGCTCTGCACGGAGCTGTCTCGTAGTTTCAAAAGTGACTCTGGTTATTGCATCCTCCTTTAGTGTTTTTCCACCTCAGAAGTTGCTCATTAAAGTTCTTCTGGTTCCCCTACAGCAAATTATTGATGGAGGAGTGACGTTCTCCAGGACTTTGCTTTTTCTGGAGCATCTAGCCTGCCACTGACTTATTCAGTGCAAGAGTCAGTCTCACTGCTTGTACACAATGAGTTTGCAGTATGCTGGTATATCTGTGTTGATAGGAGATATTGATTTAGTCACATTTAGAAAATCCGGATCTGATGGGCCTTCCTGAACCTACTCAACACCTCCCCTCTCTTCTCCAGACTTAAGACCCTTCCTGCTACATTCGCAAACAGTAGCTTTGGAAGCAAACCACTTCTACTCTTCCTCCTGCACAGTTGCAATCAGAGTCTGTAGCATGGTGCTTGCCCCCTTTTTGATCTCACAGACCAGCCAGATATCTCAGTTGATAGCTATTGACTCCCCCTATAGCTCTCCCTTAGTTTCCACCTTAACCCCTGCATCATATACATTTTTATTCCTGTGTTGACCTTAGAATGACTCCATCTGCTCATTTTCTGCTTAGCACCTTCATCTTCCCTCTCCATCTATTTAGGTTTAGCAACTATTTCTCTCAGTTTGTTCCAGTGCATGTAGATAGGACTTAACATTCTAGACTTCTGCTTCCTGCACGTGTACAATAGGATGAGTCAGTGGTCATTTTCCCACCCCTTATGTAATCAGCCCTCTCTTGGCCCTCAACTCAATTGAGGAATGAGTGCTCCTACCTCACAGAATGTCATTCCTGGACTTGGGCCCAATTCAGTAAAGCATTTAAGTATGTGATCTCAGTTAAGCACACGCTTAAATCCCATTGATGTCAATGGGAGGGAAGCAAATGCCTTAATGCTGTCCAGAATGGAGATATGTTCCTCAGTCATACCCTAAAATAGAAGCACACCTTCATCCCAGATGTGGCAAACCCTAATTCTATTAAAATGAATGTAATGAACTAAAATGAACTATTTGGTAAGCTAGTTATTTTTCTGGAAGATAAATAGCGTCAATTGCATACATTCTTTACCAATATTAAACCTCACCACAAACCTGTGAGGTAGTAAGATATGTTGGATGGAAACTGTTCAGCTATCATTGGAATACCTCTGCAGTGGAACCCAGCTGTTCAACTGCACACAGCTGCACTAAGCAAATGATGTCAGGGAGTGAAGAAACACCACTGTATACCCAGGTGAAACTGCTGGGTTATGTTTTAGCCAAGAACGCGGCCTGACATATTCGAACATCCCTAACACTTGGGACAAATGGCATGAGATCTTTAACAATCACAGCTGATAAGACTCACTTTTTTTTTAAGCCTGTGACTTAAACACAGCACATCCTGCAATACAGCTCTCTTTGCAGTATGCAGTCACATTGGCTTCATATACAGACTGAACATTGACTCTGTATACAGACTAAGCCACCAACAGCATTTCCTGCAGCATCTAGATGTTCGGTTGAATAACTCCTGTCCAATTAATAAACCAGTTTAGCTGGTGAAAACTGACAGGATTACAGCCTAAATTGGTATGGCTACAGGCTATTAATATTTTTGCTGTCAATAATCTACAGCATTCCCCAGTTAGAGGGTTCCTTCAATTTAATCAGGCAATCCTTTCAGAAATTTAGAAATGAAAGAGCAATTAGTCACACATCTAAGAGGAAGCCAAAATTAATCCAAAATAAATGTCAGAGACATAGGTGGTTCTTACTTCATTTCCAGGCTAAACAGGAACTTGGTCTAGTTTCAGATGGAGTTTGTAATTTCTAATGCTCTTGGAAAAAATAGACAGTATGTTCCAGATATCTTCATAATATTTTCCAGCACTGGAAATTATTGACTCGCAGAGCCTTGGAACACAAAAAACTGACTAAACCCAATGTAGACTATAGTTGTATAGCAAATGTGTTTTAATAGAGTAATTATTAAATTGGCACAAGTTTAACCACTGATTTGTTCAAAATAAAACAATACAGTTTAATTCTCTCTCAGAAAGTGTTTGCCTACAGTAACTTTTACATACACAAAAGAATAGTTCAAATAGGAGGTTATTCAGAGAAAAAAAGAGAGAGCATCCCGGCTATTATGTGCCATGAAATACAAGTCGCATTTCAACAGCTCTGAGATCCAATTCTTGCAAGTCGCTGAGCTTCCCAATGGACACTAAAGCTGACGGGTGCTGAGGATATTCAGAACCTTCCAGGAGCAAGCTATAAACATATGTGTGCTATAGCAGAAAAGTGGCCAAATCCTGCATGCTGCAGAGCTCTCTCAACTGCCAGTAAAGTCAACAAGAACAAGAGGTGTTTAGCACTTCAAGAAATTGGGTCCTTAGGCAAAAGCAGTGGGAATGTACACCAGATGTAATCACAGCCAACCTGTTTGTTAATACTAGGATACCCCCTAGATCCTGGGCCAAATTCATGTAAAAGTAGGTGGGGTGGATGGTCAGGTTTAACCTATAGAATTTTTCAAATTAATGAAACAGCCAGACTGAAAGCCAGAGTTTTCAGGAGAGACTCCATTTTTGTGCCCACAAATCAGATAATTTGGGCATCTACTCTAAATCCCTGATTATACCGTTAATTCAGGTAGACATAGAAGTGATTTAAACTGTAGCTAGAAATAACAGTGTGAAACCTGCTTATGCATTTGCACCAGCAAACTGCAGGCGCAGAAGGGGCCTGGATATCGGAATGATCAGAATGGTTATTTGCAGAGGTGTAGCTTGCAGCAACGAAGTACCCAGTTCTACAGCAAGATGTCAAATCATGACTCATCCACGGTTATTACATGGCCACCATTACTGTAGTATCTGAGCATCTCAAAGTCTTTACTCTTCACAGCACCCCTGTAGGGTAAGGATGTGTTACTATGCCCACTTAACCAATGGGGATCTGAGAGGCTGCTGCGTTTCCTTCATTAACTCTTTCATGGGTATCTTGCAGAGGGCCTAGAAGTTGTAGCTATGGTTACAGCAAATCCATATGAAAGTAATGGGATTAATGGTGTTTCTAACTCGAGTAGTGTGCTATGTAACTGAGACCTGAAGACGCATAAGGAATTGAGGTGAATTTGAGTTAAGGCCTGGACAACTGGAAGAAAAGAAAAAGGACTGAGATAGGAACTTTGGAAACCTAAAAGCAACAGGTGACCAGAGCACATCTTTGTAACTTGATTTGAGAATCCTAACACTATATCAGGTCAGGTAGGGGATAATGATTCAGAATGTCTAGGTCAAGGTTTTGTGTTTGTTCCTCTAGGCAGAGCTACAGACTGCTTACACTTTCTAAATCAGACATGTTCCAGTCCACTCTGTTTCATGCAATTTCTGGTATAACAGAGTGGTGATTTTATTGGAATTTCAAAAATGCCTTGTTGGGCTCCCAAAACACAGGGAGGAGTCTCTTCTAGGTTTGGAGTATTAAATTGGCTGGGATACTTATTGGCTTCTAGGCATTCAGGGCCGTATCTTGACGTAAGTCTTAGGCAAGTGCCAGGAAAAAAAGTCACTCCACATCTCTATAGGGATCAGCCTACCTTTATTACCCAGAAATAGAGTTGATTAGTGGGACAGTCCTTTGGTTCATGTTTGAGGGTGCCAAACATTGAGCAATAAGTGTGATTCTGACCTCTGCTAAGTTGCATTTTTTGAGAGGAATACTTTGGCAGTTTGTGGGCGTATGAAGTGTGGTTTTCTAGTGTTGACAAGCACACTGCATGAAATAGAATATCACTATGTGCACTGTAATTACGTTTATCAATTTTTGCATCTGCTTTTTTAAAAAAAGTTATTTTGAAAGCTGTTGTTGTCCAGACATTTTACTGAACACTATTAAAAAGTTAACAGATACAAACAATTCCTACAATTAGTCTAATAAAGTGTACTTATCTGTACCTAGTGAAAAGTTCCAGAGGGGTAGCTGTGTTACTCTGTAGCACCTTAAAGATTAACACATTTCTGCGGGCCTAAGCTTTCATGGGCTGCAACCCACTTTGTCAAATGAGTCTTTTATAAGCCTCTAATCATGCGGTTTCAGATATGGACTTTATCCCTTCACAGGTCTGTGTCATAAAGTAATTCTTATATATTATGACAGTTGTCCCATGTTGTGTCTATTCACCTACCTTCGCCTGTGAGCTGCCAAACAAGTCCAGGTTTAAATAAAAAAGCACAGTATAGGGGGGTGGAAATCTAACACTGGTTATTGCAATCTAGGGAAGCCTTTAAACTATTAAGGGCCCAACTTTCAAAAGGGATCAGATTCTGAAGCAAGCCAAGTTCTCATTTAGGCACATAATTGAAGTGATCAGCACCTAACAGTCCCCACCGAAAACAATGAGAGCTGTTGAAAATCTGCATTTAGGATCTGGCCTCTTGAAACTCTGGCCACTGATATAGGGGTTTAAATGGGAGCTATTGGGTGCCAATGAGAGCTGATTTTAAAACATTGTATTTTTGTGGGTTTTGTTTTGTTTTTTAAACAAACCACAACCCATTTTCACTTGTTAACTTTTTGTGGCCTTTTTCAGGTCTGACAAACCCCTAAATGGAAATATTTTATAGCTTTTGGATTTCAAGAACCAAAATATTTTTAATTATAGTTTTTGGATACAAAACAAAAAAAGTTTCCATTCTGAAGACATTTTGTTGGAAAAAGGTTGAAATTTTTTTTCTAACCAGCTTTACTGCCAACTTCTTTTGGAAACCCAGTTCCAAGTAGCTTGTTTGCCCTTAAACTATGGCTTTGGGCATAGAATGGACATCAGATGGGTGAGTTTATGTTCTTTCTCAGCTTCATTAACTTTATTCTTCACCTATCCTTATGCCCTTTTGAAACTGTGCAACTCTAAGGGCATGTCTATACTATGTGAAGATGTCGTAGCGTGTGTGCTAGATTTAATTTAGCTAGCACAAGTAACAATAATGGAAGTGTTACAGCATATACTAACAACCATGACCCCTGGTGCGCTTGTAACCAGGGAAACAGCCCATGTTGCCCTGTATTCATTATTATTGTTATTAAAGTTAGCACAGGTATGCCTATCCATGCTATAGTCACACCTTCATTGGCAGTGTAGAGACCAGTAGGTACAGGTGTGAATCTATTCCCATTGAAGTCAATACCAAAGTTCTCATTGTCTTCCATTGAAATAGGACCTGACTCACAATATCAGCCTAACACAATCCAACTGCACCTTTGAATAATGATGGCTTTGGTTTTTGTTAATTATATGTTTTCACTGTTTTTGTTTGTTTCTTTTTGTTAAGGCTCATGGAGGCTTTTGGGCATAGTTGCATATATATTAAAGTTATTCTGAGGTATAAGGCTCATATTTCCCAACTTAAGCCTGCCCTCCCCCCCAACCTGTTTCATTGTTATATCCTCTAACAAGTCGGACATTTAACATCCTCTTACTTCCCCACTGTACAAAAATGGATTGAAAATATATTAGTTTTTTTTAGGCAAATGTGTGGCTATCTTCATAGATTCATGTACCCATCTGCATTTGACCTCTTGGGGTTATCTGAGAACAGAAAGCAATGTGTCAATTGACCAGATCCTGAGAGCTGCAGTGCACCAGCAACTCCCACTGAAGTCAACGGGACTGAGTGAGGTCAAAGAAGGTTTGGGCATGTGTCTTGTTAATGATCCACTCAGTATTCATCCTCTTGTGTCTCAACTACTGCAACAAGTTCCTCCTTCTCATCTCTGGCCCTGATCAATATGACCATTCTTCTTTTATATCTATTGAAAACACTGCTGCAAAGATCATTTCTCTATCTTGTTTCTTCAAACACTTCACATGACTTTGCCTCCCTCCGCTTGCCTGTCCTTTACCACCACAAGCAAAAAACTACTTGTCATCACAGAAGGTCTTTCATGGCCTATCCCCATCCTAACTACCATCTTTCCTACTGCATCAAGATGTCAGTTCCTTCCTCTTCTTTGCCACAGATGCCAGCCTTCAACACCCACTTGTTAAGTTTTCAAATAACAATTACACTTTAGTCCCATGCCCCTCCCTGGAAGAATGGGAGGGGCCTGCCATAAACAACCGCAGAATCACCTCATTGCCCTCCTTAAAAGTCTCCTTTGCAATGATACATGCAAAATCTCTACAAAACGTAGGCCACCTGGTGTGCTGTGATCTCTGCATTCCCACTGCCGACTCTCTGCCTCATTGTTTCTCTGCAGTCTTCCTGTTTGTTGTATCCATCTATTGTTTCTTGTTTCACGTTTAGATTGTAATCTCCTTGGGGCCAGGACAGACTTTATGTAGCACCTAGCAGAGTGAAGTCTTAGACCATCATATGGTAGCACTCAGGTGCTACTGCAGCACAAATAAGTAATACATTGCCTTGTATTTAGAAGGCTCTAGAAAGACTAGAGTCATATTCTGTCTATTGTCTGCATGCAGGACTCTCACTATTCTAAGTTCTCTGTGAGGATCAGGTATATGACCCTTACTAGCTCCCTGGTTTTCTAACACGGCCAGAATGTGATACTCTTACTCATACCTTACTCTACAAGGATTCCCTATTCATTGTAAGGATATCAATCTGGTCCACAGTAGGTTATTTTACATCTGCAGATATGAAACTATGAACCTCAGCACCAATAGCTGGACAGATTCTAGGGTAAAGACCTCCTTAGACCATGCTAGCTCCATGTTCAAGTAGCCAATCACACTTGGCAGTGAAATTATACACTTGTTACCAATACACATGCCAATTCCAAATTCATTATGTTTAAAGACATAAGCACATTGCGTACAGATGCAGCACCTTGTGAATTAGATGTAGCACCTCTAATGTTTCTAGTTCATGTTAGTCTTCTAGGAGAGTTAAGTTTAAGTGCAAACAGCTCAATTCATGAAAAATTTACTAGAGGCAAATATGTACAAATAATAAATTGTAAGTAAAATGAAGATAGAGCCACCAGCTAAGTCCAGAGTCCAATGTTTGGGCTGAGCATCTCAGAATATGACCCCTAGTTACAGGGAAGAATTCTCTGTTTTCTAGTGAGTGCTGTCCCTGGATCTTGTGCAGATGGTCCATCACACCATCCTACAGCTAATGTTTAATGAAACTAGCAGCGATATCTCCTTCCATCCATTTGAAAAGAGAAAAATTTCCTCCCCCACCATATCCTCCAGTCTCCGTTCACATGTGGAAGGTTTCCTTCCAAATTATATTGGCTAGAAAATTGTATATTATTTTTAATGACCGCAAAAATGGATGGTTTAGCTAAATACTTTGCACCTTTCCTTGCCAGGGAAAGGTCCCTGCTTTCTGTGGGTAAGTGGATTTATAATGCCTGGAATAAATATTTATAGGGATCCAAGATTTTACAGTTGTTTGGCAGGCTGGGTTCGCACAAGTACCATATATTTGATTTGAGAAATCAAACCAGAGACAGTGTGTGAGATTGTATGGAAAGCATAGTGATGTTTGATGCCTGTTTCCCAGTGTTGAAGCAGTAATACAAAATTGGTGACTGCAAGAGAAGAACTGCTTTATTTGATTATTTTTCTTTCTGTTTGCACATTTTTAACTAAAATTTTCACAGTAGCTTCCATTATTGCGGGACTGTTTACCTCCAACTGTGCAAAATGTGTCACTATTTTTATTATGCTAAGTTTTCAAAAAAGGTTATATGTGGTCAGCTTCATTTAAAATAAACCCAGAAGTCCTAAATGGGATCTAATGAATGCCATGACTCATTAACCTAGGGTCCTAACACTTACAAAGCCAGCAAATTCTCACTTAGTCAAAAGTCTATTGGCAAGTGTCTCATGATTAATTAGGCTTCCAGGATAGTCATGTTTTCTTCAGACACATTTGTCTCTCTGATTTAATGAAAGTGAGTTTAAATAGTCCATTTCCTCCAGCAAAGCCTTTAGCTTGTCTATGGGGCATGTTCTTTAGCGTCATAGGGGATGTTTACACGGCAATTAAAAAACCACAGCTGGCCCATGCCAGCTGACTTGGCCAGGCTAAGGAGCTGTTTAATTGCAGTGTAGTCATTTGGGCTTGGGCTGAAGCCCAAGCTCTGGGACCCTCCCACCTACCAGGGTCCTAGAGCTTAAGCTCCACTCTAAGCCTGAACAACTACAATGTAATTAAACAGCCCCTCAGCCTGAGACCGATGAGTCCACTGCCAAGGGTGAGCTGCGGGTTTTTAACTGCACTCTAGACATACCCTTAAGGCAAGAGATACACAGACTGTGGCCCACAAGCCGCAGGTGGCTCTTTAATGTGTCTCTTGCAGCTTTTTGCAGCACAGGATATTAAAATACTGCTGTGATTTAGTTATTAACTATTCAGGGTGCTTTTACTATGTTATTAATCAATTAAGTTATCAACTTGCACTAAGTGATGAACTTATTTGCTGTCAGAATTATATATATAAACTAAATATTTCCTCTCTCATACTGTTTAAATATGTACTATAGTACACGAAAGTACTATAGTAAATGAAACAATTAATTCACACTA
The DNA here is from genome assembly GCA_007922155.1 of Mesoclemmys tuberculata. Classification (NCBI taxonomy): domain Eukaryota; kingdom Metazoa; phylum Chordata; order Testudines; family Chelidae; genus Mesoclemmys; species Mesoclemmys tuberculata. The sequence continues at coordinate 14,276,489 of ML675616.1, read as the reverse complement.
CTGGCTTTTTCGGGTAATGTTGATCGCTAATTTGGCTTCAGAACCACAGAGGTCTGAGTGTCACTGCCTAACAATATGTCTCTACTGTAATCAAAGGTGTGGTTGCAGAATGTATAGATGTATCCAAGTTTGTTTAGAGCTAGCTCTCTTGAACAGCAGAAAAGCCATGGTAGTGTGGACTATATGCTTGTGTCCATACCCAGGGTCCTAGGTGGGCTTCTTAAGCCCTGGTACCACCCAGGCTATTGAAACTTCATTACTTTTATTATTCAAGTTAGCTAGACCAAAGCTAACTCAGGTGTGTCAGCTTGTCTCTCTCACCAACAGAAGTTGGTCCAAAAAAAGATATTACCTCACCCACCTTGTCCATCAGTAAGTTTACTCATTCTGCAATCACACCTTTGGTTGCAGCATAGTACATTTCTGCCAACCCTTATTAATATAATTAAATCCTGGTCTGCATTAGAACGGTTGTATTGGTTTAAGTAGGCTTTAAAACTGAACTAAAGAAGCCAATGCAAAACCTTAAGATAATAGATGCAGATGTCACTTTAATTGAAATCTGTAATTTCCTAATGCAAGCTGAACAGAATAGTTAAACTAGTTTAACTAAGTTTACATTAGGTACTTTATTTGTTTAGCCAGATAGATTTTTAAACCTGTTTAGTTAAAGCAATGCATCTTTTCTAGTAGAGACAAGGGTTAATTTTACTCATGTGAGTCAACACATTGAAATCCACGGGACTATTCACAGTAATAACCATACAATGCTTGGTAGTGATATATGCAGAACTGAGCACTTGAACAAATATTGTGGGTGGAGCATGTGCTTATACTCAGTTAAAGTTGGCCAAGGGTTTCCATTCTAAAGTGCTTTTTTAAAAGCCTCTCTCAAATTTTTTAAATTTTAAAAAAAACTTTCTCAAATCTTCATCTTTCAGGCTGAAAGGGACCACATATGAGATCTGCCCTTTGATAGGTGTTTTTGGGTAGGGGATTGAGAGTGAGGGAGAAAGTTCATCAAAAATGGTTAGCTGTTTTAGCACAAAGAAAACTTAAAATAAATTTCTTCTTACCTTCAAGGAAAGGTTTTATTTTTTTTAACTGTTTTGTAATGTTTTTTGTGGTAGAAACTTATAATTTAATTGAGAAATTGTCTGTACGTTATACGTGTGCTTTTCAATGGTCTGGTGAAAACCCATTTAGATTTGGCCAGCTATCACAGATTAAATACATCTCACACACTGGTACCAGTTTTTATTATAACTTCAGTACTAATGATCTTTGTTCTATCGGTACTGTGCATGCCTGCATATTTAATTGGAGTGGAATTTCCCATTCATTGCAAGGTTCAAGCTGAACACGTTTCAGTGAGGTTGGGTGTGGAAGGTAAGGTGGTGAGGCTCCTATTCAACAGGAGCTGCAGATGATCAGCACTTTATTTGGGAGTCTGAATATGGAACTAGGTGCCTAGCTTTAGGTATGCAGTTTTAAAGTTTAGACCCAGCTAATTTCACCTCCACCCCCACTAAAAAGCAAATCATTTTCCATAACTCTCAGAGTCTCTGAAATGAGTAAGAATCTTTTACTCAAAACTGGGGCAACTGAGGTCATTGGTTCCATATCAAGCACTGAGCTCAGTACAGATAACTGTCGACAGCTGATTAAGGCCAGGGAATTTTTCTTCTCTTTGCAAGAGTGAACAGCAATCCCTCCCCAAATGAGTGTTAGGTAGCCAGCTATTCTATCCAACAAGCTGAAATCTGGTTTTGTATGTGATATGTGCCCAATTTTGGATATTAAATTACTGGTCTATCTACAGGGTGTAGGAAGATTGCTTCACTTCTGGTAAGATGATGGGAAATTCTTTAAAGCATACATTAGTGAGAGATAATATATTTGTTTCCTTAATCTTTTCAATGATACTTATTTGCCTCCAAGGCATGATAGCTTTTCCTGCTTACTGCCATTCCATTTCTTATACATCCTGATCATATTTAATCAGCTACAACAGTGATTTACATTTTTTTTTGGATTGACTGTTGACAGAATTGTTTAAGTGCTGTATATTAGGTGGGACAGAATACGGCATTAAAAAAAGAGTATTCATTTAAGAAAGTGACTTTACTGGCTTTTCAAAGAGCCAGAGGTGGGGTTCTCTGCATGTGCCAAGTTTAACTATCATTTTTCTGGCTCTCGGTATGAAGCTGCCAAGACAGAATAAAAATAAACTCTGCAGTAGGAATTTTTTGAAGGATCCTGTCTTTTACACCTTTTATAACATTTCCATTTAAAGCCAGACATTCCACTGTACTCTGCCAACATGTAATTCCCTTAAAAATAAAAGGCCACTTTAAGTGATAATTTCCCCAAAATGAAACCATCTTTTTTGTATTGTTGGAGTGATTTTCAGTTTCACACTAAACCCACTCAAGTCTGAGTTACTGGAAAAGGCTAGAAGATTTATAAACAAAAGCCGCATCTGCTTTTTAGCAGTTTGTCATGTCTTTTAAACAGCCTAAGGCTCTTTTCTTAACATCTGTAAAGTCCATTTTGAAAGTCTGTTAGAGGAGCAAGAGAATAGAAGGTGTTCTTTTAAGAGTCATTTTTATTAGTTGACCTGCCCAGTGCAACCTTGTATAAAATTTATATAGATACAATACACTGATTATATACTCATCCAAGAAAATGTGATTGTTTCACAAAAAGTTTTCATCAACACCAATTTATCATACTTTGAAGAATATTTTTGTTTTACCATCAGTGAGAAATTGGTAGCTCATGAAGTTTAATGTACCCCAGAATAACAATATGTTTTGCATGTGTGTGACTTTAAGCAGGAATGCATTTCTTTTTGTTTGTTTCTTTACTGTCTAAACAAAAAGATGCCTAAATTCAACTTAAGGGCCTTTCTCTGTCTATATGTAATGTGATAACTTCAGAACATTTCATTGATTGACACCAACATTTCAGAGGTGGTTCTAGGCACCGTTGGGACACAATCTTATTGTGGTGAAAATTGGAAAACACAAAAACTAAAGTTACCGGGAAATCAGTCCTGCTGTTATCTACACATCTCCTGGGCAAAGGCTAAATATGCTGCTCTCTCTCATTGGGTCCAAGCTCAGCCTATGGAAGCAACACATTGTGTGACCCTCTAGTTTAATCAAAAACTCAGTAAATGCAAAGAATTTGGCGGGTGTTAAAAGATACTGTCTAAGGGGCAGGTTACCTACTATGGCATGTGTTGCCCCTTCTTCAAGCATCTTGCACTGGTCACTGTCTGCAACAGGATACTGGACTAAGTGGACCATTGGTCTGATCCAGCATGGTGATTTCTATGTAGAAGTCTTCTGCCCTAATTGAATGAGCGACAGGATTTCCGTTAGTGTGAAACTCACTCCACCTGCATAAAGCTTAAATGATTGGTTTCAAGGCAGGGGAATGTGGCATGGTTGGAGAGATGAAGTGACCCCCTTTAACCCAGGGCCAGGACAAGATGCTGAAATTGCTGCTGCAGCCCCTCCATACCAGTTGCACAGGCAACCAGGACCAGCAGATCTGCAGCTATTCCTTTTGCCCATCTCCAGACGGCTGCTAATGTGCTCTTTCTTGCCATCTTATCCAAAGACAGAGACCCTTCCCACAATGCACAAGCATATCCCGCACAGAAACATAACCTTTATGTGGAGCTAAAATAGGGCAGAGGCCGTTTGAACCGGTGAACTCACTGGAGTGCATTTCACTCTTCATGAGCAGCACTAATAGCTCTATAATGTGGATTGCATAGATTGGCTTTAACCAGACTTCACAGTGTCAAAGTCATCCCACTACAGATAGCTGACCCAAACCTTATTCTTCTTAATCTGGGTTTAAATGATGCATGAGGCTCTGCTTTGAGTGAATGGTATTCAAAGTGCACAACAAAGCTAAGCCTGTAGGATGAATAGAGGATTGTCTCAGTTCTAATATTATCCTTTTCTTTTGTTCATACTTAGAACAGAAGAGGACTCCACTCCCTGAAGAATTCTACAGCCACGCCTTGTGGGTAAGAAACATGGTTCTTCTCAGGGAGCCAAAATGCTCACATTAACAAGCCAGGCTTTGAAACTGAGGCTTTATTAAGTTTCTAAAGAGACAATGTCCCCTTCTGCAACTAAAATAAATATGAATGAACTTTTTGTATGTTTGCTGGTGGTTAAGCCAATATCCTGGACTGCACAAAGGTCAAGTGTATCCTCCATCTTAGTCAAAATTCAGTCAGGAAGTCAAAGTTTTATTTCATAGGCCAACTCAACTGGGTAGGAGTACCTCATGTGCCCTCTATCAGGAAAGCATTCGATGAGGACCTCTTCTGAAATGGTGTAGGGACAATCACCCTGATTGTCTGGCTGATACTCGGTTCCTAGCAGAGTCAAGTGGGTGAAAGCAACAAAGGTGGCTTTCAGTGACTCCTGCACTTACCAGATTCTGGGCCCTGCCTGAGACTTGCCTATTCCACAGTATAAATTAAAGAAGCCCAGGGACAAGGTGTGGGCACCAGTTTAGATAGCCAAGATGTCAGGTCTAGAGCTGCTCAAAAATTTTCAACCAACATTTATTTTTGGGTTAAAAAATGCTGTTCTCAAATTCCAGACTGCTTTTGCAATACATTTTGAGTTAAAGTACACTTTCTGCTTTTTTTTTTTTTGGTTAGAAATTCAAACCTTGAAAAAAAATCTAATTTTCAGGCAAACTTATTTTGTTCCAGTTTTGTTTGCATGAAAAGTCAGTTTTTAAACCAGCTCTAGGTAATTCACCAGGTGCAGGTACTGTCTGACACACGAATTCCTGGACAGTGTATCTAAATAGCTTAGGAAACTATAGCCTAGAATGGTGCTATTTCATTGAAGGATAGCCTTGAAGTAATTTGTTTTTACCCCAGATTTTCAGAAGCCTAAATCTGAGTTTCCCTTCTGGGATTTTTGGCCATCAGTCACGCTAGAGTTGAACTGAGGAAAGCAGCAGGACCAATGGATAGAGGGTTATATCAGAGCTCTGAAGGTCATGAAAATGGAGTAGGAGAGGATGCAAAGGAGTTTCAGAAGGGGATCCAAAATCCAAATTAGAGATTCAGTTGAAAGGTGAACCCCCAAGTTAAGATGTTCTCTTCTTAGTATCCACTATTGATGGCTGCAGAACAAGTCAGCAGGTTTTGGTACAACTAGTCTAACTTTGCTCCCTGACCGAATATAGAACACTGTCATAAGACCAGCTTGAGTGTCCAGCAGCAATTTAAGAACGAAGAACAAATCTCAAGTAAGCGAGGGATTTTATAGCAGCCCATTACCTTATTTAAGAAGCAAAATAAGGAAACAATAAAAACCTACAATAAGGCCATGTGAAAGCAATACTAAATCAGCTTGGAAAAATTCCATTTATCAGCAAGATGAGAGAGATGGAAGCTAAGTAGTAGACAGAAATTATAATTTATTTTTTACTAGTGATTACCATTAGAGCTGTTTTGTGAAGCTCATATCGGATCTTCAAAACTGTTATTGTAATCCACTGAACTTTGCTCCGTTGCTCAGGCCTCACCTGAGACAGATGGATTCCATCCATTTATTAGTCCTCCACGAGCAGAGCAGCTTGTGAAAACCACAGCTTAAAATCATACAGATAAAACGTTAGCTGAAGAGTCTGGAATGATAAGAAAACTCAAGAAAAGTCTTTGCCAGCAGAGGCAATCCAAGATTTATTTGAAACTATAAACATTTCACAAAGATACAACTTGCATAAATGAAGAGTCCTTTAACAGCTGAATCTGTGTCAGTTTCCTGCAGAAAACAAGTACTGACTCCCAAAGCACTTTATACGCTTAGCTACAAAGAGAAGTTACACTGAAAAATGTCAAGTTTGTGCATTTAAATTTTCAACTTCAATGTACCGTTGACCTTTTAGGGACTGAATTCTAACACTAGTAATGAGACCCAAATATTCTGTATTTGAAGTGTTTAAGTTGTGTTCAACGGCTCTGTAATAATTCAGCCACTGAACTCACTATTTATTACATTCAGTTCAGAAGACCAAAACAAGAAATAATAATACCAAATAAACAAATATCCACTCCCCACGATGTCTACTCTAGGCTTGATGAGTGACCATAACTTTTGTTAGATATTACAGAGCTTTAAGCCTGCATCAAATGAGAAAAACTATTACAGCTTCCCCACCATTGTAAGCAAGTGTATTGTGCCTGCATTTGGAAAAGAATTATTAGTTGGTTTTGTTAGAGACATGATCGATTTTGTGACACCATAAGATGAATGACTGAAACTAAGATTTTTTTAAGGGGTCACTAATTTTGGGTGATGAACTTGATAGACATAAAGCCTGATTTTCAGAGGCATACAAACGCTCACATTTCCAGATGAAATCAATGGGAACTGATGATGTTCCACATATACATACACTATAAAATTAAGACAACCTGACTTATGTTGGCATATAGCCACCACAACAATTACATCACTTGTGCATGTCTACACTTTGCTCTTGTGTCAACAGTGTGTGTCCTCACCAAGAGCACTTGTATGGATTGAACTGTCAGTGTGGGACATTGTGGGACAGCTCCAGAAAACCAGTAACAGTCAACATAAGCAATGCAGTGTCTACACTGACCCTGTGTCGCCCTAACTACATCAACCGTGACTCTACAGCACTCATGAAGTTGAAGTTAAGTCAGCGCAGGGGGCAATGGCGTCGGCAGCAGTGAAATTTAAGTGTAAACACTTCCATTGCTAGGTCAAAGTAAGTTGTCCTGCATCCATCTAACTCTCTAGTATAGAACAAACCTCAGAGTCAGGCTTTAAGTACTTTAAATTGGTGACTCAAGAACTGAGGCAACCAAAAATTAGGGGTAATTTTTGACAATGTTTTTTGGGGTAGAGTGAGGGCATGTCTACACAGAGCAACAATGTGCACTACAGGGGTATGATTTCAAAAGCTAGCTGATGTGTTGTACGTTAACTGGTCCATATACATGTTGCTGGTGCATAGCAAAGGTTCCTTAATGTGCTTTAACATGGTGCTGTACCACATTAAACTGCACAAAGGAACCTTTAATGGGGTCTACATGGACTAACTAATCTGCAAGCTGCTAGTGTGCTTTAGAAATCACACCCCTTCAAGGCACATTGCCCCACCATTAAGAGAAGCCCTAAGACAAGATCCTCAGGACTCCTGGATTTGGAGTGGGACACAGCAGTTTCCTTCCCTATCCGCTGAGCAGCATAGGCAGAGCAAGGATGAGTCTAGACAATGAGTCTAGACAGTCTGCGTTTTATTGGATTTCCTGTTATATTCAGTCCAGGTAGATATGTCCTGCCAAAGGCGTAGATGTTGTGTGTGTTCCTCCTGAAAATCTGTAGCAAGAGCAAAGCAACCATAGATAAAAAAAGAGGGCTTCTGCCCTTCAGACAAAGGTCTGTATTTATAGGCTGTCCCTACAATCTCCTGCAGAGCGTAGAATAAGCTTAAATCAGATAGGTCTCCCCTTCTAAGCATAAAATAGCAGATTTTATAGGCTGTCCATGAAACAAGCTAGTTGATAGATCTTAAGGGAGACACACTGTGACAGAACATACTCTCTGGTGACATGCTACTGTAAAAATTTTTATACAAGGCATGAGTGATGTTCCCCCCCTTGCAATCAGGATTGGTGCATAGTTGTTTCACCCCAATCCTTCACTCCTGGGCCCTGATTTACCCCACTTTGCTGTGCGAACCATCCACTCCTGGGTCAGCCCACGCCCAGCCTTCTGAGAGTAATCAGTTCCTGGACAGCCACGCATCAGATAAACCCCCAGGAAACACCCCCAATCCCAGATGCAATCCCGGGAACTGCCGTCTTGCAGGGGTCAGTGCTGCACACTGCACCCTGCAAGCTCATTTACACTTGTCCGATCAATTTAGCAAAGAAATTGCTATGCACCGGCTCTATCCCTGCAAGTGAAGTCTCTACACGCACTCAGTCCACATGCATGGTTTTAGATAAAACAAATAAGCAAATAAGTTTAATGATTACAGCAGGATTTTAAGTGAATCCAAGTCAGTTTAACATAAACCACGGAGTTAGTCACACTCAACTAAAAGATAATTCGCCTCCTACACTAAGATTAATATTTCAGTCTCTTCCAGCTTACCACACAGGCTTGTTGCAATGCATCTTGTAACCAGGCTCCCCTCTCCCTGTGGATAGGTGCCAATCTTTGATGTTGCTTGGGAGATGGATTCCAGGAAGAGCCCGAGACAAAGACGCCCCAGCTTTTAACAAGTTTCCCCAGCAACCCCAGGGGTCAGGTGATCAGCCCTGTTCAGCAAAGGGCATGATTTCTTCCACTTGAACCAAATGCTCACAGGTGCTTAGGCCAGTCCATTGTTCCTGTATGCATGCATCTGCTGGGCGTGGAAACACAGCTTTGTGTTCGTCTGCATCTATTCAAACCATATTAGACACACATTTGGGGATATGGCACAGCAGAGTTTCATATCTGTACATAAGTATGACATTGCAGGAAACATGCTTTCATAACAATAATGCTCAGTATGTCATGAGTATTCCAAAAACTGCTTACATGGCATACTTTGCCTCAGACAATACACCATTACAATGTAAGGGTGACCATGAGTTATACACAAATCAGACCATAAGGGCGTACATGAGGTACAGTGTGTCATATCTCCCCTTTTACAGAACTGCAGGAGGGTTAGCCACTGGCTAATCTGGAGGCAGAACATTGGGGTTCTCTTGATATTTAGCCATCAAAGTGATGAGGCAGCTTGTCTCAGTTTCCCCAATTGCCATTCTTAGCATGGTCACAGGCTTCTTCCAGAAATCTATGCATAATATATCTAACTACAAGGTTCAACATGAGTCTTCCAATCTCCATCACAAAGTTTAGACTCAGTACCAAATTTGGTACTATCATAGATGTTCCTATACCATGCCCTTTGTTCAGGCGGTCTGGTTTGGGGTTGGTTGGTTTCACCTTTCTTGCCCTTCAATATCCTTATGGGCCCTTTCAAGTGCTTAGCCCCAGGCTTTCTTTCAATCCAGAGATTCCCCTGCCTAGACCCTTGGGATTTTGGTGCCTCAGGGTCTGGTGAGATAAGAGTTTGGGGAGAATCCTGCAGTCCAGTTGGCCCTTTTTGGATCTGTCCCCCAGCCCCAGAACTATACATGTGTAGAAGGTCCCTCTCCTTCCTTGGGGTTGCTTGGTGGTCTTCACCCCCAGCACTGCATCTTTTCCTACCCTGTTTTCCTAAAGGGTTTTCATGTGTTCTTTCTGGGCTGGGAATGTCTGCAGCTTGTGTATGTAGCAACCCAGGTGCCTCCTGTGTGTTAGCTGCCTGGGGAGATTTCCCCTCCATCCTGCCAGCAAGCTGGTTCAAATGCTCACAGACACCTTCTTCTGCAGTGGAAACTGGATTCTCCTGTCTTAAAGAGGAAGAGGTAATTTCCACCAGCCCATCAAGGTGAGCGTCCCGAAAACCTGCGACAGGAGTTTGGGCACTCTCTGTCACCTCCTCTTTGATACCTGAGGGGACAATCGTGTGTCTGCTCCCTTCCGGAAAGCCAGCCACACAACTCCCTCTCAAAATCTTAGGCACAGGCTGAGTATCAGGGTGCAAAGGCCCTAAATCCACCATTTTGTCCTGCACATTCCCTCCGAGGTGATCAGGGAAGAGACGTTCCTGCACCTCCGCCATTTCTTCCCTAGCTTCCTTTTCTGGATTCTGCTGTGGGACATAGTCCTCCTTGCCCTGAAGAGTGATACCTGCACCTTGCAGGGCTCCCACATGGGGAGGGGAAAGGGTACAATTTACCGGAACCCAGAGGCCCTGGGGGGCCCTGGCTGCAACCTTCATTACAATGAGGAAAACATTTTTCATGGCTCATGAGATTGTATGTATAGGATGAGGGATTGTGGTATGTGTGTGGGAGGGGGCCCGTGTTACAAGTCTGTACTGGGCCAGAAAAATTATGCTTGGGCCCTGGGCCCTTGTCCAGCTGAAACCTGCCAGCATCTCACCTCAGGGACTGCTCTCTCAGTGACAGGGGCCATTTCCTTCCCCTTCTCCACTGAGGGGAGCCAGCCTCAGCCCTCCCTCCACCAGGAGACACGCCAGCTTCTTCCACCATAACTCCTGCGGTTTCGCCCCCCATCTCCTGGGCTCTCAGCATGGTATTCCTGGCCACTACAGGACACCACCCTGATTGCCCTACTTCCCCCTGTGGAAAGTCATTTCCATTTAGCATTTCAGTGGGGATCTCATCCAGCACCCCCACTGTTAAATTACCTTCTAAGCTGTCACACGGCATTTGCACCCTAGCTATGGGCACACAGATCCTGCCTCCTACCACTACTTGAAACCATGCTTCCAGGCCATGTAACATGTCCCTCTCTAGGATCCAGCCTGGCCTGACTAAAGAAAGTTGCATTCCTGTGTCCCTCCATCCGACAGCCTCTCTGCCATTTATCTTGATATCTCTGAGAAACTCCTTCTTCCCCCTGCATCCACATCATCCACAAAGCTGGTCATGAAAATGGGGGGTGCCTCTTGGGCCTCAGGAGCTAGAATCACTACATTCACTTGGGCTGGGGAGAAATCAACCCATTTCAGTCCTGGGTACTGGTTTTTCAAATGCTCAGTGGAGTAGCAATTGTAACACCTTTTTGGACCCTCTTCTTTCATAGTTGAGTTGTACTGGGTTTCCCTAGAAGAGACAGGGCTTCTGAGGGACGATCGCTTGCCTCTCCTCTACACAAGTAAAATGGGATCCCTCTTGAGAACTGGATTTCTGCCCCTCCCTCTGAGGCTTATAGCTCAAAGGCATCTGTGCTTGCTCAAAGGCATCTGTCATTGCAGTCATTTCTATCACACATTTCAGATTCTTATCCCACAGATTCTTATCCTCACCTCATCCGTACACATGATCAGAAATCGTTCTTGCATTATGAGGTCAAAGAGCTGGTTATATGTGTCGACACCCTTTCCCTTGATCCACTTCTTCAATAAATCACATTATTTATAAGCATATTCACTATGAGTCATGCCTGTATCCCTCTTAAGGATCCTAAATTTCATTCTGTACAGTTCAGGTGTAATCTGAAACCTTTCCAAGACCCTCTTAAATGCATCATACCTTAAAGCCTCTTCAATTGGCATCTCATTAAACACAGACAAAGCTTTACCCCACAAATTTGCCATGAGTGTGGGAACTTTCTGCTCCTCAGCAATCTTGTGCACTGCACAAAGCCTTTCAAAAGTAGTGAAGTACTCCTCGATGCAGTCTGTCTCTTTGTAAGCAGGACACAGCTTATCAAAGCTGGGTGTTTTAGGTGTGGAAGGAGACACTGGGGACGTACGAATACCTGGGATGCTCCCATGTTTCTCCAATAGCTCCTGCTGGTGTTTCCTCTCCCTCTCTTTGTCCGCCACAGCTCTCTCTGCAGCCTCTTTGGCTGTAGCAAAAGTCAATTCTTGCTGTTTTAATTTCAAGGCACACCTGTGTACAGCTTTCCAGCTTCCTTGGCTGCAATTGCCTCTTGATGTTTTAACTACAAAGCACATCAGTGGGCAGCTTCCTCAGTTTCCTGGACACACCAGTGTGTGGCTCCCTCAGTTTCCCTGGCCTCAGCTGCTTCTTTAAGTTTCGTTTCTGCTTGCCATTTTATAAATTCACGTTCTTTCTCTTTCTCCTGGACTTCTAGCTGAGCAATCTCAAGCTTTGCAGTTGCCTCACTAGTAGGCATTTTTATGTTTTCCTATGCTTATTTCCCTCACCTGGAATAAACGAACAGAAAACAACAAACTGATTAGCTCCTGATTGTTCTCAGCCACTGCACTTAAGGCTCTCTTAAAATCACCAATACCAGTGCTCAAAGTGTGAACCTCATTCAGAGCAACAAGCTATGCATATACCCTGTGCTTGCTGCGCCACTGTGACTGCTGCATAGCTTTTTCACTCCAACTCCTCACTCCTGGGCCCTGAATTACCTCACTTTGCTGTGTGAACCACCCACTCCAGGGTCAGTCCATGCCTAGCCTCCTGCAAGTAATCGGTCCTTGACCTAGTGATATAGCACTTCTGGCCAGCCATTCACGGGATAGGCCCCCAGCAAACACCCCCAATCCCAGATGCAACCCCAGGAACTGCCATCTTGCAGAGGTCAGTGCTGCACACCGCACCCAGCAAGCTCATTTACACTTGTTCATCAATTTAGCAAAGAAATTGCTATGCACCAGCTCTGTCCCTGCAAGTGAAGTCTCTACACACACTCTGGCCACATGCATAGGTTTAGATAAAACAAACAAAGAAATAATTTCAATGATAACAGCAGGATTTTAAGTGAATCCAAGTCAGTTTAACATAAATCACAGAGTTAGTCACAATGAACTAAAAGATAACTTGCTTCCTACACTAAGATTAATATTTCAGTCTCTTTCAGCTTTTCAAAGGGCATGATTTCTTCCACTTGAGCCAAAGTGCTCACTGGTGCTTAGGCCAGTCCATTGTTCCTGTTAGCATGCCTCTGCTGGGCATGGAAACACAGCTTTGCATTCATCTGCATCTATTCAAACCATGTTAGACACACAGTTGGGGATATGGCACAGCAGAGTTTCATATCTGTACATATGTATGATATTACAGGAAACATGCTACCATAACAATAATGCTCAGTTTGCCATGAGTATTCCAAAACCCCCTTATATGGCATACTTTGCATCAGACAATACACAGTTACAGTGTAAGGGTGAACATGAATGATATACAAATCACATCATAAGAGTGTATATGAGGTGCAGCATGTCACAGCATGTCTTGAAAAGTATCGTTTGAAAACTCATAATTTGCTGATCAGTATCATCCTGATAAAATATGTATGGCAACATTGCAAAAGTTATAAGATTTCCCTGGATGATGATATTGACACATTTTCCAAATTGCAATCACTGCCAAACTGAAGTTGGCAAATGGGTCTGTCCTAAACCAAGGAATGTGTGCTCTGCTTTATTTGCATTTAAGCAGTAAACAGAGTCATCAAACAGGAAGGGAAACAAAGAAAGTTTAAACGGGTGAGAAAAAGCAGCAGGGAATATCCTTCCAGATAGACTCTGATTCCTACTGCCTAGTTGGAAACGTTTTCCAAAGGAGGGACTGAAATTATAAAAAGGAGAGACAAACACCCCAAGGCACCCCATCTCTTTCCCATAGCATTCACTGCACCTGAAAGGACAAAGAAAGCAGTCCTGGGATTCTGGGGGAAGTGTCCTGACCTGGCAGTTTGGTTAGTAATCTGCTGGAGCATGTGGTGAGAAACTTTGCTTGAATCTAATATAGTTTTTAAGTTAGGCATTAGTAAACATCTTGTCTTTATTTTCTTCTAACCATTTCTGACTTTTATGCCTCATTACTTGTACTCTCTTAAAATCTCTTTGTAGTTAATAAACTTGTTTTACAGTTTAATTTAAACACACTAGATTAGATAAGTGTCTGAATAACTGTTTGAGGTGATAAAATGGTATATTATTCCCTTAAAGAAATAACAAATTTAAAATATTTGTATTGTCTAGGAGAGGGCTGGAAAGTACAGGACGTGCATTTCTGGGGGAAGTCTGAGACTGGAGGCAGGCCCATTTAGCCTGATTTTCAGTGTTTTATTAATTTGAATGGGGTTACAGGCTCGCCAATTGCTCTGATCAGAAGATAATGAGGTTCTTGTCCAGGAACCAGGCTCCAGAAGGGTTTTATAGGGACCCCAGGGTGCACAACAGGAAGGTTCTTAGTGATAGCCAAATTTGTATAATTTTATAAGCTTTTATTAAGGTAGCATAAAATTATAGACAAATCACTGAAACAGTTAAATGAACAATCAAATGGATAATGGATAATACAATCTTAATTTTAGAGATTTATATGGTATATATATATTTCTACAATATTCTTTGGATTAATATACTCAGACCCTTCCCTGATGACCTGGTTGAGAGAGGTGTCTGGTTCTTCAACTTTTGAGTAGAGGGGCAGAGTATGCTCAAGGGCTCAAGGGCTAAGAACTGTAAGACGAAGACTAACACTACAAATAATACTAAGTATAAATGAAGAACAAAATCTTAACATTAACTAAAAAAGCTTCAAGCAGGAGTAACTGGTGATCGATCGCCCCGAGTAACACGATTTGCCCCTTCTTATACCTGAGAATATGGGTCCTCCTTCCAAATCCAAACTTGGATTTGTCACTCCCAAATTATTGGGGTACACTTATTCTGTAGGCTGGCAGGTTCATGCATATTAATGACATAGCCACATCCTTTCCAGATGGTTCCAGATAGTTCATTATCTCACCTTTGTTATTTCTGGCCCTTTGCGGGTTCTGTGGTATACTTGTGAAGTTTACGTGGGGCATAACCTGTAACAGCTCCCCCACCCCCCGTTTTGATACTGCCTGACCTATCTAGGGTAAAGGTTATGACTAGATATTTCTGATCCTTTTACTTATCATCTGGGCCAAAGGTCCCGAACGTATGTATACTAACTGCTTAGCTTTCATACAGGATGTGGCCTGTAGGGTACCTTGCATTACAGCTAAAATACTTTAATATAAATCTATGACTATTATAATCAAACGACCATACTTAAATTTGTAAGGAAAGATATACATATGTATATGCAAGCAAGCAGGCTAGTCATATAGGCTGCACTCACTAATAGCAATTTCGGGCCCCAGGGCAGAACAGTTAGTGTCCCCCCACCCCTGAAAGGGATGGCTGAAGTCAGAGTGGGCTTCCATCTGAAGTTTTTACTTATTTATTATGTGACATGAAGATTCCCCGGGCCGCTGAGGAGGCCCTATCTGCTACTCAGTTTCCCAGGTCCTTTGTACTCCCCAGGGAGATTACTGATGAATTTGGGAAGCTATATAGCAGATACCACCTCCTCAGTTGCCCAGGAACCTGCATGGTGCATAATAAATAAGATTGGCTCAAGGGAGGGGCAGAGAACATGATCAGCGGGGGCCTTCAGAGGAAGGGGGTGTGTGTAGGAGAGGAAGATACACATTTATCATCCCATTTGTCTGGGCCTTTTAAAAAGCTGGATCCCTGGGCATTTGTCCCCCTTGTTCCCCTGCCCCCATCAATACCATGCAGTATAATGAAGGCTGGAGAGAGCCAGTTTAACCCAAGTGTGGCTGGCAGGCTGCAGCTACACACAAACACTTAGGGTGTGATGTGCACCCTGGAAGGCAGTTTGTGAGCACTCAAAGAGGAAGCTGTTTCAACAAGGCATTGTAACGCACCCCAGGTTGCAGAGTAGGGATGACACATCACCCTCCCGCTGGTCTGGACTGTAGCCTAGTATGTTACACACCCCACAAAATAGGTCTGGCCCTCTGCACAGGGCTGCATTTCATCCTATATGTCTTCCTGTTGAATATCACCATGAATAAAGACTCGGGGGTCCAGACTTTATGAACATGTGACTCATCCACATCACAGAAAGTTGGCACCTAGCATGTATAAGATGGGAGGCATTGTAATGAAAACTCACAAATCAAAGTCAGTTCCAGGCACCAAACAAGGAATGATTCCTGCCAATGCAACAGTATATTCCAGCAATTAATAACCGAGACACAGCTCTGACTGCGCTTGTTATGCCTCGTATGTGAACTCAAGCCATTGGTTTCTTTTACTCATGATTGTCTTACCCGAAAACATTTGTTTTGCCTTTTGATCAAAAGCAATACAATTAGAACAGTCATAAAGACAGACCGAGAAAATTCCAGAGACTAAGTCAGGGGTGGGGAGGGGTGAGAGAGAATTAGGGGCTGGAGGAAGAAAACAACAGGGAGCCCAGTTCAAGCCCTGAAGAGAATGGAAAAGTTTCTGTTCTAACAGCAAGTAAAAATTTCGGAGCAGAGACACATAGCAGATGTCACAGAGCACCACTGAAGTCAAGACAACTATGACAATTGACACCGGCTGAGCACCAGACCCAGTGTCCTTGTGTGAAGTAAGATGGGATAATAGCTCCCTGTGCTCTGGAAATGCTGAGCTCTTGAAAATGGATCAGCCCTGCAGCCCCTATCAGCTGGCATGATTGGTAGGGGAGAGGATTCATGCTGAAGTTAGTCCAGGGGTCAGATTTAACAGTGGCATCAGCATATATAGAGTAGGCTCAGTGCTGGCCATGGGAAGTCTTTGCTCACCTTTAAGAGATTCCCTCTTATCTCTGCTTCTCTGTGTTTTGTCTAGAAGCAGCTCTCACTGCTGGCACAATCCTTACCCTTGGCAACTGTCTGAACTGACATCATCCTCTCTAGCCAGCTGGAGCTGCTCCAGTTCTCCCTCATCCCCCTTCTGTCACTATAGCCACCTTTCCTTGCTGCTGTGCCACATGTTCCGTCCCTTTCAATCTGGCTGCTGCTCTAACCCCCATTCATTCTGAACCCACATTGGCTCCTCCTATTAGGGAGACCTCAGTTTAAGTGACCAGATAGCAAGTGTGAAAAATCAGGACACTCTTTTAAGGGTGGGGTAGGTATAGTTGCCTATATGAGACAAGACCCCTAATGTCAGGATGGTCCCAATGCTATCAGGATGGCTTGTCCCTCTACCCCAGTTCATTTACCAATTGAGCCTCTGTCCTTAAGTGAGCCATTACTCCATGGTAGAATATTTTATCCCGTATTCCTGCCAATAGTATAAGTGAAGGCGTTTTTGTTTATAGGGTGGAATACATGTTCCTTATTGTTGTAACTCCAGGGCAAACAGGTGGTATATGCAATGAGTGGAGATTTAATAACTGATAAATTTTGGCAATAGCATATTTACCCAGAGTCGTAGTTAAAAACATGAGGCATTAGCTTTTTATTTTGTAGTATTAAAGGTGCCCAGTTTTACTGGCAGTGACTAAGTTGTTAAATATTAGACTTGGAATGTGGAAACAAAAAAACACAGGAGATACAAACACTCAGAGTCAAACTCTCTGTATTTAGCTCTGTCTCTCTGCAGGGAGAAATTTGAAAGGTGTCCTTAGGGATAGTTCAGTAAACATGATTAATAAGGACTTTTTTTGGAGCCAAGGATGACAACTATGCCAATTTGTAGTGATATTTATGATACCACTGTTCCAGCTGGACTTGCTTTAGCACAGTTGTTTGATCCATCTAGCCAAAATGTGTACTCTAAGAGGAGGGGTTTGAGTCTATCCTAAGGGCTGAAAAGGAGAGAGAGAAAGAACCCCATTTTAGAGATAACCACAGCACCTGGAAACAGACATGGAAAAAAGAACATTGGAGAAACAACTGAACCAAGGATTATTAGAGGAGGTTTGGATTTTGTTTGCACTTCAGTACGTTCAGGCAAACTTCTTCAAGTATTTTATAAACACTAAAACTCACAGTGTGCTGCGATGTACTGACTACATGTTCATGATCACAGAATTGGAAATCTAGGCCTGGAATGGACCTCAGTGTGACACACTGTACCCTGAAACAGCACCTTACAAACCCCATATTCATCATTTTTGTATAGTTGTAATAGTTCATACTAAGCATGCCATATGAGATATCTAATGATAGGTCATAATCTGCTGAAACCCATTGTTTTGTCAAAATGTGTATATCGCTACTATCTATCAAGTTGAGATTTTGCTGTTATTGAAATATGTGATAAACTTGCTAGTAATGGCAGAGGAGACATCCATGCTCAGGAGGGGCTCAGCGACCATCAACCAGCAAAGGAGTTGTAAACAAAGGATTTACAATACAGTGATGGTTTCACAAGACTATACAATGGAGATTGCTCAACCCTATGACTCACTCTCAGGAAAAACACTGGGGAAGATTGAGCAACCTTGTGACTCAGCACAGCCCACTTGGACATGTCTGGACTAATGTCGACTAGGCACCAGGTCAAAAGATATAAAATAAGGGTTAGGGGCTGAACGTCTTGGCCTTTCTCGTCTCCCACCTATGCTGGAAGCAATGAGAGCGCTGAGCACCAAGGACTTCGACAGGAGACTTGTCTCCAAACTTCAGGAAAGAGCTTGTGTCTGAAAGATCTTTAACACCCACTGGTGTGAGAAAAACTGCTCAATTCAGAGACTGCCTAGTGTTATAAAGTTTAAGATTTAGATTGTGCATTTATCTTTATTTTCTTTGGTACCTGTCTCTGATCTCTTATAGTTACCACTTATACTCATTTAAAGTCCATCTTTTTGTAGTTAATAAACCTGTTTTATATTTTAACTAAAACAGAGTGTTTCAACTGAAGCGTTAGGAAAATCTCAACTCAGTTAAGAAAAGCTGATGTATACCCTCTACACATTGAGGGAGCGACAAACTAGGTAATAAACTTATCCTGGTCAGACTTCTGACCAAGGCAGGAGAGTGCAACTTCAGGGTGCAAAGCAGGATGTGGGGGGTGAACTGGCTGGTGCTTTTCTCTGTGAGATTCATGAGTGGCTCTGGGGGTATTCATGCAATCTAGCTGGGTGTGTGGTTTCACATGCTGTAGGGCTGAGTGATGATAACTCTGGGAGGGGTTTGCTGCTTATCACTAGCAAAGCATCCTGAGGCAGAGCCCAGGCTGCAGAGTTAAAAGGCCACAGCAGTATCCCAATCCCATGCTGTGCCCCTGGGAAACTCATCATCCTCAGGCCATCTAATGCATCCACCCATTTTCAGAGGGAAGATTAAGAATACCTAGATCATCACCAACAGGTGTTTGTCTACCTTGTTCTTAAACACCCACCAAAGACAGGTGTGACATTCCACAGGGTATAGTGTGGACTGTTGGAGTAATGAGGAGACACAGCTGTCCAACCTAGGGTGCCTTTTACACTACTTTGCTGTGAGAGCCACCACTCCTGGCCTGCTCACACATAGCCTTTACCATGTAAATTACTCCTAGCTATACTGCCAGAGCTTCAGCCAGCCAACCACCCTTGAATTACACTGCAAAGTGACACCAGCAACTTCACAGTCCCAGACTTTCCCCAGAAATGTGTGTCTTGGACTGCTCAGCACCTTCCTGGACAATACAAGCTCATATAAAGTCTATTGTTTCATTAATAGAAAATTATATGCACAAACTCTTATGTCAAATCGAGTTCCCCAAATACTTCAATCCAAACACTCTGGCTTAGAGAAAACATGTTTATTAACTGCAGAAAGATAAATTTCAACTGATTACAAGCATAAGTCATAAAAGTCAGAATTAGTTACAAATAAATAAAAGGCAAAATGCAATTAATACCTAACTTAAACAATCTAAGTGAATTCAAAGCAAAATCTCTCTGACCATGTGATTTTGCAGTATTACTGACGTGATGCCTTTCAACCAGGACCCTCCCCCAGTCTAGTGTTCCTTTCCTTGTCCTTCAGGCATTGTGAATGCCCTGGGCAGAGAGAAAGGAAGGAGATGTAATCTGTGGAGTGTGTTCCCCTTTCTTATATCATTTCCCTCTTTTGAGAAACATCTCCAGCTGGGTTTTAGGCAACCAAAAGTCTATGGGATGAGAATTTCCAGCTGTTCCATTGTCAAGATGTAAATTTCTTGGTCACACACTTCTTCCTTCCGAAGAATGGCCACATAACCAGGTGATAGTCCATTTAATTATGCTGACACCTGGCTGAGGTGCAGGCTAGCTTTCGTCTTTGGGGAACTGGTGTGAAGAGGTTTTTCTAAACGTGGAGCTGTCTCAGTAAAATTGTACAGTAGAATCTTATATCTTTACATTTATAGTGTTGCCACACTTTTTATCAGGACAATAATGACCAGCAACTTATGAGTTTTAAATGATACCTCACAAGGCACACTTTATACAAAATCCATTATAGTTTTGTAAAAAGGGTGAGCACAAGGGTACAGTCTGTCACAAAGGGATTATACAACCTCTCCAGGTAATCTGTTCCAGTGCTTAGTTATTCTTAGCAAAAGTTTTATAATATCTAAGCTAAATCTCCCTTGCTGCAAACTAAAAACATTACTTTTTGTGCTATACTTAGTGGACATAAAGAACAGTTAATCACCATGCTCTTTATAACAACCTTATATATATCTTTATATTTTATATATACATATGACCATGTCCCCTCTCAGTCTTCTCTTCTCTAGACTAAATATGCCCATTTCTTTCAACCTGTCCTCTGCCATCATGTTTTCCAATCTTCTTATTTGTGTTGCTCTCCTCTGGCCTCTGTCCAATTTGTCCACACCTTCTTGGAGTGTGATGTCCAAAACTGGACACCATACTCCAACTGAGAACTCACCAGTGCTGAATAGAGCCGAACAGTTACCTCATGTTTCTCTGTAGTTGCTGGCCCACTGAAGATAAGAGCCCTATTGCTAATGACTGATAACAGAGATTTTCCCTTAGCTCAAGAGGTGGAGGCATGTGTTTTTCTAACCAGAAGTCCTAAGATAAAATCCTGACCTTAGTGAAATCAGTGGCAAAACTTCCATTTATTTCAGTGGGGCCAAGATTTCACTCCTGGGTGCAGCAAGCCTTTATGTAGTTTGTCTGGAATACATCGCCATGACAACAGAGCTCCTGGGAGTTAATGTGGTGGAGCTGACAGGGCATTGGGCCTAACGTTACTAAGTGTGGGCTCTTATTTTTGTCTGATGTAGAGTCACCTCCACAGCAGTTAAACAGCTGTGGCAGGCCCAAGTCAACTGATTTGTGCTTTTGTGACTCAGGCTGCAGGGCTGTAAAATTACTGTGTAGATGTTTGGGTTTGGGATGGAGCCCGTGCTCTGAGACCCATCTTTCAGGGTCATAGCGTTCAGTCCCCAGCTCAAACCCAAGAGGCTACATAGCAATGAAACAGCCCTACAACCTGAGCAAGCTATAGGTGTCCAGTAGCTGCATGTACATATCCTTAGTGACTGGAAACAGGTCACTTCAGCTCTCTGTGTTTATGTCTACACAGAAGCTGGGAGGTATAGTTCCCAATGTGACTAGGCATACACACTCTAGCTCTGCTCAGATTGGCACCCTAAAAATAGCAGGATGGCTGAGGCAGCCCAGGTAGCAGCTCAGATTATCTGCCTGAGTAGTACCAGGGGTGTGGGTGGGATCATACTTGGGCAGCCAGTGCATGTTGTTGCAGTCACTCTGCTATTTTTAGTACACTAGCTCAAGTGGACCTAGCACATATATGTCTACCCAAGCTGGGCATCACACCTGCCAGCTGCTGCTGGGACAGGCCCTGTGTTTCCATTGCCTCATCTGGGAAATGCAAGCAGTATAAATATTTTGCTATATTTTGATGCACAATACCAGTAGTATTTTAGCCTCTAGCCAAGACTGAAGACCATTGAATTAGGTCCTGCCTTTGACCTTTGTTCTTGTCCCAAAGACTGGAAGATCACAGCAAAGCCTATCTTAAGGTAAGTGATAAATTACTAGTAGTACTGACTGACTTAGCTCAAGGTCTGGCAGAACTCAGAATGCAATCCACAAATGATGGCCTGCAGTCCTCTGCACTCAGCACCGTCCCCCGATACTATTCCTGAGGGAGTGCATGTCTTTAACTTTTCTGTACACAAGATGGCAGAAAGAACAATAATGGAAGCAAGGCAGGATTTTGTTAAATCAGTGATGGACTACGGAAAAGGTTGGTAATTATTTTAGCTAAGGAAACAATCATTTTATCCAGGCTTCCAACACAACTATATAAAATATGTTTTTGCCAACATACTTGGTCCTCTGGTCATCCTAAAAATACCCAGTGGATGAAATGAAGAGACAAGGCAAAGTATGAATTGAAGACAGCAATTCTTATTACAGTGCAAGGTTCTGTAAGAGTTGCTTTATGCAGCAGAATGCTGTATATTTCCTCAGGCTCTGGGAAAAAATGAACCAAACAGCTTTTTTCTTTTCAATTATATTGAAAGAAATGTCATGCCTTGGCTAAACACATCAATAGATGCTTTAGAAAGATTAGAAAGGATCCAGGCAGCAAGATCTGACAGGCGGCAGGTTCAGATCCAGATTTTGGATCCTTGCCCCAGAAGTTCATTTGGACTTGGGATTCTCACTGTGACAAAACATTCACCACTCATAGACTCATAGACTCATAGGTCAGAAGGGACCAATATG
>ML675616.1:14220526-14253933 GCA_007922155.1 Mesoclemmys tuberculata | reverse complement strand
ATTCCTTCCCGACCCCAAATATGGCGATCAGCTAAACCCTGAGCACTCATTATCTTCCACTTATACAGAACCTTTCACCCTAAACATTTCACACAGGAATCCTTTTCTGAACCACCAAAATGCAGTCTTCTGCATGGCAGTATCACACAGCAGCAATTTAGGACAGTTTAAGAAGTGGAGAATACCTTATTATACAATCTAAAGCATGGGGTGGGGGGGTGATTAAGGACAGCTGAGGAATCTTGTCAAATTCTAATTCCGATGAGGTCACCTTTTAGACAGGTTTCTTTTGAAATTGGGATCAATATCCCATTCTAGTGAAAGACACTGGTGTCTTTAATGACCACTTGTAATTAGGCCTCAGTTTTAAAGGAAAGACAGCACTCCAGAAGAACAGTGGACCTTAGCACCGGGCTGTGCTATTTATATGGCACTGATTCAGTGGGAAGAGGTGGGGTGTTTTGCCATTTCAGCAAAGGAATTTTGAGATTAGGTTTTATATGGCCCAGGGGTGTGTTATGTGCGAAATCGGCATGTACTAGGGACTTTTAGGGCAAGGATTGCTTATTTTTAAAGTGTCACATAGGACTGAGCACATGATCAGAAACTCTCAAATAATCATGAGTAGAGTCAGAGGTTCCTAGACTGGCTGTTGTCCAGTTTCAGGGAGTTGGGAAGGGTCAGGACTGGCAGTGATCAGTTAGCCAGTATATGTTGCTGTTGTACTAACTTCTGATGCAGCACAGAGCTAATACTTTGGGGAGATGTTATGGGGCCAGACAGCAGAGGGGGTGATGACAGATACAGGAGAAGAGGAAGCAAGAAGAAGTAAGTCACTGTGGGGTACCAAATGCAGAGACGATGTGAATGGGAGAGTTCAATGGCAGGGAGAGTGTGGTAACAAGTGCAATGATGGGGAGACAGAAAATGAGCAAACAGATTTTTAATTTCTGGCTGTTATTTCCAGAAGTTAAATAGATTTTCGTTTTAATTAAAAGCTCTTTTTAATCCGAGATGTGTCACTGAACTTGTTTCCCCCCTCACAACAGATTTTGATTGCTTAGGCAACAGCCACCATTCTGGGCTAACCATTCTAATGTTCTTTGAAGTAGGGCTGGCTGGAAAAGAAGAATTCTGTTCTGCCAAAAATTGGGGTTTCGAAATTTGTTTTTGTCACGATGCAGAATGAACAAAGGTTTTTCAAAAATGGTTTTGAAAAAGGAAAACCCCACTACAGAACAGTCAATACTTTGGTGGTGAGGGATGTAGGAAATCCAGATTCAAGGCCTTGCTCTGATTCAGAGAGTCAGTCTCAATTTCTTCTGTTGGAGCTTTTCCATTTTGTATGGAACATCATTTGCTAGACACAGAGAGACTGCCTCTATAGCCTAGTGGTTAGGACACTCATCTGGTTTACATCCTGTCTGATTTTCAGCCAGGATTTGAATCTGGGTCTCCTGCTGTGGTATTCTGGTATGAAGCTCTCTTTAAATTACATCCTGGACTTGAGAAACCTTCCTGAGGAAAGTTTTATCACAAGGGAGACATTTTTGCCAGTAGTTTTTTTCAACATTTTCCAACAATAAAGTCAAAAATTCCCAACTAGCTCTAGTCCTAAGTGACAGACCAATGCTGTTCACTGATAATTGCCACTTTTGCTCCAGGCCTTGCTCGGATTCAAAGTCTTAACCCTGAGCCCTGTTCAGAGGAGGAGAATTCAGTAGCACAAGTCTATTTACAGTTAAAACTATACACTTGACTGAAGAGATTAGATCAGTCACTACAGACTGACTCAAGCAAGCATAACACTTTACAATCTTAACAGCTAATTCCTTTAGCTAGCTGATATGGGGTTGGATTTTTGGTTCTGAAGGCATGGAGAGAAAATTCTGATGTCAATGGAACCATTGCAGTTGACTTCAACGGGACCTGGATATTACCCATGAGATTCAGCCTCCAATGAAGACCATAGCATCCGTGCATATACATCAACATTTCATTACACATATATAAAATTATATTGTCTGCAGATGACAATGCACAGCAACACCTGAAATTAAAGCAGCAAAAATGTTTCTATGGGGTCATTTTCGGTTGCTTGTAACTTTCATTCTTACCTTTTCATCAGAAATGTAGCAGGTTTGTTCTCAATCCAGATACGAATTTTTCTAGAAAGTTTAAGCCTAAATTGATTCAGCATTTTTCTAGAACCTGAAGTGATGAAAAATTATTTTTCACTACAATATTTTTGCTCCCTTATTACAAACGCCCCTGACATGGGAGTAGTGGTTGATAAAAACTTCAAGTCTGTCAGGAAAATAATATCTAAGTCACAGCTGTGTCTTTTAGAGTCTATATAAAGTGACTATTTGTCAAATTATGAAAGGCTTTATAATATATTTTGTGCAAGTGCATTAGATTTTGTAATGTGATTTTTATAGGTCTGATAATAGTCTGTTGGTTTTATGCATAGCTTAGGAAATATTTTAGGCATTGTTATGCATTTCTCTAATAATCAGAGAAGGAAGGAAGCGGTGCTCCAAAGAAATCCTCCCCTTTGCCTTACAATAGGTTTGCATGTGTATGGACTCTAAAGAAAGCCTGCCTTTCCTCATGTGATAGAGAAGAGTACAGAGAGTGAAGCAAAGGGTCTGTCTTCCTGATGGCACAGTGCTCCGCTTACTGATTAGGAAACAGTTGTATACACTAGACTTACTTCGTTTCTTCATTTTTCTTTTTTTAAAACAAAGAAAATGGCCTGAAAATATATTAAAGAGTTAAGCGAAGCACTCGTTGCAGAACCCATAATTAAGGCTCCCAGAACAACCTTAATTCTGCCACTAGTGTCTTATTACATGATCACATACTATCCTTTCCACAGGCTTCCTGTCTCACTCAGCTTGCTTGCTGCACAGAGAATGTTGTTTTGGGAACTGGTCTGGAGCCCAGAACACCTTTTCCTGTTCAAGTGGCTGGTCGTACTGGCTCTGCTTCATTCACTGTGACTGTACGGGGGATAGAGAATTAGGTGGGAATGCACTGAAAAATATAATGCTCTAGTGCAATGGTTCCTAACCTCAGGCCCGTGGGGTCTTTCAAAGTGGCCCGCCACTTCCCTCCCACTGACTGCAGAAGGGAGCCACTCTGCCTAAAGACCTAGGTGGAGCATGTTGGCATGGGGCTACACCACCGGTGCAGGCTTCTTGCTGCAGCCAAGGAGAAGGGAGACCAGCGCTCCTCTCTCCCTGACTGTAGCAAGGAGCACGGCAAAGTGCTCTGCCTAGGTCCTTAGGTTCTGGAGATCCTGCTGGAGCCAGGGGGAGGGGAACATTGCTCTCCTATCACCCTGGCTGTAGAAGGGAGGCACTGCCTAGGGACCCAAGTGAAGTACACGGGGCTATAGGACATGTGCTGTTTCCCTTCCGCAGCCAGGGGGACAGGAGATCAGCAAGGAGGAGAACTTCTTCCATCTGGCTGCAATAAGTTGCGGGGAGGGGCTGGTGGCAGACAGCGATGGCCCTTCAAGGTTGTAAAAATGATATCTGTGGCCCTCGAGCCAAAAAAGTTGGGAACCAATACTCTAGTGATTACAGCACTGGTTTGTGCCTCAGGAGATCTGGGATCTTTTCCTGCCTTTGCTACAGACTTTCAACATGAGATTGGGCAAATTATCAGTGTGGATATGAAAAATGTGGATAAAGCTTCACTATCTCAAAGAGGTATTGAGGATTAGTTCATTGTCTGAGATGTGCTTTGATAGTATTGCCATTAACAGCAGTGGGAAAAAAACAAAAACTAAGAAAAAGTTTCCTTAGTGCAGAGCCCGGCTTGTATGTAATTAGTGAGGCATAAATTCACACTGAAAGATAACAGAAAGAAATTTAACAGCTGCCTCAATCACTGCACACTGACAATCTTGTGTACGGAAGGACTGAGGGGTGGTCTGCAGAAAATGAGATCACTTAGTAAAATATTATCACACTACATGTGCAAAAGGAAAACGTAATGGTAATGATAATTCGTTTCTTGTTTAACGCGGAGACAGCCTGTTCATTTTATTTTCCCCCGACATCTGCTTGTGTTGCCTTCTTTCTCCAGGCTACCAAAATATACTAAACTGAAGATATAGCACATGTGTTTACCCAATGGATGAGGTTTTAAAACTAGATCAGTACAGGAGCAATCCAAATTTTCCTTCCTAGTGTGAAAGAACACATAAATGAAGAAATGAGATCCATGTTCATTACTTGAATACTAAACACATGGATGGCATGGATTTTCAGGTAGCCATTAACATACTTGTAGCATGTTGTTGGTACATTCATGACACCGCATGAATAAATTTGATCCTCAACTGTATGTGCAGGATGACTCTCACTTCTCCACATTTCCTGACATTGGTTGTTCCAAATTAGTTATGGGCACTTTGCTCCCATGGTTTGAAAAGGAAATTTTAAATATATCATCTTACTTCAATTACACACAATTAGGTCTATATGTTGCTTCAGTGACACTCCATAGGCATTTGTAGCCCTGATGGAAGCTTCCATGTCAAATTTAGCCTCTGTGGTTGTATGGTATGCCTTCACCCTCCAAAAGAGCAGGTCGTTATCACTGCAAGTTGTGAGCAAGTGCTTTAGGTAGTCTCTGGAAAAGGAAGTGCAGCCTTAACACCACCACAGAACGCTGTAAGATACAATGGAACTGCAGATCTGAAAATGAGCACACGTTAATGCCGGAAAGAGGGAAAACTCTGTCCTCTTAGGAATCTTCCTGCACTCCTTCAGAACTCTGGGTACCATGGCTTGAACATTACTAAGTCCACTGAGTGGTGCCCACTTGTGTCAGCAGTATAATTTGCCCTCTTGTGGCCTAAGGTCACACTACAGGCTGCCTGCCTTAGTTTCTCCCCTTTTCAGGACCCTTAAGAACTCTCAATCCAAAGGTAATTAAATCATTCCCCTTCTGGGGGTCCAATGTATTTAGTCCTCTCGGTACATGCTAACCCTCCAGGCCTCCATCCTCATACACTGTCTGTCTCTCCCCTTAGGTAGGGAGTTCCCAGCCCTTATTCCAGAGATGGGTACTATCACAGTCACTCCCAGGTTGTACCTGGCTGGACTTCAGCTTCCTGGGTCTGACTGTTCAACTCCCCTGGTATCACAGTATTTCCTTATGGAGCCACTCACTCCCTGCAGTTTCCTAAGCTTCCCCCTTCATTGCAGCTTCTCTTTACTGGGGAATCACCTGTCCTCCATCAGGCTCTTAACACCGGGTAGGCTGGAACAATTCTTTCAATAATCAAGGTTGACTGGCCCCAGTTCTCCAACCCCAGAAGGGCAAACAATTCTGCTCTAGCCCCCAGTAGACAAGGGAATTGTGTTACCAACTCACAAACATTCTATGTGCAGCTTTAGCTACCTCAGCAACCAAGACATCTACAGAAACATGGTTCTCTCAGTGTTGGGCTCCTAGGTTAACTTGGGGGTTCCCTGTGGGTACGTCTACATCAAAGCTGGGAGGCGTAATTCCCAGTTCACATAGACATACATATGCTAGCTGTCATTGAACTAGCATGCTAAAAACAGCAGAGTGGCCATGGTGGCATAGACAGCAGCTTAGCCTAGCCACCCAGGTACATATCTAGGATAGGATGGGATTGTACTCAAGCAGCTAGCCTGAGCTGCTACCTCCACACTGTTATTTGATTTAGCATGATAGCTCAAGCAGAGCTAATAAGTGTGCATCTACCTGAGCTGTGAATTATACCTCCAAGCTGCCGTGTAGACATACCTTCCAAGATATACTAAAGGTGATGATATGTCATAGACATGCAGCCTGATACAACTTGAATCTGGGGTACCTCTGAACCTCCTTACTCCTGTGGTGTTTGCAGACATCCAAATATGCTCTTGTTGATGGCACGGTCTCTCCAGACTCTGTAATCATTCAACATGGCAGCAGGTGGCACCTTCGCACCTACCATAGAACCAGGGGACAGGCAATAACCCCCACAGATCCCAAGCTTGTCAGTACCCCGGAGTGGATCCCAAGATAATACTTTATTGTGCTGGACAAGGATTTATTCAGCACAAACTCAGTATGTCCACTTCCCCTTTATATGAGGAAGTTATGCATCAGCCTTTTGTTACTGAGCTAAGACTTCTAGACACTGCAATTCAAGACCACATTGATTAAGATAAAACATAAAATGAGTTTATTAACTACAGAAAAGTAGATTTTAAGTGTTTATAAGTTGAAAAGGTAAAGGGACTAGAAATAGTTACCAAAGAAAATAAAAAAATAAGAACTTTATCTATATTTGAAATTTGAATCTAGAAACATCTCACCCTGAAAGATGATTCAAGCAGGCTACAGATTTTCAATTCACAGGCAGAGGCTGTTTTCCTCTCCTGGGACTCCCCTCCCACAGGCCTTTGTCTCTCAGCTGTTTTTTCAGGCATTTAGCTGTGGGAGGGTGAAGACAAGTCATGATGTCACTCCCCTTCTCTTATAGTCTTTTCCAATTTGTTGGACCAGTTGGTTCTCATGACCTGGGGGATTGTCCTCATTGGTCAGTCAGTATTTCATTGTGTACATGTTCCAGAGGGGTAGTGTGTACATGGTTTCTTGGTGAAGCTCCACTGTAAACAATCCCTGTTACTGGAATCTATCCTTGAATGAGTGAGAGATAGCCATCACTGCTGTCTGGCCACTCCATTGAATGTGCCTTGAAGGCTGTTTGTGGGAGTTTCCCACCTTGCCATATGCTCTAGTAGCATATTCAATAATACTTCATAATTTCACATACTGTGAGAGCACATACAATTCACCAGGATATTAATGTTCATTGGATCAAAACTTTTAAAATAATACCACACAAGGCGTACCTTATACAGAACATTACGTGACATTGTTAAATATGGAGCTCTAGGGTGTTCTTCCAGACAGTGTCACAGAATATCTTCCCAGGCAGAATGGAGCATTACACACCTCTTAAAAGCTAACTTTATCACCAGGGCATCTAGGCACATGTCCATTATCGATGTCTTAAATATGGGGCCATTCATTGTACATAAACACTCATTTATTTCAATTAGAGTTTTATGTGCTCAGGGAAACCACAAGCCTGATCTTTTATTCCACATCCAATGACATTACTATATTCATATGACAGACAAACAAAGCTGGCTTTTGATGCAACATGGTATTTTGCGTCCAACTTCCTCTGAGACAATCGACAACATAGGCAGAGCACTGCACCCACTAGGAAAGGTAAGTCATATTTCCACCTCTTTGGAATAGTCAGAGAAAACTGCAAATTAGGGAAAGTTTTCTGAGAAAAATATTTCTGGACTCAGTCAGAAAACTGACAGCTTCCATGCACATCTCAGCTCTGTGCCTCAGTTTCCCCATAATAACACTCTCCACTTTTGGAAAGCTCTTTGAGGTCTACTGAGAAAGAGGGCTATATAAGAACTGGGTATAATTATTATTGATCTACTTGTCAATAGTGAGTGTTTTATTCCACAAGTCCATAAAAGGAACAACCACTTTATTGGTTAGTTAAATTAATAGTTGGAGTATGAATATAAATGCGTGGGGGAGCTTAAGTTTGTTAAAACATTTTTCATATGTTTTGGAAAAATATTTTCAAAATTTCAACGTTCTCAAAAAAAAGGCTATAAAAACAAAACGAAAACCTCACCACCATTTTCAACACAGTGGGAAAGGAGAGTCTGACAGGCAGGTTATATTCTGATGAAATATTCCCGACATCCAAAATAAGTACAAATATTAACAGCATCTGCTTAGTGGGAAGGGACAAACAATGATAGTTTTGTATAAATTGATACCTCATCAAGTATGTGTATGTGTGTGTCATGCTACTTATCTCTGACGTGGCCAAAACATATCTTCAGTCTGAAGTATGATGTGCATATTTTTCTTTCAGAGAGCATGCCTTACCCATTAACATTCGTGAGAGTTATATGTACACCGGGGAAAAAACTAGCTATCTAGCACAGGTTGAGACATCATCTGAACAACTTCAATCTAGTTCTGCACCATCATTTTCTATAGCAAGAAGATTTCGCCTTTCTAAGGTGAGATGTGCAAATGGAAAGGGGGAAAACATTGAAAATTAGCTGTAAAAAACAATAGCTTAAAAAAAAAAAAGAAAGAAAGAAAGAAAGAACCCTATTCCATAGCAATGTTTTAAGCTGCTAATATGTTTACACTGGAATGTGATTCAGATTAATCTACAGTGACAGGCTTAATTATAGCCTAAACTCAAGGATCTTCATATAAGGGCAGTTTGGAATAGAGGATAGATAATATGACAGGTAGGAGCTATTCAGTCGTGTCCTGGGAATATCCCCTGCAGATGCCAGACCAGTTTAGTCTGTACTGTGAGAATACGCATGCAGTGCAGACATGTTCAATAAAGCCAACCGTTATATACTTTGTAAGAGTATCTTGATGTAAGAGCAGCCAGCAAGTGGGGGGTCACAATGTTCACCTAATATTTACATTTAAGACAACCAATTAAAAGATAATGAATGATATGCTAAAACCACACAGGAAATCTGCAAATGCAGTTCTATCTTCAATCAAAAGAACAGGAAAGCACTGAAAATTAATCTGCTATCGTGAAAGATGAAACCCGGTGGAAATTAATTTGTGACCCTAAAATGTTTAAAAATAGATAGCTGTGGTCAGTGACTATACTGTCTTTATTGAAAATAAGGAACATATTTTAAGAGAAAATAAACTGGCAAATCTGGGGGATGAGATGGTTTAGGGGATCAGTAATGGGATACGTAAGCAGTTACTATTAAGTCATAAGAACATAGGAATGGCCAGACTGGGTTAGACCAATGGTCCATCTAGCCCCGTATCCTACCTTCCAACAGTGGCTGGGCTGATACTTCAAATGGAATGAATTTTCAAGTGATCCATCCCCTGTGGTCCAGTCCCAGCTTCTGGTAGCCAGAGGCTTAGCGAGACCCAGAGCATGGGATTGAGTCCCTGACACTATAATTTAGCATCAGTAGTGCCAGCCATTGGTCAGGCTGTGTGGGAAATCTTACACTGACGCTGTCATCCTGCACCTTGTCTGTGGAGAAATGATTTCCATCTCCACAGATTTGCAAGAGCACTGCATTCACTAGAAATAATTTTCAAATAATAGGCTTCAAAAACTGAGATCTGTAAACATTTATGTCTGTGTCACAACCACAAAAAAACCAAAGAAACAAACACAAGAAACCACTATGCTGGCTGGCAGAGACTAAGACAGACATAATACGGAATTAAAAGTATTCAGCACAGCAACTAGGGCTTTGCAGTAGGAAATGGTGATGCAACAGATGAGTTATAATGAGTAATGAAAAAATCCCAGGCTTTATCATGCCCTACATAGATGACTCCTACAAGGACAAGCTTACATCCATTTATTCCACCTAGAGGTGGGGAGGGAGACTCAGTGCCCCGGACCTGCAGAATTTCTGAGATCCATTCAGACAAAGAGGACAAAAGGGGCTGGGCGGCTGGGCGTGTGCACTGACACACGCTGCCTGTCCCCCTGAGATCACGGCTGCCACATGAGCCAGTCTGTCAGTAACTTACCTGCTGCCCTTGAAACCTTATCAGGAGGAGTTTCACAGTGCAAAGAGAGAGACAGCAGATAAATTAATGCTGACCCTCAAAAGTTCCTGTCCTTCCATGCTCCCCCTATCTGGATTGAATTCCCACACCCAGATTCACAACAGCTTCTTGTCCTCTCCATCTTCAGAAGATGCAGAAGGTGGTGTCTTTCATTTCCATTGCCTGCCTTCATTCATGCTCCTAACATTTGAAATGTTCTTCCTCTCTATGAGATGGAAAAGGATTACAACTAAATTCCAACAGGAAGGGAAAGATGTTAGCCTCCAGATGGACTTTGTAGGACCAATGTCCTAAGCAAAGGATAATTTAACTTCCAGAAAAGTTTCAGGTCTACCAATAACTTCAGATTTTCAAATTTTTAATACAACTCTGCATGACAAGTTATTCATTTCCTAAAGGCAATGAGGGATAGTCAGAGCCAACCCCTGTCATCTGGATCCTAATAAAATTTAACTGGGGAATGATCTCTAAAATAGTTAAGAGATTCCTGTAACTTGGTTTATGTCTCCTGAGATTTCAGTAGAGAAATTTTAAAATGAACATTTCTGATATTTTTATATTACATGAACAAGGGAATTATTAAAATCCTCCTAAGAGTAACAAAAGAAATGAAATAAAAATACATCATGGCAGTCTAGCTGGCCATATCGGGATTCACATATTTAATACTTGTTTATTCGCATACAACACGTTTGAAGATTTTAGACTTTTTTGTACTCTGTGCAATTTAAAATAAGAGAATGTGAAAATGTGAATTGAAGCCAGCTTTACTTTGGGTATTTCTCAACATCTGAGCAGCACTAGTAGGCTTATTTTACAAAGCTGCCGTGGATTTTAAACTATGATTCGAAGGGATTTCTCGGCCTGTATCTTCATTGGAGTAATTACACTGGTGTAAAACCGCTACAAGAATCCAAAGACTCAATGGAATGCTCTGAAAATTGAGGAACAAGGGGCACAATGTCCTGGAGGAAAGAAAATGGTATGGAAACAGCAGGATACCTGGCAAATTCTCCTCCGTGCCAGGAAGAAGAGCATCCTGTGGCCTGTGCTGAAGAGATGGGGAAGAAGACCTGACTCTTTGAATGCAGATGGTTGACCGTTTGTGTTGGGGTGTTCACATCACACCAACCCTGAAGGGGTTAAGGCGGCCCAGAAGAGGCCAATTAACTGTCACAGTTGCACCTGAAGGGAGGTCCAGGAATTTATAAATACTAATTGCTGATGAAGCCCAGCTGGAAGAAAAGCTGTATAAGGAATACAAACAGAGAGTTGTGATCTGTCTGTGCCTAGGGTAGACCAGCTGAAAATGCCAAGGTCAGGGTAGGATGCAAACGGAGAGCAGATTCTCCCAGCACTAGTGGGTGACATTGAAGTCGAACTTCCAAAGCAGCCACAAATGGTGTTTCTGATTCCCGACGCTGATTATCAAGAAGCTAGGACAAAAGCACACATACAGCCCCCTTTACTGCTTTTCAGTTTCTGGCTCCCAATCAGCCATTAGGTCCAGTAAAGAGATAAGTTATTAAAACTTCATGCTCTTTATCAAAATATTCTCCTGACCCCAAAGGATCAGCCATATTAACAGATCAATCGGAGTTTAGATCTTACCCAAAATACCATGCTGCCAGCCAATCCTTTAGTAACTAAAACTAAAGGTTTACCATAAAAGGAAAGAAACAAATAAAAGAAACATTAAATGATCAGAATAATCAGATGCATATGAATGGTTTGAAAGTCCATATATATCAAGTTTTCCGTAGAGCTATAGAGTTTTCAGGCTTGTATAGTGCCTCTGGTGTATGTCCACTATCTGGTGGGGCCTCAGTCCTTTGTTTCACAGCTTCTGTTGCAGATGAGTTGATCCAGAGATAGGTGAAGACTGAAGGCTGAAGACAATATGGATGTGGTGCAGCTGCCTTTTGTCCCTTCACCATCCTGTTTGTGGAAATTTACAGTAGTAGGATGGAGTCCAGGGTCACATGAGTAAGTCCCGGTGACTCATAAGGTGTGGTCCCTGGGTTCTTTCCCTGGATTTATTGTTCTTTGAGTTCCCTTTATGGGTCATCAAGCATCTTATTGTTGCTGCCATCCTGCCTGGAGTGTCGCCCAGAAACACAGCACAAATTGAACTACAAATACATCCAACATCATCATAGCTTCCTGTACAAATACGACACATACACATAAACAATATCAGTATACTTAGCAAACTATAATATCTCTAATGGTACCTGACATGGCACATCTCAGATGAATTATTGTAATTTTGAAATATTGATGTTAAATAATATTATAAATGGTCCCCCTAATCCAGATGGCGTCACAAGAGTTTGCAGTAGCGAGGGGAGAGGCTGCAGTAACTTGCTGGGAACAGAGAGGTGGGAAGGAGAAAGAAATCAAGGAGCGGAGAATAAGCCCTGGGATCCTAGCCCTGGAAGAAAGGTCAACCCCAGAGAAGATGCGAAGAAAGAAACACCACATGGATTGCATCTTTTGTGCTTGTTTTGATTGTCAGTCCTGCTTTTGTCTCTTGTGAGACTTAGGCATGGGAAACAGCAGCAAGGAAGGGGCTATATAGAACTTGACTGGTGATGATAGGGTCCTTGGCGGGAACCCAATGTAGAGGAAGGGCCTGGGTTCCCCTATCATCCACTGGAAAGTGATATGGAACTGTTGGAAGCGCCATCTAGACTGCTAGTCCAATGAGACTGATATCCTGTAAGGAGTTGGGGGGTGGAGCTATAGAGTGACCTAGCTGGAGGCTGAGTCGCAAAGAGGGAGCATTGTGAATTATAGAAGAGCGACCTCTGCAGCGATGGCATGACCATGAACAGGGGGTATCATACAAAAAGAAAGCCACTATGCCATGCCTGGCCAGGAGGCGGCGCTCTTGCTGTGAGTGAGACCTGTGGCAGTGTTACGCAAACAGTAGTACCCGACATCTAAATAACATTGGACATTCCTGTCCAATCCAGGCTTTACAATGAGGTTGTAGATGGGGCCTGACTCCATTTCACAGCAAATCTCTGCATCTATGTTTCCTGTGCAATCCATTCCTTTCCCATTCCTGATACTTTTCAGAGATCAATGTGAAAGATGAAAGCGTCATCAATGAGAAAGATTCATCAGTATCTGAGAAATATACATTCATTTATCTATCTATCAAATCTGAGCAAGTAGCCTCCTAGAAGGGGAGAGAGTGGGAGGCTGGGAGTGACACAGATGAACCACATTTCATATAGTGCAGACTGGTGAAGCATGCCACCTATGCCTGCTGTTACAGTGTTTCATACGGTAATTGGAGAGAGAAACAAGTTTATTCTATCCTGAAAATCTCAGTTGCTAACTCCTGGAAAAGCCTCACACTGAGAAAGAGACAGCATGGCAAAGTGAATGCTAACACTAACCAAGCTGCGCTGGAGCTAAGGCAAAGTGGTCACAAAGGAAGCTTCAAGTCAGAAAAGCAAAGGAGCCATTCAGCTCCTTGCAATCCAACCTGCTGGGAATTAGCAATGGCAGAAGTGCAACATACCTAGAAATCCCCTTTTGTATTCTTCAAATTGTCTCTTTCCTCTCTTTCACTCAAACCCATGACTGGATGCCTCAGTTCTACAAAGTAAGGAAGGGATGCAACGTTGAGACCAGTGGGCGGGTTTAGTTACCTGACTACCTACAGAGATTCTGGTTAGGCATTTGGCCCGAAGCAGGAAGGACTGGGTTGTTTATGTGAAACAAGTGAACAGGAAGTGGCAAGAACTTCCCTAAACCTTGGAACTGAAATAATGTAGAATGCCCCCCAAAAGCAACAAACTTGAGGAGCTAATGAAATAAGTAGAGCTGGTTGGAAATTTTCTGATCAAATGCTTTTTGTCCGAAAATGCTGATATGTTGAAACCCAAATTTTTCACAGGAAAGTTTCTCAGATCCGAGGTGGAATTGCAGGTCAAAACTACAGCCAGACACCCACCCATGAATAGCCAATAGCCCAGAAGTTGAGCACTCAGCTAAGAGGTGGAAGACCCAGTTTCAAATTCCTGTTCTACTTGACTCTCCCACCTCCCACCCATTTCTCTGGGCTCTTCTGGTTTAGGGACCATTTCATTCCAATGCTGCATAAAAACAAGCTTTGAGACCTTGACAGTTTCATAAAGAGAAATTCTTGTTTTCTGGCCAGCCCTAAATACACATGCATAGCACTTCCCCTCACAGCAGTTGCAGGGAGGACAGGCTGCAGATTCTCTCCCCGCATCCTTGTGTCATTCCCAGACATGAAACACAGGATCCCAGGAACTCCTCCCAGAGATGGGTCTTGCCCCTGTGAGTGGGAGATTCACCAGGAGTAACAGCAGCAGCAGTGTGCTTCAAGAGGGCTGGGCTGAGAGCTCTCTCCTCAGCGCTAGCTTTGTTCCTAGCTTGGTGATGGGGATTTGTCTTTTGGGTAGAGTGGGGAGTAAGTCTGAGGTGGAAGCAAGAGAGGTAGCTACTGTGTAGGGAGACAGAGAGGGAAGGAGGAGTAATTTTGTTAGTTCTGGAACAGATTGCCCCTCAAAGACTGGAAAGACGAGCATCACCAAAGGACATATATGCAGCATTACTAAGCTAGCTCAGCCTTGGATTTATAAACCTGACCCTCACAGTCTCAGTCACAGTTATACCAACTGAATTCCCCGTGTAGACAGTGCTATGTCAACAGGAGGGCTTCTCCCATCAATATAGCTACCACTTCTCGGGGAGGTGGAGTACCTATGCTGATGTTGTGCTGCTGCAATGCTGTAGTGTAGTCAAGCCCTCAATATGGCTACAGCAGAGCTCCTCTTATCCCCAAGTCTCCTCTCACTCCCCTTCCCCCATCACAGTCAGGAGCCAAGTCACTCAACCTAAAAACCAAGGAGTAATCACTGATTCCTCCCTTCCCTTCTCTCATCAGACTGAAGGCCTCACCAAATTTGGTCTCCTGAGGCAGAAAGATTTCTGAGATTCACTCGGTTTATCACCGCTGCCAAAACCCAAACTCATGCCATGGCTCTCTTGCCTTTCCCATATCCACTCCCATATGCTACATCCTCTTTTCTTGCTGCTCCAGTCATGTCACCTTCCTTTATAATCCTTCCATTGGCTCCCTCTTTCCTCATCACAATTATATTTCTTGACCTTTGAGCTCTTTCCTTGGCTAAAGCACCAGCCTTGTTTCCATCTGCCTCCCACTTCATATCCTCTGACATCTTGCCTTGGTGCTCTGTTTACTCCATTTCACACTGCCAGGGCATTTCATCATGACCCTCATGTCTGGAGTCATATTGGTCCGGAACTGGAAATCTAAGGCCCTGATCCTGCAATCAGATCTGCACGGGCAAATCTTTACTGAATTCAGTGGGATTCTGTGCAGGCAGAAGGTTACAGCTGCATGAATTTGACTGAAGGGTCAGGGTCTTTAACAGTCTAGGAAGCACGATGCACAATGATTTCCATGGAACTATAAGTGCTTATTATGATGCAAGTTTGCTCCTCTAAAAATGAAGTGCTAGAGAATATTTAAAGTGACTCAGGGACCACAGAAGAAAGCTTTGCATTTCAGGAATGCAGCCACAGCCCACCCTGACCCCAGCTGAATAATTAAAAGAGAGAAGGCAGTTTACAGTGTGTGCTATGAGACTGATGACTATTACTCTTGTAAGACTGATGTTTAGTTTCACTTCCAGGCCTGATGTATGAAAGATCATTATTGGAGAAAATGACAAAAATATTATTTTTCATTGCCAAGCTATTCACCACTTAAGATTCCTACCATTTAAACAGTAGTAACACCATGTACTTGTGCACACACTAACTGAAAGATTAAAGGTCCCTTTACAAAAATGTAGTAAGGGTGGCTTTCTTGGCAGACCCACTGTGAAGAGGTATTATTATACTGAGCAACCAGACATCTGTAGGTATTGGGCAAATACCAGCTGAATGTAATTTATGTAATCATGTGGATGGAAGGAGCTGGCTATTCTTTTGAGCTCTCTTCAGTAGAGAAGTCATTAGGACTGTTCTAAAGCTTAAGGAAATGCAAGCCTAACTGGTGACTGCAAATAAGTGAAAAGACGTCGGGGAAGAAAATATTCATCTGGGGTTTTTTATATGGTCAGATGGAGCAAATACATATGATATTTCACTTACAGTGACACAGTAAGACACAGAAGCTGGTTTTAAGATATCTACATGTATCCCCAGATTAAAAAATACATAATCGGTCTCTTATCTGCATCAGCAACTTCTCCTACCTAATGGTGTCTATTAGCATTCTTTAGGCTTGTGTCTGGAAGCCTTTTACAAACTTGTTTTTCAGGTGTTTATTACCCGGCTGTTAAGAATCTGTTGTGGGCTCAGATCCCATTTAAAGCTTGGAAAAGCATTAGAAGGAGTTACACATTCCAAATGCTTTCATTTTGGTACAGGAACATGAAGTATCACAGAATCCTACTGGTCTGGGAATATTTTTCAAGCCATTAACTCAAAAATGAAACAATTTTAAAAAGTGAAGATTCATAGGCAGTTAGGGCCTGATCCAAAGAGGTGCTGGCTCCTTCAAAACCATTGATTTCAGAAGGAGGTGAGACGGCTCAGCAAATGGCAGGATTAGCCCAAGGGTCAGATTTCCAATGTACTTAACTCTTTTGAATATTTGGCCCAGATTGTAGGTGCAGAACACTTGAAGAGAATCTAGCCCTATAGGTGTTTCCAAACTCAAGACAGAAGAGACTGAGATGTCTTAACTTGAGTTATGCTAATTACTTTCAAGGGATTAGTCAAGATCCCCTGACATTAAGTATCCCAGTATATAACATACTAGTTCAGACAGGCATGTTTACTGCACAGTGAGCAACACTCACCTCTCCTGAAAGACGCCAGAGTAATCAGCCTTTCGGACTATCACTAAACAAGGATTCAAAACAGTGCTTAATTTGTTCCAAAGCTTGCCAGGACTGAGCCCCGACCCCTCTCAACTTGGCAGTCATAGCCTTGGCACCTCTGGGCTTGCCGCCTCAGTTATGAGAGTAAAAAGATTCCTTGAGCCCCCTCACTCAATTGCTTGAGCCCCGGCCCCTCTTTCATAACAAAGAAAGCACTGGTTCAAAAGGTGGGCAATGAAAATCCTCCACTTGCAGGCTACAGACAGCGCTGCAACAGAAGCTCACCGTAACTCCAGCTAATCGATTCGAACGGCAGGCACAGCTTCTCTGCAATTTATTAGTAACAATAGCTCGTCAGAGTCACATATCCCCCATTTCCTGGCCTGCCCCAAAACCTGCCTCATAACCTGGCTGGCCTGAGGCCAGCACAGAGCTCCTTATGTAACTCCCTTTCACTGCTACTTCTCTTGAAGTACCCTTCTCAAACAATCAACAGCTGGATTAAGAAGGGCAAAGGGTCTTTTGGGAGCACTTCACCTACGGGTGAATTTTATGCACCCTGACCCCATAATCATCCTGGGAGCAGGCTAACTAGAGGTGGGAGGTGTTAGCTATACAAAAGTTAGCTCCATACAGGAATAGGCAGACAGAATAGATTTCATTCTCTTGCTGGTATAAGCAGCCACAAGCTTCACCCCGTGAATAATCCGTAGGGAGCTGTAATTTTATTTTTCAGCTAATTTGGAGACCGAAATGAAGAGCTCAGCGCCAAGGGGCACCACATGGATTTGTGACACACATTGGATTCACAAACCCAATCCTACAACCCTTCCTGAAGTTAATGAAGCTACTCACTGGGGAAGCATGTCAGGATTTGATATAGATGAGGGTACATTCACCCATCTAACACGGATAAAACCTGACAAAGGGAACTAGTTTCCAGGCAGGTGGCAGCACTGTCAATGAAGTGAATGCATTTAACTCTAGTTTTTCAACTGAAGCACGGCCTACCCAAAGAGCCAGCTGGTGATATTCTTTTTGCTTCACTGGCTAGACTGTCACGTCAGCCCTGATTGAAAAAGGTTTCTCAGGACTGTAATTTGTAATGGCAAAAGCCATGAACAGGACCTGGGAAATGGCAGCTAAAGTATATGGTATTTCTGTTACTAAGTTCTGGAGCCCAAAGTTTCAGGTATATATAGTTTATTTCTCACGTTAACACCACTCAGTGCTGGCTACAGCCCCCTACAGTCTGCTCCAACAAAGCAATTCATTAGGTCCTCTGACTTCAGCTCCCGAAGTCTAGTGTGCCAACTTCTCTCCATACCTGCTTCATTATCTATGCCAGGTGATGGGGTACAGGGAAGTTTCAATTGCATAGATAGTTGCAGAAAAACTAGCTAATAGGTGCAGAAATGCTTCATAAAGCAGCTAATTTCAGATACCTGCCTTAAACTTTTAAATATGGTTACCAATTAACGTCATCTGCAGGGGGGATACTTATGCTGTATGGACACTTTATCTGCCAAGAATTGGACACAGATGAGAAATTTGCTGTATATAAAAACGCTATTC
Source organism: Mesoclemmys tuberculata (assembly GCA_007922155.1). Taxonomy (NCBI): domain Eukaryota; kingdom Metazoa; phylum Chordata; order Testudines; family Chelidae; genus Mesoclemmys; species Mesoclemmys tuberculata. Next base: position 14,235,790 of record ML675616.1, on the reverse strand, counting down.
TAATCCACAGAAAGCTGCAAACAAAAAGTCTTAAATTTGCACTAATCTGGAGGGAGACTAAACATAGCTTTTGCCAGATGTGTGTGCACATCTCCAGTGTGATGATGCAAATAACCTGAAAATAGCCAGTTTTACTTGTATGTGCATTTAGGAAAGATTGATGGCATAAACAACTGTACATCTATTTTAAGATGAAAGATTGGTTTACATTCCAGTTCTTAAGTCCCAGAACTTCTCAGCAGGCCAGATACTGTAGTTATCAGTGGGGCTACTTCCTTCCTTTGGCTGTTTAAATATATGCTCTGTATAATGCTGGAGTCGATCTACTTTTTATTTATTTATTTTTGTCAACAAACTGAAACTAGCCTTGAGAATTCAGATCTTTAATTACAGGGAGGAATAGCCCACTGAGGCTATGTCTACACTAATGGCAGCAAAGTCGCCACCATCAGATCAACTTATCTGGATCAACTGAGCGGTCAGTGAAGACCCACTCAGTTGATCCAGAAGTTGACGTTATTAACCCATCCCCGCAATTGGCGTACAGCTGCGTCGACGGGAATGTGGTTCCCATCCACGCAGTACAGTGAAAACAGCGTGCATTAGAGAAGCACAAAAGTCAACAGGAGTTACGCAAGTTCTTTGTGTGCTTTGCATAACTCCCGTCGATTGCCGCTGAATTGCGGAGATAAGTGTAGACCAAGCCTGAAATAGAAAAAAGAAGAAGACTTTGAAAAAGGATTTCAGTCCCATGGAATGTAACTGAGTTACCTGCATAAATGTATTATAATGTTCAGGGAACAGTTAATATGTACTAAAAAATTTTTCACCTTCATGTTGTGATGACTGAATTGTCCACCGGATGTGCGCACTGCAAATACAGCTTCAATTCTGAAAAAGAACTTCTACACATTTTACCGGGAAGGAAAGATAAAATTGCAGATTTTTACAATAGCTAAGGACCACATAGGATGAAACTGGGGGAAGATAAATGTGTTTCTGCTTTGCAAGCTTTGAATTCTTCTAATTCCCACTGAAATGAATGAGTTATTCTGTTGACTTCAGTGTAATTTGGATCAGACCTTTTAAGATAAAGTGACTGTCATAATTTTTTGAAAGGGGAATTTTGGATTACCACGAGTGGATTCATCATGAAATGGTATTTGATGTGGCTGAAAGATAGTCTAGCACTGATTTTATTTCAGAGCTGAAATGTGGTGCTGTTGCTGATTGCTATACCATTCAAGAAGTTGCAACATTTTGTCACTGTAATTAACTGAGTCACACATAATCTAAAGATCACCAGTAATTTGTCAGTATCCAAAATAAGGTAAGAAAAGACTATTATTTATCATCCATTTAACTGAAAAATAATCAGTGAAAAATTGAGAACAGTTACTTTTAGCATTCAGTGGTAATTGAAGGCACATTTGAGGACAAAACTCTGAGAAAATGTGACGTTACATTCAGTGTTCACGATGGTACAGCTATTGTAGTGATCCCACTTAATATATTATCATAAAACTATGTTCCTAGAATGAGAAGGAATACACAATTGTCTAAACAAGGCACTTAGTACTGATTAAATTAACACAAAATGAAGAAAGACTGTTGACAAACAGTGTGTTTTAAGGGGAGTATACATTGCCCTTTAATGTTTACTGATAGTCATATCCATCAGCACATCTTAAAGAAGGATCTTTTTAAGACTGTGGTTTTTAATCAAAATATTAATACACATTTTTCTAGTCATTTTGAATATTAAATGATTACATTTTGGAATTTGACGAAGCTAGAAAAATGATATCTGATCAGAAAAATTTAAGACATGAAGAAAGGCAAATTAAAAAAGGGTGGAGGCATATTAAGATATGATATCTAGACATGGGTAGCTGGAATTGTTCCATGAAACAGAAGCAAAACTAACTTGATAGTTCTTCCCAGATTTGGGGAAGGAATAAGGCAAGTCTAATTTTGCCATGTTATGAGCTTGACCATTTGTTGGAGTCAGTTAGGCCTAAAATAGCCATCATTTACGTATAGTATGGATATAATTCTCTATTAAATTCCACAGGGCGATTAAAGGAAAGAGCTGTAAGAAAATTATTTTCTCTCTCCATAAAGGATATATATGAGAACTAGATTCCCAGTGGGTGATAAAGGGGGTACACCTCTGCCCCAGCCCTTTAGCATCTGATACAGATGTGTAGCCAGAATCTAGGTTCTCACACTTTCTGAATGCAGCCAGTGCATAGGCCAGCATTTTCCTTGGTGGGAAGAGACAGGAAGAGAGAGAAGAGCATACAGCACCTCCATAAAAGGAGTTGTAGGAGCCACTTCTCATATCACGTTCCAGTTCCCTTAGACGCATTTGGCCTGCTTCAGTCCCCTGTATGGATAATGCCTCAGAGGAATGCAATTACCACCCCTCCATATAACTTACACATTGGCTTTAAATGCCAGATCATAGCCCTGAATATTTGTATGCATTGTCAAAGTCGTCATAGAAATAAATAAATTTATTGTAGGTTTAATAATTAGATCATTAGAGGTCAGCTCTCCCTTTACAATTAAATAGTCTCCCATTGTTCTCCCATTGTGTTTTTTAGCATATCTGATGAAAGAAAGAATCAAGCAGAAACCCAGGAGTTGGAATGTGTAAGCAAAATATTCCATTTCTGTCATATGTCATACACAGATGGACAGACAGTTATGGATGTGATTGACTTGCTATCTAAATTACACTGCTGTATTCCACAGGCATTGGCTTCTGAGGCGCTGAAAGTTGAGAAAGTCCAGATCAGCTAATGACAATTTCCTGCTATGCTTTTGACACTAGATGACTGAGTCAACAAAGGTTTTCTTCTATGTGGTGGAAGTCTACAATTAGCTTGACAATATTAATTGAACACTTCCCCCTCAGAAGTTGAACCTTTGACACAGAGAACATAATGGTGCATTGGCTTCCAATGGCAAAAGGTTAATTAGCATGCAACAGATCTGCTTTAGGATCCTGTTACATATGGATAAAAACTAAAACTGAACCTTTTTTTAAATCCACTTTAACATTAATTTTAGAAAATAATGAGAAACCAGGCGTTAGACCAAGGTTTCATTATCAATAAGGTCAGGTTTTTTGCTAGGAGATCAGGCTTAAATTGTACTTGTCCAGCTAAACCAGTGTCAGCTGTGTTTATTAGTAAACTGTGCAAACAGCTAAGCAAGCAGAGCCAGAGACACTGGGGCTAGACTGTTTCCACAATGCTGGCTCAAAATAATAAACCCATTCATAAAGCTGTATTTATGAAAGAAAATAGCAAATGAAAAGGAACATAATGAGTGCAGTAAGACGAGGAAGACAAATCAAGAAATGAAGGTAAACTACTGATAGAAACGCCATAAGCACTAAAGTTTTCTTTATCCTACACAATTATGAATTACTTTAATACTCATAAAGATTATGCTAGGCAGCATGCAATCTTCCCTGCATGCACTTCAGCTCTGACCTGCTACACCCATTGTAGTCTTAGCTCTGACAGGATACGTACTGTACCATGCCATGTGGTGGTTTCAGGATGTGTACAAATGAGTACTCTGATGAGATCAACAGCTCATTTTGGTTTATGACCTAAGACTGCTTGAATGCTACTCTCCCAAGATGAAAGGCTGATATTCTAATCCACTGCACTATCTATCAAGTGCCTTAAAGCCTCTTTTAATGAAAAGCCATAGAACAGACTTTAGCGGAAAATATTTGCCCATCAAGCTTGAAGGTAGAATTGAAAGCTTAGCTCTCCCCCCCCACTCATCACAATTAATACTTTATAAATGAAGGTTTAATTAAAGCAGAACTCCTCCTTAGGGCAATGAAAGCTCACAAGGAATGATTGTGATAGAAGCAAAAGATCTAAACAGAAGAATGCTCATGTTTGAAACTCCTGAAACAATGACCTTTAAGTTACTTCTTTATGTCCTGCTAATTAGAGAGAAGGCTTCAGGCTTAGTGTATATTTTTGCCACATTGGAAGGAGAATATAAATTCAGGGCTGGTAATTTCGGCAAGCTTCTCTGTGCTTAGTCAGCCCCATAAATAGACAATTGTTTTGCTGATGAAATAAATGTTAGTCCAGCAGCAAAAATCAGTGAATGGGTGAAATCTACTAATACTTACATTATATATCCTCCCTCATGTATCTTTAGACTTACACAGATCAGTATGATGGAGTGTGTATATAGAGATATCCCCAAAACAACTGAGTTTTTCTGATGAAAGTTCCTCAACCCAACTCTTGGCATTATTTAGGTAATCAGGTCCTCAAAGTAATTTCCCTAAACATTTGTATCTATTTGTGCCACATGATTTTTTTTTCTGCCTCAAAGGCCTATTTTTGGACCATAAGAAACATGATCTCCTCTCTTCCTGAAGTCTTTCTATTATCCTATGACTGAAATACCAGGAGTTTGTTTGGCCCCACAAGACACACACTGAAAAAAGTTACATCTGTAATGAACCCTGGAAAAGGGAATGCTATATTAATCAAGATGTGAGAAAACCAAGTTGTGGCAATGATTTAACAACTGGAGAGTGAGGAAAGTGTGAGTTTTGATAATATTGAGGACAGAGATTATAGGTTTTAGTGTAAAACTGGAAATGTGTGAAAGAAAAAGAGATGAATCAATTATTACATTGAGACTGCCAGGCCAGGGAAAGAGAATAGTGGTGCTATCAATAGATATGGAGAAAAGAGATAGGAGAGGTATCAAGAGGAAAGTATAGAAAGGGTTCAGTTTAAAGTGACAGTGGGACATCCAAGAGGAGAAGGCAGAGAAATTGCTTGATATCTGAGACTGGAGCAAGTGGGAATAGTCTGAGGTAGATGGGCAGACTTGATATCATTAAAGTAATAGTAATTCAAATCAAGGTCAGAGGGAAAGAGAAGAACAAAAGGAGGACGAGACAGTATGCAATCTAGAGACATCAAGATATGGAAGGAGAGGAAAAGATGAGCAGTCAAAGGAGACACATTAGCCAGTAAGATAGAAGGAGAACCAGCCAGCAGTTTCACAGAAGCGAAGATGAGAGAAGGCCAAAGGGGCAGTTAAAATGAGAAGCTGTGTCAAAGGCAGGGAGAGTGGGGATAAGAATCATAACATTAACACGAAGTATTTTAGGCATCTAAGACAGTTTTTGGTGGAGCGAAGAGGCCGGAACTTTGACTGGAGAGGATTAAAAACAACTGGAGGACTGTCCACCATGAAGCACTGTTTGGAGAGAAAGGGGAAGGTGGCAGCTTGACAGGTGGTCACACTAAGACAAGGCTCTCAAGGGAGGATAGAAAAGAATGCTTGTAGACAGAGGGAAAGCATTCAATTATTAAAAGAAAAGGGTGAGAGAGAATGACAGAAGAAGTGGGTGAGCCTAAGCTTTGAGACTCTATAAGGCAGGTCACTTCAACCCTATTAATAAGTCTAAGTCCAGCCCTGATTCCTAGTCCCTTGCAATGACCACTAGATAATACTATCTGTCTATTTCTATAAAAAAAAGTTTTTATCCGTCTCATCTGTCTTTGGTTCACATTATAAAAACAAAAGTGAACATTTTCACTCTTGTAGCAATCTGATACTTCCTACAGCCTGCTGCCTGACAATTATAGTATGTGGGTAGTGTAGTATGATGGGCCAAACAATTGTCCTTGCTCTGATTACAGAAGACTAACTGCAGTTCCTCTGACAGCTAAAGACATTTGGTTGGAATCCATGCAGTGTAATCAGCTTTGGGCGGTTGTGCTGACAAGGCTGTATATTTTCAGTGCAGTACAAGACCTGCAGCTTTTAAGAGCCACAATCAAGGTTTCTTTATTTAGATTTGTTTACTCCAGTTACCAGTGTTTTTGGTTTGTTGAGTTTGGTTTAGATGTCAGAGGCGTTTCATGTAATAAACCTGTAACATATTGAACAGTGAAGTGAGGTAAGGGCTGAGCTGTATGGTTAACCAGAAATGTAAACCCATTAACATCCTGTTGATGTTAAAATTTTTGGAAGGCAAAACGCCTCTTTGAAGAATTTGTGTATCCATGAAACTTGCTGTTTTCTTTTCCAAGTAGTGCAAACATAATCAACATCCATTTCTTTAGCAAAAGACTCAGATCTAATATTCTAGGTGGAATCCTGGCTCCACTGAAGTCAATGGTAAAATTTACATCAACTTCAAAGGAACCAGGTTTTCACCTTCGTATATACTTCTACTATCATTCCTTACTCCAGCAAACTCCCATTGAAAGGTAGGGTGACCAGAGAGCAAGTGTGAAAAATTGGGATGGGGGCCAGGTGCCTATATAAGACAAAGCCCTGAATATCGGGACTGTCCCTGTACAATTGGGACATCAGGTCACACTGTTGAAATCCCACTTCAAACCTGAAATCTTACCTGAGGTCTCAGGCCTCCCAGCTCAGAATTTTGCCCAATGAAATTTGACAATGATCAGCACCCTTTTTATTTAAGCAGTTACCTGAGTAATGAATGATTAAATACCTGAGAACCTCAAGATTTGTCCCAGTGGAGGCATTCAACTGTCATTCAGCATGTTATAGGCATGGGAATCTAGTTTTTAACCTCTTCAATAATAAACTTTCTAGGACATAATGACAAGTAGCAAATCCCATGTTTAGTGTGTGTGTGTGTGTGTGTGTGTGTGTGTGTTTCTTTTCAGTTTGCAAAGGCTGATAGGGGCAGTTTGCTGTGAGAAAAGCAGAGGCCCTATCAGAAGGATGATTAAGAGGGCCTATAAAGGCATCAAAAGAACCAGCCAGCAGCATAGGAGCCAGCAAAGAGAGCTGAAAACAAGGAATTTGGAGTGGGAGTTTGTAAGCGGTGTTTGTGAGAGGAAGTGTGTTTGTTTGGTTTGGTTTTCCTTGACAGGAGGTTAGGTGGGAAAGCTGTGACAGATAGAGAGGTAGCAATAGTAGTGACCCAAGGAACAGAAGAAACAATGAAGATGGCCAGATATGGAAGCTGCAGGATGTACATTATCCTGGAGCGGGTACCCTAAAAGATCTTTGTGTGTATGATGTGCAGCTTGATGGAGCTGATGGAAAAAGATGATTCAAGGTTTGGAGATGCAGGTGGAAACTATTGTTGAGTTTTGAAGGAGATTTGAGCACTTATGGAGAGAAGATAAGAGGAGTCTGAAGAGAAAAGTCAAGACTCACAGATGAAAGCTAGACTGGAGAACTCTGAGGGGAGACTATTGGGTGAGGAAAGTTGCCATTGGAAGCATGTGACTATGAGAACCAGGCAGAGGAAAAGACAGGCTAGTGAAGAAGAAATAGAGCAGGTTTAATGAACTGGAAAGTGAAGAGGTGGCACAGCGGGCAGTAACAGAAAGTGGGAGAGCAAGGAAGAAGTGCTGAACAGCTAGTCCTACAAAAAAGGGAAGAGTCAATAGAGATAGCCAGAGTTCAGAGCTGAAGGAGGATGACTCACAGAAGATTTGTAAGAGAACAAAAGACAAGAGAACTTGCTGCCAGAAAGAACAGGAAAAAGCCCACAGAATTGCACAAACATCAGGAAGAGGCAGATCTACATGACTTGGTGACCCCCTAAGAAGAAAAGACAGGCCTGTCACCAGAGGTAATCCGGAGAACAGAAAGATGTGCTATCTGCCAGAAGATAAGATACGGGATGTGGACCTGAATCTGAAGAGGTTCCTAATGGGAGTAGGAAAGAATCCACTGATTATCCTTTGTGTGGGAACAAATCGTCCTGCTAGATTCTCACTAGAACCCATCAAGAGAGTCTATGCCAGGTTGGGGAAGATACTTAAAGAAATGGAGGCTCAAGTGATCCTTGGTGAGATTATATCAGTTGCTAGCAGAGGAGAATGAAGGACAGACAAGATTATGGTAATCCAGAGATGGCTCAGGCAGTGGTGCTTTAAGAAGGGCTTTGGAATATTCAGCCACTGGGAGGCATTCATGGACAGAAAATTGTTCTCATGAGATGGACTCCACCTGAGGGGAGGGGAAATGGACTTCTGGGATGGAGGTTGGCACAACTGATTTAAAAGAGCTTTAAACTAGGAATTTGTGGGAGATGATTGGGAATATGGTCATGTAATCTCCATGGCTGATTCTAATATTGACCAAAAGGAAAAAATCAAGAGAGAGAATACAGCTAATGGAAATGAGGAAATGGAAGTAAAAATGACCACATCCGAGGTGGAAGTCAAACTCAAACAGTTTATATGGGACTAAATGGGGGAGGAGGGGCAGATAATCTCTATCCAAAAATATTAAAGGAACTTGCACATGAAGCCCAGTAGCAAGGCTTTTTAATCAGGCCCATCAACAAAGCTGATCCAGAGGACACAAAGGTGTGCTGTCTGCCAGGAGCTACGACACAGAATGTGGACCTGAAGTTGAAGAGGATCCTAATGGGAGCAGGAAAGTATCCACTAATTGTCCTTCACATGAAAACAAATGATACTGCTTGATTCTCACTAGAACGCATCAAGGGAGACTAAGACCTTGTCTACACTAGAAAGCTTGTCGCAAAAGTTTTGCCAGCAACTGATGTAATTAAATCACTGTTGCGTGTCTTCACTGTCTCCTTCTGTCAATGGAGTGCATTCACACTATCAGCTCTTTTGTCGACAAAGTGATCAGTGCACTGTGGGTAGCTATTCCACGGTGCAGCCGCACACAGGGTGCTTTGGGAAGGGTTTGTAATGCCGCATGGGACAGGCACAGCATCACTTGATGAAGGTTTCTGAATCCTATCATTCCATGGGCATCCTACTTGTTTCACAGCTGCTTTTAAACTGCCCCATCAGCTTTGTCGACAAAAGGGTCATTGCAGTGTGTACGCCAGAATTGTTTTGTTGACAAAAGGTGACTTTTGTCGACAAAACTCGCTAGTGTAAACCAGGCCTATGCCAGGCTGGGGAAGATGCTTAAAGAAATGAAGGCTCAGGTGATCTTCAGTGGAATTATACCTGTACCAAGAGGAGGAGAACAAAAACAAGACAAGATTAAGATTTAAGATAACTTGGACATCATACCCTATGACTGGAAAACTGCTAATATAGTACCTATTTTTAAGAAAGGGGGGGAAGTGATCTAGGAAACTATAGGCATGTTAGTTTGACCTCAATTGTATGTAAGGTCTTACAACACATTTTGAAAGATCAGGTAGTAAATGACAGAGATGTATATGGTGATTGGGATAAAATACAACACGGTTTTACAAAAGGTAGATTGTGCCAGACCAACCTGATCTCTTTCTTTGAGTCACTTGCAGGTTTAAACTAGTGTAAAGGGTGGATTCTCTGTAACATGAAGTCTTTAAATCATGATTTGAGGATTTCTGTAACTCAGCCACAGGTTACAGCTCTTTCAGGAGTAGGTGGGCGAGCTTCTGTTATTTATATGTGAAAGAGAGAATGAACATACAGAAAGAGTCAAAGACAGACACAGCCTTAACCACCATGGTATGGGTTCCTGACCCCTGGAGAAACCAAGTCAGGGCTTCTGGGGCAGAAAAAGTGGGCAAAAGAGCTGTAAGCAAAGAAATTATCTCCTATTTGGTACCACCTGTGATTGGGGAAATGGGACTTTGTACCCTTTTTGCATCACAGGTACCAGATTCCTTCAGTTTCCCTTCCCAGTTGTGGCACAACACACAAAGCCCCAAACTTTGACATCACTAAGTCCCAGAGGTAAGGACGTTAGCTTAGATCTTGCAAGACCTGGGTTTCATTCCTGGCTCTGCCAAAGACTTGCTGGGTCATGTGGGGCCAGTCCCTTAACATCTCTGGGCCTCACTTCCCCAACTCTAAAAATGGGGACAATAGCACTTCCCAATCTCAGAGAGGTGTTGTGAGGATAGTTACGTTAAAGATTGTGAAACACTTGGAGATCTACTGATCACAAGCACTTCATATTACAGATAAAATATTGATTTATACATGTTCATGTATTTTATTCCACTGTCTCTCTTCAAAGTTCCATGCATGTTTATGGTGGTGTATAAATATATAGCATGCAAATATTTAAGGGGACACACTATAGAGTAAAGAATGTCAGAAGTATCATTGCTTTGGCTCTAGGTTTTTCTGATAAAAATAAGAACTTAGAAAACCTTCACTGAAACAGAGATGAGCTATTGGTGTTTGTTGTTAAATATTACAAGAGACATTTTGACTAACATCTCACCAGATAAACATTTGGCCTTCATCCATATTGTTAGAACTCCTCTGATGCAAAAACAGACCATGTGGCATGACTCAGAGGTCCTGGAGGTGATAATGGCTTAAAATATCTGCCATAAACAATCACTTAGCCACAGCCAGGGGTGAGGGAGAAGCAAACACTAGCAAAGTGGAAAGTGTCAGATTTCATCCTGGCAGGGGGGTGGAAATGCGATAACATCCTCTATTCCATAGGGTCTTCCCTGTAAACACCCCCTTAAATCAGTCAGGCAAGTAGAGTTGTGCTGTCCACCTTTGGCAAAGCTATGATAAATTAGAGCTCTAGAAAGCTACTTAACAGACTTTCAAAGTCTCAGCATTAAAGCTGGGTGGGAACTGGTTTTCCCATCCTACAAAATATTGAGAGGTTTTTTTTTAAAAAGTGCCATCATAAAAAGTCAAAAATTAAAAATCGTGAACCAAAAATCCAAAGACATTTCAGAAGTGGTCAATTACAGTGTTTTATTTCAATTTTGGTGTTTTGTACTATAGAAAAGCCCTTATATTTTGAAAGAAAAAGTTGTTTTGAATACCCCCAAATTGAACTTGTTTAAAAAAATATCAAAACCTTCCACTTGAGTGCTTTGGACTTTCTCCTGTAGCATTAAGACTACACTGGGATCACCTGGACACATCCCATAAGATCTGGTTCTGGTGATTGTGGGAGTGTAAATGGTGGGCATTGGTGGACCTCAGTCTTCTTCTACTGCATTTCTATATCCCACAATATTTCAGAGCAGGTCTGAGTGTGGGGTCCTTGTACCAGCACGTATTCAGGATCAGGACTCTGACTAGCAACGTTCAGTTTTGACTGATTTTGTTTTACTGCTTCCTTGTACTCACCATCTTCCCATATCCATCTGTTGCTTTTTCTCTTATGCTTCAGTTGTAAGCTCTCTGGGGCAAGGTCAGTCTTTTATTCTGTGAACGTACAGCACCTAGCACAAAAGTAGCTGTAGTCAGGGACCAGGTGCCACAGTAACACAAATAACAAGAGGTGTCTTTGGGCTCTAATCCTGTTTTACTGCTCAGTCACTGACTTTCATGTGACCTTGTGCAAGCCACTTGAACCTCCCTTGTGCATCTCAGTTTACCAACCTGTAAAGTAAGGATAATCACCTATCTTGCCAGGGTGTTAATTAATCCGGCCCGGAAGTGTCCCAATCTGAGTGCCTAACATTAAGCAACTACAGTATATCCATATTTTAGGAACCACTTTAAAAGAGGATTGTACATAGGTGCTGAACACCTGCAGCTCCTATTGTTTTCAATTAAAATTGTGGATGCTGAGCACTTCTGAACATTTGTTTATTTGGTGCCTATAATATGGCATTATTTACCTACATTTAGGTGCCCAGGCTAAAAACTATGGCTTTATGATAATGTGCTTTGTCATCCTCATGTGAAAAGGTACTATTCAGGTATCAAATATTCATATGTATTATCTGGTAATATTCTGCTTGTTCGGATAACTTTTTGTCCTTCTTTTTGATCAGAACAGCACAGGATTCATGGATTCCATTGGCCAGGAACCTGTCTTTCAAATATGTGTGGCACTCACCCCCAGGGACAATCATAAACAATCCCCTTTTCCTGTACTAAAAGGGAACTTGATCTTTTACTTCAGTAAGTGCTGCCTCAAGGGCCTTGAGAGAAGAAAAAGAATGCAAAGCCCTCCATACTTGCTTCTATCAACACCTGGTCTATTCTTTTAGGCATACCTGCTAAGCAAAACAAAATGACAAAAATCTGATTTGTCTCAAGATTGTGGGCCAGATCCTCCACTGGGGTAAATCATTTGCTCCATCATGGCTCTATACATATTTCCCCCAGCCCTGTTTTCTGTTCTACTGCTTTATTGTATTATGCTGAGTTAGATTTGATCAAGTTAGACTTAAATCAGTTCCTTGATGTTCTTGTCGACTGTCCTGTCCCCATGTAAACTAACAGAGCTACAACTCTTGATTCTGATCAGATTTTGCATTCATTAACTTCCATGGGAGTTAATGGTGCTTAACACCTTTGAACATCAGAGATTCAGGGTCCTTATCTTTTGGCATCTAACTTTGGGTACATTGGTCTAAAGGCCAAAGCCTAGGACCATTGAAGTCAATGGAAAAATTCTCAGACTTTGATAGCACAAAGATCTTCCCCTTGTTCTTTCACTCCCAGAAGTTTTATCTCATATTGTGCCCTCAGTTTCACCAGTGCAAGGCCAGTGGCTGCAACTGATTCATGGATGAAAGATAAGTGAGAGTGAGACACCAGGCTAAATCTCATAGACAGTTGTGTCCTTTTCACAAAGCCACCAATATTATCAATGTCATCCACAAAAAATAAAAGGGTGTTGTAGAAACCAAATGACTCTTCCATGCCCCAAAGTGGTCTTTCTGGATTCTGTCTAAGGCTCATTGGTTTGGGAACTGAACTGCTCTACCATTTGGTCCTCATCTGATTCTAGGGCTAAGAGTCCTGAATCTTTCATAAGCACTAATTTGGTGGGAAAAAATCATTTTAAAACCACATTGCACTCTGCAATTGGCAGGACTGAAGCTCTTCTTAAAGAAACCTCAAGATTGCACTACAAGTGTAGTTGCAAGCCACACTTCAGATGCAGTGGTAGAACTATGCAAGAAAGCTTTAATAGCACCTTCCTGCGCGGATGGTGCTCTCCACATTAAAGTAAAGGGCTTGTATTTAAAAAAATAAAACTCCTTATCCATACTTCACATAAATCTAATGTCATTCAAACCAGCACCTGTCTTTGTCTCTGGCTGCAGCCTGCAACTCTTTCTTCTGCACTCCAGAGAGACCTCCTTTTCAATACAGAGTGACCTTCTAACCTCATTCTGCTCAGCAATTACAGCTGTTCCATACAGCTAGTCCCTTACTTTAATGAACAATACATGTTGGTCAAAAAGAAAGAAAACCATGCTTACGCAACTCGGTATTCCGCCTTCTACAAATTTAGTCATCCTCTAAAGAAAGCTTTCCAGATGTTTGAAGGATAAGAAAAGTATGCATCTTTAAAATAAAGTAGCAAAAGCAAGAAAGGAAGGAGAATTAACCCAAACAAGCAAGCTAAATACAGTACTCCTGTAAGAGTGTGTGTATATATTAAAGCAGCCCCTTTTGAGCCTATCTTTCTGATCATATTTCCAGGTCATGTATATTTCCTGGATCTTTTCCCACATTCACTTAGTTTTATTTATATTCTGGTAGCACTGCTGTGCTAGGTGCTGTACAAATACATAGTAGGATCTTACAGACTAAATAGACTAATGGGAAACAGAGTCACAGAGCAGTGAAGCAATTTGTCAAAGGTCACGCAGTAGGTCAATGAGAGCCAGGAATACAGTCCAAATTCAGCACCCAAACTACTAGATTACACTGCCTCTTTAGTTTGTCAAGATAGCAGTGCCATAGAACAAGTGATAAACAATAATAACTACTACAATTTCAGCTTTCTTTTTGGTCATGTGGTGTATGATTTGTACAGTAGGAGCAAACCTACTATGAAGAAGCCACCAAGACCCTTGGTAATGGTTAATTACCCTCATTGTCAAAAATGTATACCGTATTTCTATCTGAATCTGTTTAGCTTCAACTTCCAGCCCTTGGATCATGTAATACCTTTCTCTGATAGATTGAAGAACTCATTATTAAATATTTGTTCCCCATGCAGTTATGTATACACTATAATTGTCACGTCACTGGAGGTTTTTAAGAGTAGGTTGGACCTGTCAGTGGTGGTCTAGCTTTCCTTGGTTGTGACTTATTGAAGATGGCTGGACTTCATGACTTCTCAAGGTCCCTTCCAGCCCTACATTTGTTTATATAATCTGTCTTCAAAAGTGGAGTGTAGATTTCAAGGAATTGGATTTAGGCTAAGACTAATACCTAGTAGTTTATAGAACCCTGCAAATGCCATGTATTACTACAATATTTGCAAGAAGGCCATATACATAAGGAGTGCATGACATTTCTATCCTGTACTGTAAAACACTTGAGGTGGTGGCATTGTATCAACTGCACAAACCTTCAGAGAAGGTGGGACTCTCATCTCAACTTTGCTATTTAGACCTATCTCAAATTGTTATGTATTTTTAGTGGTAAAATCCTCAAACCCTTACTCATGTTAGTAGCCCCTGGGACTATCTATGTCCAGAGGGCAGCTCTGTAGACAATAATTTTAATCCCTGCTATGTCAATGAGTAGCTGTGAGAGGTGGAACAAGTCACTCCACCTCTCTGCTGCTGTTTCTTTTCCCATCCCTTGTCCGTTCTAGATTAAAAATTCTTTGGGGCTGTGCAGAGGTGAATTTTCCCCAAAATAAATTTAAAATCAGTTTTCCATCTGCCCACCAAAGCCTTTGCAGGAATATAAGAGAGTCCAGTCATAAGGAATGTTCATTTATAATGAAATAGAAATACTACTCTATATTGATCATATACAGAACCCCCCATGAGAGCATCTTGAAGTCTTACAAACATGAAAGATTTTCACAACATGGCTGGGAGGTAGGTAAACATCACCATTTTACAGATGGGAAAACTGAGGCATAGACAATTTACCTGATTTGCCAAAGGTCACATAGGTAATCTGTTGCAAATCCACGGAAACACAGGTCTCTTTATTCCCAGTTATGCACCTTTATTATAGGACCAGAAAGAAGCTTATAAGGATGGTTGTAGTGAAAATCTGTTTACAGTGTGAAATTCACCTGAATGTTTACTATACATTTTCCCTTTGTCTATGGATAGCTCTCTTTATATTTCCTTTTCTCCTTCCCTGGCTAGTTCTGCCCCGCCATCATAGTTTCTTCCTGCCTTGTAGGGTTAAGGATTATTTTAAAATACTGGGGCATTTCTCCTTCCCACAGCTCTCTTCTATGAAGCAGCAGATATTGCATGATATCTCAGATTCCAAGACTAGAAGGGACTCATAGACTCATAGACTCATAGACTCAAAGGTCAGAAGGGACCAATATGATCATCTAGTCTGACCTCCTGCACAA
>ML675616.1:14074114-14220126 GCA_007922155.1 Mesoclemmys tuberculata | reverse complement strand
CAGCTTGGCCTACTTTGGGACCTTTGTGATCACCTACTATGACCTCTTGTATAACACAGGTAAGATAATTTCCCTCAGATAAATAATTCCTAATCTTTTACAACATGCAATCTTGATTTAAAAAAATTGTCAGTGATGGAGTATCCACTGTGATCCTTGGTAAGTTTTATTCCAATGGTTAATTACTCTCACTGTTAAAAATGTATGTCTTATTTCCTGCCTGAATTTGTCTAACTTCAACTTCCAGTCATTGGATCATGTTATACCTTTCTTTGCTAGACTGAAGAGTCTATTAGTAAATATTTGTTCTCTAGGCAGCTACTCATAGACTATCATCAAGTCACATCTCAACCTTCTTGTTATTAAAATAAATAGATTGGGCTTCTTGGTCTATCCCTATAAGGCTTGTTTTCCAATCCTTTAATCATTCTCTGGGCTCTTCTCTGAACCCTCTCCACTGTATCAACATCTTTCATGAATAGGGAAACCAGAACTGGACTCAACATTCCAGCAGTGCCAGTTTCAGGGGTAAAAACAACCTCTTTACTTCTACTCAAGATTCTCCTGTTTATGTATCCTAGGATCACATTAGCTCTTAGATCATAGCATTGTACTGGAAGCTAATGTTCAGCTGATTATATATCATTACCAACAAATCTTTTTCAGAGTCACTGCTTCCTGTGATAGTCTCCCATCCTGTAAGTATGGCCTGCATATTTTTGTTCCTAGCTGTATGTTTACATTTAGCCATATTAAAATAAATAAGTTTGCTTGCAACCAGCTTACCAAGCAAGTTACCTGTCCTCTGCATCATTTATCATTATCCCAATTTTTTTGTCATCTTCAAACTTTATCTGTGATTTTTATGTTTTCTCCAGCTCATTAATAAAAAGGCTAAAGAGCATTGAGCCAAGAACGAATCCCTGTTGGATCCCACTAGGAACACATTTGCTCACTGACAATTCCCCATTTACAATTACGTTTTGAGTCCTGTCCGTTAGCCAATGTTTAATCCATTTCATGTGTGCCATGTTAATTTTATATTGCTGTAGTTTTTTCATCAAAATATCATACGTCACTAAGTCAAATGCCTTTGTGAAGTGTGAGTCATTAGATCAGCACTGTTACCTTGATAAATGAAATTTATATCCTCATTTAAAAATAAAACCTCATGCTAACGTGACAGGATCTGTTTTCCATAAACCCATGTTGATTGGCAGTAATTATATTGCCTGCAGGTAACTTCTCTCTGCTACTGATTCTGTTGTTGGCCACGCCCACTTCATGAGGGATCACAATCTGCCAAAGAGGTGGGACTAGTCACCTATGGGAGGAAGTCATAGCAGGGCAACGTCTCAGGGCCCTAACTGTCTAAGCTTTTGAAAGGTTCCCAATCAGTCTAACTGCACTTCACACACTTGACGTAATGTTTTGCCACAACATGGCAGGTCCCATTTGTCCAGATTGCAAAGCAACTACTTGGATTCTTATACAATGCTGCAATCTAATCCATGGAGATCTTGATGCCTGTCCTTCTGGTGCCTGGGAAGGTATTTTCACTCACAGTTCTGGACTTGGTAGCTCCAAACTGGATCCTCAGAGAGGAATTTGCAATGGAAACTAATGCTCCTACTATCCAACACCACAAATCATAGTAGGTTTGCTCCTACTATCCAACTTTGTTGCAAATTAAGACCATTATGTTTCGTCCTATCTGTATATGGAGAACAATTGATAACCAACCTCTTTATAACACTGCTTAATATATTTGAAGACAGTTATCAAGTCCCTCCTCAGTATTCTTTTCTCAAGACTAAACATGTGCATTTGTTTAACCTTTTCTCATAAATCAGATTTTCTAAACCTTATATCATTGTTGTTGCTCTCCTATGGACTCTCTCCAATTTGTCCACATCTTTCCTAAAGAGTGTTGTCCATAACTGGACACAATCCTCCAGCTGAGGCCTCAGTGCCAAATAGAATAGGACAATTACCTCTCATGTCTTACATATAACATTCCTGTTAATGCACCCCAGAATAATATTAGCCTTTTTTATAACTATATCACATTGTTGACTCATGCAATTTGTGATCCACTATAATCCCCAGATCCTTTTCAATAGTACTACCACCTAGCCAGTCATTTCCCATTTTGTAGTTGTGCATTTGATTTTTCCTTCCTAAGTGAAGTGATTTACATTTGTCTTTATTGAATTTCATTTTGTTGAATTCAGACCAATTCTCCAATTTGTCAAGGTCATTCAGAATTATAATCCTGTCCTCTTAGCACTTACAGCCCCTCTGAATTTAGTGTCATTGCAAAATTTTATAAGAACACTCTCTACTCCATTATCAAGTCATTAATTAAAATATTGAATAGTACCAGACCCAAGACTGACCCCATGGGACCCCACTAGATACACCCTCCCTTTCTGAGAACGAAGCTTTGATAACTACTCTAAATAATTTATTTCAGCCAGTTGCATACCCTCCTTACAGTACCTAGACCACATTTCCCTAATTTGCTTGTGAGAATCTCATATGGGACTGCGTCAAAAGCCTAACTGCAAACCACCATATATCATGTACACTGCTTCCCCTTTCCACAAGGCCAGTAATCCTGTCAAAGAAAATTAGGTTTGTTTGGCATGATTTGTGAGTTTCTGTTAGCTCACAAATACATTCTGGCTATTCCTCATAACCCTATTATCCTCCACAAGCTTACACATGTATCTTAAATTTACATTATACTACATGAAACAATATTCTGTATATATTTTACCAGTCAGTGGTGCTTTAGCTAACATCTCATTACATGTTCAACAACCACCTCATAAATCAAAATGCAGAACTGGCTTTATATTTCTTTTCTATCCAAAAAAGTGTTGTCAAAACCTTAATGTAATTACAACTTTTTTATTCTTTCTATATTTATGATAGCAGGAACAGCAATTTGCAGAATGCCACTCATTTCAGTACAAATATTGTGTCTTGCCTTTTACATCAGCTTCTTCTATTCTATATTAGGAATATAGGCATATAGGAATATATTATTCTATATAGGAATATAGGAATTAGGCAGGGGCGACAGGGTGGAGGAGTTGCGCTGTATGCAAGAGAGTACTATGATTGCTCTGAGCTCCAGTGTGAAACTGGAGATACGCCAGTTGAGAGTCTCTTGGTTAAGCACAGAAGCAAGAACAATAAGGGTGATGTTGTGGTGGGTGTCTGTTATAGACCACCAGATCAGGAGGATGAGGTAGATGAGGCTTTCTTCAGTCAACTAGGGAAAGTTTACTGTTCACAGGACCTGATTCTCACGGGGGACTTCAATCAACCTGACATCTGCTGGAAGAGCAATACAGCAGGGCACAAACAATCCAGAAGTTTTTGGACTGTGTCACAGATAACTTCCTGGTGCAAGTGCTGGAGCAACCAACTGGGGGCCATGCTGCTCTTGACTGTGTCAAAACAGGGAAGATTTGGTAGGGGAAGTAGAAGTGGGTGACAACCTAGGCAGCAGTGACCATGAGATGCTCGAGTTCAGGATCCTGACAAAAGGAAGAAAGGAGAACAGCAGGATACGGACCATGGACTTCGGAAATGCAGACTTTGACTCCCTCAGGGAGCTGATGGGCAGGATCCCCTGGGAGGCTAATATGAGGGGGAAAGGAATCCAAGAGGGCTGGCTATATTTTAAAGAAACTTTATTGAGGGCACAGGAACAAACCATCCCGATGTGCAGAAAGAATGGCAAGTGTGGTAGGCGACCAGCTTGGCTTAACAAAGAAGTCATTGGCAAGCTTAAACACAAAAAAGAAGCTTACAAGAGGTGGAAACTTGGTCAGATGACTAGGGAGGATTATAAAAATACTGCTCAAACATGCAGGAATGAAATCAGGAAGGCCAAAGCACAATTGGAGTAGCAGCTAGCAAGGGATGTGAAGGGGAACAAGAAGGGTTTCTACAGGTATGTTAGCAACAAGAGGAAGATTAAGGAAAGTGTGGGCCCCTTACAGAATGGGGGAGATAACCTAGTGACAGAGGATGTGGAGAAAGCTCCGATACTCAATGCCTTTTTTGCCTCTGTCTTCACAGACAAGGTCAGCTCCCAGATTACTGCACTGGGCGGCACAGAATGGGGAGGAGGTGAACATCCTGCAGTGCTCAAGGAACAGGTCCAGGACTATTTAGAAAGATTGGACATACACAAGTCCATGGGGCCAGATACAATTTGCCTGAGGGTGCTGAGAGAGTTAGCTGATGTGATTTCAAGAGACATTGGCTATTATTTCTGAAAGCTCATGGCAACAGATTCCCAGATGACTAAAAAAAGGCAAATATAGTGCCCATCTTCAAGAAAGGGAAGAAAGAGGATCCAGGGAACTATAGGCCGGTCAGCCTCACCTCAATCCCTGGCAAAATCATGGAGCAGGTCCTCAAGGAATCCATTTTAAGGCACTTAAAAGAGAGGCAGGTGATCAGGAGCAGTCAACATGGATTCACCAAGGGAAAGTCATGCCTGATCAATCTGATTGCTTTCTATGAAGAGGTGACTAGTTCTGTGGATGAGGGGAAAGCGGTGGACATGATATACCTTGACTTTAGCAAAGATTTTGATACAGTCTCCTACAGTATTCTGATCAGCAAGTTAAAAAAGTATGGATTGGATGAATGGACTATAAAATGGATAGAGAATTGGCTAAAGCAAAGGGCTCAACGAGTAGTGATCAATGCCTCCATGTCTAGCTGGCAGCCAGTCACAAGTGGAGTGCCCCAGGGGTTGGTCCTCGGCCTGGTTTTGTTCAACATCTTCATTAATGATCTGGAAGAGGGGGTAGATTGCACCCTCAGGAAGTTTGCAGATGACACTAAGCTAGGGGGAGTGGTAGATACCCAGGAAGGGAGGGATAGGATACAGAAGGACCTAAACAAATTGGAGGATTGGGCCAAAAGAAATCTGGTGAGGTTCAACAAGGACAAGTGCAGAGTCTTGCACTTAGGATGGAAGAATCCCATGCACAGCTACAGACTGGGGACCGACAAGCTAGGCAGCAGTTCTGCAGAAAAGGATCTGGGGGTTACCGTGGATAAGAAGCTGGATATGAGTCAGCAGTGTGCTCTGGTTGCCATGAAGGCTAATGGCATATTGGGCTGCATTAGTAAGAGCATTGCCAGCAGATGGAGAGAAGTGATTATTCCCCTCTATTCGGCATTGGTGAGGCTGCATTTGGAGAATTGTGTCCAGTTTTGGGCCCCCTCTACAAAAAGGATGTGGACAAGTGGAGAGAGTCCAGCGGAGGGCAACAAAAATGATTAGGGGGCTGGAGCACAAGACTTATGAGGAGAGGCTGAAAGAACGAGTCCTGTTTATTCTGCAGAACAGAAGAACAAGGGGGGATTTGATAGCAGCCTTTAACTACCTGAAAGGGGGTTCCAGGGAGGATGGAGCTAGGCTGTTTTCAGTGGTGGCAGATGACAGAACAAGGAGCAACGGTCTCAAGTTGCAGTGGGGGAGGTCTAGGTTCTAGGACATTAGGAAAAAGTTTTTCTTTAGGAGGGTGGTGAAGCATTGGAATTTGTTACCTAGGGAGGTGGTGGCATCTCCATTTTTAGAGGTTTTTAAGATGAGGCTTGACAAAACCCTCGCTGGGATGATTTAGCTGAGGATAGTCCTGCTTTGAGCAGGGGGTTGGACTAGATGACCTCCTGAGGTCCCTTACAACTCTAATATGCTATGATTCTATGATTCTATTCTGTGAATAATGTTATTCCCTTTCCATCACTTTATCTATACATTTTAAACTAAACTGGAAGGCTAGACACACTAAATTTTATAATTAAATTCAAAGAAAGCTTTTTCAATAATGGTCAAAATTCTTCCCATTTATGCTAGTGCAACCCAGCTAAAGTCAGTGGAGGATTTCACTAGTGCAAGAGAATACAATCCAACTTCCTTTTTTATATGTGCTAATAGGAGTAAATATGTGTAGAATCTTAATTTAGTCACTAAATACACACAGGGAAAAGGTCTATATGTAAAAATGCCACCTCTTTACTCATCATTTTTCCAACTAGATTGATTACGATGGATGGATTTGTAAATGCATAGCCCCAAAAAGTTATACACATAGTCACGTTTTACTGGTGAACTGCCATTTTAAAAACCAGAAATGTCTATTACATTTACAAGTCAGGAGATAGCAAACTCAAAACAATCTGACTGAAAAAAATAAGATCTGTGATTACTTTGCAAGGGGTTAATTTAGACATCCCACCAAGGCTGGGATTTCATAGGTCTACTCTACTTTCGACTCTTCACCAAATTAAGCTGAGTCACATATGTTTGAAAAGTGAAGTTTATATTGGAAGTGCCATCATACCTTAAATATGGCAGCATGAATGGTGCCTCTGTAGCATGGAGGTAATTTTGTAAGGTAAATAAAATTCAGGATATAGATGTACATTAAACTGAGTGCCTTGCAGAATGGATGCAATTACTTTGGAAATGAATATTTTGTGCTCTTATGTTTTTAATGGCAACATAATTTTACCCTAGGTAAACAAACCCTAGGTATATATTTACTCTTTGTGAGTCCTTTTGACTATTCCTCGCATTCCTCCCTGGAGCTGACAGCAATAAGATGACTTGTTTAATATTATAGCCCTGTGACGGCTCGCTTCCCTACTGGGCTCAGCCAGAGAGTCACTCGTAATCCCAGCAGGTGGAGGAGGAAATGCATTTTATCACACTGTGTTAGTGACCATTGTATGAAACTAGTCAAATCAACTGGAACAACAGGACTCACTTGACACAGCCATGCAAGTTCTATGTTGGAATATGGAAGAGGTAAAAACACTAATAAAATCTTTTTTTTTTAAATTAAAATACAAGTTGTGCTGGTTTTAGTTATGGTGGTGCCACTGTGTATATGCAAATTAATCTTTAATATATATTAATCGTTTCTGTGTGCTCCTGTGTGGGACAGAAATAGTTTGCACAAAGCATACTATCGCTTAACAGCTTTGATAATTTGATTTCCACATGATAAGATCCAAAGTGTTTGTGAATACCAAAAGCCATACAAGCTTAATGCATTTATTAATACAGTAGACAATCTTCAACAATGAATCACAATTGGTTCATAAATTGCCTGAGATCATTTGTATAACTTGCCTCATTAACCCAATATATCACATGGCTACCCTTACATGGGTAATATATATAATGTTACATATATCTAGGTGGAAGATGAAGAGGTTCCACTAGTGTAAGTGAAGGCTGAATTTAGCCATGTGTGTTTATGTTAAGGTAGTTCAAGTTATTTTAAAGTTGTGCAGTGCAAGGCATGACAATGGTTACTTGCTGTCAGTCTTGTTTGAGAACGTTAGCGAATATCAGTTTTAAGGAACCAAGCTAATCACTGGTGTGACACAATGGAATTACATCAGAGTGACTTTGGCCCAGATGTATACTCATTTTTAGGTGGTCCCTACTACTGTATGTCACAGAAATAAAATTACTTTGCAGACAACCTCACTCATTTCAAGAATAAAATTTGGCCTTTTGTCTTGGCAGGCTTAGAGAGAAGGAGTTGCCTGACTATGCTTTCATACGCAATATACTACGCTCATGGACATGCAGATTGTTTGCTTATGAATGATAGAGCTTCTGAAAGGTATGATGAATGTGTTTTAGAATGAGTTCCAACAGCTGGTTCATACACAAGGCTAAATGAGCCCCATAGCCATGGGCCCATATTGAGACACAGCCACAGGGCTCCAGCAGGACCCTGCCAGGCAGATTACTTTTTGGAGCTTCCCAGAATCTAGGAGGAGCATGTCCACTCCTTATGCACCTGTTGTCTCATCTTATAGTTGGACTGTAAGCTCACTAGGGCAGGGTCTGTCTTTATCATGTGTTCACACAGCACCTGATTAATATTAATAGACACTATTTGATCATGCCCCTTGGGCCAATGGAACTACAAGGAGTGGAGGGTCATTTATGTCACTCCAGGCTGGGAGAATATTCAGGTCTCAGATTCAGTCAGTTTCATAGCCCCTTTGCCCCTCCAGAGCAGGAACAGCTGGGGCCAAGATCAGGCTCTTGATTTTTATCTCAGTCTCCCATGTAACTGTGTTCTTGAGCCACCATGTACCCAAAAAACACATAAAAAGGTTAATGTGAACTTGATGTTCCTGAGCTGGAGGCTAAAAGGGAGATGTTTGGTTCTTATTGCTAAATGGGGTCTGCAGCACTGAAATACGAGTGCACTAATGCCCTGATCTGGTGTAAGCTTCATGAAGTCGTTGTGAAGCTTGTACTAATCCAGTCCTGATCTCTGGTTCGCAGTCCAAAGATCTTATGGCTTGATCTTGCCATTACATGGATATGAGCTGCCTTTACTCATGAGTGGTCTCATTCCTGGGCCTATTCACATGAACAGTGTGTGCAGGAGGAGGCTGTTCAAGAGTAAACCCTTCAAGGTATGGAAACTGTCTTATTCCATGACCCCAGTCCTGCTTTAGGATGTTCACAGGTGGACCCTACCCCCACACAATGCCTCACCGAAGACAATGGAGCTCTACATAGACTCCAGGATCCGCCTAACATTGTTCTGATTGGAGGGTCTGAGCCTGTGTGTGTTACAATATGTGCAAATCTATTCTGACTTACACACTACAAACTACTATTAAACAATACTTACATAAGACATACATAAAAACACCATGGGAAACATTTTGGCCCTCCCCAAAACAGGCTTAGAACAAGGAGACAATGGTGCTGCAAGAGTAGCTTTACTCTGCATGGCAATGCATCATCTCCACCTGTCCTGACCGCTGATTCTCTCTTATGTAGGTGTGTGTAGGCTACAGCTGTGAGTGGAGGGGCAGAGTTGCTCAATTGTTATATCTGGCCTGTGAGCATAGGTGCGAAGTATGCATATCTCACAACCGCAATCTTTAAATTGCCACTAGAATGATCCTAGACACTGTTATCAGGCGGGCCAATAAAAGAATCTGCAGCATTTAAGGGGTGCTCTTTGTGTTCTTCTTTCTGCTTATGCCCATTTGTTGCCTAACCTTATATTTAGATTGCAAGTAGTTTGGGACAGGGACCCTATTTTTATTGTGTGTTTGTACAGCACCTAGCACAATGGGGCCCTAGTTTATGACTGGGCTTCTTAGATACTATCAGTCAAACCAATACGTAAAACCCAAGTAATTGCTGTGATAGAAGGCCTAGGCCATGACCTAGAGAGGGCCTATAACAGTAAAAATTTAGTCCAGTATTGCCAAGCCTTCTTGTGGTTTGTGTAAATTTTTGGGCTGTGCATTTACAAATCCATCCACTGCACTCAGCATCAATAGTGTAGTGAATGGTTAGTTTATAAAAGCATTGTTACTGTACATTACAGCATTTGCAAATGGTCAAATTAACCTACAAACAAGCATACTGTAGCTGTACAAAGCAAACCAACCAATTCATTGAACATTCATGTTTACTACTCTCGAGGCGCACATTTTCTTCCACAATAAGGACCTGTTGTAAACTAAAGCAAAACCATTTGTACTGAAATCCCTTGTACTCATTTAACACAGTTTTATATACGTCATGAAGGGAATTTACATTTTCCAGGAAGGTTCTGTGGTTTGTGCCGGGTCTGCTTCCTTCTGTTCTTTGCTTAGACTCAGCAACACGTGGAGGCATGTGTCTGTGCCATCAGACAAGCCAGGCTGCCTTTCCTGTGCTTCCCCTGACACAGCACTCCCCATGGGCAGCTGCACTGCCCTGCTGACTCATGCAGTGCTAATGATTCTCCTAAGGGAGCTCCTGTGTTTACAACTCACTCAACTCCACTCACCACACTAAGTGGAACATCAATGGGAGCAGAGTTTGTTCTGGTAATGATGCTTTTAAAGACACTATCATGCCAAACAGTGCTTGTGCTTTAATATGTACTAGTCCACGATGTGACACAGGGCATGGTGTCAGATGCCATGTGAAATCCCAGTGACCACGTCCTTTCCGTGATCAGTCATGGGTGGCTGATCTCATTATCCAATGTATAGCTATTTTTCTATAGTGCTCAATGCTTTCATGCGGCACAGCAAGTTAGATCAAGACGGAAACGCTCTAAGTGGACTTTGTCAAGGGTTCTAGTCTCCCACTTTCATGTCCTAGGCTGCATCCCCAGGATGGGTTACTGGCTTGTTTAGGTTTGTTCCTTTTGGAGGTTTGACTTATTTTTGTCTTGTGAAGTTTTTTGCTTTTCTTATTGTGGTAGCAACTCCAGTAAGGGCCCCCTTGTCCCAAGCACAGTACCCATACAATCAAGAGGGTTTACAATCTAAATATGACAAGAGACAACAGGTGGAGGGGAAAAAAAAACAGATAGAGGACAACAAGATAGTCTAGATATAGCAAGCAGCAGACATGATAGCATACTCACTGCCTATACTTTCAGTTGTAATGGGAAAGGGTTAACAAACAGGTAGATCATGGACAACCTGGTGTGCCCTGCACCATTATTTAGGTTAGTCATGGGTTCTGAGAACAAAGAGGTTCAATGCAGCCAGGGCCCAAATCAGTCAAAGCTTTTGGCTTTCCTATTCCAGTGATTTGGCACCAAAACCATCACTCCCTATCCTCTGGACTCCACCCTACCCTATACCTCTGTGGTCACTCACAGCCATGTGATGCTATGCTGACATTTGGACTTTAACCAGAAAGGAGAATTTTGACCCCTCCTGGGTCTCTTCTAGTAGACAGTCAGTAAAAGTTGTGCACAGACACATAGGTAGTGTCTGAGGGACGCTATCAAGCACCAGGTCTTCTCCAAGATACCAATGCTGGGCCCCTTTCCTGAAGGCCCAAGGCTTCTTTGCTAGTATTCCCCCCTGTATACCATTGTTCTCTAGGCTTGTAATAAAGTTGTAGTCTTGTTCTTCCATAGATCAAGTCACCTCTGAATACCCACGCCCACTGTTGCACACTATCTCTCTGGGTCCCTGTCCCCTCTCTCCCACCACAAACTGCTACTGCTTCTTCATGACTTGGCCCTCCAGCAGGTCACCCACTGGTTTCCCTTTCCAGGGCTGGAAAGTCTCTTCCCACAAATAGCCTCAGGCAGTCTTCCCATTCAGCACCTCATAGTGCCCCTCCATCAGTAGATGGCAGGGGAACCCTACTCCAGGGACCCACTAGCCAGCAGTCAAGGTGTGTGCCCTCTTAGAATTTACTGCTTTTCCCTGAGACCTGTCCTACCCTCCTAGCTTCCCCCTACTCTGGGTTTGCCAACCCAAATGCACTTCCCTTCCCCCAAAGAGTGACTGTAGGCTTTCCCAGCAGCCCCCTTCTAGTGCTAATTTCCTGCCTTTATAAATCCCAGCCCAGCTCCTTCCTCCTCAGCTGGGCTTCTTCATTCAGTCAGGGGATTTACTTAGCCACCTGATTCCTTTCAGCTGTGGCCTGTTGGGTTAATTTGTCCCCTTCTTTGTCTTCATTAACCCTTTCAGGGCAACACCCCATTACAGAGAAGAAATGGAAAGATTGTTATTATTTATTTTAAATCCCAGCTGGGAAGCATATAGAGTCCCCTTGCTTTTGTATCTTTCAGAAGGCCTGGGCTTTGTTGTTCACTGTAACTTGTGGCACCGGGAGAGATGCTTTTTCTGATTGGTGTCTAGATTTATGGCTTTTTTTCCTCAAAGGAATGGCCATTAATTAAGAAATAAAACTACATAGTTCCTGTTAAAATACATGCTCACTTTATCACACTCAATTAAAAAAAATGTTGATAAGTTTCAAAACTGTTAATGTGCATTTCAGCTCTTTCAAAAGACATTTCCTTTAGAAATTTAAGCCAACTAAAGTAAAAAAATTTGAAAATGGTCAAAATGAAAACAAAACACTTCAGTTGTCCCAAACCCAAACCAGAACGTTTTGGGATTTTTTATTTGAAAACTCTTGATTTTGCCTCCCCCTCCCTTCAACTTGAGATGGGGGGAAAACTTTCAAAATCTTGGAAATGCTTGAAAATGCTTTCTGCCCAGCTTTACACACAGCATGCATACAGCATCCTTGCTGTCCACATTATTGTCCTCAAAGTTATTTGTTTGTCTTTTTAAACAACTCCTATTTGGTGCTGCTCTGACTTCTTGAAACAGTGTCTTGTGCATTTATTGGACAGATGGGTCCTCCTTTCCTTCTTTCAAACTAGTAAATTATTATTAATGTATATGCTAACTTAATGTCCACCATACCAAGGCAGGGGGTTGTGGGGTATGAAGTAGAGAAATCCTTATCTTAGTACATTCAATAAAAATGTTGTCAGCTTGGAGAACAGGAAAAAGTGTTAATAAGGTATGTGGTACCAGACGTGTGCAGGCTGCTAGACAGCAGAAAAGGAGTGCCAAACAGAAAATAGCTCCCTGCTCTAAAAACTTACAATCAAAAGGCCCTGTACTTCATCTAAAATAATGTAAAGCTTGTGGTAGGAAATGGATGTATTTATGATGCACCTTAAATGAGCCTCAGGCTTTTTCATTTCAGATTGTAGTGATTCTCTCATGGACCAGCTCCTAATTCTGATGGAACACTATTCATTTGAAGCAAGTATTGTAAAGCATTTGATTCTGACCAAGTTATACTAGGATAGTACAAAAGAGCCAGTTGAAAATAGTAACCTTCCATCTTTTTAAATGTTATGTAAAGCTATAGATCTTCGTGCTTCTGGACACACTCACACTTCACTGAGGGGGAGTTAGGATCTTCACTGAGGGGGAGTTAGTTTAATGGAATATGCAAAGGTTCTTAGTGCCATGATGATTGGCACAGTTAAAGAATTTAAATAGAATAAATTTGACTAGCTTTATTTCTGGGTCTTCCCTTCATTGCACTGTGCTAATCTCTCTTGGCTACTCTGCAGTTTTACTTCTGTCCGCCTGTGCATTCAGTACACCTCTAGTTGTAGTGCTATCCACAAGTCAGATCACCTTCTAATTGACACCAATAAAACACCAAAGTAAAAAATAAAAGTAGGTGTGCAGACAGATTTTTCTTCAATATATTTCTTACTAGGTTAAATGGGCTTCTGGAAATCCTAAAAGAAACCTGAGCTGGGCTAACAGCATCAGGAAGCATTACCATGGTGAGCATTGGATGTTACACCAAAATCACTAAGCAGGTATCGCAATCCCTTCATCATCAGTATTGCAGGAGCATTGAGGAGTTCCAGTCATGGGCCAGGGTCCCATTGTGCTAGCACTGTACAAACATAAGGAGACAGTCCCTGCCCCACTGAACTTACAGTCTAAGCCTAGGACAGATCTACACTAAAAATGCTGCACTGGTGCAGTTGCACAGAACCCACTGTACTGCTGTAGCGAGTAAGTGAAAAACTCTCTTGTCGGCGCCATTAATTCGCTTCCCCGTGAGGCGGTAGCTATGTCTATTGGAGAAGCCGTCTCATTGACATAGCACTGTCTACACATGGGATTAAACTTGATATAACTATATCTCTTGGGGTGTGGGGTTTTCACACCCCTGAGCAACATAGTTATACTGACATTGGTCTGTACTGTAGATCTGGCCCAAGTAAAAGACGAGAGACGACAAGAGGATACAGAGAGATGGGAAGAACAAAGAAACAATGGGACAATGCTGTTCAACATGATAGGCAACCGTATCAGCATACCTGCTGCCCAATCATTGTCAAATTTTTGGTAGGCATCATGGCAAAGGCATTGAAGGACTACGAGGTGTCTTATATTGTATAGAATTTGATATTGCTAAACCTGACATTTCAGGCTTGACCTTGAAATAAAAATAAATCTCTGTAATTCAATTAGGAACAAAAAAAATTATTTGACTTTACTCTGCTTGTGAGAATTAGTGGTAATTGGATTATTAATAATAACACTTAAGCACATTGATAGGGCCTTTTATATGAAGATCAAAGCAGTATATATACATTCTCTGAAAAACCATGACTTAACATACCCAGGAGGAAAACATTGTTAAAGCCTGTTCTAAAAATACATATGATCTGATCATAGATCCATAGAAATCACAGCTTGAAAAGGCTCTACCTTATCTGTTGCCATCTCTCCATACCTTATGGATCATTTACATAAGCTCTTTAAAGAATTCTCCGTGTCTCCTGTCTGTGAACTACACACACACACACCTATATAGCTTTATAAATAATTTAATCTCTTCCCGCAGCCAGCTCACAATTGTTACTTATGTGTCCATAATAAGGAAACCTATCTAAGATGATACTGATTTGGACTCTTCTCATAAAGGCTGATAAAGCCAAAATCAACATTTAGTAGACCACAATTCCCTTAAAGGATTATCTTAGGGAACATGATTTATACAGGCCTGCAATGAGGTAAATGGAAATGAGAACTTTATACTCTCTAGCACTGACAAAATAAACTGACATTCAAAATAGCAGCTACTGTTCACTTTAAAATAAAGCAAACAGCACCCTTGATTACAATAGCAAAAGCAATATACCCAACTTGAGATAAGGAAGGAAAAATAATTCATTTGGTTTTGAATTCTGATATATCTCCTAGTTTCACATACCTGGGTTTTCTGTTGTCCTGCTGCTTTGCACCATTAATACAAAGAAGCAGTAAACCCAGCAGATTTGATCCTTGGAGAATTTCTCAGTGGTAACTTCTCTGGGCCAGGGACTGTGTTATTCTGTGTTTGTACAATATCTAGCACAATGGGGTCTGATCCTGACTGGATCCTCTAGGCACTACTATAATAATTGTAACAATACAGGGAAATCCTGGAGTGGTATAGAGCTGTAGTGTTGGCTCCTAGGGCTGGGTCTACATGGATGGCGGCAAATTCATCGCTGTCAGATCAATTGCTTTGGATCGACTGAACGGTCTTTGTAGACCCACTCAGTCGATCCAGCAAGCAACGCAGGAAAAGCACCCCGGTAAGTGGCGTAGCGCTGCGTCGAGCAGTGTGGACAGTGCACAGAGGAGATGCAGCAAAGTCTCCCATCGACTGTCGCCGAATCCTGAAGGTAAGTGTAGACCCGGCCTAGTGCTCCTCCGCCCTACTGCTGATATAAAGGTCTGTGTCCTCTCTTCATTCAAAGTCTTTCAAAGAGTCACTTCTGTGACATTCACAAACACTAACCTTTATCAGTATGGTGTCCTCTCCACCTCAAGTGTTTAGGAGATGGGGGACTAACAAGACATACAATGAATACTCTGGATCACTGGGCGTGTCTTTTCAGTGACGTCTTTTACTCTGTAGGCTCTTCAGGGTAGGAAAATCTTATTTGTGTCTTGTGGACTTCCAAGCATATTTGCAGCTCTTTATAAGTAACAGGTCAGATCCTCAGCTGGTATAAATCAGAGTTTATATCAACTGAGGGTCTAGCCCACTAACTCCACTCAGACTAAGAGGTTTTCAGATGGCCAAGATTTTCAGAAACACTGGTTCTTCTTTGGTATCCTTTCCTCTGTCTACCTACATTCCACCACTTTTCCTGCCTTGTTGGGCACATTTAGTTCCGAGTTTGCACTATATTTGGGGGTTCTCTGAATGAGAACCCTCCCTTGGATCTCAGTTTCAGTCCTGAGCCCCGTCTCCATAGGCAGCTTGCCTCCTTTATGGGATAAGCCCAAGAAAAGACTTTGGGAGCACTGGAAATCTGCACACAGATCCAAATTCTATAGCTTACGCCTATCTTTTATTAAAACAATTTGAACATATGTTCCAAGGACTTCAGTCAAACATGCTTGTAAGTATGTCATTTCCTGATATTCTTAAATGTACAGTTCCCAAAAGCATTTGTTCACTTGCTGCCTGAATGAATTTCATGATGTGAACACGCTAGAAAAACAAAACAAAACACAAACCTTCGTAGAGACAAACCAGAGTCTATTGTCAATGAACAACGCTACACAAACACTTGGAACTTTACCAGGTCCAAACCCAGGAGAGATGATTACTGCTGTATATGATCTAATGAACTTCATGAATAAAGATTCCACATGTAGCATGGGTTTAATAATCCATGCAGTACGACAGGCTAGGATAACCCCTGTTGATCTAAGGCAGTAACTCTTCCTATGAAATAAACATGAAAGCTTAAGTGAACATTGTATTCTCAGTGATACAAGAACTTATACAGAAATGAAACAGCATCAGTCAGGGCAACAAGAGACACACTGAAAGTTAAAGCTCTGCAAAACCACAATATCAGCTATAATATTAGGTCAGAGTTAAGAACGCAAAGGATTCAGTCAGCCTCTGCACAGAACAATCCCATACCTCTGTGATGGCCGATCCTTTTCCGGTACAATGTTTAAAGCATCCAAAACCATGAATCCAATATATGCCTAATTTTTTTTTTTAAAGAAACTTCATATTTGTGTGACCATTAATTCAATGACTGTTACCACCAGCCGACTTTCTGACTGGAAATGGAAGCCATTTCTTTCAAATGATTCAGTCAACCAGATGCCATTTTTACTCATGGTTCCTTCTCCCTGAGTCATAGATTTCATGGTACTTTTAGGGAAAAAAAGTAGGAGGTAACCATGCTATCTAGGTTCACATTCCCCTTCTTCAGTAAAATCAGGTTCTACTGCCTATGTGAGAGCTACATTGCTACGCACCCACGTACATGTTAAGATCTAATTTACTGAGGCAGTTTAGCCTGTTGGAAGGAGCACTGGACTGGACTCAGGATGTAGGGATTCTGTTCCTGACTCTGCCGCTGATCTATTGGATAACCTTGGGTAAGCCATTTTCCCTTTCTGTGCTTCAGTTTCCCCATCTGTAAAATGCAGATAATGATACCGAACTGCTTTGTAAGGCACTTTGAGACATATGGATGAAAAGTACTATATACAAGCTACGTATTATCATTATCACAATGGTGTTTGTGGTCCAATAATGTGCAACAGCTTTCATCACAGTGGTGACAAATGTACAGCTGAAGCAATATGCAGTCCTGCAACCCTAGAAAGTTTAAATGCGCCCTTTAGTCTTGAAACAGGGCTCACCTGTACGCCACCCAGAGATTCTTTGAATGCCTCATGCCTGTGTGGGTTGCAGTATAAGAAGTGAAGTCAAATAATAGTTTTATTTGTCAATTGTTCATTTGTTATAAATATAACCACCAGCAGATTTGTTGATCGCACTAAAGTCAGTGGGGCCAGCTCTCACACAGCCATGCAATCAGAACTGAACTACAAAGTGACCTGGAGAGATTAGAACACCAGGGGCTGCAAGTAATAAGAGGGTATTTGGCACTAATAGATATCAAGTCCTACACCAGGGAAAAGAAATTAACGCTATGGATTAAAAATAAAAATTGGGATATAACCAAGCAGCAACTACAAACACATTAAACGGAGCTTATTTTCAGCTTGCTTACTTAATATTGTGCTAATATTACCTGTGTATTCCAAATGATGAAAGGCTGGTATTCACAGATTGGAAAGTGATATGATCCACAGAAGACTTCTCTTAACATTTGGTCCAGTATAGGAGAGGGCTTTACAAAGAAGACCATTGGACTCATGGTTTTAATGGTGAGGTACTGTAGCTGGATATGAGAGGTGCTGTAGAAAACTAAATTCTCAGACATTTTTTGCATGGCTCTTCTGATTCAGATTGTAACAATCAAACTCCCCAAAATAATATTGTGGGCCACAGCATGTGAATCACTTTGTTTAATAAAACATGTTTCCAGTTACTACTTCTCAGTTGCAAGTCTCAACCAAGAAACCTCTGTGTGCTGAATACATGTTATTGAGTAAAAGAATTGTTTAGAGGCAAAAAGTCATCCTTTACAAACTGGAAGTCAAATCCTACTGAGAAAAATAGAAAAGAGCATAAATTCTGGCAAGTCAAGTGTAAAACTATAATTAGGCAGCCCAAAAAAGAATTTGAAGAGAAAGTAGCAAGAGATTCAAAAACTAACAACAAAAATTGTTTTAAATACTTCAGAACCCGGAAGCCTGCCAATTAGCAGGGCCACTGGATGGTTGAAGTGCTAAAGGAGCACTCAAAGAAGACAAGGCCATTGTAGAGAAGCTAAATGAATTCTTTGCATCTGTCTTCACTGAAGAGGATGTGAGTGAGATTCCCACACTTAAGCCATTCTTTTTAGGTAACAAATCTGAAGAACTGTCCAGACTGAGTTGTTAATAGAAGAGGTTTTGGAACAAATTGATAAATTAAACAGATATAAAAAACCAGAACCACCTAAAGATTCTGAAGGAACTCATATATGAAATTGCAGAACTACTAACTGTTGTACGTAACCTATTGCTTAAATTAGCTTTTGTGCTAGATGACTGGAGGATAGCTAATGTGATGCCAATTTTTTTTAAAAGGCTGCCGTGGTGACCTCAGCAATTACAGGCCTATAAGCCTCACTTCAGTACCAGGCAAATTGGTTACACCTATTGTTAAGAATAGAATTATCAGACACGTAGATGAACACGATTTGTTGGGGGAAGAATCAAGATGGCTTTTGTAAAAGGAAATCATGCCTTGCCAATTTACTAGAATTATTTGAGGGGGTCAACAAATATGTGGACAAGAGTGATACAGTGGCTATAATGTATTTGGACTTTCAGAAAGTACTTGACAAGGTTCCTCACAAAGGCTCTTAAGCAAACTAAGCTGGTCCTCTCATGGAGAAGGAGGCAAAGGGTAGGAATAAATGGTCAGTTTTCACAAGGGAGAGAGGTAAATAGCAGTGTCCCCCAGGGATCTGTACTGGGACCAGTATTGTTCAACATATTCATAAATGATCTGGAAAAAGAGGAAAGCAGGGAGGTGGCAAAGTTCGCATACCATACAACCTTATTCAAGATAGTTAAGTCCAAAGCAGACTGTGAAGAGTTACAATTGAGTTCACAAAGGTAGGTGACTGGGCAACAAAATGGCAGATGAAATTCAATGTAGATAAATGCAAAGTAATTCACACTGGATAACATAAGCCCAACTATATTCACAAACTCATGGGTAGAGCCCTGTACGGACACAAAAATTTGGGTTTGCATCCGATCCACAATCTGCAAAGATGATAAACAATACAACAGCATCTACGGATGCCAGTATCCCCAGATATAAAGTGGATATCTGTGGATTTGCAGGGCTGTAATGATGGGGTCTAAATTAGCTGTTACCACTCAAGAAAGATATTGGAGTCTTTGTGGATTGTTGTCTGAAAACATCTGTTCTATATGCAGCGGCAGTCAAAAAAGCTAACAGAATGTTAGGAAGCGTTAGGAAAGAGACAGAAAATATCATAATGACATTATATAAATCCTTCGTATGCCGATATCTTGAATGCTGAATGAAATTCTAGTCACCCTATCTCAAAAAAGAATTGGAAAAGGTACAGAAAAGGGCAATACAAATTATTACAGGTATGGAACAGCTTCTTTGATAGGAGAGATTAAAAAGACTGGGACTATTCATCTTGAAAAAGAGACAACTAAAGGGGGGGATATGATAGAAGTCTATAAAATTATGAATAGTGTGGATAAAGTGAATATGGAATGTTATTTACCCCTTCACGTAATAGATGAACCAGGGGTCACTCAATGAAATTAATAGGCAGCAGATTTAAAATAAACTAAAGGAGGTACTTGTTCACACAACACACAGTCAACCTGTGCAACTAATTTCCAGGGATGTTGTGAAGGACAAAACTATAACTGGATTCAAAATATAATCAGATATGGAGGATATGTCCATCAATTGCTGTTATGGTCAGGGATGCAACCTCATGCTCTAGTCGTCCCTACATCTCTGACTGCCTGATGCTGGGACTGGACAACAGGAGATAGATCACTGGATGATTGCCTTGTTTTGTTCATTTCCTTTGAAACATTTGGCATTGGCCACTGTTGTAAGACACAATATTGGGTTAGATGGACTGACCTAGTATCCATTTTTATGTTCTTATGTGGCTGAGTAGATGAATGTTGTAATAAACATATAGAATTTTCTGAGCTGAGCTAGGAACAGACAGTCAGATCCAGAACCAATCTGACATTGTGCTCCAAAAGAAAGTAAAACCCATATGTAAGAATGACACTTTAAATCCTTATTTTTTATGTTGTGTCTTTGCAGTATTTTACCTTCATGAGTACAATCACAATCTAGTCTTGTGGTTACTTCTAAAAAAGTCATATTGTGAGATACCATACAGTCATCATTGCTTGGGTCATTGTCAGAGAAATGTCTCATGAAACACCTTTCTTGTTAATTTCTGAGAACTGAAAAATCCCATGATAACAGATGAGGTATGTATCAACTGATACATTAAATAATATTTGACAAATGGTTTGCTGTTTATGAGAAATTATATGAATTAAATAACCCCTTGTCCAGTCAGACAGAAGACAGGTGTAATATCAGATACAAACCTTAAAGACAAATATATTCGAATATGTGATTGAAAGGTTTACTGTATTATTTCTATAAGTTATTTTATCTAGACCATCAAAAGCATGGCAATGGACCAGGATGCATCTAAGGAGATGCATGGTATCTACACAAACAGGTTTGTTTTACTTTAAATAAGGGTTTGTCCACACAGAGACTTTAGCGTGCAGCAAGCCAGACTGTGAATGTACAGAGCTTTAGCTCATTGTGCATTAATTCTCTGTGTGAATCCCGCTACCATACAGTAGAAAGTTGGCAGCGAGTGTTGACATACTGCTGTTTTCAGAAGAGTGCTGTAGATTTACACCTTGGCTTGCCGCACTGTTGACTGTGTAGACAAGCCCTTAGAGACACTGACTGACCAGATCTCAGCAGCTCTGATTCTGTGTTTTCATTAAAATTTGTGAGAACGGTGAACAGGAGGAATTTATAGTGTGCTGGCTGCCACATTTGCTGCTGCATCAGAGACAGAATCCAGGACTTCCACAGCTAAAGGCATCAGCTGCTGCCTCTTGAGGTAAAATAAATAAATAATAAATATTCCACTGGGGCTGCAATGGATTCAGCCTTTGTAGGTTGGGCACAGAGATGGACCTGTAGAACATTCCTTGATGGATATATAGAGCTGGAGCTATGCAAAGCGCATGTGCGTTCACACACATATTCATCCTTTCCCCCGCTCCATTCCACCTCAACCTGTCTTATGCTTCCAGTCCTTGGCCCTCCTCCATCAAATTCAACCACCAAGCATGGGGAAATTTTAACTTAATACACTAAGCCATTGCATCACTTTCTCTGTTTAATAAATTATCCAGTAAAGGGTGGAAAGGAGTTACACACTTTGTGAACTGTTTCTGCTATGAAACTTTTTAAGATGTTTTGGATTCAGGCAGGACACCTGGGAGAGCTGTGATTCAGTGTTTTTTTTCTCCACACCAGATCTCTCAGAGCTTACAAGACATGTTTCAACCAATCAAAGCAAATCCAAGACACCAACAGCAGAAGCTTTTCGAGGCAGCTTTTTATCACAAGGCTTGATTAACCCTTTTCTTCTCCAGTGAATCCATATAAATCTTTGTGGACAGAAACTAGGCAGTCCTTTACATTGTAAGGCTCATATCCTCAAAGATATTTTGGCTTCTAATTTCCATTGATTCTATGAAAATTTCAAGGGATCTGTGACTTAGTCCTTTTAGCTATGGTTTCTATACTGTATTTGCTCACTGATTCAGGTTATAAGTAGGTGCCATGGCTCGTCAACATACCAGATGCAGGCCACATCTTCAGTGCTCAGCAACTAGGTTTAAAAGGGTTATGAGCAGGTAAACATGAGCAATTCAACTGTTAGAGGAGGAAATAAAATGCTGAAATGTATTTATGGGAACACATCTACCAAATGAGAAACTGCAAGTTGAAAGGTAACTCTCCAGTATTTCTTGAGCCTCCATCATCATGGTTGGATACCTGTATCACTTATGCCTCCCCCTAATGATGCAGTGTGACCAATGCGAAGCACTGCAAATTCTGTAGTTAGCGTTTCCCTTTGCTTGTATTGTCAGCATTACCTATCTCAGCAGAGAGAAATGCTCTTCTTATTGAAATGTGCCAGACAAGAATGAACTTTGCAGACAGTAAGTGTTAAGTGGATTTCCTGGGAATACTTAGTGGGAGATTTATGCAACTTCCCCAGCTTTAATCATGCAAACATCCTGCCTTTGAAACTATGCCCTGAGGAGATGGTCTTCACCTATGGCTTACTATTCCTGGAGACTGGAGAGCAAAGATCCAAGGTGTACGGATCCAAGAAATGGCTGAACTGCCCAGCCTGGTGTCTGGTTCTGAATTTGAGACACTTATGAACTTAAAACCATGGGAAAAACCTAGATGTGGGCTTTGAAGGACTGACACCTACCAAAGCCGAAGGTTGGAGCTGGGGGTGATCTCTGGTAAGCTCTTTAGAATGTGTGTAGGGGTTTTTTTTATAGTTGTTACTGTGTTTTCTCTTTAATACTTTCACCTTAAGAATAAATGTGCTTGCTTAGTCAGGGCTGTGTGGTGACTTGTAACTGCTGGCAATTACACTATTAAGAGCCTTCAAAGAGAAAACAAAGCATAGTTGCTGGCCTGTTTAGACAGTCTGGCTTGCTTGAGATTTCACAGTATAGGCAGGGAACTGGAGAGCCTGGAAAAACCCAATCAGGAGGGAGTGAGGCACAGGTCTTTGCCCAAGAGAGGTGACAGCTGGGAGCTGGAAACCTTTATGCAAGTGCCCTTGGTGGACCATGGAGGGGCGAATGCAGGTGCAGTTATCTTGAAACTGTGACACTCTCTATTGAAGCTAACACAGCCATAATGGAGAACTAAGGAGCTAGCAGGATAACACCATGATACCAGCTTTGCAACTAAACTGCAAGTGATTTCCTTAGTATCTTAGGTGTCAAAAATAAGCCAGATGGTTCACAGCGTGCATGGAATATTGAAGGCCATTTACATTCCCGTGTCCTTAATACATCAAAAAAAAAAAAAAAAAGCTGATACCATTGCTCCATCATAACTTCTCTTCTTCCCAAAAGCTGCAAAGTGAGAATTAACAGATCTCTCATAAATTCTCCTGCCCCTCTCAGTGAAAGTCAGAGAAAGAGGGTCAAAAAAGACATCCTTAACTGCTGAAATAGTATGTTAGTGGTTTATTTATTCTTCTTCCACTTTATACATTTTCTCTTCAATTTTTCCTTTCTAGGAGACTAATTTCATCCTGTCCCTTTCTTTCTCTCTTCCTTGGTTGGAGAGACATTTCTCTATTTAAATTATTAGAAGGGTGTAGTCTTACCAACTGCAATCTTTTTTAATCTGATTTTGAATCATTTTCCTACCAACTGATCAATTTAGAGTTTCAGGGACCAATCCTGAACAATTAATCGTTTACCCCACTGCATCCCTTGATTATAAAGTCTGGCTCTTTAACAAAATATTAAACAATTCATCTTTTTGGATATGGGGATTATTTTACTTATAATTTGTAGAAAAACAAGTACGGTGCACTAAAATAGCCACTACAGTTTCCAATAAAAGAGAAACCCTTTTAGAACATACATTTTCATCCCTTTCATCTTTTATTTCTTGAAATACTTTCTGATCTCCTCAAAGTCTATACATGCAACCTAGTTTCAGGCATATGAGACTACACCATGAAATCCAGAATAAAAGAAAGAGAAAAACAGGATAATAGACAACACAAATTTAAAAGTACTTCCTAGCTAGACAAACAAAAAAAAACCT
Organism: Mesoclemmys tuberculata; assembly: GCA_007922155.1. Taxonomy (NCBI): domain Eukaryota; kingdom Metazoa; phylum Chordata; order Testudines; family Chelidae; genus Mesoclemmys; species Mesoclemmys tuberculata. Next base: position 14,196,386 of record ML675616.1, on the reverse strand, counting down.
GCTACAAGCAAATCAGTCACAACATTACTTTAAAGTTACAACTGCTGGGCTCTGCCAAATTTAAAGAGGCAGGCCCCCAAAGAAAGGCATGCTGGGGAAATGTTCCTCATATTACAGGGCAGCTAGTACTATGAATCAAAAAGGGTCAGGTCAGGTACTAGGGTGAGAAAAGAGCCAGCCAGCCTGCATAGAGTTTTGAAATAGTGTTCCTATAACCCAATGTATTAAATAATGAATAGTCCATATGAATATGTGATCTGGTTCTCATTTAAAAGAATGGTATTACTGCTCACGCTGTTTTGTTCTTTTGTCTGATAGACAGATAAATTAATCTTGTAATTTGTGCAATTAGTTTCTTTGCTTTTGAGGGTGGTAAAAGTTATGAAAGGGGAGAGGAACAGAGATAGATGTTACATTACAAACAGGAAAGTCTCATCCATTTTGAAGATGAAATTTCCATTAATGGATTAGAATGAGCTGAAAGTGCTGAATGACTTCTTACAACATCCTCAACTCATGCATGAGCTTCCGAGCGTCTCTTGGACTTCCCAGAAGAACCCCCTACAGAAGGACCTCTCAGAGATAACAATACATTCCACAGTCTCTACTGAATTCCACTTAGTGAATGAACTCTGTTATTGCAATAAAGGTGTTGTTACACCTTTGCATTGTCAAATGTTATGAAGGAACACTAGTGCAGTATGTCGAGTGATTAGATCAGGTGTTAAGGAGGCGGAAACCTGGATTTCATTTATGACTTTGCCACTGACTTCAATTCCTGGCGTAACTAGACTGACCTACAACAGGAATGAGTCTGACCAATGCTTCAAACCAAAGCTGCAAATGCTCCAAGCATTTACGTTTGTGATTAATCTAACTCTGACTTAATTGGGGTTACTCACGTACTTAAAGTGAAGCATGTGCATCAGTGTTTTCAGGACTGGGTCCAATACAGAGCCCAAAATTCAAAAGAGTCCACTGCAGCTATGACTGCAAATCTCTCTGATGTTCATGAAAATTGACACTTATGTGCCCCTGTTTTGCATAGCTGAGTGCTCCTTTGTGTTTCCCAAGTGGGACTGAAAGGCACAATTTAGGCAGACACTTCTAAAAATTGGGATTACAATAATAAAAGAAAAATTAGTTTTTTGTTTTAGTCACAGTTTATTTTAAACTTAAAAAGCTCAAGTCTTCTAAAACAATTAAGATGCACCTGGTAATCCATTCAGATTCCTTCCTGTGCCTTTTGTCTTCAGAAAAATATCTTAAAATGAAGTTTTTATGCCTATGGCAGATTATTTTAAATATATTATTGTCAGGGCTGAACACAGTTCACTTACTGCTACCTTATCCGGCAGATGTTATTGGGGCAAACAATTTTCTTGGTAGCTCTGTTAGCCATAGAGGTAACTCTTATCTATCCACTAGCTATGGGCATGTCTATAGGAACAGTTCTTGCACAGCAAGATGAGGGATAAATTTACAGTGTTCCACCATGCTGTGCACTAATTGTCCCTGTGGACCTTTCTGTTGTGCATTGCAAGTTCCCCAGTGTGCTCTGACATACTGCAGTTTCAAAACATGGTACCTCAGTGTGCACTAGGGAACTTTCAGAGCACACCGGAAGGACCACACAACCAGATAGTGCACACCATGATGGAGAGCTGTAGATTTACGCCTCAGCTTGCCACACAGTAAGCGTTTCTGTAGACATTGTATTCTATTGCTGACAATAACTGAGCTTCCATATTTAATTGAATTCAATTAAATTTTGCTTTTATCGTATTTTCTTCTTAAATGGAATACAGCTCATAAATTGACACATGAGAATTTTAAATTGTGTTCACTATTTACCAGTTACTATTCAAAATGGCTGTCTAATCAAATGCTTATTTTTGTAACATCTATCAAATATATTTACATTGAGTCAAAGGGCTTGCAGAGATCCTCAGCATATTGGATGGCAATGATTCATTAGAGAGACAATGTAATTAGCAATGAATCCCTTTTGCTCCCATAAAAACACTCACAGACACTAAAGTATGTTTTCTATTGTGTTTTGCACTTCAATTTGGTCTTGCCCTTAGGGAAGAAATTACAGCCAAATGGGTTGATACAACCCAACTGAAAACAAATCTTTATTTCAATGTATCCCCCACGGGATGCTGGAAATCTTGCACTGGACAGCAAATTCCTTCTGATATAATTGTATTTCATATTTTAGGATGCTTTGAAATACAATGGAAGAGACTTTTTTATTCACATAATTCCTGAGCATGGAAAGGAAAATATACCTTCTGTTGGAAACAAGTGCCAACATGGTAACTTATCTATGTTCTCTCTGTATCATTGGCAAAAAAAAAAAAAGTAAAAATAGTTTCACAGACCTTTGACACATTATTTTATTAAGATTATTATTTTCTGAGCATTGACCATATATTTGATGGATACCACCTTAACATTCTTAACCAGGACTTTGGAATAACCAAAGAGACTGCCTCCAAAGAATCCTTCCCAAATTTCACAGAGTCCTCTGCATAGCAGAGCAAGATAATGAGTCTAATATTTTCAAAGTTGCCTAGGGATTATGAATGGAAATTGGGTTTCAAAATCCCTTAAACAGATTTGAAATTCTAAACATGGAAACTCAGCCACATGTGCTATTGGAATTCTCATGTACTGCACAGATGCTTTGTATTTTGCTATCGAGTCCCAGTGCCTTGATTTAAAGGGTTCCCAGTAATCAAGGGCATTTTACAAACATATTCAGACACAATCTTATTCTCAAGGAATTTCTAATGTAGCATAGATGCAACCAAAACAGTTCACCTCCCTGTGCTGTGGTAGGTGAGAGTGCACAATGAAAGCTGGTCTCTGTTGATCACTGCTGAAAAAGAGTTTAAAAAAAATCTGAGATTGTTTTGAAACTGGGAGCAATGCAACAGTGCTTACGTAGGTGATTTTGATCATTTGTTACATTAACCTACTGTGCATCAACAAGAGCTGGTCAACAAATTTCAAAAATTCAAAATTCTGATAAAAAGGGTCAAAATTGTTTGTGGAAATTTCACCCCACGTTTTGGTTAGCTATCCTACCAACATAGATTTAAAGGTTCTTCTTGCATGGGGACATGCTTCCATTTGGTTCTGACTCTTCGTAGTTTACGTATCCTCATCTGGAACCCAGCTTCAGCAAATCTACTCTAGCATTGTTCTGAGACCAATTTCTTTTAAAAGGCTCAGATTCATTCAGATCGGGTCTATTAATGAAGAAATAGGAGCTAAACATTATTTTTCTCTGTCTTTTGTTACTTCTTTTGTGTATTACCATCTTGGATAAAAGTTTAAGTGAGTTCCCACTGCAAATTCTGAATAACTTCATTCAACTGAGTTACAATTTTCACTCAGACAATTATGAGCAGTTTTCTGCCTGTTATTTCTATTGCCATTAGATTGGATCTTAGTCATGACTGTACATCTCTTTATCTTACATTATAAGATTTGATGGTTTTAAATCAATAGAGAAAAAAACAAAATCTCTATTAAACCTACTTTCCCGAAACTATATAGCCTCCTATTTCCTGGGCTTATTACATTTCATATTTAAGACTACTTGTATTTAATTGAAATGATACATTACACTTGGGAGAACATGAGTTTTGAATGGGAAATGAACATAAACCCAGACACTAATGAATTTGTGATTGAATTATAATTATGTGGAAATATGTGTATGTTGGTTATTGTCAGTGAATGACAAAAATACCTTACTTTAATTAAGAAGTGGGAACATGATATTTTTGGATAGTGTTCTTTCCACTGAAGGCAACAATTATTGAATCTTTAATCAGAGAAAGCTTTTTTGGAAGTTTACTTGTTATTAGCAAGTAGGCGACTGGAGGCAGGAAATAGGCACAGGAAAGCCTTTCAGTAATGTTACTTTTCCAACATAACTAAACATGGCCATAGTAAATGTCATTGAAATAAATTCATGATGACACCAACTGTCCATTTAAGACACAAGGAGAATCTTTCATACATATTTATAAGGGAATAAAAGTGAACTAACAGATTGCATGCTGCTGCACTAAATTTTTTCTAAAACTTCCAACTCTTAGAGTTCACAATCCCACAAGCGTCACTGTGGGGATTCCACACTTCATAACTGTTAAAACATTGTAAACAGCACTTTTACCTTTATTTTTATTATTTTACAGTAGCACAGAAGACCAATTAAAACTACTGCTACCTTTCTATATTGTTGATCTATATGCAGTGTTCCACCAGGGTAACAGAAGTCAGACACTGGAACAAATTATATAAAAACAATAGGGACAGTATGGACAGAGCAGATAGATGAAATACAGGGCTCACTAAAAACCAACCTCAGATCAATGAAAAACACAAACTGTACCCAATGCTGAATGATTTATGACTGAAAGAACCTCAGTTATATAAATAGTTATTTCATGCACCTGACTATTGATTAGAGCACCTAAATGTTAGATTGGGATATCCTTTTTAAGCACTGAAGTTTGAAATTGGCCTTTCTATTCTTATTCACAGTAGAATCAGCTCATTGTATCAGATCACATGGAGCTACTTTTCTGACTAATATTTTACAGCGGTGAGTTCCAGTGTAGTTATATGGAGCTAAATCCTGAAACTCCTGCTGAATTAGTTCAGGTCTCAGCCAGAACACAACTGCACTCTATACCTCTGCAACAATGAATGAATTCATAGGACCACTTACTAGAAGATGTAAAGTTGATCCACAGCCACCCATCTCTATGGCCGCCAAGTCTTGATCCCTTTGTTAGAGGAACAAACTGTGATTCTTTGCCTTCCAAGGCCGATAGGAGTATTCTGTCAATGAACTGTCTATAGATATGTAACAAGTTCAGTAACAGATAAGGTGCCAATAAATGGCACTCAAGAATATGTAGCATATAGTTTCTGGATTGTGTGGGACAACAAAACATCTTGCTGGCGCACATGGCTTCCTTTAGCCACTCTTCACATCTACATACATGCACCTACCTGCCTTATATGGTCGTGGGGTCATTAAAGAATGTTGCTAGGAAAGAATTTCCAACATTCCTTCCTGGAGACCAGGAATTCCATGGCTGAGTGACTGCAGAGGAGCCAGAAAGGGGGCAGAGCACTGAAAATGTACCCTTCCAACAGATGTTTGTGGTGGGAAGGAAAGGGGAGTTTGCAGTAATACCCCCCCAGATGTTCCCCCACCAAAAATAATGGTTTTTGGGGTCTCTAATAAGGATAGAAAGGTGGTTGGTAGGATTTCAGGAGACAGATCTGTCCATTTCTGCAACATAAGACAAGCTAAATGAGTCAAAAGTGTAACACTGTTGCAAAAAAAAGAAAAGAAAAGAAAAAAAGGGAACATTCTAAGATGTATCAGCAGGAATGTTGTAAGCAAGACACAAGAATAATAGATTCATAGAATATTAGGGTTGGAAGGGACCTAGGTGGTCATCTAGTCCAATCCCCTGCTCAAAGCAGGATCAACCCCAACTAAATCATCCCAGCCAGGGTTTTGTGAAGCCGGGCCTTAACACCCTCTAAGGATAGAAATGTGGCCAAATTGGAAAAAGTCCAGAGAAGAGCAACAAAAATGACTTAAGGTCTAGAAAACATGACCTATAAGGAAGATTGAAAAAACTGGGTTTATTTAGTCTGGAGAAGAGAAGACTGAGGGGGGACATAACAGATTTCAAGTACATAAAAGGTTGTCATGAGGAGAATGATGAAAAATTGTTTTCCTTAACCTCTGTGGATAAGACAAGAAGCAACAGGCTTAAATAACAGCAAGGAAGATTTAGGTTGAGTATTAGGAAAAACTTCCTAACTATCAGGGTAGTTAAGCACTGAAACATATTGCCTAGGGAGGCTGTGGAATCTCCATCACTGGAGATTTTTAAGAACAGGTTAGACAAACACCGCTCAGGAATGGTTTTGTTATTACTTAGTCCCGCTTTGTGTGCTGGGGATTAGACTAGATGACCACTTGAGGTCCCTTCCAGTCCTTCATTTTATATAATTCTAAGAGCCACAGTACTGCACATGAGTCATACAAGCTGAATTACATAATATATGTTACTGTATTGCAGTGTGGTTGTCTTGATTTGCTGGAAGGAAAGTATGGTTGATAGATGCTCTATGTAAGAGAGAAAGAGTACGGGGAGAGGGGTTCAATCACTTGGCTTGTACCAACTTTTTGTTTTCATACCTTCCGCATTTAAACATGTATCCTTGAGATCTGGTTTATTTTCTGAAATGTACTCTTGCCTTGGATCTATTTCTCTGTTTCTCTTGCTTCACTTTCTAGGTGACCATTGACTAGCTACCTCCCCAACCCTCCATGCCCTTGCCTTAATCCTTGAGATGTTTGTTGAATGTTTGCATTCTTTTCTTGCTTATCTGTGAAGCAAACACTAGTTTCCAAACAGGGGGGGGGTCTAAGTTACAAAATTTGCAGCTGAGTCTGATCTTTCCCCAAGTTTGGAGTGATTCAAAGGTGAGGTTTTGGCTTGGGCCCATCAGGGCTTCTTTTATTTTTTCTGCATCCTGCAGTTAAAGATGGTTGGAAATTTTCCAACGAAACAATTTTGTCGAAAAATGCTGATTCATCCTACCTGATTTCTTGTGAAAGTAAGTTGGGTTTGACAAACGGTCACTGAATCTGAGGCAAGATTCTAGTGGAACTGTGGCTGCTCATAATCATACCAGTTTGAGTATAGCTGAACTGCCCTGATGGGCACGTTTACAAATGAACACAATAGAAAGACAAAGGACTGTATGGAATTTAGTAATTTCCATCCTGCTGAATAAATCTGATAGACTGCTGTGCCTTGGCATCATATAGATTGCTGAAGAACTAAACTAAGGGCCCTGACACAGCAAAGCACATGACTAATTTTAAGCACATGGATGTTCCATTTGACATCAGAAGAACTACTCACACTCTTAATGGTACACAAGAACTTGGGACCAGCTCCTCAAAGGTATTTAGGCACCTAATTCCCTCTGATTCCAAATGCTTTGCTGGATTATGGCCTCAGAATTATATTTGAGGAGGTTAGAGTCTTAACATAAATTTTTTGAGCCCAGTACAAACTTGCAACACAGGCCCCCTCCCACACACATATCACCATCCTTCATCCCATACATAAAATCTCATGAGCTCTGAAAAAAAGTTTGAATTCTGAAATTACTGTTACATATTCTACATTTCTGAAAAACACCACCCTTTGCTATTTTTGTTTAACATAACACCCAGTCTGAGAGTCCTACAAGTTTGCTGTCTAAATTGTAACTTTTTGGTCATTCTAAAGGTATTATATTCTGTCAGTGTCTTGATTTTTTTTATTTTAATGGACCAATGTGACTGCAAACATTTTATAATTAGGCCAATTAACTTTAAATCTTTATTTTTCTGGCCTTTTTCATTGCAAAATCAAGCATTAGCCCCCCCAAAGTCAATTTCTCTTGCAAGTTCACATTCGATAGACAAGATAGCTGGGTGGCTAAACTGTTCTTTTCAGGCCACAAGCCTGCATCTTTGAAAAGACAAGAACCAGATCGTGTAGCACTGCTCTCTACTGCTTCTTGGAAATCTTCTGAATGTGGTGGTGCTAAGGGTCATACTGCCTGACTATCTTCAAGCATTAGATTGGAGCCACATGATGAATGTTCTGGCAGCTTTTCTTTGCATCAATTGCCAGTACCACAGACACAGTCTTTATATTGAAATCAGTTTCATCTTGATTTTGTTCAGCTGCTTTCCTAGTTCCTATATTGCCTGACTGCAGAAAGGCCTTGTCTGATTTGAAAAACTGGAGGATAGATTGGGGTCCTTTAGCTTTTACCTCCTTTTACCTCCTTATGTTTCTGGCTGCCTGATTTGTATGTATAGCTACCACAGACATGGCAGCATGGGGTGTGTGTGTGACTGTGAGTGAATTAGACACTTACTCACATATATTTTGGACCTGCAAATCCTACCAGAAGAAGAAGTAGCACTGGCTCCCACTGTCTTATGGTGCTTTGTTTGCCCCTCCAACCGGCTATCCCTCCCTCCTGCCTATGCACAAGGAACTCTGGGACTCGTAGTTCTTGAGCTTGATATACTAGACCATATCACAGAGCGGAGCGTAAATCTCTCTGTCTCCCAAACTACAAGTCCTACTTTAACTGCACAAGCACACACTCTCTATTTTAGAGTGTTCCCAGTGTTGCTTGAGACTGCTCTAACACTGCTTCTGATTGGCTCCAGCTAATCTCACAAGATCTGGACAATAGATACATAGATACAGAGAAATACATTTCTATAACTATCCTCAGGCATGATCTACAATTTAGCCTCAATTTTTTCCTCATGGTAATGGGGGTTGCAGCCTGGACCAGGCTCCCCAGGGCCTCCGGGCCCCAGTAAGGTGTATCCTTCCCCTCCTACTTATAGCATTCTCTAGAGCAGGCAGAATGTATGCACACCTGATGCTATGTGTACATGCACACCATTGTTTTAGCTGTTAAATGTGTGAGTGGATCTCTTTTGATATATTTATTTCTAGAGAAAGAGTCAGATACTAAGCTGGTCTAAGTCTACTCAGCTTGTTCTTCTTGAGTAACACCTGAAAACCCAGTTCTCTCGTGATCACTCATGATGGATAGTACCTTTCATCATAGGTTGTCTCTTTGGATGTATTTGCATTATGGGTCTGATTTAATTCCCACTGAAGTCAATGGGAGGGCTTCCACTGATTCCAATGAGCACTGGATCAGACCCTTATTGTTTTATTGCCATGGTAGCCATGACATCATCCTAATGCTACTGGCTAAGGACTAATTTAAGGACTCAAAGATTTGACCCTACATAAATACTTTTGTTTGAAGATGAGGAAGCTGTTGCAATAGGGCTACTGGCATGATTTCAAATGTACAGGCTTTAGCCGGCATGTTGTCTTAATGACATGTTTCAAACTATGCTTCATTCAAACACATTTTTTGTATAATTTAGTGCAAAATCCTAAATGTACCTGAACATGAGTTTGGGCTATTCCAAAATGAACAGGGAGATAAAAAGACATCTATCCAAACACAACTCTTCCTTTTGGTCAGATCCCAAACACTTTAGGGGAAGAGCCATTCCTCATTGGTCATTTACTGATGTGTATCTCATTGATGTCAGCGTTTAAGGTATGCAAATCTCCCTCATATCAGAATCATCTTGAGGTAGGTAATTGCTTCTTAGATATCCACATCACAGATGTTCAACAACTGATTTTGTTTGTATGACGAGCTTCCTGAATAACTCTGTATAGCAAGGTGGTTTAAAAAGCTCCTTGACTTTAAATCTTGTGCAAGGGACTGGTTCAACAGCCCTGGAAATTAATCACCTCACCTTGTCCTGTTATCCAGGATTGGCAATACAGACCATAGAGCATGTGCGATTGACACAACTTTTCTTGGTTTGAAAACAGAGTTTTCCTTCTCCTAAGGGGAGCTACCACATCTGATAAGCCCCACCTGCATGATAGATGCACGACAACAGGTTCAAGGTCATTGAGCAGGTCCATGGCAAAGCTAGAATTAGAACTCTACTCTTCCATGCCCCATGTTCTCCATCATACCACAAGTCTCAGAATGTCCTCTCTTTATCCATATGACAGTTAGCAAGAGTTTAATCTTCTCCCACGCCACCCTACAAATACATCCTACCCTATAACGATTAGGGTCCCGCTAAAGTCAGTGGATTCTGTGTAGGTGCTCAGGTTCACCTATAGGGTTTGGGTTGCTTAATCAAGGGCCTACAGGCCTGATCTAGATCCCACTGAAGTCTGTGAATCAGGTCCTAAGAATCTATTTTACTTACTGTGACATTTATTTATGATTGATTTTTATTACATTCTGGTTTTGTTCCTTTTTGTTTATAGGCAGAAACCTAATGAAAGAAATCATTTGGAAAAAAAAAAAGAAGTTCCAATGTATAGTTTATACCCTTGGCCAAACTTATTCTAACCACAACTTCTGACATGACATTTCCATTTTCTGTCCCAGACAAAATGAGGCAGTGCCATTGAGGCACACAAAGAAAATAGAGTACATTCAACTTTTTCAAACCTCAAAGGAGATTTGAGGTTTGGGCAAAGATCTAAGCCAATTCTTGTTTTATCTAAAGCTGATCTCTCTCCCTAGTGGTAATAAGACTCCGCTATATGTTTTCAGCATGCCTGTAAATGGCTGGCTGAATATGAACTGAGAGGAGAGCCTGTTCAGTGGTTAGGGCCCTAGTCTGGGGCTTGGGAGATGTATGCTCAATTCCCTATCCTGTCACAGATTTCCTGAATGACTTTTTTCTTCTGTTCTCCATCTAGGGAAAATTGCACTTCCCTTCCTCACAGGGGCAGCGTGAGAATAGCTACATTAAAGATAGTGAGGTGCTCAGATACTATAGTAAAGGAGAAGAAGAGATATATCAGCACCACAGATAAAGAAAGTATAAATACTGATGAGGTTTAGTTAGACTTTTCCATCTGTTCACTTATCACAGGGATGTGCATAGGATTTTGAATCCGCCACAAAATTGAGGGGTGTGTGGCACCGGTCTTTTAGTTCAGGCCCAGCTCTAATTGATTATATTGTAACAAAGAAAAAAACTTAAATTACCTTTCAGGAATAAAACGTGTTTTGATTTATGGTTAAGGAGACTTTCTCATTACTCAAATTGCTCTTCAATATTGTGGCTGGATTTATTCTGGAATGGCGTTATCACTCACATGCGCCCCATTGGTCTATGTCTCAGCAGTCAGGGTGAGTTTATTTTGGCAGCTTGAAAGACATGCCATTTCTTCTTCTTTTTATTTAAAGCAGCGATGGGCAAACTTTCAGAATCTTTAATGGTTTATTTTCAGAGAAAACAAACTTATTAAAATTTAAGAAAAGTAATCTTATAATCTTAGTGCTGGGTATGTATATTTAAAAAACTTCCTGAACTACCAAAATTATCTTTTCTCTTTCCATTCCCTTCAAGTGGAGAGGGCCTTGCCAAATAATCCCTCAGACTCATACTTTTTCTCTCTTCATGCCTCAGTGCACGTCTTCAAAAATGGACTGGAAGGAAACGCAGTTGCTGATTGTTTCAGAAAGCAGCTAAGAGGTATCAGTTACACACTGAATAAATTTTAGCAATGCTTCATTTTAGTTGCTGAATGGATTTAGTAGCACCTCTTGCCCCAACAAGCAATAACTGAATCTCAAGAGCTTCAGTTTAATTCAGATAAGCATCCACACATTCAGATATACATCTGGGGGACATTGAAACCAAGGGGAGTCTTTTCCATTGACTTCAGTGAGCTTTGGAATAAGCCTCTGAGGTTTAAGCAAACCACCAAACTTTTGTAGAGTTTTCTTTCCTTCTTGGCTCCTCCTGAACCTCCTGTTTCTAGCCTCTCTCAGCCACCAAATACAATTCCAGAGCTCCCTTCCCTGTCAGATCCTATACTTTACTTTTTAAGTGAGTGGATTGTTAAAGTCCATACGCAGTTTCAAACTACTTAGGTTGAATATGGATTTGTTGGGCTCATCCCAGTTCCTATAAGTTACCATGTATCTTACATAACTATCACAGATTGAGTATTCCCTGCTTAACAGAGCCTCAGGACTAGTGTGCTGATCTGGGATTGGTGCAGGTCAGCAGAACAGAGTGGATTGCTTCCACAGCACCTGCCAGAGTCCACTACTATTAGCTTCTCACTTTCATACTCATTTCATTCACACCAAAACAAAATATTAAAATATAGAACAAATACAATAAGATTAAATGAAAATGAATTTAGAACAACCTTGTAAAATGAAATTCACTTCAAATCGAAGTTACAACAGAGTCTTCATAAGCTTCAGAAATTACTTTATTATTTTCTCTCCACTCCTATGATGGTTATTTCCTTCCTCCTGAAGGATTCTGAACCATCCGATAAAACACTAGAACAGGCATAGAATTAGATTCTGTAGAATGCTCCAAATAGATCTTTTCCATAAGCGTTTCCACACATTTTATCTCATATCTTTTTTCCTCCCAATATACAGGGGTCTGTCATATTCCCAGCAAAATGCCAAAAAGTCCATGATGTGCATTTAGGATTTTGCTATCGATTTTAGATGGAAGATACTTTATTATTATGGCGATGGACACCATAGATAGATAACTTAAATTTGAACAATGAATAGTTGAGAGAGAACTAACTGAACATAGCTCTGGAGCAATTGATCACTCTTGCAGCCATTTGGTTTCCTTTCCTCTTTCTCCGAACTACTTTCTCTGTCTTTGTCTCAACACCCTCATCTTCTCTCCAGAATGAATTAACAAAATGTGCAACACTTAAAGTGACAATGACTTCCCTAGAGCTATGGAGTTACACAAGTAACACTTCCAACAAGGAATCAAACATGTTAACATCTCTTCAGCTTTCAGTGGTTTGTATTTGCTCAGGGTATTGGATAACAATTAGTAGAATTGCACTTGTCTTAAATTCCTTTAAAACAGTATCCTGATTTTTTGCTTTAATTGATAATATATTTGCTATTTTATTCTCACTTAGTATGTGCATTTCCAAGAAAAATGGGATGGAACTAAAAGCTTAGGTCCAAGCAATGATAAAATCCAGATTCAAATCCAGTTCCAGCCTTTACGTAATTCCCAGTGGGTGCCTTACAGAAAATGATTTCTACAGAGGTTTACTACACACTTACAATGGGTCTTTTCTGCAATTCATTATCTGTTGCCAGATGTCAACTCTATAAGAGATACTCTATCTACAGCCTTTTTGAGGGGCTACCTCATTACCCATTGGCCTGGTATTGTCTTTGCTCCATACCACTTCTATAATTGGGCCTCCTTTCTGAATTTAATAAAAGAAAGAATCTGAAAGCCCATGATAAAGGTTCTAAGTGGAGGAAGTTGGGAAATGATTTTTTCCCCTCAAACATTTTGAAAGAAAGTTAAAAGTTTATTTTTTTCTTTATTCCACTTTAAAAAAAAAACAAAAAAAAAACCCCTTAAAAACGTGAGAGAAAATTATGAGTAAAGTTTCATTGTAATCAAAGATCCATTTTCCATTGAAAAAATGTTTCAGTGGAAAACTTTTGACCACCTCTACTATTAAGGCCACTTAACTTCTTGCACATTCTTCCAGTAATATCCTCTTTTAATGGATCTAACAGAGTTAATACCATCTATTTCATCATAACACAGTTTTGAAGCCATGCTTTAACTGTGTCCAGAAACATGCTCATACCATGCCAGGGAAGGGACAGGTGGATTTGAACATGGAATTCCTGTAACACAGTCCACTATTCCCACACGAGCTATGTCAAATGCATTAGGTTAGCACAACCAACAAATTTCCACTGGCGGCTGAATTGGAAAAAAAGTACTGGAACACACATAAACCAAGCTCACTCCACTTGAGATGCCACCCACAGTCGATCTTTATAAATATGATTATCTCTCTCCTAACATAGTGTTATTATGAAGATAAATTATGATGATTGAAATCTCATTGGAGATCAAAGGATGCATCACATTTTCATTGTCATAATTATTTATTTTTACACACCGCATTTGGATGAATGAATGTGGCATTTTGTACACTCACAGCTATTGTTTCAAGCTGTCTGTAGACTGAGGCAGACATCACTATATTGGATATATGCAGTTCATATTTTTAAGATAAAGGATAGAAACATAATTTTAAGATAAGGGATAGAAAAATACTTTTTTAAAATGGTAGCCTAAATTTTGAAGCACAAGATGACAGCTTCCCTAGAGTAGTTGGTACTCTAATCTGGCCCTGTTTTTTCTCTGCAGTTTGCAGACATGTATTCTTGTGCACGTAATATGAATTTTGAATCGATTTCACTAATAGGGTTAGATATTAGATTCAAAATAGGCTTAGCTTTCTGCTAATGAAGACAAGGCATTTGAATTAGTAGTGTTTACTGTGCTGTGACCTATTTACCTGATTATTTTTACATGTGTGTTACTTAATGCTGGACATTGCTGTCAGCAACTGAAAGAGTCTTAGAAAACTTGACAGCAAAGAAAGGGTTTTAGGAGAGAGATATCCCCATAGTTCAATGTTTTAAATGATATACCATATATTAAACAAATGCAGAATTATAACTCAGGGTGTATGTGTTCTCCAAACAGTCATCATACCCGTTACAACAGAATTGTTTTTTTAATTACTACAGGGGAAAGTACAATACCTTTACTCACACTGAGTATGCCTTAATCTACATGTAGTCCCATTGGCTCCCATGGGACTAACAATAGTGTAAACTACAGTTCATTATGAGTAAAGATATCAAAATCTGGTCCTATTTAACCTGGTAATAAATATACTTAGTCACAAAAAAAGAGAAAATGCAGGCTAGACAGTGCTGTCAACTCAGAACTGCTTTTTTTTAGTCTGGAGAACGAAGTATTCATTTGTTTGTTTTTCAATAACTGACTTGTGGCACTGGGAGGCTTGTGTCTCAAGTAAGTAATATTTGCTCTAACATCATGGCATTTCTGGCATGTGCATGATAAAATAAATCTCCTTTATTTTGAAGAACTCCTTGAAAAACAATATTCAGATTTCCTTCTGTTGAAGACAGCTGTCACTCCCCCCGCTGCCCTCTCAGGGGTACCCAGGGCTGGAAGGTCTTCTGTTAAATTTATTTTAGCATTCTATATTTGTTGCTCATATGTTCTACATTTGCTGACTTTTTGGCAATATGCTATGCAAGCCACAGTGACTATACAGTTTTGAACAGCCATGAAGCTATAATTGCAAACATATTAAAAGATTACAATAATTGCACTGTTTAATTTTCCAAGCTTTCCACAACCAACGGAGCAGCCTGCTCATGTATGAAAAGAAAACTAAGTGACAACCACATCTACAAAATCTGGTCTTTCACTGCCTGTTCTGGAATGGTTTTTTTAAGTTTTAGACTGTAGCAATTAACCTTAAGGTCTTCACACAACCAAGCTTCCAACAGGGTTGCAAACACTGGGTTCAATAAATGGAATTTCATTAATTTCTCCTGACACTATTGACTTTTGATTATAGCAGTGTAATAAGATTAAAGGTAGCTACAGGTGAAAGCTAACCTAAAAAGGCTTTGCATACATGCTCAAAGGTTGAGATGCCTGTCAAAGCTTATTCAGACTTCCATGTATTTCTTGGTGGCAATGAAGTTGGTTCCAATGTACCTCACCTTTGAATGAGGAAGAGCCCAGTGTACATGGAGAGACAGCAGACAGAGGTGAGACAAAAACTGTGCTCTCTCAGAGAGACTTTATGGTCAAATTTTATATTAAGGGTACATTTATAAATAGTTTAAAACCCTTTACATAAAATAGCTTTCAATGAATAGTTAATCAATTGTTACTGAATCCCATATATCAATAAGTTGATTATAACTGTTGCTAAAAACCACTTATAGGTTCTGCTGATAGACTTATAGGCATGTTGCCCATGTGTGTAATATGCTTCTACATGCATTAATCATTTATTAACTCTTTATATACTATTTATAAAGGGAATCTTGTAGTAAATTGTGATGACCTTAACCTGGGTTTTTTCTTCTAGTTTTATTTATTCTGAAATAAAAAAACCTAATTTTAGAATGAGAGCACATTTTGCTCATGGGAAAAGAACAACACCACTTTAATATGAGTTATATGAGCCTCCTGCTCCATACAGGAAATAAAAATACCACAGGAACAGGTTTTCCCATGAAATTTCAGTCCTGCCTTCAGTCAGGAGACATCATGACATCAGCATTTCTCTGAGGTGTTTCAATGCTTCATCTTCTGCTTGGAATCTGAAAGTGCAAAGACTTGCAACATTTTAAAAATGTGAGGGAGAAGGCCATGAAATCTAGTTGCAAAAAATATTATAGTTCAGATCTAGTTCAAGTTTTGAGCGAAGACCATCTGGGTCTTATTTTACCTAAACTGACCCACCTATCCATGTATGCTTTATGAGTCACGAAGGAGCAGTAAATTATTCACTCAGAACTAGAGACTGGCTCAGCTAAAACCTTAGATGTGAAAACTGTATTTTAGAGACATTGGGGTTGAAATCCAACATTCATCACTAGGCCTGTGTCCATAATGAGCTGAACAAAACCCGGGGTAACAACACTTAAGGTGAGATTTACTAAAACTGAGATTTACTCAGCAGTGGCCTAACTCAGCTCCTATGCAAGTTAATAGCAACCTCCTACTAACTTCATCTTGGCAAGGTTAAGCCAATACTGAACACGTCTCGAAAGCCCACCTTTAGTTAGTTAGTTAGTTAGTCTGTCTATCTCCTCTCCAATATGATGGGGTTGAACATAACCAGCAAATACGATTCCATTCAGCTTCAGCCATGCTTGTAGACTTTTTATAAAAGTTTCTGGTCTTAATGTTAGGAAAGCACTCAAAAGGGAAGTGGTTTTCCAAATCTGAATAAATGTTGATTAAAAAGAGTTGGAGAAATCTAATTGAATTCAGCTTCTTTATCTTTTTTTTCTTGTGCTATCTGTTCACTACTTTACTAAAAAAGTAAAGTGTGACGTTTTTTTAGCAGAGTGGATTTCTAGTTTTGGAGACTACGTAGATGGGAAAGAGGGACACAGTAGAAATGTTTGCACCTTTTATTTGCTTTTATGCAAACATCTTTGAGCATAATATTTTCACATGAGTGTTCATGGAAAGTAAGTCATGGGCTCTTAACCAAGATTCACTTAATCACAAAGCAAATTTCACTTAGAGAATTAATAACGTTCATTTATGGCTGGAGCAGTTTAGAAAATATTAGGTCATCCAATCAGGGAACAGAAACAATACCATATGGTTAAGTTAACCAAACACATGGTATTGATATCAAATAATCGGAGGGCTGCTCACAGCAACAAGGTCCTGATTCAGCAAGGTACTTTACCATTTTAAGTATGTGATTAAGAACTCCATTAACAGTGGTGGGATTAAAGTAAGGTACATGCTAAAGTAGCTTGCTGAATCAGGACTACGGACTGCAATTTGCTTTTACAAAAGAGCCATAAAATAAATTCAAAGAGTGATGAAAATCATGAAGGCAGATTGCTTGTGGACTAGTTTATTATGAATAGTCCAGCCAGCTCTCACAGAAGAAGTGCCTATGAGACTGACTGTCAGGATAAACACACTATGGAATTTAGATCGTATTGTTGAAAGGATCTTGACAGTAAACTCATAAGTATGTACCACTTTTTATCTCTGTGATCCATTACAATGGAAGCCCAAGAGTTAATTTGGAATAAATATGTTTGTATTCAGGTCCCCGAATATTCCTTTCCTGTTTTCTCCTCTTGTCCCACAGTAGGCACACACTCGTTTTCTGAAGGCCTTTTTCACATCACCAAATGATCAATCTTTCTTTCAAGTTAACTTAATGTTTTCCATGTCTTTTCCAATCTTCCGACTGTTATAGAACTACCCCATCTTAGCCATGGCCCACGTGAAGCAGCTGTTTTGAACATGTTCTTAGAAAGTGATATTTCACCAGAATGGAAATCATGTGTGGAGGCTGTCAGCCACAGAAATAGCTCTTACACGTTTGTCCTTTACTCCCTCACTTCCTTGATGACATTAATGAATCTTGAATTGGCTGCTAACAGTTAAAATTTAGGACTATGATCAGCAGCTAAATTAAATTTTCCTTCACCATGTTAGTGCTCTGCGTTCAGAAGAAGGGGCAAAGCTATTCTTTGGATAATCTTAACTTGCTTCTCATTTTCTGTAGCTGCTCCTTTTGTCACTTTCATTCCATAACAATTCCCCCACTCTATCCTTCTCCAATACAGAGCTCTGTTTAACATCTGGAAGAGCTCCACAGACCACTTCCTGATCCTACAGACTCCAATAGAATAATAATGAAACATTTATGTATATATTGCTCCCGTCTCTAAAACACTTAGGGCACTGTGCAACTGACTAATAACAAATGCCACGCAATCAAAACAAATAGAATAAAAACATAATAAATATAGGAAATAAAGTGCAAACAACTTTGCAGGTGTATGGAGCCAGAGTCCCCAAAGAATGTGTGTATTTGGATTTAGGGTTTTGTTACAAGTCAAAATAGACCATGGCAGTGTCTGAGCCACTGCAATTACACGAGTTCAATTAGCATCAGTTTATGCACAAATGGTGCATAAAGTAATGCAAACCCCACTTCAGCAGGGCACATGAGCAATTTCCTAAGTTTAAAGCTAATGGGCCTGATTCTCATGTATACCAGAGCAATGAAAAGGGACCACAGTGTACATCTGCAACCATACTTGACCTTTAGAGTAGAAGTAAAGTGGGGTAAGACGGTCTTTGTGTAAATGAAAATCAGGTCCACTGACCACAGTGGGACTATTTGTGCACCAACAGTTAGGCATATGTTTAAGAACCTTGCTGAACTGGTACCTCAGTTCATCTACACTAGACATACTGATTTATGTTCTGAACCACTGCGCCCACATTCATGCTGTTCTAAAATGTATTAGCTGCAATGCCCTCTCAGTGCCTAGCCAATAGTTCCCCGTATAGATCCCAGAAGAATTGAATTCTGGGAGATTCAGAAAGGCATCCAGTAATAGTGAGACAGTAATGGGAGGACTATCTGAACTGGTTCTGTCTTCATCATTTTAATATTATTTAAATATTTAATATTATTTTGTATTTTCAAACATGGGGGGGGGTTGTGTGCAATTTTAAATTTTAAAAAATGTTTATCAGAAATATTATTGAGAAGGTTATAGATAAGGTTTTGTTTACTGAAAACCATTTCTGATCAGAAATTTCTGGAAAAACACTTTTTAAAGGCACCACTTCCTTTTCCCCCTTCCCTCCCCCAAAAACTAAAAATTTTAACATGAAGTTTTTTGCAAAAAGTTCCATTTTTAAAAAAGCCACTTTTCAATAATCACCACCATTCCATTCAAACCATTCTGATCAGCTCTTACTGGTAGAATAAGTTAATACTCTATGTGAGAAAAACTGGTGGAATCCTACAAGATTTTGAGCACCTCCTGAGGTAATGGTTGCCTTCTACTCCCAGTGTAGCTGATTCTGGTCCCAGAACACTTTGGTACTAATATGGAGTCACTTCACTGACTTCACTGAAGTTGCCCCAATCTATTCTAGTATAAACTGGCACCAGAATCCATTACATCGACTTCATTAGGATTTATGGGCATTCAGCACTTCCCGGAAGTCCTTCTGCACAGAGCGCCTTTCAGACCACAGGAAATGTGCGATTTCCTGTTAAATTCAGTTGCTATAGTGAAAAATTAAACCATGAATACTGTGTGAGGAAAGATAAGCATTAGTACAAGGTTCAAGTAGCAGGCCTTGAATGTGTCCAAGGTTAACCGCTTTTTATGGCCCCAGTTGAAAGCCCACTGAAGTCAGTCAAAAGATGCCCACTGAGGGTAATGGGCTCTGAATCAGGCCCTATAGGCAGCATAAAGAAAGTGAGGCAGGCATAACACAATCATGATCACTCAAGCCAATATACTGCCCCACCCTGAGATGAAGGTCTATGCAGAGACTTATCAAATTGGAAGCACAATAACTAGAGCTGGATGGGGAAAAAGGGAGAAAAAATAAAGAAGTAAAGGGAAAAAAAATCAGTCCTTAAAATTGGGAAATAAACTGTGAAAGCTATCTTCTATTTTAGATATGCAGATACAATTGGGCCTGATCCTTCTCCCATATAAATCAGTGGGAAAGGTCTGCACCATCTTGATGGGACCATGATCTGGTTTCACATGTATGCGGAATTAACAATGGGCATTTATGTATGAGCAATAGGGGCACATGTGTAAAGGGGTCATGTAAAGGGGCACTTATCTCTTGAGCACTGCAAGTGGCTCTGAGGGGTCACACAGTCCTTTTCTTCCGCAGGTGTCCTTTGGTGCTGCTGCTGGCCCATCTTGGCAGGTCTTCAGTGGCTTAGCTTTTCAGCCAACTCAAAAGGTGGAATGAACCCCTTCCAGGGTATCCAGAATCCCATAAACAGTCTATTTGCTTTCCCCCTGCTTCTGGACCCTTTATGTTCTTTGTTCAGGCTCCCACATAAGCCCCATCCCCTTGCTGGGGTTTACACCACTTTACCTGTGGCTAGTAGGGGACTCTAGGCTTACCCACTCCTTCAGGTTCCAAGCCAGGGAACCTACGCACAACAGCCACATACTGTTTCCTCCAATCCTTTGATACTATTTCCCTGGGCCTCTTCCTGCCAGGTCTTTATCTCCAGCCCCATCTCAAGGCCAGTGTCCTGAGGTCCTTCTATCTCTGAAAACCAGCCATAAACTGTCTAATTGTCAGGCTCCTTTGCCCAGAAAGAAGCACCCTTCTCCAGACCCAGCTAAGAATTGAACTGCTAAGGACCTGCAGCTTCTTTTAGCTGGGCCAGCTGGGCCCTGAGTGGCTGTTGTTATCTCTGCTAGCCCTTGAAAGATCACATCTCTGTGGTTTCCAAAATGGATGCTCCAAAGAGTCCTCCCTAGGCAAGTTTGGAGGACCCACATTTACTGCTGTTTTCTTCTTAGGTCACTGCTTCATGGGGCAGGATGTAATATGAGGGGGGCCTCTAGGGCTGTAAAAGCCAGGTACACCTTGTCACAGGTCAGAATTTTGTACTCCTACAGTTTAAAATTCTATTGGCCTAAGTGGAGTAATTTTATGTATGTATACACACGTATACGTATTTACCATATTTTAGCCATACATTCTTGCTTAAACAGAAAAAAATTAGTGATATGTGTACTATGAAATGGAAAGAGTAATAAATATAGAGCTCTATTACATAATGCATAGATTTATACAAATGGAACAGACATTGTAATTATGGTACAGATGTTCTTTTTATTAGCTACAAGTTTCAATAAAGGCAATGTTTTGAAGTTTAAAATATAAATGTGTAGTTTTCATTTGGAACATGTATGGTACCAAGTAAATGGGAGCACATGGAGTTTAGTTGTAAAAGAACTTCTATTTGGAAATTCCCTTTATACAGTGCATATGCCCAGAACCCTTATCATTTTCCCTCCAAATTGGCTATAAAGTTGGAAGTATTTCCATAATTTTAAATTGCTCTAAAGAGTATAGGAGGGGTTGGACTTAGTGTTCCTCCTTAAATTTGTTTTTATAAGCACCTGAATTTGGAGCTGGGTCAAATGGCATTTTAATGTGTGCTATTTCAGGCCATGCTGATTTCATTTGTGAAATGTATTATCAGAAAAAAAAAGTTTAAATTTAAACAAGTATAAAATAAAATAAAATAAATGACAAACGTTCCCTCAAAACCCAGTTGTGAACTAAATCAGCGTTAATGGGCAAAATGCAGGGTATAATGCAACACTGATGCAGGGATCGTGAAACAGCTCATGAAAAAATGAGCTCTTTTCCCTAGAAAGCAATGATTGTGCTCAGTACATGAACCAATAGCAAGAAATCAAATGGCCTTTTAATTGGCTGAGCAACTGGCATATTAAAGGTCTGAATGTCCATTTATATGCGTAATGATTTAGTCAATTGATGTCTATGTCTATCAGTCACGACCCATAATCTGACCCATAATTTTTAAATTTGGCACTGATTCAGCAAGGTACATAAAGCCTTACGCTAAGCACACGAGTATTCCCACTAACTGAATGGCTCATGTACTTACAAGTTAGGCAAGTTCTTAAGCACCTTAGTGAATTGGATTTGAAGTGAAGTTTCTATTTTTTTTTCTCTTTTGTCTTATATTTTTAGCATAAAGGTTCATGGATCTGAACTCAAGAGACTCTTTCTATTTATTTTAATGATTCTTGAATCAAACCTCTAGGCAGACATGTATCAGGAGGTGAGGGCAGCCTTGCCCTCCACTGCTTTGATGTACCTCGAGTGGGTCTTCCAAGAGGGTGCCCCTCCCCCAGCCCCAGCCCTTGGTGCTTATCATCGGGCCCCGGCCCCGTGAGCCTCCCCAGTCTTCCCATTCCTATGCCCCGAGCTGGCTGCTTGACTTGCAGCCAGTTCTCTTTCAGACTGCACCAAGGGACCATCTGTACATGCTTGTGCTCCACACCCTTCATTTCCTTGCCCTCGTGTTCTGCCTGGACACCAAGTGGCTACGCGGAGGGTGAGGACCCCCGGTGGGCCAGTCTGTATTCCACCTTGACCCCACGGCCCGCCGGGGACATCAGCTGGCGGCTCCTTTATGGAGCCGTGAGCACAGGCATGTACTTGGCCTGGTTTACCTCCCACCCCAACACCTGCCCCTACTGAGGCGTGAGGAAGACCCTTGTGCACGTGTATGTGGAGTGCGCCAGGTTGCAGCCCCTTTTCCGGCTCCTCCAGAACCTCTTGCTGAGGTTCTGGCTGCACTTCTCCCCGCACCTGTTCATCCATGCACACCCCATCCATGGCCCCACAAAGTCGTGGGACCTCCTTGTCAACCTCCTCCTAGCCCTGGCCAAATTGGCTAGCTACAAGACCCAGGAAGAGTAGGTTGGCAGGGGGGCACTCTGCGACTGTGGGGCCTATTTCTGTTCCCTCATAAACTCACGTCTCTGGGCAGAGTTCCAATGGGCGGTGTCCGCTGGCTCCCTGGACACCTTCGAGGAGCAGTGGGCGCTGTCCAGGGTTCTCTGCTTGGTGTCCCCTTCCGGTTTTCTGCGGTTGACCCTGTGACCCTCACGTCCCCTCCTGTTTTCTCATTTGTTGTCCCCCATAATTAGTTGAACCCGGGTCCAGTGACTCCTACCCTACGCTGGGGGGGGGGCTTTAGCAGTGGGTGGGCTTGTGCCCACCCACCTTCCCCTGGTTTCAAATAGGAGGTTTACAATATTGGTGTAACATACATCGCTGTGGGCTAGCAAATGGCTTATGCATAGCTTACCTGCTCAGAAGGGCTTGATAGGGAATTAAGTGGTGCAGAGGACTCATGCTGACCCTGCACAGTGCAGAGGCAAAATTTCTTCTTGGGGGTCAAAGCACTTGCTCTGGAATGGGCAGGGACTTGTTTTATAAAAACCACACCGATGTGCACCTATGCCCCTGAAAACAAGATTTTATCATGCATGACTTGGTTCTGTTTGGTATTTCACTGATTAACTTGTTTTGTTTCTCAGTGCTATTATTTTGACTGTTAAGGCTTGTCTCACTTGTCTTATCTCTTGGTTTTCACTTTAATGTAGAGCTCTATTGCTTGAAATAAATTCTGTTTTAATATGCTTTTTTAAAAAAAAAATAATCTGGAGTATAGACGATTCAGCAGCTAATCACCAGAATTCATGGGTTCATTGTTATATGGTTCACAATACTTTTGGAACTTTTCATTGAACTTTATGTGGTTCTATAAATAAAACTGTGTGGTCAGAAACCTAACTATTGCATGGTTTTACTTTCATTCTAGTTTGGCTTTGGCTTTGTCACCTTGTTCTTGGTCACAAACTAAGCCACCTGGCGCTGGGGTGTAAATGGCTGGAAAAGGTCCAAGGGACAGCCAGGTACTGCAGTGAGTGCTGTCAGCCATTTTCTGAGGCAGTATTGTACTAATACTCTAGCACAATGCCAGTACCAGAGACCTGCAGTGCCATCTTTCAGACAAGACGGAAGACCAAAGTCTTGAGCATTTGTAGTTATTAATGATCCCGTTACATTTTTTTCAAGAGCGAAGTTGTTGACTCTAATATCCTGGCCAGATTATAATGTGGGTAATAGAATAGTATAAAGTACCAACATAATATTCCCTCTGCTGGTTCACGGGAAGACAGTCTGGGTCCATTTTCAAAAACAGCTTGAGAAAGTGAACCACGAGTGTAAATCTAGATGTCTGCTCTTCTAACTACCCACAGTCAAGTAGTGAGAGGTGCAGCTAATCAGATTTGTACCTGTTATACAATTGCAGGTGCAAATTTCACTTCCAGTTTGAAAACTAGGGCCTATGGCCCTGATCCAGGAAAGCATTTAAGCACATTTTAGCTGGACTGGCAGCTAGGTTTCCTCACTTTTTGTCCTAATCTAGTTGCTGTGTTTCATCCTGCGTTTGGCTGCCTTTCAGTGCTGGGTGAAGTGATAGTAATTTATCAGTTTACAATGTTTTGGGGGTCCTTTAGGAGGAAAGGGGTTATATACAGTGCTTAATTTGTAATGAAAGAGGTGCCAGGGCTTCAAGCAATTATTTTTTACTTTATTACTGATGCAGCAAGCCCAGTGGTGCCAAGCCTATAGGTGCCGGGGCTCAGCCCTGGCAAGCCCTAGCACAAATTAAGCACTAGTTATATGAAGGCAAAGCATTATTAACACTGCTTTAGTTGCTTGTGCAACTTTTCAGAAAGTCTTTCGTCTATGGGGTTTATCAACAATGTTAAATCCCTCCTGCAGCCTCTTGGTAAGGAGGCGTTTCTAACATTAGTTAGTTCCATAAGGTCTATGGCCCAGATCCTCAAACTTGGAAGCCTAAATAGCTTTGAGAATCTGGACTTATTGCTATTCCCTTTATGTGTTTTCTACAACAGCGGTTCTCAGCCAGAAAGCACTGGAGAGCCACTTCATTATCAAACAGAGGAGCAGAAGTGCACCAAATAATTGTGCCATGACTTGCTAACATCCCATTGTATTGTTTATATCCTCATGCAGTGTCATTGTGACTCAATCTCACCATATATTAATACAGTTCTACAGTTCCAGTGCAATGTTTTCCCTCTCCCACAACCTTCTCCTAGTTGAGGAAGAGTGTTTTTCTCTCCTCTCCCTCTTCCTGGTTCATTGAAGGATTTCAGGATTCCTAGAAGTCAAGCAAATAGAGACAAGTTCCTATCCAATCCAGAGGCACCAGAGGAGTCTCCTACATGGCCTCAAAAGGCTATATGGGGCCCAAGAGTCCCAAATGTGTCATTGTCCTAGAGCTATTGCAAAAGACAGGATTTCGAACTGGAAATGATTAAGTGTTGCATCACGCTCTCATTTTCATAGAATCATAGAACATTAGAGTTGGAAGGGACCTCAGGAGGTCATCTAGTCCAACCCCCTGCCCAAAGCAGGACTATCCTCAGCTAAATCATCCTGGTGAGGGTTTTGTCAAGCTTCATCTTAAAAACCTCTAAAGATGGAGATGCCACCACCTCCCTAGGTAACCCGGTCCAGTGCTTCCCCACCCTCCTAGTGAAAAACTTTTTCCTAACGTCCAGCTTAGACCTCCCCCACTGCAACTTGAGACCGTTGCTCCTTGTTCTGTCATCTGCCACCACTGAAAACAGACTAGCATTTTTTATGACCATAACGAGTATTTCCCAGCATTAAATGTAAATTGACATAAGGTTGATAAAAACATTCTGTAGAGTGCATGCTTTGATTGATCTCACAGACATACCCTGCACAGCCTTATGACCAGTAGGACATGACAGTCATTTCAGCACTAATTGCTTTAGATATCAGCCTCAGGAAGATAACTATATAAAGCTTTTCCATGGATGACAACAGGATTGTCCTGGATGCCAGTCAAAAAGAGACATGTCTTCAGGAGCAGTTGATTATTTTTTGTCACAGTCTGAATTTCTTGGTCCAGGTATAGCCAAGGTCCAGACTCTAGAGAAAATAATAAATATAATAATAATAATGGTAATAATAAGTAAATACATTTTTGTTGTTCTCCATTCAAAAGTGTCTGGTGGTCTGGCTTTGGTCCGTTGTCCACCTATGGACTACCCCTGCTTCAAACTATGTGTAGCTCACATTTCAGTTTCAGATTTGCATTTACCTTTAGTGGCTAGTCCACAGAGGATATGAGTAAAGCTGGTTGCAGATTTTCAGATGACATCTTTTTCCACTGGAAAATGCCAATTTGTCAAGAGCTAAGTATTTTTAGGAAATGTAGAGAGACAAGTTGGGCGCCTAAATATCTTTTATTTGGACTAACTTCTGTTGGTGAAAGAGACAGGTTTTGAGCTTACATAGAGCTCTTCTTCAGGTCCAGGAAACGTATTCAGAGTGTCATAGCAAAATAGAAGGTGTAAAAGATTGTTTAGCATAAGTAGTTAACACATATTTCATGGGACCATTCAAGGTGAAGCGGTCCATTAACGCCCCTCCAGCCATAAAGAGGAAAGAATGGGAGGGGGAATAAAAGGCTGCTTGGAGAGGGTGGGAGGTTGTTGTTGGGTTACAGATTGTTGTAATAAGCCATAAATTCAGTGTCTCTTTTCAGTCCATGGTTTTTTTAGAGTTGAGCAAAATTATTAATTTAAGCTCCCAGGCTTGTTTTTTGAAGGTGTTGTGCAGATTTCATTTGAGACTTAGGACTCAGAGGATGGATATAGAATTAATCATTATGTGAAGTATTCATCCACAGGTGATTTGGTCTTTTTCTGTCATTTGTCATTTTCCTGTGTGCTTATTCAAGAGTGATTGTCTGGTTTCAATCACACAGCTGTCATTGGGGCATTTAGTGAAGTGGATGATGTGTACCACATGTTGTGATCAGCATGTGTAGGACTCATGGATCTTGAAAGATGTGTTGTGCGGAATTTTGATCATTGTAGCAGTGGAGATATATCTGCAGAATTTGCATCTGCTGTTCTGGCATGTTCTAGTGGTGCTTTGAGTTGCTGTGTCCTGGTCTGTGGGGAGCTTGCTTCTGATGATGAGCTTGGAGAGGCTGGGGGTTGTTTGAAGGCCAGAAGAAGGAGGACTCAGTAAAGATGTTTTTGTCAATTTCAACAAAATTTTGTTTCTAAAAAAAATTGGATCGGACCCTTTTGGAATGGGAACATTTCAATTTTCCATTTCAAAATGAGTTTCGATTTGTAAAATATTATATAATACAGTGTACATTTTTAAAATGTCAATATCAGAATAAAATGTTTTGATTTTAGCAAAACAAAATGTTTTGATTGACCTGAAATAATTTTTTTCAGAGTTTTATTTTGTGGGAAATTTCAAACATTTTGGATTTTGTTCCATTTCAGAGTAGGAAAAAAAAATTGAAATTGCAGAATTTCCTGTGAAAAGACAAATTCATTTCCCACCACCTTTTTGATATGAGGGTACTGGTGCTTCTAGCTTAGTGATTTGTTGGTAGGTGAAATAGTAACAACTCAGACTTTTAGCACTGGAGGTCCAGAGTTCAATCTCTGGTGAAAATGATGGTGTTCATTAGATATCTATCTATCTTAATATGTTTTAATTTTGTGTTCTTTACCAAAAAGTGTAAGATACTAGAACAGGCAACAAATCCTAGAGATTTTGGATATTGCTTCTTGATGTCAAACTGGGCATGCCATTTGGGTGGGGAAAGGTGAACAGAAGGATAAGGAGTGGATGACGAGAGTGGTCAGGATAAAAATTCCCTCTTGAAATATTTTTTCTAGAATTACATGGTCTGAGGTGTTGAGCACCCATAAGAGCTGCAGGTGGTCAGCACCTCTGAATTTCAGGCAAAACCATTCCTCAAAATATCCTTTTTTTTAGAGTACTTGTTAATCGCTTTGAATGTTTCTTTCTTTCATTGCTGAATACTCTGGGGGGAAATAGCCAAGAAAACAAATGGAGGAAAAACTGTCTAGGAACAAAGAAATAATGAAGGGAAGGAGTCCAGTTCTGTAAACGTGCCAAGAATTATAATGTATTTATTTTAAAACAATATTCAACTGGCCAGAATCCTATCATTATGCTTAATGACGGGCAATTTATGAGCTAAAAGTAAGGAAAAGATGTAAGGTGCTATCAGTTCCTTGAATAACTGAACTCCCTCCCCACTAAAGAGAAAAAATGGTGTATTTATCACACAGGGACACACACACAAACTATACACAGATGCGAGTGCAGCCACATGTTAAAATTAAATGTTAAAATTAACAGGCGCTTTAATGGCTTCATCGTGAAATATTCGTACCTAGTAGACACAATTTTTTTTTTAAATGGTGTCAATGGATTTTTTTGGGAAGCTTGCCCAAAAATGCATAGCAGAGTAAAGGCACTTAAAAATAAATTATCCATTTCAGATAAAAAGACCAGTTCTTCAGAAAATGGAATGCTCCTTGGTTTTTTGTTTGTTTTTTTTAAATTTCAAAGAAAAACATTTAAACTGGAAACTGTAATATCTACTTAGAGTTCAGGTTCTTAGAAATACAGGAGGATACAGTCTTGTTCAGAAAAGTTCAGATGGAAAAGGGAAAGCAGGGGTGTCCTGTTGGCTGCATTGGGGGGAGGGTATTATATTTTTTAACATCAATACGTCAGAATCGTAGTAATTCATGTGAGATATGCCATGTCAGGAACCATTAAAAAGGTTATAATGTGTTAAGTAAGATG
The DNA here is from genome assembly GCA_007922155.1 of Mesoclemmys tuberculata. Taxonomy (NCBI): domain Eukaryota; kingdom Metazoa; phylum Chordata; order Testudines; family Chelidae; genus Mesoclemmys; species Mesoclemmys tuberculata. The sequence continues at coordinate 14,167,996 of ML675616.1, read as the reverse complement.
ATAGTGTTTATGTCCACGTGTTGTATGTGTAATGGAAGTTGAGGATATGGTTGCTATATCTGTACTTTAAATTGGGCTGTGCCTGGGCGACACCCCAGACAGGACGGCTGCAGCACAAGCAGCTGCTGAATGGCCCATTAAGGAAACCCACAGGTCAGATGGGCCAGGGGGAGAAGCCAGGGATATACCTGATGAGTCACCAGTCACTCATGTGACCCTGGACTCCATCTTATTCCTGTAAAATTCCACAAGCAGCTCGGCAAACGCCAAAGGACATAAAAGGCAGCTGCTCAACATCCATTTTGTCTTCAGTCTTCACCTACCTCTGGATCAACTCTGAACTGAACTGAAGCTGTAAAACAAAGGACTGAGACCCATCCAGGCTTGTATAGACAAAATGGAATTTTACAGGAATAAGATGGAGTCCAGAGTCACATGAGTAAGTCCTGGTGACTCATCAGGTATGTCCCTGGTTTCTCCCCCTGGCCCATCTGACCTGTGGGTTTCCTTAATGGGCCATTCAGCAGGGGCTTGTGCTGCTGTCATCCTGTCTGGGGTGTCGCCCAGGCACAGCCCAATTTGAAATACAGATATAGCAACCATATCCACAACTTCCATTACACAGACAACACATGGACATGAACACTATCATCTTACTTAGCATTTTATAGCCTTTTTAACCGTACCTGACATGGCATATCTCACATGAATTATTATGATTCTGACGTATTGATGTTAAAAAATATAAATGCCCCCCCAATCCAGCCAGCATGACATCCCCAATGGGAGATTGGTGCAGAAGGGAGTAATCAGAGCTCCTGAATACATCTCAAGAGCCCCTAATCCAGCCAGCGTCACAAGGGGTATTAAGGTTCAAGGGTAATTTTGCTGAAAGAACACAAAACATACAGTTTCGGTTTGTTGGTTCAGTTTTTCAAGTTTCATTGTAAGCATGCATTTAGGGTCAGATTTTCAAAAGCGTTCAGCCCCCGCTGAAGCACCAGAAAATAAGACATTAGATTTTCAATAACATTCAGCTCTCAGCACCCAGCAGGAGGGCACTCAGCACCTGGTGGTTTTGGGTGTGTGCTGCAGACCAATTGATTTATAGCTGCTACGGTTTGTCTTTGAATCATCTCGAGTAAGAGAATCACTAGGGAAAGGGGGGGAGGGGAGAAAGATGACTGCCCTTGGCTGCTGCATTAGTGTGACACAGGGCGCACTGTTCAGAGAAAACTGCAGGAGATTACTCTTGCTTCCCTTCAAGCATTTATAATATATTCTAAATATAAAAACAGATCTCTCTACTTCTGACTTTTTTTCCACCCAGTAAAATCAATGTTATTTAGCTTGGCACATGGGTTCTTCTTACTTGTAAATGTCTCCTTCCTGTTTAGATACTAGCAGACAGTTTATGTTTAAGTAAAATGTTTTTAAAAAGTGCTAAAAGAAATATGGATATAAGCCAAAAATGGCAAACCCCAATTTTATGCCTCCATTATAGCTGTCAGGGGCATACATCTAGGGAGAGGGTTTGTGTTTCTTACCCTCACATCTCCCACCCCACAATAAATTAAAAAATACAGAACTTTCTTTCTCTCTTGCTCTCTAATGTAGATTACAGGTATGAATAACAAGTATATATACTGCAGGACACAGGTATTCAAAGCAGCAGTTTTCCTTTGCTTCCAGTGACATTGATCCACGTGCTTTCACCTTGTCTGAAGTGGTCAGCGCTACTGCTGTGATGGCTAGTCACTGCAAAACTGAAACCACTTCCAATGTCCCCCATTTGAGTTTACAAAGTTTCTGCAAAAACGTCCATCTTTAACATAAAAATGAGAACACTGCTGAAAACTCCATCCTATGGTCTCTGATTCTGCAGAGTTAGGCATAGTGCTGCACACTGCATGTGAATAATCCTGTTGCCTCCAAATCACCCTGGTCAATGTAAACGGGCCAGTTCTAGTTACATAAAGTAAAGCACATACAAGACTGTGGGACCTTAAATTGGGTATGAACTTTCAGTGCAGTTTTCCTGGCACATGTCTGAGTTGTAGGTGGGTCTATAATTTAAAATATATTCATTAATAACAAGTTGCTTAAAATCTTCCCATCTTCCACAACAAATATAATTCAAATGAATTATTCGACCAGAGCCTCATAGAAAAATTAAATGCTATTTTTCATTTTTTTTAAATTAATGTATTTGTTTTTATAATGGACATTATTTCTCCTAAGATTCTGCTAATGGCAAAGAAAGGAGTTTGGAGCCCTAACTCTGCAAACGATTAGCTGCTTAGTGTTACTTATGTGAGTAGCCCAATTGATTTCAGTGAATAGTTCTATTGAATTCAACGGGACTATTCCTGCTCTAGTTGAATTGGGACCCAAGAATGTAATCACAAAGATAATTACTTCCACAGGCACCTCCATCTTCCCTTTCACTCTCATGCATTACATATCAAATTAATTACACCCCCCCATCAGAATTCTTCAATGCAACACAATGACTGCAGTTCACTCACTTGTCAGCACAGAGAATTGGAGCTCAAGGTGAAATCAAGTTTGCAGTGAAACACCACAGGAGAAGTAGGGATTGATTTTTATTATTAGTTGACATCATTTATGATGTTTTTGGTTGTAGAAACAAGATAACAAGCTAATGATTTTGTCTGTTCATCCATCCAAACTGCAAGTCAACCAAATGCCAAAGGCTCTGCATTGTGTAGCATTCAGACAGGCTCAAATAACATTAGGACCATTTTAAGGCTTGAAGGGATTTAGCAGAAAAGGAGGAATGTGTGAGCTTTGGAAGGCTCAAAATCAAATTGCACATACATATTTGTGGGGGAGGAAAAAATAGCATCACTTTGGCATAGCTCAGCCTCTTTTTCATCTCATTTTACACTTGTTATCTTTGCAATTCCTTGATTTATTTCCCTAGGTATTTGTGAAGTTTTTCTTTAACTACAGACTACATAATTATGGTGAGTGCTAGATCTAGGCTTTTAAATAATGCCTAGTCACTCAAATGTAATATACTATGAGCCCTGTATGCGCAATAACAAATTAATGATTGCAAATTTATTCCTCTGTGTATCTCCCAGGGCTCTGACTTTCTATAAGAATGGATAATCCTCAGAGCAAAAGACCCTTTTCCTCAAATATGTATAAACTACAATATAAAGATGAGCCTAAACCAAAATAATCCCTGGGTCCAAACAAATACAAATATTGGAAAGCTATAGGGACCAATCTCTATCACTATAACTGACTGAACCAAAATGCAGGAACCTTCGGTCGGTTCCTCAACTCCTCAGACACAGTCCAACAGGTCTACACCAAAGCCCTGATCCTCTACCTTTGAGGATTCCATCACAGCCAAGGCACCTGGCTGATCTAATCAACAAACAGGTTCAATGCCTTTCACCACATTAGGTAGCGTGCATGAGACACCATTGGGAGTAAAGCTACACATTTGTTTAAGTGTTTGCAGGATTCACAACACAGTGTCTGCTTTTAGATATGCTGAATTTATACAGTCGTGACTATATTTGCTCTTGTGCAGCCAACATTTTCAGTTCTCAAGCATTTTGGTGGGAACAAGCACCAAACCTGGAATTCAAGGCAATGCATTCTCTGAGTGTGACGAAATATGGGGAGCTTTACTGCATGACCCTTTTGTGTGTGTGAGTTGAAATAATCCCTAAAAGAGGAAGTGGCTAATTCTCCCACTTCCCCTCTGTTTTAGGGAGGTTTATCAATAAGCCGCAAGAGTTAGCATTGGCTTGAGGAGGAACCGGGGGCGGGGGGATAATTTTGCTAGACTGCCACCTCTTTTAGTCATTTATTTATTTATTTTACAAAAGTCAACAGAAACCAAAATAGCACCTTGCACATTAGACATTCATAGATACTTTTAGGAGCCCTTTTTACCCCATGCTGTCTGGGACTGCTCTCTATCAATTGCTGTACAGAAAAAATGTGGATTGTGTCTCAGATTTTCCTTGATTTGTGCTCCTAAATCACCAAGGTCCTTTTAAAAATCTCACCCTGAGAGTTTTCTGATCCAATGGCCTTGATGGTTTTTATTTGCAATACTCAGTTACCCCCTATCAGGATTGTGCTAGGCACTGTATAAACATACAGGAAGCGCCTGTCCCTGCTCTGATGAATTTACAATCCAGTACGGAGAAAGAGGCAACATTGAGTGTGACAAAACAAAGGAAGGAAGAAAGGTTGGGGTTGAAGTGGTCTGCCGATGTCTGTTTACTTCAGGTGCATAATATGGTGGCAGGAGTGCAGGGGAAGAAGTAAGTTTATTAGAGCTGGTAAAAAATTGTGTGTGGGGGCGGGGTTTGACAAAACAATAATTGTCATGGGAAGTATATTTGCATTCCTTGAACAGTTTTAATTTTTCATTAGAAAATCAAAACATTTTGGGGGTTTTCATAAAAAATTTAAATTTTCCACTGAACATTTTGGCCAATATATATATAGATATTTCATTTTCAGTGAAATTTTTCTGCGGGAGTAAAACAAATAATCACATTATGAGCAGTTCTACTATTCTTATTTACCTTTATGTTGCCAGGTTTTTTTTCCTAATCTATCCATTTTCCCACCAAGTAATTATTTACATTGTCCTCATCACCACCCTAAATGTATTCCTCCACCTTTAAAGGTTTGAATATATTCCTGGACGTATGCTGGGTCCTTTTAAAAAACAGGAATGTTGCTTAAAAAGTCTCTCTCTCTCTGACTGACTGACTGACTGCTTGAATGGGAAATATGCCATTTCTTAAACTTGTAGAAATATGATATAAGGAAATCCAGGTATCTATTACATACTTGATGCAAGTTCAAGTCACTATGACACTATAACTGAGTTTCTTTGTCACAGAAAAAAATCTACAGAACATCAAAATGAACCATTCTCAATTTGATTCGTCTACTGAACCTGGGATATCTGGTCATTTTACTATGGTCCACAGATCAGCATAAGCAATATCGCACACATTTACTTTACATTCCAGTTAAACAGATGTTGTGAGTAATACAGATCTGGAAGTGAATAATATTTTTATTGTATGACCCCTGGTTAATGACCTGCCCTGAGTCTGCCATGTATTTCTTAACATGAATGTGCCAACCAGCCAAAAACATACTAAAATAAAATTAAGTCATCCCCAAACAATGCTCTTATGATAGAATGCACAAGAGAGCCATAGATTAATAGATTACAATGGGAAACATATATATATACACATTTTCTTTTGCTGTTTGAAACCATAGATGAAAAAAAGAAATTACTTTTTTCCGCAGAATGTTGGTTGAAAGAAAGCAGAAATCTGTTCAGTTTGGTTTCTTAATTTTCAATCAATATATAAAAATCATAAAACAACTAGCAAAACCGAATGTAACATTTTAAAATGCTTATATGAGCTTTTAAAGCTTCATCATATAATCCTAACTTCTGCACAAATTAATGCACTCAAAAATTATAAATTATCCACAAAAATGTGGGGCTGCTCTTACTATTTTTTTTTTTTTTTTTTGTGGCCAGGTCTGCAAAATATTTTGTCACTAAACCACTCCTTACTCTGTCCCCCGCCCCCCAAAAACCTGACTCATTTGATTAACTGACTCAATTTAACATGTACCAAGTGTTGTTGTAGCCATGTTGGTCCCACAATATTAAAAAGACAATATATTTTATTGGACCAATTTAAATATCTCACTATCTGCATTCAGTGGGAATATTTTTGTATGTACTTAATAGTTTCCACTGCCAGAATGGACCATTGTGATCATTTAGTCTGATCTCTAGTATAACTCAGGCCATAGAACGTCCCAAAAATAATAAACTTAAAAGGAAGAGTTACTGAATTGGTGCCAGGTGCCTTTCCCAAAACCTCAAATTGCTTCAAGCAGAACTGGGATTCGGATGGACACTATCCTTGTGCTTAGCCCCTTACACCATCCTGCCTTTTCATATCATTCAGCAAAGTACATAAGCACATGTGAAATATTAATCATATGAATATTTCTACTGAAGTCAATGAGACTCTTAATATGCTTAAAGTTACACTTCTGTTTAAATATCTTGCTGAATCGGAGCCTATGTAAGCTTTGACTTTTCATGTATTTCCCAGTACAGTGATAAGACAAAGTACATTTCTAAGATATGATGTGTAGAGCTGATTAAAAACCAGAATTTCCATTCCATGAGAAATTCCAATGTTTGGAAGTGGTTTTTTTGCTGAGTCAAAATGTACAGCCAACATTTCCCACAGAAAAAATTCTACAAGCAGTGTAGTAACACAGTGTATCATTTGCAAATAAAAACAGAAATTACAAAGAGAAAGACAAAGAGTGGAGTCTGACCCACTGCATCCCCATCTCTGAGCTTGTTAAAGTTGGGATATAAACAAGTGAAGCAGGCATGTATTCCACGGGTGATCTAATCTGGAGCACTGGATTCAAATCCTGAAAGTATTCGTATTCCACCCTTCGATTTAGCTTTACATGCTGGTGAAAGCCATGTGGATGAAATCAGAAAATTTAGGAAATAAGGACAGGGGTGCATCTTTGCAGTGGAAGACACACTACAGTGTATAAGATTATTTTTTGGTGGAAAGGGTCAGAAACATCATTTTCATAATTACTGATGTTTAAAACAGAAGGCTGGAATAATCAAAGGAAGCTAAAAGTTTTTCTTCATGGCACCACCGTGTAAACTTCTGGAATTCTCTAACATATTGTACTCTAACTGCCCCATGTAGACCCTGCTGGCACGCTCTACAAGGTACTTTATGCTTGTCAGCCTAGTCCTGTTTGAAACAGGACAATGTCAATGTGAACTAGGCACTTTTTAGATCATACCAGCAGGATTTATATAGGGCAACTAGAGGAGAACACATTAGAGCGCTCTACAATTCACACCCCTCTAGTTCCATTTTTTAATTGTTCCCTTTCAATATAGCCTACAGTCAAAGTTTCAGCTATGTTACTTTATATCAAGCAATGGATGGTAATTCAGATAGCTGGTTCCAAAGACAGTCTGAAGAATCAGCAATAAATAAATAAAATGCCGAATGAATGAACAGCTTCAAATAAAAAGTGCAGCATTTCAGTCTGGTAGAACAGAATTATAACACAAACAAAATGGTATTGTCAACCAGCATGAGAAAAACTCCCATTGACTTTAATGAGCCAGGATTTCAACCCAAGATTTTAAAACAGGCTCAAGTCAATGTGGGCTAATGGGAGCTCAGCACTTCTGAAAATCAGGCTACTTATTTGGGTGCCTAAACACTGAACTAATTTTAGGCACCTATTTTTTAAAAGATTAGCCACAGAAAAGTTCTTTCAGTGATAAATTATTTTAAACCTATTTAAAGTACATCTGAGGAGAGGGTGAGATTTCTGGTATAAAGCTAAGGACCTTCTACCAAAATTCAAAGTAAATTCCTTCTTCACTTACTACTTTTACATTTAAAAAGGTACTTTTACAGCTTTTATGGCCTTCCCAAACCCAGGAAATCATAGAAATCTCTAAAAAAATCTTCATACTAGAATGACTCTAACATGATTTCAGCATCAAAGGTTCAGACAATCATCCAGAATTTCAAACTGAGGGCCAGATCCTCCACTGGTGTAAACTGGCATATCACCATTGCTTCACTGATGCTGGAGTTATGCCAGTTTACACCAATAGAAGGTTTTGTCTTGAATTTCCAAACCTTTTTCAAACTTTCTTGGTATGATTAACGATCCTTCTGAGAGTTTCCATTTTAATTATTTGCATTATACATGTTCTGTTCAGATCCAATCTTGCTCAATTATTTTTTAGTAGTCTAATGATGTCCCAAGTCATTCTAACTGTAAATTGAGACAGAATTTGCCCTCTTGGCCATAAGCTCCAGAGGGCAAGAACCTATGTAAATGAACCAATTGTGCTATACAAATAAAAAAGAAACTTTTAACCATCATTCACTTATAATATTCTAAAACCTTACAAAAATGTTGGCATTTGGAATTTATTAATTCCCAGATGTATGTTGATATAGAATTTCCTGAGTGCTGCACCACAGTGACATAGAAACCATCAGACTTTGCTATAGATTTTAGGTCTGACTTGCTGTAGAGTACAGAGGCCTTGGATCGTAGCCACAAAAAGCGATGCACCAATCCATTTGCACTGCTAAGCTATCAGTCAGTAGTGGCACAGTTTACAGATATGCTGTATGTTGAGCTGGTAAAAATTCTTCTGCTTCAACATTTTTTCCAATGAGAAATTGGTGAGGAAGGGGTTGGTTTTTGTGTATGTGTATGTGTGTATATGTATGTGTGAAGAAAGCGTCTGCTTCCCTTGAAAATGTTTGATTTTGTTGGAAAACCAAAAGCCTGAAAACGGAAAAAAATCACCAAAAATGCCAATGAACAAACAAAAAACAATTACTGTCGTAACAAAAAGTTGAAATTTACAGCTGGCAATTTTTTTCCTCCAACCATCAAGAGAAACATTCAGTTTGTTACTCTTAAGCACATGCTTGGATTTCAGCAATATCATGGAACAGCTGCAAAGGTTCAAATCTCATTTATTTTAAAACCCAAATCCACAATATTATGATTTGTTTCCATCATCATGGAATATTTTGTGGCCTCAGTTGGTTCATGTGACACAGCCAAGGACAATCTCCTGTTAGAACAGCTTTTTATCTTCAGTAGCCTAAATCATAAAGGCCTTGCAGCCAGAGTAACCATATGTACATTGATTGCTGCCTTGTGGATTAGCAAAATATATACAGTGGGTGAGGTTGTGCTTATAAGTGAAACAAAAATCATTCATTTGTTTCTGCATAAAATAAGGGAAATATGAAAGAGGAGACTGACAAATTCTGGCCAGTCAACCACTGGAATAAACATCTTGCGTGAAAGTTTAAACTGGGCTTGGCCTAGTGAAAAACCACATAGATTCTTAATGTTTTCAAATGAGAACTCATGTAACAGAAGACAATACCATAAGTCAGTCCTCTACTCAATCCTAAAATCTGTTTCAGGTTAGTATATTTGTATATGAATAAGAACCCATGGGGGAGAACTACATACCTCACCTTGAAGCTCTCTCGTTTAACAAGTGTACAACGTGGTTTTTTTCACCATTGAGTGAGCTGCCACAGGAGTTCAGTTTTGGGTCACAAAAACAGAAATTGGTCTTTTATTTAGGATTACATTTGCAATCATTTTATCCATCAAGACTTCAACACTTTTCTGTCAGACTTTTCTTTTTTTTTTCCCCTAAGAAAAATGGAAATGCTGTTTTAAAGCTGTTATTCAAACTAGATCATGTGATTCAAATTATGAGATGGTGAAAAATTTGGTTTGAATAGAACAAGCAGCACTGAAACTATGTGTTAAGAATGTCTGTGTGATATTTATTTTATTAGATCTAACAACATGGAGATTGTTACTGTCTACACTGCAGTGTAAGCCTAGGGTTAGTGAGACTAAAGTCAGCTGATCCATGTCAGGGAACCCTGGATTTGAATGTTTACATTGCATTTTAACCCTAAGTTAAGAATTTTCTGACCCATGCTCAAATCTAGGGCTCTAGCATTCATAGACTCATAGACTCATAGGTCAGAAGGGACCAATATGATCATTCATGCTGCAGTGAACGGACCCAAGTCAAAGCAACCATATCCCAGAGTCCCTAGCATCCCCCCCAAATATTGACTCTCTAGCCCTAAGAATGTGGTGCACTGTAGGAAAAAATATGCCCTGCACATTTCAGGAAGATTGAGCTGCCTGGTAAAACTGTCAAGCAGTCATTTTGTTCTGTGCACTCCAAGCTACCAGAGCTGGCAACATGGAGGACACGTCTTTTGACATACTTTTCTTCCTTGTACTTTCACTCTTGTATCAGGAAACTAGCAGAACATCCGGGAAGTGCTGGTGGATATTTTGGTGGCATTTTCTGTCCCACCAAAGGTACTTGACAGATTTCCTGATGGATCTGCTGGTGGAGGAGGCAGAGGAGAAGTACTCTGGCATTGCAGACTCACACTGGCAGATGTTGCTCAGTATAACTGGCATAGTCACTGATGCCCCCTACGTAGACCACCGCTTCTGGAGCAGGGCCACAAGCACAGACTGGTGGGACAACATCATCAAGCAGATCTGGGATGACGAGCCATGGGTCCAGAACATTCATATGAAGAAAGCAACATTTCTGGAGCTTTCTTAGCTGCTTGCCTCCACTGTGCAGCATAAAGAGACACATCTGAGATCACCTTGCCAGAAGCAGGCTGTTGTAACTGTCTGGAAGTTGGTTACCCCAGACTGATACAGTTCCATTGCCAGCCAGTTTGGGGTTGGAAAGTCAACGGTGGATAAAGTGGTGACAGAGATAACCAAGGCAATCAGGCATGTGCTTTAACCCAAGGTGGAGGGTATTAAAGATATTCCAGAGGTATATCGTTATATATAGAGAGAGATTTATATCTCTCTGTATATACTTTTATATAGAGGTATATCATTCTTTGAGAGAATGGGGTTTCCTAACTGTGCCAGAGCTATTGATGGGATTCATGTGCCCATAGTTTGCCTTCCTTGAGGAGCATATGAGCACATAAACCACAGAGGGTACTACTCCATTGTTATGCAGGCACTAATAGACCACAGAGGCAGATTTATAATGTCGGTGTGGGCTGCTTAGGAAAAGGTCACAATGCCTGGACAGGCTGGGACACTATTCCTACCAAATGTCATTGACATAAATAGTGTCACTGTCCCCACTGTTATTCTGGGGGACCTCACATACCCCCTTTTGCCTTAGCTTATGAAACCATACCCTAATTTCAGAGGCCCTGGCAAAGAAAAAGGTTTAATTACATACTCAGCAGGTGTCGACTGGCTGTTGAATGTGCTTTTGGCAGATTAAAATTACACTGGAGGTGTTCTACAAACCCATTAGGATGCCTGTGTAATTAATGTTGCCTGCATTTCTGTGGCTTGCTGGGCTCTTCACAAACAACATTTGTGAAGCCATAGCTGAGCCATTTCCCCCTGAATGGACCTATGGCCACCAGGGGATGGTTGATCGGTACCCTCAGCCAGAAAGTGCAGCTACCACTGTGGGAGGTGGTTGCACCTGGACAGCAGAAGTCAGGGATGCTTTGTGTTCTCACATTATGGACTCGCATGGCCCAGTGGAAGAGGGGGTGGTACAAGCGTGCTTGTGGCGGGAAAACTGGCTCATTTTGAGGGGCAGGGGGCAGTGCTTGGGATGGGCATGGTCTCACATGCAATGTGAGTCTGAGTGACATGATGAACATGAGGGAAAATGAATTTGTTGAGAGGGGGCACAACGGCTGTACAGATGGAGCTGATTGAAATTTGAATCACTGTACTTAGATAAATAGAGGAATACTGTTGGGGGCGGGGGGGGAGGGAGTGTAATACTGTATTACTCCTTAACATGTTTTTAGCTTAACTATCTCAGATCACGATTGTATGATGTGATGCACTAATAGCAATGACTTTTCTTGAAAACATGACCTGCTTTATTTGGAAACAGATCTTAAAGCAAGCAGTAAAGTACTCTCCCAGTCTTGGGCAGGCCAGCTGCCATTACAAAACCACACACACCCCAACAAGGGGCGGGAAATAGTTCATACCCAACACAATCCCTATTGCAGCATGTCCTTTGCCCCCAAGTTCCCCCTCCCCTTCTTTACACATTCAGCCCTCACTTTTGTGGCAAGAGAGGCAAGGTGGAGGGTCTCACCAGAGAGGGGTGGAAAAAGGAAGACTGCCCAGCGTTTACCAGTCCTGCCCAGCTGCTCAGGATTCCTGGATGCATGGGCTGTTCCGACACTGAATTGTCCAAGCTACCGCTGGGCTGGGTGTATGTTTCTGGGGCATGAAGCTGTGTGGGAGGCAGGAGGGGCTACTAGTGCTTTTGCAGCCATTATAGACAGGAGCTGCTGGAACAGTTCTCTCTGTTTGAGCTGTGTCCTCCTCCCTTAGCTGCTGTTCCTGTTCCAAGAACTGCTTCGCAAGTGCCACCTCCTTCTCAGAAACATTCTCCTCCACCTGGGCGGCAAGCCTCAGCCTCTCGCTCTGCCTGTCAGCATGCCACTGGTCCAGTCTTTCCTCCCTCTTCTTCTGGTACTGGACCTGTTGGGTTGTCCTCTCAAGAACATTGACCATAACTTGTCATGGAGACGTATCCTTTTGGAATGGAACTAGGCCAGGGCTTGAGTTCCTGAAGAACAGCAGGCAGTGCAGGTTGTGGGTGCTGATACAGGACAAGAAACCGAGGGTTATTGTTCAAAGTCGCTTTGTGGAGCAGCGCAGAGTTAATGACTGGGGAATCTCAAGGATATAAAATGTAACCTGTTCTAAAGTCAACCTGCACGTATTACGAAGGGGATGCTTCAGTCCTCACACTGTCTCTGGACACAGCCTTGTTATGCAGAGTTACAGAGGTGCAGAGGCAACGGTAAGCTCAACATTAAAACCTTTATTCTGCTTCATAAAAATTTCCTATCTAATTGCCATACCGGAGGAGTGGTGGGGTGATGGAATGGCATAGCGCCCTTGCAGCAAAATGCTTGTTCTCTCATTTCAGGCCTTTCATAACCGTTCTTGTGGTGCCCTATTGGCAGAGACAGATGTTATTCCAAGTGGCTGGAGGAAAATCTGCCGTGTATTCAGGAGATGTATTCAAACGAAGAGTGTCTGAACAGCACACTGGTGAATGGAGTGGACTAGTCAGCCGCACAGAGGGGCCTGGAACATATGGTCTTCCCAGCAATGTGACAAACTATCTGGAGTTCCTGCTTCAGGAAAAATTTGTAGCTCGCATCAGCCAGGATTGGGTCCTAATCCATGATGGAATAAACTTGATGCTGTTTTAGCACACATATGGCTGACCCTGTTACTGTTGCATGAAAAACTCTCTGAAATCTACTTTACGCCACCTCCGCATGGATTACTTCTAACTGAATTGGACTAGGTTTGGAAACAGTGTACGGTTTCCCAAACACACACGCTCTGTTCACTTTTTACAGGCAGCTGCATAGACCCAGGAGGAGCGATTGCAGAGTAGCGAATTTGTACTTACTGAAAGGAAAACAAAAATGACCGTAGCTAACCTGTGACTTAACAGTTAAAATAACTTTACAGCTGCATATGAAAGCTTCAAATTCCAAGTTCTCATTTTGAACTTCACATGGTGGGAGTGCTGGGAAGTGAGGGAAAGGGGAAGGGGCAGTGCCTAGATGCTGTGATGTAATCTGCCATTAGAGGCCAAACCATGGTAGCCAGGGCGTACCATTTTTGGATTGCTTCTTCAAGCAGAATTCCCTCCCATTACTGTAATAATAAAATTTTAATTTGAATCACGGACTTAGTGATTTGTGGGGCAGCTTCTGTCCCCATCGAGTTCTCTGCAGCTGTGGCAGCAGGTTGTTCCTTGTGGGGAATCAAACAGCTCTTCTGAGTAGGGGCCGAGAATTTGCTGCTGATCCTGATCCTGCTCTGGGCCTGGCTTCATTAAAAGAGTCACTTCATGCTCCTGGCTGGGAGGCTGCTGTTGGTTCCATGCTGCATTCAGGGGCCAGCAGGGCATCATCCCGCCTCACTTGGTCATCATGAAGCACAGCTGGCTCTCTGCTGAGCTCAGTGCTCAAGGCTCGGTCAAAGTCATCATAAAATGGGCCCAATTTTTATCCCTGGTCTTATATTCACTCTTTAGCTTCTTAATTTGCTCCCTGCATTGATCACTCCTCTGGAAAATCTACAGAGCTGCCAGCTTTTTAACGATCTGCTGGTATGTGTGGTCACTCCTGGTGCTTTTGCTGAAGTTCACCAGTTTACTGGCCTCACACCAGAGATTCAGCTGGCTGTCCTAATGTGACCAGGAAGCAGCTCACTTTGCAAAAGGTCCTTTGCAAACCCCGGAGGCTCTCTGATAGTTTGTGTGCAGATCGGTGATCAGAAGACAATGGGTTAATGCTGGCCTGAGCTGCTGCCGTTTGCCAAGTTAGAAGTGGCTTCCATTTGCAATAGAGTGCATTGCATGTTGTTGGCATAGAGAAGACTAAGGAAATTGCACCAAGAAAATGTGGGGTACATCCAGATGACTCTCAGGACACGTCTACACTGCATCCTAGATCCCGGCTTAATTCGAGCTTGGACCCTCCAGCCCTGCTGGGTCTGACGACCCTGGGTCCTAGCCCTGGGTTAGTGCAATTGCAGTGTGGCTGCAAGGGTGGTGGGGTTACCTTAAATCTGGGCTCAAGCCTGGGTTTACATTGCAGTTTAGCCACACCCAGAGTTAAAAAAGCCGTCAAGCCCTCAGAAGTTAGGACATGCCAGCATTAAGATTCACAGATCTAGTCAATGGATGTGCCACGCATTCTTTTAGACCCAAATGAAGATGCAAGTATACTTCTTTCTGTCACTGAGAAAGCTACGAACAATAGCAAGGCTGCCCAGGGTAGATAGCAGATCATCAGAGCTAAACTATGCAGATTAAGTGATTTCCTTGATTGCAAATATAGTGGCCAAGATGTGGGTTTTGTAATTTGTGTTAGTGTAGAAAGCCTGGGGAAGCACTTGTGAGTGTGACACCGAGGAGAAGCTAAGACACAGGGATTCTTGAGCACAAAGCTTGCTGGAGTGGCAGATTTGGGGATTTCTGATCAAGAAAACTGCCCCCTGTTGTTTATTTCTACTATCTTCTGGGAAACGTGACTTCTTATACATTTTTTTGTATATAAAAATATTTACTTCAAGAATGCGCATGATTCATATCACCAATTTCTCCTTCTAATAGAAACAGCCCCCACAAGGGCCAGGACATTGGCTATCTTGCCCACATGCTCAGGGTTTAGCTGATCGCCATATTTGGGGTCGGGAAGGAATTTTCCTCCGGGGCGGATTGGCAGGGGCCACGGAGGTTTTTCGCCTTCCTCTGCAGCATGGGGCATGGGTCGCTTGCTGGTGGATTCCCTGCAGCTTGAGGTCTTCAAATCTTACTTTTGAGGATTTCAATAACTCAGTCATGGGTTCGGGGTTGTTATAAATGTGTATGGGTAGGGTTTTGTGGCCTGCCTTGTGCGGGAGGTCAGACTAGATGATCATATTGGTCCCTTCTGACCTATGAGTCTATGAGTCTATCTGCTTGGGTCAAAGCAGGAACAGGTAGAATCCAATTCTCCAGGGCAGTATTCAACTGTCTTAACCAAAAGGCCATCCTTCCGCTTCTTGCAATGCCCTGCCTCACTCATTACATACTTTCTGACTCCTGCAACACATGAGGTAGGAGTTCTACAGACAACAGCCTCATTCACCACACAACAACCCTTATTCCTTTTCAGAGCAGTTCCCATCTTACGCACTGTGTGAGGTGGGACTCGTGCAAAAAATTGTAGGTGATCATGCAATTAAAGACTATATCATCGGGCATACACATAAGGTGGCTGAATTAAGGTGGCACTTTCTAGCATTTCTTAACCTTTGAGTGCTTGAGTTTGCAGCCTGAGTGTACTTTTATCAGAAGTGGTTTTGGGGTTTGGGGGTTTTTTTGTTTGGGGGGGGGTAATTTTAACAAACACACAGACTGAAATAACAGAAAATGAATCACATGGAGAGATATTGGCACCCCCTCAGCTTAGATCATCAGGGTTCAGATCCTTAGACTAATGGAGTAAGTAATAGCCGTAGTAGTCGGTTGTCCTCTGTGTGGATCAGCCAGTAGATGGGGATGAGAAAAGCAATTTGCCTGTGGATTTCACAGCTACTTACTGACACCAGAGCAATGTAGAACTCTTGGATTCAGTTCTAGGTTCTGAAGGGGAGGGTGTTCTTTGTATTAGACACTCTTCTAATGGAAAGCATCAGCCAGCCTAACCTCTAAGTGGTGCTGTAATGCCCTGCACCCCCATTATAGCGTGGTGGTGAATTGTCTAATGCAAAAGATGTCTTTGGAACGCACATGACATACTGAGCATCATTGTTATAGTAATGTGTTTGTTGTAATGGCATGTGTATAGTTATGAGGCGTTGCTATGTAATATTCCCAAAGAATATTCAAGCCTCATGGCTTGAAACATATCCAGGCAAAACGCTACAGGAGCAGAGGGCCGTTCATGCCTCATCAAGGCATGTATAGGACAAACCCAGCTCAGCCTTCCAGGAGGAAAGGACTGGCCTGAGCATCAACTGAACTCTCGAGTGAGTCACCTCCCTTCCTGAGGGTAGCTTGGAACATGAGGAGGTAATGGTCACTGACACAGGACATGAATGAGTCCTGATAAGGACATTGTTTGTCACCTGACCTGGAGGCGGGGACAAAGTCCCAGAGGGGAGAAGGAACGTTTTAAATAGGGGGAGACATTGTGCCATGCTCTCTCTCTTCCAGCTCTATCTACAAACACCACCAAGCAACTGAAGTGCTGACCAAAGGGAAGAGCCAGTTGGAAGGGAAACCAACCAACCTGTGGTGAGCATCACCTAGGTTTGTAAGGTTGTTGAAAGTGTTACATTTAGTTTAGTTTTGCTTTTGGCCAAATCTGTTTTGTTATGCTTTGATTTATAATCACTTAAAATCCTTCTGTAGTTAATAAATGTGTTTGTCTGTTGTACGTAAAGCAATGTGTTTGTTTTGAAGTGTGATGGAGACTCCACTTGGAGTAACAAGGCTGGTGCATATCAATTTCTTAGTTAAACTGATGAATTTATATGAGCTTACATTGTTCAGGGTGCATAACTGAACATTGTAAGACGGAGGTTCCTAGGGTTGCATCTGGGGCTGGGGGTACTGCTGATTGTTGCATAATCCAAAGAGGGGCTGGCTATAACCACTCACTCGCTGAGTTGGGAACAGCTTACATGCTGGATGTTGTGCGTAAACAGCCCAGAAGTGGGGCTTCTCACAGCAGAGCTGAGTAAGAGGGGCTCCAGGATGGGGGATTGCAGTGACACAGCAATACACCAGTCCAGATTGCACCAGGGGAACATCACAGGTGCTACCCGCTCAGCCTATAATAAAGACCTTGAACTCTCAGTGCAAGTAAATTTAATTGCAGTGTAGACATCATACCCTTAGATGCTTTGAAAAAGATTGTGTCTGGCTTCCCACTTCTTCCTGCTGGCTTCCAACTCTCACGGCAGCACTCCTTACAGGTGTGAGGGAGACCGGGTGACATTCTGTTAGTGAAAGAGAGCAGCTTTCAAGCTCATGTATATTTCAACGGTGAGCTCTTTGGGACAGGGGCCGTCTTTTTGTTCTGTGTTGGTACAATGCTTAACAGCATGGGGCCATGGTCCCTGAGTGAGACTCTTGGGTGCTACTGCAGTCCATATAACTAACAGCAACAAGGCTGCGCTTGGGAGCCACATAACCTAATCTAACGAATTACAACGTGTTTTATTATGGGCAAACGTATTTAAAATGGGCCCCCATGAATGAAAAAGCAAAGCAAGCGGTACCATCTTTGTGTCGCAAGTAGCCTAGCCCAAGCCGCATAGCTAAGGCATTGGACTTCCTACACTGCTGTGTTATTTTTATGTTGGTGTAACTCCCTTGATTTCAGCACTTTATGATGGCGGCTTCCTCTGTTAATAAGTTCCAAGTGCCCACCCTTTGCCTTGGGGTAGAAACCCCTTTCGACAGCCTTTGCGAGGCAGAAATTCGCCCCGAAATCACTCCAACGCCTTTATTAGCAAGAGTCACCTTCATCAGCAACTAACAGCTGCGACAGCCTCCAGCATCAGTCCCTCAGTCACTAATCAGGCGTCTCCTTGCCTTTGGGCGCCAGCTTATTCTCCCGTGCCGTGCAGTGCACGCTAGCAGTAGCTCAGCCCTACTTTATGCCTGCTGCATCCCTGCAGCTCTTGCATATGTCTTGTCTGACAGCCAGTGCAGTGACTTTTCAAGTGCTGTCCTCTCCTCCAATAAGAGGAGATCTGGCAGCAGGGAGCATGGGTGGGATGGCCCGCCAGTTCCCTAGCCAATCAGGGTTTAAAGGGTGGCGTGCTGACCCATTCACACTATTGATCTATGGAGAGTGGCCAGCAGTAGTGGATTGCATGTAGCAGTGAAACAGACCCCAGGCATAGTGTGTTGTGATTTAATGCCTCTGATAAATATTTTCTCAGGCCCAGATTTGGTCACCATTACCCATATTGGGTAGCTTTCGGCTGCCCACATAGTCCCAATTAAATAAACAGGGCCATTAGAAGCAGAAGGTGTTACTCAATGTAAAAGGAACCGAATCTGGCCCTCTGCTTTGGCAGATCCAGTTCCCCATTGTATGTTGTGTAACAATTCTTAAAGGAGCCCTTTACTTTTTCTTTATTGAAATAAAAAAGAGCGGTGAAGTCAATGCTTTCATTTATACTGACTGCTACAACATTTGAGATTTTTTTCCTTTTGTGTTTTGTGTAAAAGTCTCAGATACATTGCTTGTTTATTACTGATTTTTGCAATATCATTGCTCATCTTAAAAATGGACACCATTGCACTTTCATTTGTGTTTTGGAACAGAAATATTTAAAACCATTAATTTGTTGAGGTACGAATGATGACTGAGAGCAACATGAAGCCAGCATGTCATGGATTGTTTTTTGTTTTTAATTTTGGTTTCTTGCAGTCATTGTTAAAAACAGGTGTTTGGCAAACAGTACTGTATTACCACTGGGAAATTTAGAATCATACATTTCAGATTTGTGATCAACACTTCTTAGTCATATAAAAGAATCAAGTGTAAGTCTTTCAGGAATTGCTGAATATCCCTCCATAAAAGCCACAAAAATGTTCCATATTTCATAGAATATTAATTGCATGCTATTAACTGAAAGCAAAGCTTTTAGAACTGTGGGAAAGAAGTATGAGAGAATCACACCAACTCTCATACTTTCAAATAATTTATTTTAAGTAATATAGTCATAGGGTCAAATCCTCAGCCCTGGGTAAGAGTAGAAAAATCTGGGCTTCTTGAAACTATCTTGATTTACACCAGCTGATGATCTGGCTTAGAGTTAAAGGGTCTGAAACACAGTGACGCCATATATTTTTGGAGAACTCAACTCACATTCCCTCAGTGCTAATTTCGGTTTTTTCTGTAATATGATATTGCTGATGGCTTGCTTCAGTCTTTTACCATTATAGGTTGGAAAATATGTGGGAATGCTCCATGGGTCAGTAAATGCAAATCAAGCTAAATGCCTGGAACATGAGCATCTCAGAGCTCAGAGTTTGGTAAGTCTCACTAATGACCATGAAACCCATTGAAAATGATGGAATTTTGCAAATTCCTGAGTAGTGTTGCACACACTTATGAGAGTATCATGAATGCCATGTTATTTCTTAAATCCCCAGCTCCCAGAGTCAAGTGATTACACAAGAATCTCAGCTAGAAAATATGAATCCTAAAATTTCAAACACCATAAGACAAATAAAAAGAACCCAAAATGTACTCTTTTATGATGATTTGTATTTCAATGCATGATGTAGAATGTATGTACTTCTATGTATGATTTGTATTTCAACTGAATGAATTTTGGGGGCCTGACTCATGGGTTTTGAATCCTTGAGGTTGGCAGAACTGAGGATGACACCTGATCTCGCAAGGTGCAGAGTATTTCTTGAAATGTCCTGAGGTGCCCTGCTCCTTGCAGAACTAGGATAAAGGAAGGTGAGGCAATCCTACAGCTGTGTAGCTAATGGGAGATTGCCAATAATTTTAATGTGGGTAGTACCGAGTCACTGAATGCTGAGGCATCCAAGGTTACTAGTCACTTTTGAAAATGTTGGCTTCAGTCAGTAGTTGAACATACTTAATAGCAATAACTCAAAGTCCAGTTTGCTCATTTATTTTGCAAACTGCCATTTAGAGCTTTTATTACAGATGGATCTCAAACTTTCTCAACAAAACCTGGAAGGTCAGTTTATGGCCATGCGTCTGGCTGCCTGGCTCTTCCTATGAACCATTCTTGCATTTTTGGCATTAAAAGTACTGGCGAATAAGAAAAGCGTAAGTAATTAAGGCCCTTATCTTATAGCCCATTGAGCATGGACAAAACCCCATTGACGTCACTGGGGCTCTATGTGAGCACAGGGGTCAGACTGCGCAGCAAGTGGCAGGGTTGGAGCATTAGCCAATCACATGAGAATGACCTGGGAACTAGTTGCAGCACGTGCAGCTCAGAATGAAGCCTTTTGACTGAGATAGTGTGAGGAAGCTTGCACTGTCCATGCTAACCGGTGGCCTGGGAAGGTCCTCTAAACTTTGGCACTTGAGGGCAACTGTGTTAAAAAGATAATGTGTATATGATCCGAGCTGAATGTTTGTTTCTTCCCTGAGCTGTGCCCTGCGACTTTTAAAGAGACATTTTATCACTATAGGCAGGGGGATTGGGGGCCAAGGCCTTCCAATTTGCCTCCCACCACTTCCTTGCAGCACCAGCAGCTGCTCTGATAAGAGCTGGAAGTGCTCAGGGCAGCCACAGTAGTCCCTTCCTTTCTGCAGCTGTCCCACTGGTCACCTGCTCGTATGGCAAGTCAAGGAGATTTCGCCACTGACTGCCTCACTGCCAAGCTATAGAAGCCACCAGGACAGCAAGGTAGGAACTTGGCTGGTTCTGCCTTGCCCTGGGAGCGTGCCCAAACAGGAAACTTTCCCTCAGGGAGAGGAGCGGAGACCTTCCCTCTGCTGTTTGCAGCACCATCCGGGAAGCCGCACTTCCACTCCATTCCCCCAGTCCTGATGGCTGTCTGCTTGGCTTTGTGAAATGAGCGGAGTCTTGCTCTGGTTCCTGATAGGATGGGGGAAGGAGGTGACTGGACAGATCCAACAGAGGCAAAGGATTGAAAGGGCCACTGAGACTGACCCTGCTGTCTTTTCTAGAGGGGATGGTCCTGCCATGGCAGGGTTAGGCAAGCTGTTGAGGCAGGGCATGAAAAGCTTGCCTTCCTATAGCCCAGTCTGTACCAGTCCTGGTCTACGCTACAGAGTGAGGTCAACAGAAGGCAGCTTACGTCAACTTTACTATGGAATTGGTTACACTTACATTTCACTCCTACCGTTGTAACTGCCCTGCTACGCTGACTTAATAGCTCCACCTCCACCAGCTGCGTAGCGTCAAGGTCAATGTAGTTTGGTCGATGCAGTGTCAGTGCAGACACTGCGTTGCCTATGTTGACTGTTGCTGGCTTTCAGGAGCCTTCCCACAATGCCCTACACTGACAGAACAGTCGATACAAGTGGTCCTGGTGAGGACACACACCACCAACACTAGGAGCAAAGTATAGACATGCACCAGCAGCATAATTACTGTAGTGGCTGTAAGTCGACATAAGTGAAGTGTAGACATGGCCCCAGAGTCTGGGAAAACACCCCTTTCACTAACACGTCATTGCCCCATTGAAACCACTAAGGAAGAAGCCTGTCTAGGGGACTGCAGTGAGGCCCCATGCTACCAAAAGCTACCAGGGCAACCTAGGAGCAGGGAAAAAGAGAAAAGCCATGAAACAGCACCCAGTAATGGCTCCCTAAAGGCTACTGTAACATGAGCCAGCTGGCAATGGTCCCTCTGATATCACAAACCAGCTGAGGACAGTCAGAGTGCAGCCCATCCCACTTGCTCCCTCTCCTTACCCCAATATCAAGTGTGCCAGAAGCAGTGGGGCGGCAGGTGCAGGAGTTGACCATGCCAAATACAAGATTGCTGGGAACTGTCGAACAAAGAGACTTGAGTGGCTTTGGCTCCCTTTGCAAAATAGAAGGTGCATGGGGCAGATGGTCTTTCTCAAAATATTGACTGTGGCCTCCTGACATTTGTTTAAGTGATATATTTGGCCCTCAGGCTGAAAAGCAGGATATCATGGAAGACTGCATTTTCCAGTATGGTGACTCTGGCCCACCTCAAGAAGACCAAAATTAGAAAAAGTGTACTGCTGCCAACCATCCCTAGTCATACTTCAATCTCATAAGGAATCACTCTTTTCTTATCCAGCCCACATTTAAATCCCTTCCTCTCCAGCCCCACAAAGGAAACATTCCTTAAGTGATGTATTTTCTATAGATGATCCATCTCTAAATATTTGAAAGACTTCAATGTGAGCCGGATCATGCCCTTCAAGAGCTGCATGCAGTATGGTTTAAGATTAAAGGAAGTCTGTTTAATGGCATATCTGAAGCCATGGAGGTTTGAGCACAGCAGGCAGTGTGGGAAGGCAAAAGGCTTAGTGCTAAGGAATAAAGCATGTAGGGAAACTCTCAATGTCTCTGTATCTTTTGCATCTGTGCTTAGGGTCAGTGTAACTGCTGGAAAGAGAAAAGACATGTGGGATCCAGGCACAGAGAAGAAAGAATGAAAGACTGACTGGGATTAATGGAAACACACCAAATCTAAACTTTTAAAATGATATGAGCTTGGGAAATGTGTTTTTAGTTATTTCATTTGAATGTAAGGAAGCTATCAGAAATGCATCTCTAAATCCAGTGAGCCTAGTTATCCTCTGCCTTTCTCCTTGTGTAGTGCAAAGCTGGTATAAAATGCTACCACTGTTGACTCTAGTGGAACTATGTCAATTTGCGCCAGCAGCTGGTCTACCCCTAGCACTGCCCTAGAAAAGTCAATGAATCCTAACTTTTCCAGCTGTGCCTCGTGGAATTTGAAAACTCTTCCAGCTGTGCCAGCAAAGGCTATACATACTGAGCCTTATCTCTTTGTTTCCTAGAACTTACATATTCTGCTGGGGCAGCTGGTGTGGCTTGTAAGCTTTATGAACCCTAACAAGTTTTCCTATAGAATTTACATAGGGCCAGATCCTTGGCTGACGTATATTGGCCTACCTTCACTGAAGTCACTAGAGCTATGTAGATTTACACCAGCTGAAGATATGGCCTGTTACGTTCTATCAGGTGTCTAAGAATGTCTTATAGGCCTTTTTTTTTTCCCCTTCAGATTCTCTCCCTGTTAACTGCTTCTCCAAGGCCACCCACAAAAGCTCTACAGTCCCTACAGATTTTCAATTATTACCCAAAAAGTCAAAATCTGACCAGGCATAGCTCCAAAATTTTCTGCTCAACCTTCATAAAAATGGTCCCTTGCATTAATTTACTAATTTTCATTAGTGACTAATGCACTGTATTACAGCAAAAGGACAAGGTGGGTGAGATAATATCTTTAATTGGACCAACTTCTGTTGGTGAAAGAGACAACCTTTTGAGCTCTGTGTTGGTCCAATAAAAAATATTACCTCACCCACCTTTTCTCTCTACTACTTTGGGACCAACCAAGCAACAATGTATTACATCATGACACTTCTGAGTTATGAGTGGACAAGAAGAGTTAGAAGAACATTTAAAACCTGAACAGACTTTTTTTTTCCAAGTCCCATATCCCAAATACATCTTGTCTGCTTCATCTCACACTTTCAAAAAAAAAATTATTCTCTGGCCAGAGACCATATGTCAAACATATATATGGCAGAAAGGCCTTAGTGAGTAAAGTTAAAGTTAGGGTAACTAGAGCATATGAAGTACAGTTCTGCTGCCCTTTAACCATACAATAACAACATTTCATTACCCCTGCATTCAAGGATAAAATGAATTTTAACCCAGAATAACCAGAATAGATCATTGTGGCAAAACAGGTCTGTCTATTGATCCCCATGGTAAATTGGTGTGTCTGTACATATACACTCTGCTCTTTGAGGTCTTTTCCCCCAGTTCATCAATAGACAGCAGGGGGATATCATTCAAACCCTGGCTTACACTAATTTACATTGCTATAACTCAGTTGACTTCATTATAATTTCAGTGGTGTTACTCCTGCTTTACTCTGGAATAAATGAGTGGAATCAAGCCCTGATATAAAAATGCCCATATTTGCTGTCTCATGTACTCTCATTTTCATTTCATTTTCAAAGGCATTTGGGTCAAATTTTCAGCTGGTGTCCATCAGCTCTGAGGCACTGCATTCAGAGGAGCTACACCAGTTTACATTAGCTGAGCATCTGATCCTCATTGTCTACCAGCTGTTTCATGGGCGGTGGGTCAATACAATTATTAAAATACGTTTTGAGGGCTCAGAAGCAAAAATGTACATAAAAGTATCACTGTACTTGGCTCAGAAGGCTATGCTGCCATGTTAGAGGTTAAAATGTCCTAACTCATTGGGTTGGCTATACTGAGTTAAGGTAAAAGATTTTGTGGTACCATGTCCCATACTGTGATAAAGGTGAATTCAATACAAGATAATGAAATCTCTCTCTAGTTTATAAATGAATCCAATGCAGGAAAGCAAGCAGGAATTTCCGATGTCTGCAGTACATTTAAAATAAACTGGACATCCAACTGTAAGCACAATATTGGTGAAAATATCAAGAAGTAATTTGGCCATAAATTCCATCTTAAAATTCTGTGCTTTCCCTAATGAATGCCATGCTGTACTCTATGCTTTTTTTTAGTCCTGTTGTGCTGTTTTTACAACTCTGATTAATAATGCGAATAATTGGAAGTCCTGGGTCTTACTGACAATGGAAAGCAAAGGTGTCATATAATTCATTGTACAATGAAAGCAACAAGGGCAAACTAAGGTTTTGCTGTGTAAAGGTGCTATAGTGCCCTTTTATAGCAGCAACATGTCATGGTATGTAATCACATTTTAGCAGCTGTAGCCACATTAGGTGAAAGCTATGATGGAAAATCTGTTTATTACATAGTGAAGGCCTGGAAGGCAGCCTACCACAGCATGATGTGGAGACAGCCATTGATCTTTCACTCTACGTTTTCTAGGCAAACTTTCCAAGGAGTTGATTCTGCGATTAGTCATATTACAGCAGCAACTAAAGACTCCAGGCAGTATCAGTGCTAGGCACATATTAACAAACAGTTCCCCTGCTCCAGGCACTTTATAATCTAATCAGACAAGAGGTGGGAGACAGAAAGTATTATCCCCAGTCTATAGATGGGGATCTGAGGCACAGAGAGATGAAGGTAACATTTTCAATAGTGCCTAATTGAGTTAGGAATCTAAGTCCCATTTTCACAAGTGACTTAGGAGCCTAAGTCTCAGTGAAAGTCAAGGGCACAAAATAGGAGTGAGGATCCTAAGTCACTTTTGAAAATTTTAACTACAGTGACTAGAAAGCTTGGGGCACAGCTGGAATTTGAACCCAGATCTCATGGATGCTTAGCCAATGCCTTACCACAACACCAGCCATCCTCTCACAACAGCCATCTTACTTGCAGTGAAGTAAATCACCTGTAATGCAATGGTGTTACTCCAGTGTGAATGTCATATGAGAGGAGATTCGGGCTGTAAAGTTTTATTTATTTTTACTTTTTGTGCACTCCATACTATTTCCTGGTGTTACATGAAATTGATCCTATCAACTGCATCTCTCCTTCAAAACCATTAGTTTTGGTGAGTACCTGGGTTTAATGTTTCATTGTAATTCAATAAATATAAAAGCAGTTATAATTTTGCAATTAGCAGAAGAATTTGGAGGGTGGAGTGGAGTTTAGATTGTGTTCCCTTTGCAGGGAGCAAACTGCAGGAGGGAAAAGGTGCTCAGAAATTCTTCAAGAAGGGATTTAACTACAGACATCTTTCATTGGGTAGGATACGTCATCCTTAAATTAAGTGGAACCTGTGGATCAGCGTCAGCCCCACAAAGCCAGGTGAATTTTTAAGAAGGGTTTGTTTCTCTGTGCTTTTCAATTCCCAATCCCCCATCTCTGGCAGCATGACACACTGAGGCATCTGCTTGCCCATTGACTGCCCATGATGTGCATGTGTCCTATTTCCCCAATCCTTCAGGTTCATGCCAGAAGCAGCACTAATTTTTGCCTGCTCCCCAGTGGTATTGCTATTATGTCAAGGGGGTTAATCACCTGAATAAAGGTTGCGATTGCAAGATCAGGTCCTTATAGTGGGATACAAAAAAAAGTCTGCATTTTCCCCATGTGGATTTTTATTCTTCGTTACAGAGGGGATTATTTATAAATCAAGGAAAGGCTATGGGAGCTGATCTCATTCTCCTTGGAAAAGGAGAACCTTTGAGGTGGCATATTAGATGTTTTCAATATAGGAAAGGGAGATAATAAAGGGAAATTATAAAGTAGGCAGGGAGATGGAGTTTTGTTTGTTATAATTACTTGAAATGGAAAACTGGGGGGACATTAGTGAAATATTAGGCCCACAAATAAATAGGGAATGTGGGAAGGGCCATTTCGCTCTAGAGATAGAGACATACGGAATATATTACTAGAGCAGGTGACAGACACAGAGTCTAAATAAGTTAAAGAGACACCTTGTTTTGTTTCTGGAAAGGATGATTGAAGGATACAGTGCAACAAGCTAGAAGGGTGGATTATTATAACCAAACCAGGACAGGCAGGTCCATCCAGGGGGCCTTTTCCTGTTTCTTAGTATTTCTGCTGTTTCCTGACTTTTCTGGATCCAAATTAGACCTGCAGTGTTACTTTAACCCATTCACTGCTAGTCATTCCCCTGTGTCTGATATTGCTGAACTCAATAGTATATCAAGTTGTATTTGGTACATTCAGAAGCACAGGTGTCAAGTCTAGCTGGAACATTCAGCCAGAGTCATGGTTATTATAATTATATTGGTTTTTAGATAATGGCATTAGGAGCCGGATCTGCTCATGTAAATTGTCCCTGACACCAGTGGAGTTTGTCACTTCATATTAGCTGAGAATTTGGACTCATATTTTATTCTTTTATACATGACCATGTAGACTCATTTCTACAACCTCTTGGTCTACCGGTGACCATGTCCTGCACTGTATTTGACATTAATGATGAACGTTTATATTTTGGTCATTTCCACCAATGATGTGTAGCAAAACTACTGAAACAGGTTAAAGGGCTGCTTTTCCCCATGTGATCCTTCCACCCATGTTTCGAGCTACCATAAAACCTCAAACTTCAAGAACAAAACCAGCCAATGAGGGGATTAGAGTTGGTTATTCCATAGCTGTACATTGAGGGATTTCTCAGTCCTATCCTCTGAAGCATCTAAAAACGGATGTTGTCAGAAAAGGGGTACTAAACTTGATAGACCCCAATTGGGAAATTTCTTTACACATTGTATCACATCCAGGTTGGTTAACTTGCTGAGAGATATGAGCTTAACACAAACATACATCTTTGATATTGCCACAAAATACAAGGCTAGACACTTGCTGGCATAAACCAGTATTGCTCCGCTGAAGTCCATTCAGACAATACCTCCACAGAATATGGAACTCAAACCCACACAATGTTGTTGTGGTCAAGAACATCACACGATTCAAAGGGGGAATTGGATAATGAGAATATCCAAAGTTATAATAGCTAATGCTATCAATAAAAATTATAAAGGGATATTAACCTCATGCTCCAAGGTTTAACACCATCTCAGTCATGCGATTCTCATGATGCACTGCATCAGTTCAATGGGCTGGACTGCTGTGCATCATGGGAGATATGGTCCAGCCAGGGAACCCAACCCATAGAAGAGAATGTGGGCATAAGACACTCAAAATCTAGCTCGCAAGAGGCACCACAGCAACTCAGGTGAGCACAAACTAATGACAAAAAGACCAGAAATGAAACATTTCAATATAGTTTGGTAAACTGAAACATTTTAATTTGTGTCAACAACCCTCAAAACAAAATATTTTGTTTTGATTTTCCCAAGGGAAGATAAAAAAAGAGTTACCAGACAATGGGGAAATTTCAGTTTTGTGAAAATTGCATTCTCCATTGAAAAAATATGTTGATGGAAAATTCCTGACCAGGACACTAAACTAGATGGATCATGGATCTTAGCTACTATTGTAATTCCTATGTTCCTATCAGTCATGATGAAGATCTGGCCCACAATACATTATATGCCCCTCTTAACCTACCTTTAGGCTCTTGCAACAGTAAGGTCATTTTTCTATCAAAGTTTGGACAGGCATGAAATGTACAAATCAAAATGTCTCTTTCCGCCAAGTTACTTGATATCAGCTTAGCAGATGCTGCTGAAGCATATTCATGGGTTTCCTTGCCTTCCTTACAGCCTTCAATTTAATTCATTGCATGTCACTGCACTCAATAACTGTGTGGAGAATTTATGAAATCCACTTAGTGGGTAATATAAAAGGCTACTGTAACTGAGGAGAAATGACAGAACACAACTGTAGGGAACTCAGTGAGAACTTTGGCTACATTCCATTCCCATTTTATTTAATAACTTCATCTAAAGGACTACAAAGAATGGCCATTCATCTCCATCACAGCGTTGGAATTAAATTCAGGGGAATCCATTGCTGTTCACAGCTATGTTAGTTATTGCAGCAACTCCTGCAAGCAGGAATGGCGAAGCAAATCCTAGTTCTGGTTCAGAGTAAGCAAGCAGCGTGCTAAAGCAGTCTGCACGGAATGGGGATAGTATCTTCTTCTTCACAACCACAGAATGGTGGCAGAGCTTGGAATCTAGGTTCAAGTCCTAGTTCCATCAGATTTCCTGGGTGATCTTAGGCAAATCATTTAGTCTCTGAGTTCCCTGTTTGTGAAACAGGATAATAACACTTCTCTACATCACAGGAGTGTTGTGAAGATAAGACACTGAGATCCCTTAAAAGTACTAAAATAGGTTATAAGACACTGAATAAAAGTACTATAGTAATATAAGTACTAAGATAGATGGATCCCGAACCTGCAAGATCTTTAATGTTCATCTGTACTTTAAAATGAAAAGCATCTATGTTCAAGGGTTGCCAGTTCTTTTGCAGGACCATGGGATCCCACCATTTATGCACTGGTATCACTCCAATACTGCTGAATCCAAGACCTTTGCACATGTGAAGGGTGCAGAAATGTGGAGCAGAATTTGGCTCACTGAGCATAAACCATATTTGACCTTATAAAGAACTCCTTGGCCAACTCAGAGTTAATAACTATATGAATTATTCAGAAGTGATTTGGGGAAAAAAATGTCTTTTCTTGTTTTTGCTGCATGAAAGCACTGATGTTGCGCAAATGGTATTGAAAACAGAAAAAAAGAGAACGTCACATATAGCATGTTTACCTACAAGACTGATACAGCATACAAAATAGCATGAGTGTTGTCCCACACATACTGCTCCACAGATTTATCCAGCCGGTGTTGAAACTATGAGTTTTCACTTCACAAAGACTTACATGTTAAAACTTAAACTTTGCAGGAGTTTTTACCCAAGGATATGAACTGGAGCTATTAAGATTCTTGATTTCTATTACAGTAGCTCCACAACCTAGATCAGGGAATTATGTTGTGTTATCTGCTGCACGTACACAGAGTAAGACACAATCCCCGCCTGTAATTATTCACAATCTAAATAGATTAAACCTGCAAATGAGGGAAAGGAAGAAAGTATGATCATCAAGATCAAGAGCCGAGAGGGGCCAACAAATGATTTAATAGTTAGCTGTACCTTGGAAATAATTATGGCAAACTCTAGTTGAGAAATAACCATGTATTTTCAAGTATCTGCCCCTTATGAAATTCCATCAGCCCGTGGCCCTTTCTGCAGGCCTCTGACACACTCCAGTGGTAATAAATTGAGCACAGTATGTCTGAGCTGCCGAGCTGAGATCTGACATTAACTCTTGACCCTCAAATGAAAGGAAAACTCAGTATCTCCTGTTACCATTACCAGTGTTGACTTTTCTACCCATTATTAAGGAATATGTTTAAATCCCATTCCACACTCTCTATGGATCAATAACAGTTTTCATTTCTACTGTTTCTTTTAACTTGATCTGCATCTGATAACAACAGCCCTCAGGAACTGAAAACAAAACAGAAGCATTATTGGAGAAGCAAGCCCAGGAGATTTTTTCCAGCTTTGCATGATACCATCCTCATATAATGTAGTAGTGTAATACTTACAGTACTCTGTATTTAAAATGTGCAAGTTGATTTTACCAAGCATTCATTAAACATTCAAATGATATACGCAAACTTCATGCAAGGGTAACCCAGTGGTTAGAGTATGTTGTATGCCCTCTGCTCCCTCTTCACCACTCTACATAAATGAGTCATTACAGCCTCAGTTATAGTTCCTTGGTTCTTTAATTCAACCTGTAATGGTTTCTGCATTTAACTTTGGAAGTCATTGCTTTAATCCCCAGTGTGCCAGTTAAAAGGGTAGTCATCGCACAAGTAATAGCCAAAGGCAAAGTGTTGCCCATGCAGGCCAAAATGGTCTAATTTGGATGTCTAATGGTAGAGACCTAAATGCAGATTCTGGGATCATTACTGCAGTCTAGCAGCACCTGATGCCACAGGTAGTCCTAATGATATCAATGGGAATTACTCATGAGTTAGGTACTATTCTGTGTGAGTAAAGGTATCACAATCCAGCCATGAAGTATCTAAATAAGTAGCCTGATTTCACATAAGCATTGTGGGTGCCCAGCACCTCTGACAGCCTAGTTTCATTAGTAGAGATGCTTATCTTTAGGCAGGCAAATTTGAACATTTTGGGCATTCAGTCTAGTATCATTTATTTCTGAAATGCCCTGTCTGCACTGTTGGAGCATCATTGCTACCACTGGTAGAGCTAGAAAATAAATGCACTAGGGTAGTCACATATCTGAGCCCAGTCCAGTTGGTAGTGATTGTAAATTGTTACCATCTTATGAGTGGTCTGTGTGAGCTGAGTGGAACAACTGGATTCAGTCCCAGTTCTGCTAATGAAGTCTCAACAGAATGGCCAAACTTCAAATGAGTGGGACTATCCTCTTATGTTTACAGGTGGCACAGCGAGAAGAGTATCAAGGAGCACTGAGGTCAAATTCTTTAGCTACATAAAGGATGAATTTATCCCTTTGGCTGAACAAAGTAGGAAAGTTTGCAACAGTCTTGTTTTTTTGTTACACCTGTTCTGAGGACACACAAGGGACCCCATCTTTGAGAACCTTTCCTGAGGACTTAATTCACTTTAAAAAAAAAAGTGTAACCCTTCTGTCAGTCAGAGTTGGCAGCAACAAGAGTGGGTTTCAATATCTAGGGGTTCCTTTCAACAATACAACACAAAACCAGCCTGAGGCCCCACCCAGTAACCTGGGACAATTACACACAACCACTTGGGCACCTCTAAAGGCAATTCTTCCCCTCTTGCAAGCACAGAGACCGAGGGTATGTCTTCACTGTTGCCGCTGTCAGATTGATTTATCTGGATCGACTGAGTAGAAGTGAAGGCCCACTCAATCGATCCAGAAATCAATTTAATAAAACCACCTCCCCAAAAATCCTAGCTCTGTGTTGAAGGGTACACCTTTCCCATCGGCGCAGCGTAGTGGAGACGGTACACAGAAGGGAATTTAGGAAGTCGACATAAGTTACACAAGCTACTTTGCGTAGCTCACATAACTCCCATCGACTGCCGCCGAATTTGCCTGTCAGTGTAGACCAGGCCTGAGCGTAGAAAAGAGACTTTTAATAAAAAGGGGAGAAGCAACCTGGTATTAATTTCGGAAAACGCTGCAAGCAGGATTCACATGCATAAAGCCATGAACAAAACACCCACCCCATAATACGTGGGGCAGTTTCCTTTTACTTCAGGTTCTTAAGTCCAGCAACAAGAAGTTCCTTTAAGTTCCTCCCTTGAGCACCCCACTAACAGGTGTTGTCCTTAGTTAGAGCCGACCCAGAGTCTAGAGGGGCAGGTGCAGAGTTCCTGTCCCACCCTAGTTGGTTCAATTTCTAGTTGGGGGGAGGAGGAAGGAAGGCACCTTGCTTGCTCCACCATCTGGCCACTTGTTGCTCCACCAGCCAGTCTGCCAGTTGCCCGCTAGCCACCCTGCAGTACACCATCACTATCTGCTACCACCTGTTTCTCCACCATGATCTCTGCCCATTGGCTTTCTGAGATTTCACCCAGTTCTCTGATTCTCAGCTCCTAGTGGGTGAACCTCAGTGCTGAATTTATTGCCAGGATCAAAGGATCTGCTTAAACACAGCCATCGCTGGGACCGGGATTTGAACCTGTGGAGGGACATTCTAACACCAGAATCACTTCACCATCACTGCGAGTAGTGCAGCAGGCTTCCAATGCCAGAGAAACTGGGAAATCATCACAGCACCCAGACTTCAAATGTTCTGAAATACAGAATTCAAACATTTCGACAGCTGAGGCTGGGCGGGAGAGCTGTCCTACAGCAGAGAATTCCAGCACTAGGGAGCACGGAACAAAACAAAAGACTCCTAATGGAATCTTAATTAGCTCTATATTTGAATAGTGGGCGGGGGAGGTTAAACCATGCCTAGGATTCTTAGGCAAAGCCCACACCTCCGACCAGGAGTACCTATCCCTATCCACCTTCCCGGGGCTCTGGCATCCAAGCCCCTTGCTTAGCAAGTTCAGTTCAGAGGGTCGTGACCATTCAATCAGAACAGGCTAAGCATTGTTCTGCTGCTCTTTGCCCATGCAATAAGGGGAACAACATTTTGTTACCCCTGCATTTAACATTAAAGTGATTTGCAACCCGACACCAGCCAAAGGGATCATTTGGGCAAAGCAGTCCCATCTGAGCATCTACGCAAGGTGGGTGTGCTCATGAAAGTTCCAGATTGGCAGAGGAGACTCCATTCAGACTCTACTTACATCAGCAAAGACATTAAAATATCTCCCAGGGCACATTTTCAGAGCTGCTTTCAGACAGATTGCAGCCCGCTGTTGCACAGGTGGGCAGGAGGTGAAAGAATGAGAGATGGCCTGAAAATTGTGCACACTGTATAACAGCCCAGGGTATGGGCAGTCAGTTCTAGTGGTTGGCACAGTGACAATCAGAAGCAGATCAGGAGAGCAGGGCAAGAACAAAGCTGGGACCAAAGCAGGCAGAGGAGCAAGTACAAGTGTTGAGCAGCTGTTGGCTAAATGCTGCTGCTGGGCTTAAGAGCCTCTGCTGGTTCCTCCAGCCAATCAGATGGTCTGTCCAATCATGTGATTGAGCTGCAAGTCCTCTGCTGCTCAGGAGAGAGGGGAGCTAGCTGGTCTCATGTTCAGCTGCAAACCCTAATCCCTGACACAGGCACGGTTATAGTCCCTAGCACAAAATCCTCCCTCTTTGAGCACCCTCATGGTCCCAAGCCTCCAAAAAAGGGAAATGGAGCATGGAGAATACAATGGCCTCCTTGCCACGTGAGCCACAGACACAGGGAGGGGACGATGCTATGCCATCATCAGACAGAGCAGTGAGGTGGGTGCACGAGGAAGAGAAATGAGGTCCTGTGCTTCCCCTTTGTGGCACATCCACATCTTCATCACATCCACTCCAGGTCAGTGGCTAAATGACACAAGTGAGTGCGCAACATAACTCAGTATTCAGAGAGTGACAAGAAGGCAGCGCAGTCACTCATGGGAGATGGCATAGGAAGTTTAGATCCTATCCTGAAGGCTTGGCTCATTGTTTTTTGGCATGGAGGCTCAGTTTTATTTAATTTATGAGTTTAGCCATTTAAAGTGAATGTTATAAGCTAATTAGGTTATTAGAAACAAAATTAAACAAAGAAGAAACTCCTGCTATATGTGGTATCATGTTAGTGCATTGTAAATGGTGCTGTCTTGTGCACTGAGGCCAGACGTTATTCCATCTATGTATGCCTTTGGGTGAACACAGATGGTTTCAACCTCTTGTCTGAAGGCTCTAGAAAACACACACAGACATGCCCTTCACTAATGGCATATATATAAGTAGGCAATAGTTTCAACTTCCAATTCTACAGCTCTTTCCCACTGTTGTATAATGACAAATGGACATTTCCTTATAACTTAGCATGCAATGCTTTAGACTAACTAAAGACTTTGAGCTTAATATAGGGGAGTCTGGATAGACAGGAGGTCAGACTAGATGATATAAAGATTCCCTTCTGACCTTAAACACTATGAAACCATCATGCAAACCTGTAGAGGGGAAGCCCTATCTTACAGCAATACCATCTTAATTTCGGCCGGGAGGCGTATGTGCACATGTCGTGGTGTGCATGAATAGTTCACACATGTGCACTTGTGACTCTGCAGACTTACTGAGCTAGTTTTTGATTCCCTTGTTGCCATGGGCATTCACAGAATTCATCCCACTGAAGTCAATGTGACTCTTATGTTGTCAACAGGAATGAGGGATTTGCAGCCTGGCCTGGACAAAATAGTCCTTTATTCAGAGTACATGTCTAAAGCTGCATTGGCTTCTGGTTGTTACGGCTGTGCCTAGCTGCCTCCAATGGCCCATTCAGTTGCCATTCTGTAGGAGCATTTCCCTCACTGCCAAGAGCTCTGCCTCACACCACTCCCCATCCCTTGAGAGAAATCCTTTGAGGAGGCCCTGTGCAAGTGGGTGATTTTAGAACCCAACCTGTTTTTACTTGAACCTATACTGCACATGAGCAGGGGACATTTTCTGTTAGATGATTATATCAACGCATCAGTTTTCCTATTAAAGGAACCAGTCCTTTGGGTTTCATTCTCCAAAGAGAGCCACTGAAGTCTAATTTCACTATCACAAGTTACTGTTTGTGTAGGGTTGTAAGTGTGCACTGTAACTTTAGTCTATAGATTTACAAGCAAAATGCACAACAAAATCTTCAAGCACTACTGCTCAATTATATTTAATTTCTTGGTATTTACAGCAGAATTTACTGAATTATCTAAATGCCAAATGTGTTTTTCTTTGAGTGAGCCGCTTATTAAACTAGGTGTTCATAAAATATATTGGAAACTGAGACACTGTTCCCGCACAATAGGTACAGCACAAAAAGCAGCTTGTTCCAATGGTGGAAGAACAGCAGTGGGACACTGGAGATATGGGTTCTCTTCTTGATTCTTCCATTGTCTTCATGAGTGACTCTGGACAAGTCATATTGTTTTTGTTTCCCTAGCACTCGTTGTTTGTGCTGTCTATGGATTCTCCAAACTCTTTGGAACAGTGACTGTTTCTTGTTATGTGTTCACACAATTCCAGGCACAAAGGGACTCCAGTCATGGATGGGGCTTTTAAGTGGTACAATCATACAAATAAAAAAAATGAGCAAGCTTTGTTATTCCATACTGGTGTCTCAACTCAGACTCACATGAACCACCTCTAAGGATGTGAAGTACATTCACGTTTATTCAGTCCTTTACTTCTCTACTAAGATCGCTAGTTAATAATAATGGTTTTTCCCACAAGAAATTGGACTGAGCCCACCAATACATTTCTCACGAGCCACCAACCACCATCATGCAGTAACAGTTAGGTCACTGACAAACGTGGATGGCTTGCAACTATTAACACATAAGTGAAGGTCACCAGTTCCCGTTACCTGAGTCATCATGCCCGTAACTCCATGTCTGAAAGTTGCACATTTAAAGATGGAGATGGAAGAAATTTAACTTACCATATTTATTTATTTTTTCTGAATACTTTTTGCAACAGTTGAAATAATAGTAACCTTGTGAATAAATTGTATGTGAAATGTTTGGACAAAAGCCAAATCAATTAGACCAGATGAACTCCACAGTGGTTAATAAAATCTGTGTAGTCTTTCTTATATATTGCACTATATTAGTGTGAGCATTTCACACTAGTGACTACTAGTTCCTCTGCCATTGCTGATTTTCTCTTTACACAGCTCTAAGACCTAATCCTGTAAACCTTACTCTCATGAATAGTGCCATAGAAATCATTGCAACTCTTCATGTGAATGAGGATGACAAATACTGACCCTTATTATTTATTGGCCAGATTCTGTCAAATGTACTGCTTTGCATTTGTACCCTATTCCATATTTAAATCAACAGGTCTATTTGTGGAGTAAGGTGCTACTCGAGCTGAGTAAAGGTGGCAATGTCTCGCCCTGTGTGATTTAGTTCTTCTAACCCCTTATAGAGAGGAGCTCATGTGTTGGCCCTGATTCAGCACAGCACTTAAGCACATGATTCAGTTCTACTGAAGTTAAGGGATTTAAGCACACGCTTAAGAGTTTGTGAAATCAGAGCCATAGCGAACAAAACCTGTTTATATTGAAAACAGTACAATGAAAGCCCCCCATATTTTCATTGCACTGAAATATGCATGGTACAATTCGATTTATAGTAGTCCTCTGCTTCAAGAGCAGTTGATCTGTCAAGGAGAAACAAAATAACTTCCTATATAAAAGGGTTTCCACTGTGCTGTTAAATTCAGTTATAAATTATTAAATCCCATAGCGATTTTTTAGATCAAAGCAACTTTGTACTTTCATTATGCAGCAACGATTACAGAGGAAACAAATCACCAAATATCCTGCAAAGAGAGAGCTGAAAATATGATCTTTCATAGTACTTCCAACCTCCCAGCATCCCTTTTTATTATTTTGTACTGCTTCCAAACCCTCCTCTGAGGGGCTACACCCAGCAACAGAATTAACATTGCAAATACAAATACTTAAGGTGCTCTTCAAATGCTTTCCATGCAATTGTGGGATGCTTTATCAAAGCACTCTGGGGAGATAGGACAGAACAGCAATGGGTTTTTACATTTATTTTTAATAACTTTGTAAATATACTTTCTTCTAATTACAAATAACTATTTCCATATGTTTTTTTTAAAAAGACATATGCTGCAGCTTTGAGAGATCTGCAGAAATATATTGTAATCTAACCATCTTAATGACAAAAATAGAACTGCAGGGTTGTTTAACATCTATGGCTCTAGGTGCCAAAGACCTTCTGATGGGAGAAACTCTTTCAGCAAATAATACACAACATTTACGCAGTGTGAATGTTTAGGAGGGCTGAAAGCAAAATGTTGCAAAGAACACTGAAATCACCAGTCAACAAGAGTTGCACAGCTGCTCTTGGGGAAAGTAATTGGGTATGTAGCCCCCATCTTACTTCAGCACAGCCATATTCAAGGTCCCCATAGGGATGAAAGGGTCACTCTTTACTCCCCACTATTTCCCTCCCACATGCTTGCAGTGCAAGTCACAATCTAGCCGTAGCACTGGGACATGCCTGCAGCTGATCGCACCCAGGGGAGAACCACAGTCACCACAGTTGTTACGTGACAACTTTTTCAGTGTAGGGCCAGATTGTGGCCATCCCTGTTCATGCTGAGTGGTTCTTCACACCCAATGGGGCAACACACCGAGTGAGTTGCTTCTTAGTGTGAGTAAAGGTAGCAGAATCTGGCCCTTACTGCAAAACACTTAATCCCCAGGGGCTAGACTGCAGCTATACAGCCTGCTCGTTGTAAGGGGCATTGTGCAGATACATTAGGAGTAAGTACTAATGGCTTTTAGCAGAATCAGCTTATTACTGCCCATGCTGGCTCAGCTGTGCTGGCTATGGCACTGAGAAGAGATGGAACCAAGGCTCTGCCCACTTCCCATTTTTCTCTATCCATGAAGGACTTGCCAGGGGGAGGAGGAAGTCTTATGCTCCCTGATGTCCCTACGAGCTGCATAAGCTGCACCCTTGCCCTTGGATGCCTGGCACACCACTCTAGTATGCTAGTTCCAGTCATCTTGGTGCTCCGCCTCAATAACACAGGGCAATGATGATGATGACTAGTCATTAATTAAAAATTACAGACATGATTGTGTAACTCACAAGACTGGTGAGAAGTCCCAATGAAGCCACTGTAGCTACAGGTGCGTAATGGTTTGCAAGACCAAGCCTTACGTTTGTTCAGGGTAGCAAATCTGAGCAGCGTAGAAGGAAGAGATGCAGTACTTTGGAATGGCAGAGCTGGGTACGGTGACATTAACAAGATCAGCAGCAAAGATATTTCTGCAGACTGATATCTCTGTAGCTTTTATTTGCTTAAATAGCATATAACAGTTTGAGACTCATTTATTTATTTAAACTTCTGAGATCAATTAGCAAACTCAGAATACATTTTTTTGATCAATAGGGTGGCAATTATTTATAATCCCATGAAGATTGCTTCCATGTGTACTTCACAGCAATTAGTGGTTATATTCATAATTTATTAATGCTAAAGACTTGAACATAAGCCAGGAATCCACATACTGGCATCACTCAATAAGACAGAACAATGTACTCTGATAAATTAACCATTTTAAAACAAACTAACAATTGTGCATGCAGCATTAAACCTAGCAGCCAGCATTAAAACGTGGCATCACGAGTTCAAGCTCACAGCATCGGGCTGTCAAATGACAGGTCTTTATTCAGCAAACAAATGGAACAACTGTACCACTTCATGTTGCAAAGAGAACCATTGGTTCTGATTCCCTTGTGCTTCAGGGACTAAGCGAATCTCTAACTGGTAGAGATCAGAATGAGGCCTATGTAGGAGAGAGATTCTCCCCCATCTGCCTACTGTGGGGTTCTTACACGTTCATCTGAAGCTTTTATTACTGGCCAAAGTCAGAGAGTGAATACAGAACGAGATGGATCACAGTTCTGATCCAGTCTGGCCATTCCTATGTTCCTAAATGAAAAAAGTGTCTTTACAATCATGTGAAAAAAATCTCCTTAAAGCCTATGTAACCAGAGCCACAATTGAAATCACTCTTGAAGAGTCCTTTTTGCTGCATTTTTTCTTGGGTGGGAAGAATTCTTCTTAAAGGGCAGGCATCATACAGGGAGCAACATTTAAGGCTTGACCCTTGTAGTGAGGGATCAGCAGAGCTGAAGCAGAAATAGTCAGTGAGTCACACTGAGAGGTTGTCATCATGATGGTGGAAGCCCTTGAGAAGAATCCTTTAGCCCCCCTTGCACACAGCAGCATATGAGGGAGGGTAATTTGGTGCACCAGAATTATATCAATGCACCAGAAAAAAGCAAAGTTGGGGTAATGTACATTAACTTACACCTCATGCACTTCCATACATTGTACACCACTAATACATGCTTCCTTGGTGTATTAGTGGCAGCAGTTTAGGCTGTATCTCAACTCAGTGGACCCTCTTTCTGCCCCATCAATATCACCAGCTTTGACTTCTGTTAGCCTTGTATCTACTTACCAACATGTAACTTAACATCCTTGTCACAGAGCACTTCTTCAGCTAACCTGTGAGCAGTGCTGCCTCACCTGTTTTCATGGTCTCCTAGTCACCAATGTACATGGTCTGTTTCTTTTTCACCACGTCTACCTTTAATCCTCAATTTCTAAACATTGCAAGACACAGCACAGGTCTACAATGAGCGGAGCCTTTCACATAGCTTTCTTTGTTCCATGCAGCTCACCCTATGAGCTCCCGCCTTATTTTCTTTTCTTTTGTCTCTCTTGTATGGTGAAGCTGACTCGACTGAACATAGCTATCACTAACTATAATTCCTCAGGACTTAGTGGTTTATATTCTCTTGCTCTGTCCTGTGTCTTTCAGATAACGTAACACCTTTTTAATAATACTGCATTTCCCTGAGTTTTTATTAAATAACAATGTACATTTTTATCACTTGAAGATGTTTGAATTCCTTAGAAAGCTTTCCTCTTTCTTTATCAAAACCTTTACATACCCATAAAATGTGATGAATTGTTTCTTCCACCTAAGGAGCTCACAAAGCCTATTTTTGTGTCAATTTATTCAAAAAGGTTTTTTGTTTAAGCCATAACGGCCAGTTAGTATTCTAAACAAAAGCACTTCATTAGTCCTACCCAGGCCATCAAGTATGTTGTTATCCACAACTCTAGGGCACTATAAAAAAAAATCTTCCTCTTTTTTCTTTGATCAAATGCTTTACCATTCCATTCTTAAATTTTTCTGTAGGAGGTTTTCAATTCCTGTTTACTCAAGGGTATTTCTATATCAAGCCTTCCATTTCTTACAACATTTTTAGCTGCTTTGTCCACCATTTCATTCCCTATTATCCCAATATGCCCTGGGATCCCAGCTAAGGCTAAATCTTCAATATGACAGACAGTTTCTTGGCACTTCAGTACCAGGAAGATGACAACAAACTGGAAGAAAATCAAAGAAAGGCAAAGTAAAACAGTTAAGGAGCAAGAGTGTTTGATTTATGGGGATGGAGTGGAGTACTTAAATATGTACAGCTTGAATAAATTATTACTGAGGGAGTTAAAACTGTTTTTAAGAGTTGAAGGGTGGGGACGCTAATAGAGGAAGGGAAATTGTTTAATTTGGTCTCAGGAGGTAACAACTTGGGATAACGGGATGTAATTAATAAGAGAGATTTAAGATGAACAAGAAAATATCCCCAACATTGCCTATGCAATTTCCTCCAACATGGAAGCCTTGTTGCTTGAGGCCTTTAAATCTAGGCAGGACCCAGCACTATAGGACATGCTTTTGAGGATAAGTCTTCATTTCTAGGAAGGGACAGTGGGCAACGCAGTTCAATAGATTCATCTCTAATTTCTCTGATTCTCTAGGCCATACACAGCTAACTTTCTCCATACTTATTTACTCCACAAGGTCCATGGGGGTTTCAAGTGCAGCACAATACAACACATGCATATTTCTGTTTTCCTTCACATGCATTTCTTCCCTTCTACAGCCCTATGTATATGATGTGATACATGGTAATACAATATCACAACTTAAGTGATATAACATAACATGGCAATGACTGCATGAAGTCAATAGGTCAAGGCACGATTTATTTTCCATGTAATCTCTTGGCTCCTATAATTCAATATTTTCTCCATCTGAGGCATAACCTGTACATACTGATTTTTAATTACTGTTTCTAAGAGCAAAATCCATAGAAATGACTTTATATCCTAAGTATCCTTGCAGCAATATCATTAAGGTACCCACATTTCTTTATAACCCCTATTCTGACAGGCTGCTATTTATATTAAAGTATGGCTCAAGCTGCAAAATTTGCTTCTGAATTTCAAATAACCCAGTATTCAGAGATATTGGAAATGGGGCATTGGCTCAGAGGCATTTGCAAAATTTGGATCTGGGTTTAAATTTCAAATATCCCCAAAGTTTGAGATGCCTGGTTCCAGAGCATTAAAATTCCTCAGAAAGAGGATGTCCTACTTACAGAAGCTCAGTGTTCTTTAATGTAATTCACCTGGCAGGACAAGAAAACACCTGAAGGACAGTGGGAGTTTTAAGGCTCAATGACCTGATTTTTCCAATCCTTTATATCAGTTTTACAGAGCTAATTTCTTAGATGTCAAATCTTTACACCAACAAGAGAGGAAGGGTGGCCTCATGGTTAAAGCATTGGACTAGGACTCAAGAGATCTGGCTTTGCCACAGGTGTTCTTTTTTGACACTGGAAAAATCACTCAGACCCAGATCTTCAAAGGAGCATTAAGGCTCCTAATTCCCATTGATTTCAATGGGAGTTAGGTGCCGAACTACTTTTGGGGATCTGGGACAGTATCTCTATGCCTCAGTTCCTCATCTGTACAATGGGGATAATGATTCTCCCCAAGCTCCAGTGTCATCAGGATAAATACATGTGTCTTTAGAAAGAGCTTATGTCCTACAGAGATGAGTGATATTTTACGTTTTAATATAAGTTTCAAAGTGCCATGAGCAAGCTATGAAACCTGGAGCAAACTTGTTCTTCTAGCTACAAAAATCCAACTGAGAAGCACAAATAAGATAGACATTTATTTTCTTTGGATACTTTTCCTGTTTGCATTATTTCAAAATGACTTTGATTTTAAAGTCAAGTAAGTGATCACTTCAGTGTAGGCCCTAACTGATCGCTCTAGTTCTTTGAAAAACCAATTGTTGACATTTTGTATTTCTCTTTGAAAAGTGGCTCTGGCATATGCCCAGCAACTGCACTTCAAAGACATCTCATATGAATTTTACTTCTGCTCCTACATGTGTGGTATTTATGTGAGAGATATTTTATTGCTGGCACGTGGGTGAACGTGCATTTAAAACACCTCTATAAACATGGATTTACAAGGAAGATCAGAAGACTTCACTAAGTAAATAATATGCATTTAATAAATATATACATTCTGTTTCCCAGATAGCTCAGAATGGCTCTTCTGGAGTGATTCCAGTCTGTTAGATGTTTTGTACATTGGACATGTGTTTGTATAATTTAAATAAGTAAGGGCCCTAGAAATACACCCACAGAATAAATTGCCTAAAGATGAACCGTTTCTATGGAGAAGGGTGGAAACAAAATATACATTTTAAAAACAATTTGCAAGTATGTATTTAACTGATAGGCTGGTTCCAAGAAATTTAGAGCACCGAGTTTGCTTTCATGTGGAAATGGGTTTGAATAAGGTATGCATAAATGTCTTATAGATCCAGAGGGACGTACAGAAAGCGTAGCTCACCTTCACTCCTCCCAATCCTGCACCAGGAACTGCAGAACCCTACAGCCCCAGTCAGATATTTCTGGAGGCCTATCTAAATTATGATAGCCTCCCCAGGCTGTTCTCTAGGCCCTGCACTGCGTAAAACCTCCAAGGCATCACAGACCATCCTTCAGCCCACACCTCAACATACTTCATATGACAGGGTCTTCAGATGGCAACCTCATGGCTGTTTTCCATAGTGCCTTTACCAAGGGAATACTTCCTAGCCAAAACTGGGCCATTTAAGGCACTATACACTATTCTAAACCTCGTACTCTGCATGTAGGGGCTGGAAAGGGGGTGAAGATTTCCAACAGATTTTAAGGTCCAAAGGGATTATTATAAACTTGACTATTTATAACATGAGCATAGAATTTCTCTCAAAAAAACCCTAAAATCTTGTGGTTAAACTATAGCATATCCTTTAAGAGACACAAAATGAGTGAGGTAATACGTTTTATTGGACAACTTCTTTAGAAAGATACCCAGTCTTGATTTATAAACTCCGAATGATGGGAATTTACCACAGCCCTTGGTTAGCTGTTCCAGTGGATGGCTTATGTTGTAAAATTATAATTATTATTATTATTTAAGCAGAGACTAGGAAGTCAGTGTCAGCGCCAGGTTTAGAATGCACTGTACTTTCACTATGATGATCTTTTCTGGAGATATACCTTAAATGCCTTATTAAGAGCCAGGCTTTAATTTTGATCACTTAGACATAACCTGAGTTCCTTCAGATTTACAGCAGGGTAAACAAGTGCAAAATTTCACCCAAACTACATGTTAGAATGAATCCATATAGTAAACAG
Organism: Mesoclemmys tuberculata; assembly: GCA_007922155.1. Taxonomy (NCBI): domain Eukaryota; kingdom Metazoa; phylum Chordata; order Testudines; family Chelidae; genus Mesoclemmys; species Mesoclemmys tuberculata. The sequence continues at coordinate 14,124,875 of ML675616.1, read as the reverse complement.
TGTTAAACATGCCAAATAATCTCCCAAAGAGACAGCAGATTTGTTTTCTATAATTAAAGGTTTGCCTTAGCAAAGTTTATTTGTGAAGCCAATGATCAGGAACAGTATCAAGTTTCCAGTCTGACTCACATTCTATTTATCTACAGGCAACCCCCTCATCAAAGTTAAAAAAAAAAGACCTCCCTTAGATTTAATGTAGAAGTTAGAGTGAAAAAATGTATCAATGATAACAATGAATTTGTATGTGTTTCAAGCATTTGAGAAAGAACACGACCTTTAAGGGTGTCCAGGGAGTGAGATTTTCTTTGCTTTAGATTGCAATTACATTTCACTGCCTCACAACACCCATGATTGCCTTATGTGGCCCCCCCAGGGAAGCTGCAACACACAAATTGATAAACTCTGATCAATAGTGTTTCTCCTGACCTGAAGTTGAGCAGTTACCATACCCATTTAGTTCTCACTCTCCCGACTACCAGCAGGAAACTCACTGGTAATAATGAAAAAACAACGAGAGTCCTGTAGCACTTTAAAGACTAACAAAAATTTAATTTTTGCAGGCATGAGTTTTTGTGGGTTTTAACCCACTTTGTCAGATGCAGGGAATGGAAATCAGATAGGTGGTACATATATACAGTCAAGGGAAAGGTACAACAAAAGGGGGGTAGGTAATAGCAAAGTCTGCTTAATGGTCTGTGGGAATGTTGGATGGGATGGGAACTGAGTTACTGCAGAGAATTCCTTTTTGGGTGCTGGCTGGTGAGTCTTGCCCACATGCTCGGGGTTTAGCTGATCGCCATATTTGGGGTCGGAAAGGAATTTTCCTCCGGGGCGGATTGGCAGAGGCCCCGGAGGTTTTTCACCTTCCTCCGCAGCGTGGGGCATGGGTCGCTTGCTGATCGATTCCCTGCAGCTTGAGGTCTTCAAATCTCACTTTTGAGGATTTCAATAACTCAGTCATGGGTTCGGGGTTGTTATATATGTGTATGGGTAGGGTTTTGTGGCCTGCCTTGTGCAGGAGGTCAGACTAGATGATCATATTGGTCCCTTCTGACCTATGAGTTTATGAGTCCATACAGTTAGAATAGCTTGGCCTATTCACACCCATTCATTAGAAGGTGAGAATGTGTGAACAGTGACAATTACTTCTTATAATGAGATAACCATTTTAAGTCCCTATTCAGAGCCAGTCTGATTGTGTCAAGTTTGCAAATCAGTTCTAGCTCTGCAGTTTCTCTTTGAAGTCTGTTTTTGAAGAACACTACAATACAAATAAAGGACGGGCACATTAACATCACCCATACGGAAAACCTACTGACCACAATACATATTTTCATGCCTCCAGCTTCCACCCTGGACATATTACACGATCCATTGTCTACAGCCAAGCCTTAAGATACAACCGGATTTGCTCTGATCCCTCAGACAGAGACAAATACCTAAAAGATCTCTATTAAACATTCTTAAAACTACAATACGCAGCTGGAGAGGTGAAGAAACAAATTGACAGAGCCCAATGATTACCCAGAAGTCACCTACTACAGGTAGACCCAACATAGAAAACAACAGAACACCACTAGCCATCACCTATAGCCCCTAGCATAAATCTCTCCAACACATCATTAAGGATCTACAACCTATCCTAGCAGATGATCCCTCACTCGCTCAAGCTGTGGGAGGCAGGCCTGTCCTTGCTTACAGACAGCCCCCCAACCTGAAGCAAAGACTCACCGGCAATCATACACCATACAGCAAGAACAGTAAGCCAGGAACCTATCCCTGCAACAAACCCCGTTGCCAGCTCTGCCCACAGATCGAATCTAGTGACACCATCACAGGTCCTAGCCACATCAGCCACACCATAAGGAGCTCATTCATCTGCATATCTACTAATGTAATATAAGCCATCCTTTGCCAGCAATGCCCCTCTGCCATGTACATTGGCCAAACTGGACTGTCACTATGCAAAAGAATAAATGGACACAAATCAGACATAACAAATGGGAACACTCATAAACCAGTTGGAGAGCACTTCAATCTCCCAGGACACTCTGTAGATGACTTGAAAGTTGCCATACTTCAACAAAAAAACTTCAAAAACAGACTTCAAAGAGAAACTGCAGAGCTAAAACTGATCTGCAAATTTGACACAATCAGACTGGGCCGGAATAAGGACTTGGAATGGTTATCTCATTACAAGAAGTAATTGTTACTATTCACACATTCTCGTCTTCTAATCAATGGTTGTGAATAGGCCTCAGCTACTCTAACTGTATGGACTTTGCTATAACTTACCTAACCCCCCTCATTGTTGTACCTTCCCCTTGACTGTATATATATACCACCTATCTGATTTCCATTCCCTGCATCTGATGAAGTAGGTTAAAGCCCATGAAAGCTTATGCCTGCAAAGATTAAATGTGTTAGTCCTTAAAGTGCTACAGGACTCTTGTTGTTTTTGCTGTATACAGACTAACACGACTACCCCTCTGGACCTGGTAATAAAGGTTTTTGTGTTGAGCACAGCTCGGTGGGAAACGGTTTTCTCATTCTGTGAAAAATGTTGAGGTATCTGAAAATTTTCCCTTATTGAATCAAAAAGTTGCACTATTAAAAATCTTCAAAAGCTGAAAATTCTGGGTTTAGGTCTGTCAAAAATGTTTTCATAGTTTCAAATGTTTTGATTTTGACTTTTTTTTTAAAGTTTAAATTTACTAAAATTTCAGTGTCAATAAAGTCATTATGACCTGAAAAACTGAAATTTTGGGGTTTGAAAATGTTGAATAGGACTTTGACAATTTCAAAAAAAAATTTCCCAAAAATATCACAAGTCAGGAGAGTCACTGAAATTGAACCCGCTTCAAGAACAGTTTCTGTTTAAATGAATTTGTAATTTTGGCAAAAAAAGATTCATCAAAAAATTTCCAACAAGCTTTAGTGATATGAGTGTCTTTTCATTAGGAAGTAGGAGGATTGGTCCACCAAACCACTTCTTGGTTTATCAAACAGTCATCATGAAGTGACCACCTTTGTTGCCACTTGTGTGGCCTTCAATTATATAAGTCACATAATGGCAAATAATTCTTTATCCCATGATCACTGTCTTCAGTCATCCAGTGCAGCAGACAAGATCTTTAACTGGTGTAAATTGGCTTAGATGATCAGCTGTATTGAAATCACTAGCGAAGGATCTTATTATTTGGGGCTAAACACCTCCCTACCAGAAATCTTTTTAATAAAAGTAAATGTGACTTTTTATTTCTTTGGAACAACTTAAGTTTCTTGTCTGCTTAAAACACTCACCATTCTTAGTACTTCACTGCTATGTTTGGAATCATGGATAGCACAGCAGATTCATTTTACATTTCAATAACTCGTCTTAATTCTTACTTAGGCCAATAGATGATAGCTCCTGATGCAAATGTAACCTACTGAGAGGGGAAGTAAGTCAATTTACTCACAAATTCTACGTTACAGAATTCCTCTCCCTGTCTTAAAGAGATGACTAAGGGGGGATATGATAGAGGTCTAGACAATCATGACTGGTGAGGAGAAAGAAAATAAGGAAGTGTTATTTACTCCTCATAACACAAGAACTGGAGGTCGTCAAATGAAATTAATAAGCAGCAGGTTTAAAATGAACAAAAGGAAGTATTTCTTGACACAATGCAGAGTCAACCTGTGGAACTCTTTGTCAGAGCATGTTGTGAAGGCCACAACTATAACAGGGTTAAAAAAAAAAGAACTAGATAAGTTCATGGAGCCACGATGGACAGGGATGCAAAACCATGCTCTGAAGTGTTCCTCGCCTCTGTTTGCCAGAAGTTGGGAATGGCCAACATGAGATGGATCACTTGACGATGACCTGTTCTGTTAATTCCTTCTGAAGCACCTGGCATTGGCCACTGTCAGAAGACATGATAATGAGCTTGATGAATCATTAGTCTGACCCAGTATGGCTGTTTTGATGTTCTTATGTTCTAAGTATTTGCAGACCGTTAATTCCTGTCCTTGCAAGGGACAACTGATGGATTTTTATAGGAACCCTCTAAGTACTAAAAGTGGAAATTGTAATAGGATTCACTTTCTTTCTTCTTTTCACCAGTGTTTACAATAAGACAGTTTTGAGCACACACACACACACACAATTAATACATTTCAAGTTCTTTTTTATGAACAAGACTTCAAAGATAAACCTTTCAGCACAGCAGTTACAATACTAGACTAACAGCACTAACTAGAGATTTGTTATTTTCATTTAAAATGAAGAATATTACACAGAGCCAAAACCCAAATATATATTTTTTTATAATAATTTACAAATTAAATACAAGGATTGGGGCGTCTGACAGAGACCTTCTGCTTTTACATAGGCTCACTCTGGGTATTCTCTTACCAATTAAATAAAAAGATTGAGCTGTACTACATAACCAGTTGTTTCAGCATCCACACGATTGAGCACATGCACAACTTCAAATATGAAAGAAAAAAACCTGACAATTACTGGAGCTTTTTGGCATGCACACTGTCTTTGGCTCAGCGATGTTCAACTGAGATCACGAAGACATTTGGCCTCCAGTTTGCAATTTCTCCTTTAGGGTGTTTTTCCAGTCTCAATCCCGCTGACTTCTGTAAATTTACAGGAAACTGTATTGAGATTCAACCCACAGATTCAGTCTGGATTACCCCAGGGAACCCTATCTTCTCCAACAGGACTCGATCTGACTAGTACAGAACTGATTATGGATTTGCCAAGAGCTTCTAACTAAGGGGGAGGCAGTGTATTTGTGTACTTGGAGGCATGTTTGCCCTTAATGAAGCCTTGCATACCAGCTTCAAAGTAGCTACAGGGCATGGTTAAAAATTCCCTGACCTCCCTCTAGCGTGCTGAAATAGCAACGATGTCGGTGTGGTCATTCAAGGCTTTATACTGTCACCTTGTCTGGGAATATTTCCCTATCGACTCAGAGCAAGTAGGAACAGTCAATGTCATTACAGCAATAAAGTGTTTTGGGGCTTAAAACCATGAAATAAGAAAAAAGAAAAACTCAATAAGCTTGTGAGTGTGAAAGGGAGCAACACCCTTTCTTATATGTGATGTATTTTTTTTAGTTAATCCTCTGAGGGAGTCTCTCCAATGTGCAGAGATATACAGTTAAGTTTGTTGCTATATTTATACCTAAAGAAACCAGCGTTATAATAATGCTTTCGTCTCCAAAGCATCTTAAACAGCAGACCTTATGAAGAAGGTGTTTTGATCCCCATTTTACAGGCAGGGAAACTGAGGCACAGATTTGTAGCCCCTTTACGTAGACGCATTGATGAACAGTGAGTGATTAAGAACTTATCCAAGGCCACAGAGAAAATCACTGTCAGAGCCAAGGCTAAAATTTAGATCTCATGATTCTAAGGCCCATACACAACTGGACCATACACCACGGGACCATACTTTTCCCACCAAAAACTCACTTTTAATTTAAAAAAAGTAAGAAAAAAACAATATAATATTGATAGTGTAAAGAGTTAAGAAAGCAGCATATTTTAACGAAAAAAGAAGGTCATGTTTTCATATTGCCAAATAATAGGCCAAATTGAAATAAATACCATCTGGATTACAGAAAAAATATACAATCATAGAATCCAAACAATAGCCTGATAGAGACAGAGGACTTTCACGTGTTACTGAAAACACAGTTTAACAATCAGCAGTTAATTTTGATCTGAGATATGCTATCAAGGCACATATTGACATGCACAGTAGCTCCTGTGCTGCACAGAACAGAACACAGTGGTATTAGATATTAGAACGTGCCTTCAGGATAGAAGGCACTATTCCCATTTCCAGAAATGTTATCATTTCTTCCTAACAATTTATTTTACAGATAAGTGCTCAGCCATATCCCGTTTCTAGATAATAAAATTTTTCCCCTTAGTGATTGCACATTCTTGTAAGTGAAAGCTGACACATTCAAAGTATGAGTTTAATTATTCACAAATGGCTTCACACTAGTCAGAAACGCAACATACTACAGAAAACTACATTTTGTTTGCACAGTAAAAATAACATTGTTTAAGAAAATCAGGCTTGATCGTTATTACAGCGCCTATTAAATCATGCATCTTTGAAATACTGTGTTAGATCATGTGTACATTTCTCCACAGCAGAGCACTAAAGATTTATATAGACACTAGACCTGCATACTGTTATATGTATTACGTTAACGTGTACTGAATATGGCCAACGACTGCTGTAGTTTTTATGCATTTTAAAAAATATCTGCTATATTACCTTGGAGTGATCAATACATTCCGTTTTAAAGCTGTTACACACACATGGAAAACTGTGGCTGGTTTCAGACTTCAGCCTAACATTCAACTTTTTACATGGTTTCCACTGACTTCACACTTACAGTTCAATTGAGTACACTTTATTGTTTAATTCATGCTGCCATTAATTGTGCTGTGTCTTATTTCCTATTGGCCATATTCACCACAGGCATAAGCCAATGCATTCAACAATATTGCAGCAGCTTACATTTGGCCCTACATTACTTCAATAAAGCCTACCCTGGATGAGGGTTCAAGCAAAGACTGCCAGCCAAAATATATATTTTTCTAGGACTGATGCTAAAAAAATAAGGAAGCTCCAGTCTGGAAATGTTTTTATTTCAGCATATGTTTGGCACATATTTCCTATTCCTTTTTTTTCTGTCCCCTCAGACTTACAGTGCATAGCTTCTAAGAACATACCATTAAAACAACTCTGCATATTTCAGACCTCTAATGTGTAGTCACTGGAAGAAATACTTGTAAAAGTGTTTTCACATTGGATGTCCTCAGTGTCTCCTTCTTTGAATGCATGTTTTAAGATGGAAGTTTTTATCTGAACCACATTCAGAAAGCCGTCTTCTCTTGTAGTTTACAGTTGTGTAAGTCCACTGACTTCAGCAGGATTATTTGGGTTTAAAGCAGGACTTGGCTCATAAAATTTCTGAATATTAAAGGCAAAATAAATCAGGTAGAATATGTCTCTTTTCATCTGCAGTGAGATTCCTTCTTAGAAAGGGAACAGAGTCTACTGGGCAACACACAAGTCAAGGGGTGAAATCTGGATCCACTGAAGTCAGTGGCAAAACTCCCATTAACTTCAAAGAAACTAGGATTTCACTCAGGGAGTCCCAGACCTGTATCCTAGTCTTGATTTTGCTACTGACCTTGGGACAAGTCAGCAGAGTAAAAATCAAAATCAAGTTTTTAAGATTGAAGAAGTTTGGCTACACTTTCACCTCCTTTCATTTCTACAGGCATGATCAAAAGCAGAAACACTAGAATAACTAGAGATGCTGTTCTCATGGCATTTAGAGCCAAACTGGAAACAAGAAGGCTGATATTGAAAAGGCTTTCCAGGCCAGTTTTGCATACTTGATTTTGTAGGTAAGAATGTCATCTGAACCGCACTGACGGCCAGATCCTCAGCCTGTGTAAATGTGTATAATTCCGCTAATGTCAATAGAGCTACATTGATTTATGAAGACTGAGGATATGTCCCATCTCTGAAACTTTTGGGGACAACCTGTCCAGAGTGATTAGAATATATGGAATTTTTCTGCCCAGTTTGGTAAGATGATCTGTGCATATGAAAAATGTATTGAGTTAAATTCTGCTCTCTGATTAATACACGCAGTTCCCACTGAAATAGTTACCATTGATTTTAAAAGGGAATTGTGCACTTTGTCTTTGCAATCCCACATATCCTCAATAAAATAAAATAAAGGTCAGATTGGAGATGAGATCTGAAATAAATCCTTCAGCCAGCCTCCTTCCACTTCATCAAATGCTCTTCTTGGTTCAAGTTCTACTGGGTAATGCGCCATATGGAATTGACTGGCAAATCAATGTTGCTAGCATAATACTATCCAGTATTCATAATACTATAACAAGATGGAGATGGGAAGTTACTGTCAAGTTATGCAGAACACCAGCTACCCAAAGCACATAGACACTTGTATATTATTGCCAGGAACTTGCATATGGACATAATTAAGTAGCCTCTCTCTAGTGTAAAACATCATATCGTGCAAATAAAATCCACAGGGAAATCATATTGAACCCATTTGATTCCTAACCAGGATTGAAGGAAGAAAAATAGACTATTTTGCCTTCAGACTGGTTGTTGAGTCATGCTTATGGTTTACATACAGTCCAGTTTCCCAGCTGGGGCTAATCCAAAGCCCACTGAAGCCAAAGGAAAAACTCCTATTGATTTTGATGGGCTTGAGAAAAGACCTCTGCTCCGCTGGTCATATACCTCAGAAAAGAATGTGATATGAACTCCAGCTGAAGATATGGACTCTGACAGGTGAAATGAACATTCTGTTTTCCCAGTAGTTTGCATATCCATTTGTTTCAGGATATTTTTTCTGTAAAACAAGACTGGAGATAACACAGCAGAATCTGACAAGTTGCATCAATATTGACAGGTGGAAAAAGGCTTCTATAAAAATGAGAAGTCTGTAACATCAACAACTCATAACAGGGAACTACTTTCTAGGGAAATATTATGCATTAGATAAATAAAGGTGTTCTACAACCATAGGAGCTCCTTACTAGAGGAAGAAAAAAAACCTGGCAAACTCTGTGAAATCATTAAAAAAAAAAAATAAACCAAAAAGAACTGGCTGATTATTTTGATATCAGCTGCTGGTGAAAACTACTAAAAAGCATCCTGAAAGTCCAAAGTTCAGACATCCGTGAAGAGAAAAGATTCCAAAAGCCTGGAAAAACTTAATTAGATTTCCAGGCATGAAAGAAAAGTTGATAGAGCTTGGAGACTCCAATGGGCTGTATAAACTCAACCCTGGAAAGAAAGGGGTTAAAGAGCTGCTTTGGGCCACGTGGCTTCACCCCACCAAATCTGCAAAGCTTGCACGGGCTGGAGGAGGATCTTAAAAGGGGAACAGAGTAGGGCAGTAGCAGACAGGTGGTGGTGGTGAGCTGACCTGTGCTCTGAGCTCCTGGAAAGGAGCTCCTAATGCCTGAAACACGGTGATAGTGATCTTGCCAGGTGAACAGAGACAGGATTTTGTGACTCTCTGGAGGTCAGAGGCTCCATGTTTGTGTCCAGTACTTTGAGCTCCTGTTGGGAGGAAAGCGGACTGGTAGGAAGTGATCCAGGGAGGCAGCTGCATAGTACTGTGGGATGTAGGACTTAGCTGTTTATCACTGGCCATGGATGAGAGCCTGATGGACAGAATGGACCTTGGCTCCACTGTCAATGCCTAGGGAGGAGGTGATTACTGAATCCTATCCTGGTGTGGAGAATCTAGCTGAGGGAAGGCCAGATTCATAGACATTGAGACCAGAAGAGACCATCCATCCATTCCTGAGATCCTGACCCCTGGAGAACCCTGGGATCCTTTGCCTAACTCACAAGGCTACTCTGTTGTTGGACTCCTTTCAAATAGCTTTTGAGTTGTGGGCTTGAATGCATGACCTGGCTGGAGGGCAGAGTAACTGATGCTACAGATCTTTGCAGGACCAGATTGACTGTAAAAAGAGGAGTACCTGGAAGGAAAAAAGCCTTCCACGGACCTCTGTGATCACGGGCAGTCCTGACAATGAGTGTCCATCTTCAGAGAGAGCCAATAGGACTTTATATCCTATGATGAACTCAAGATGTAATGGGACAGCAAAACTGGATTGGTATTTTTTACAGTGGCAGCAGAGGAGAAAGATGAGTGAGCAAAACGGCACTTCTACGACTCACGCTCTTGGAGACTTAAATGGGAACTCAAAAACAGACCAGCAAAGTTAGCTGAGCATCCTGAAATATCTAATAGATTCCAAGAGCATTTGACCACTGTCACATGGAAAGTCTCTGGCAAAGCTTTGAATAGCCCCCAAGTTTCCTGAAAGCTACACTTCTCCCTTCATTAGAAGACCTTCTTTATAATCTTTTTTCCCAACTTTATTTTGTAGATGAAATATTGTACAATTGCTTTACCCTGAGTTCCTTTCTAGGTTATTGATTGAGTTCTGTGGGGCTGCTGTACCTGGCAGAGTTCAGCAACCCATAAACTGTTCAAGTTAGATTTTGTCTCCTAGACTGTCCAGGATAAGGGGAGTGGAAAGGCAGCTTAGAGCCACCTTTCTCCCCCCTCTTCAGTTACATTGAGTCCAAAATGGGAGCACCTCAGAAGCTAACACATAGGGCCAGATCCTTAGCTAATACAAACTGTTGTACCTCTGACTTTCATGGATCAACACCAGTTTAAGGTTGCTGAGGATCTGGCCCTTTTTTAGCTGGATACCTTAAATTATACTCAATTTAATTACCATATATGGTATATCAATGGTGATCTAGAACCTCCATGTCTTCGATGCGTTCTTTTTGGCTAGGCAATGAGATAGCAGCACATGCCATGTGTTTTGCACTGCACCTATATTTCTGATTTTACTCGTGATTCTCTGTCCTATCTGTTTTACATTCACATTCTTCTAATTCTTCATTGCTCCAAAAGTGCTAAATGCAAAACTCAATCTTCAGTTACTGGGTTCCATCACAGTTTGAGACATTTTCTGACTGCTTTCAAGCAGCTTTCCTGACTACCCTCAGCAACAGAAAAGCCATGCTATAATCAAGGAATCTTTTGTTGCATGTTTATTGTTAAACTAATTTACTGTAATTCTGGCAACTATTTTCCTCTCCCAAGATTGCTGTCTCAGACCTGGAGAAGGAATCAGAGATGTGATAAGGGCACAGCACATAAAGTTCTTCAGCCTGTTGATCTTTACCACCAAGATGCATCACAGCTGGATCAGCTGCTACAGCTGTAGTTATGTTTGTAGTTTGGTATAATTCATTTTAGGTTATGAATCCATTTTAATAAGGAACACCAGATTTACATTGGAATTAACACAAGTCTTTACTACAAATCACCATTTAATGGTCTGCAAAGTGCTGTGCAAACATATTCACAATACATAAGAATTAGCACCATTTTACTGAGGGGAAAACAGACTCAGAGTTTGATTCACATTAGTTCTATCACTGCAAAGTTAATGCAAAATGCTGCAAAAATCAGAACAATGGAATTTTACACCCACTTTGCACTGGTTCAAATGGTTACATAGGTGCAGGGCAACAATGAATCAGACCTAAAGAGATTAAATGACTTGTTTAAGGACACACAGCAAATCAAGGGTGCAGGGAGTATCAAAAATCAAGGAGTTTGGTTCCCACTTCATTGCTCAGTCCACTAGCATGTTTCCTCATATATGAACCTATTGCAATCATTCAGCTGAAAGTGAGGGTACATGAAATTAAAGAACGGTAATGTATTTAATGAAAATAAACATGGGACTTACGGAAATTGATCCTGTCAAACTAACTTGTTACCTTCTTTTGATGAGATTACAAGTCTGGTTGATAAAGGTAATAATGTTGATGTAATATACTTAGATTACTGTAAGTCATTTGACATGGTACTGCACATTTTGTTTAAATATCTAGAGCAATAAAAAGTTAATACGGCAAACATTAACATGTCTCAAAAATGTAACTGTAAACATGGAATTGTCATTGAGCGAGTGTGTTTCCAGTGGGGTTCGACAGGGATACGTTCGTGGCCCTATGCTATTTAAAGTTTTTATCACTGAGCTGAAAGGAAACTTAAAAATCATCACTGATGAAGTTTACATGTGAAACAAAAACACTGGGGAGCAGTAAATAATGAAGAGGACAGGTCACTGATTCAAAGTGATCTGCATTGCCTGTTAACGTCAAAGACACTTGGAGCGTGCCCATCCCCTCTGAGAATCAGACCACTTACTTAGCTGCCTAAATATAGACATCGGAATCCAAATGTCAGTATCAAGTTTAGAAAATCTTGGCCATCCTCTACGAATGGATGAATCATCTCTTTCATTGGCTGATGAAGGTCAAAGGGCCTGTGGGGCATAATCATGAGCTTCGTGTCCTATCCAACACGTTGTAAGTGGGTTATATGATACTGTGCAATCATTGTGGCTGTTAGAAGAAGTAGGTTTATGGAAGATGATTCCTCTTCAATGGGTGAAAAAACCAAGAGCTTTAGAGATATTAAGGACTGATGTTATGCGATTAGAGATATCTTCACTAGCCCCAATTGCAAAATGCCTACACCTTTCATGAAAATAACGTTATGATGAACAGGGAGGACTATTTTTATGACTGTTTACTTCAATTAATTGTCTATTTGGAAAGTGACCCAGCTCTTGTAAATAAGTTATCCAAAACCATCACCCATTCTTAATAAATAACTGAACCCTGGCAGATCTGACAGCACATCTGAGCATTATCATAACTTTATTTTAATAGCCTGCTGAGTTAGCAGATGTTCTCAGATTATTGTTCAGTTTTGTTCCATCTCATTTACATCCCTTATTCTCCAATGAGTCATTGGCACGCTCAAGCCTCCTGTACCTCTTTTACATTGGTATCTATGCTGAGACCAATGCAGAGTCTCATATGTTCTTTAGGTATTTTACAGCAACAGTGCAAAACTGTATTCACTTTTAATTGAATGTTATTATCCCAAAATCTGTGGCAGATAGTTGTCTCTCTTAACCTAATGCTAGAGAAATGTGACACTCCATACAGTCTATTTAATTATCTTGAATTCTGCAAGTGACACCAGCCACATATTGATAGCTTCAAGTGACTTTCCCCCTTCCCTTTATTATTAATAAAAAAACACTTGGAAATCTTGAAAGGAAAATGTTTCCTTCTGAATTCTTTCCATTCATCTCTCTCTTACACACACACGCACACACATGCGAACACACAATTTGACAGCTGGCCTGCTGGCACCAATTGCTTGTATGCTTTGGGGGGGAGGGAAGGAAAGGGGGAGATGGGGAGAAGAGAAATAAACCTTTAAAAATCCTTGGATCTTGCAAACAGGTTTTAAAAACAAAAAGTCAGTCAAACTTTGGACGAAGAGCCTTGACAATACAGCTTACCACATTCAAATTCAACATCCTATAATTCTCTTTGTTATACTTTCCGCATGGACTAGATAAAGGTATGAGAGAATTGCTAATCATAGCCCTCACCTTTCATTTCTTTTTGAGACTGCATCTCTGATCTGATTTGTATGCTTTCGATTTTCAAGAGAATGTTATAGCTCTAGCTGTAATGTTAATGATAAAGGGGCCTACTGGCAGATAGAAAGGGACAGAAAGATATCCAAAGAGCCAGTGGCTCTATTTTTCTCCTCTTATTTCTTCCTTGTTGACTTTGTTAGTCTCTGTTGCTTTGTTTGAATGTAGATGAGCATCTCTCTCTCACGCTGCAAGTTTCACTGGTATACTTTGGCTTCATCAGGCACCTGGAAAAATGGTTTAACCAGCTTCTTTACATCTCTGGAGTAATGCAATGAAGCAAGAGGCTACTAGAAAATTTGACCCGTTGTAGAGATATCACTGTAATTGGTGTAACCTTCTGCTTTACTCCTAATGTATCCTTATAATTTCATGTCCAGTGCTAGATACAGATCAATGCACTTCTTGTCAGGCAACCAACATATTGTGCTGATACCTCCAAGCTCATGATCCTGACAATGAGACTGTACTGTCACCACAGACATAGAGCAGGTACCATATGTGACCAAATGGGAAAAACTAAAGTTCATACAGTTAAAATGAACCAATTTCCCTCTTTTATTTTGGAATGCAAATTGTGCTCCATGAGGCAGAGGGTGGACGGATATGCTCTTTCAATCCCTTAATGAAGAACAAAACCCTTGTCACAATATCTTTGCTCAATTGAGCTGCCACTGTTGTAGGCTGAGAGAACAGCATCCATTTTCAAAGTGGTGATCTAGCCTACTGGCAGTAAGGGTCTGACTGCCGCATGTGCTGAGAAGTCATTTGTGTCACAAGGTGTGCCATTGAAATCATTACTTGTGGACCGTAGTGGCCGGATCCTCAGCTGGTGTAAATGGAGCTATGGCGATTTGATCTGGCACCAATTGTAGAGGAAAGCACTGTGCAGCAGGAACAGGAATATGGCCCTCCATAACTCTATTAAAAGTTCACCCTAATCAACTTGCATTAGAATATAAGTAACTCATAAGAATCTTATAAACAAGTCATAAAAACAGGCATGAGGCATCCAAAAAGCTGAAGGCCAATAATGTCAAAGAATAAACAGGATTACAGAGCAGAGAGAAGGGCATATGCATTAAAAAGCCCTGGCAAAGAGCTGTTGATGTGGCCACATCATAGAAGTCAGTCTTTATAAATAGACACTAAAAGGTCCTGAAAAGAGACTTCCTTTACACACATCAACATGCAATCAAAGTGAGTTGGAACATCAAAGAGGGTTGTTCATAAACATGAAGCAGAAAGGAGGCAGAAGCAATCTGTTGGACAACTTCTGCTTTTGTCGAACCACCCATTTTATTCTAAACATCAGTTTAAAAGACTTTTGTGACCCTGTGCGCTCATTCCTGTTGTGCGTACACTCAGTTGGCACAAATACATGGGCTAGATGCTTAGCTGCTGTAAACTGACCTAACTCTAGTGAAATCACTGGAGTTAAGCCAATTTACATTAGCTAAGGATCTGGCCCAATGTCAATTGTCATTGTTATACATCCACAAATGTTAACAGGGGGTGTAAAAGCCACATTGTAACCATTATTGTTAAAGAGCTCGTACATTCATGTATGAAATAGGACAGTAGGAAAACCGCACACTAACACTTGTGATTGACCTAAAATTCTAACAATTATGATCATTATTCAAAATAAATAAATAAATAAATAAATAAAGGTTATTAGGCAACTTATGGCTGCTTTTCATGGATGGGCTAGTTTAACAATCCCCTTCCTAGCCCCCACACTCCATGCACAGATGCAGTGACAGCTATAATTTGGCTGCCAAGTGTTTCCGAGCATAGGTCTGAAGCTGAATAGCACTGCCAGACCCATGCCAAGCTCCAGAAGGGGCTTGTCTTTAGCCCTGCTTCCCCTGTGGAGGATGAGTGTGGTCTCTTCCCAGCAGATCTAGAGCTGTGCTGGTAAACTGATGTAGCAAGTGCCGTAGAGACAGCAAGTTTCTAGCCCTAACCAAGCTAGAGGTATTATGCTCAAGCTGCTGGTTTCTGCAGAGGTAATAGGTAAAATTCTCAGCTGGATCTCTATTTAATTGGTCCCTATCCTTGCACTATTCTTTTTTTGGCAGATTTCTTCTCAGAGCCTGTTACTCTGTAGTTTCAATTCAGCTCCTGATTTTCTGACTGGCCTGTGAGATACTGTAACAATCTTGTCAATTTTAACCTCAAAGTAAAAGGATAGATAATAAAAGTAAAGAACAAACATAGTCCTCAACAGGTACAAATACACACACACACACACACACACACACACATTATATGAATAAAATTATACATGACTCTGTATAGGAAAAATACCATCATGATTTGTGCAGCTAATTTGGTACAAAAGCTGACTTCAAAAGATGATGCTTTAGTCAGCATGATTCTAATTATAGTATTACACTGTTTTACCTGGGTTCCACTCCAGTGAAATTCTGTGACCTCATATCATATATAACTGCTATATTCCTTGTAGACCATGTAAGATCTTTGCTCAGTGCTGTGAGACTCCACCTCAAAGTATGATGGCCTCGTCATCTCGTATCTGTAACAATAATCCATCAGCACATGTACTGAGAGAATAGACCCCTCATGCACACTCAATAAAGTGTGGAACATAATCTCTTTGAAAATTCTGTATTCGATTGGATCATTAACAATGCATATAATTCCATCTCCTCCCCTGAAATGACTTCAGTTGTTTAACATTTTTAACTAGAATGGAATTAACATAGATTATGTGACTTCAGTGTGCTAGGTCTCAGAATTATTGGTACGTAAGTGTTGTATAAAATATAGGAAAGTGAGAGCCAAGAAGCAGAATATATGCATGAAAACGTATATATTGTTTTGTTTGTCTTGTGTAGTCTGCTTCTTTGATAAAGGACCAGAAAAGTTTGGTGGATTTCCAAGTTCCTGGACACAATCTGTATACTCAGAACTGGGTTGGGTATTTGAGCCTGAGGGTCCCATTTGAAGTGCATGCTCTGTGCGAAGTCAAACTTCAAAGACTGCAAATAAACTGAACCAATTTTGTGCTACCAGTGCAGCGATACAGGGCAAGTGGCCATTCAGCATCAAGAAACTTGCAGCGAAAAGAAGCATATAAGAAAACCAAATCAAAGGAAAACCAGTCAAGTGGTTGCTCGGACCACAACCAAAACCAAAACCAAATCAAAGGAAAATTAGTCAAGTTGTTGCTTGGACCACAAACTGAAGCATGCAGGACAGATAAGGACCAAACATTGAAAAGACATTACTTAAAGGGTTCTTTCAAACATATGCTAAGCTGCCCTTGGGACAGGAAATCCAACTGCATCTTGGGTCTGATATATTTTATTTCAAGCTCCTTCATTTGAAGATTTAGAGCAGGCTAGTCCCCTCAATGGCAGTAGTAATGTCTGTATGCCAGGAGACCTCCATCCCACGGGAGGATATTTTGACTCCGTGATATAAAGCACATTGTATTTTCAGTGACCCGTTAATGCTGGCAGCAGTTTGTTCCTTATATCACCTTTATATAGCTCCACTCCCTTTGCCTGCTCCTGCAGTTCCAAACCCATTGCTGGAATAGCCTGTCAAGGGATTTCCTGTGATGCAGAGAACCAGGTCAGTCTGAAGGTCAAGCACAGTGTCTTTGCTACACACTTAGACCTTGCATGCCCTAGCTAGTGAGACAAAGGCCTATTGACTAAGCAAACATGCTAACACTTGGGTTTCCAAAGTTCACATAGAAATAAATAACATTCATGTTTTTTCTAAGTCTCAATTGCTTACAAACTTTTCAAGACCTTTATTTATATATTCTGTGACATAGCATCCCAACAATGACTTTTAATAACGATATAAGGGGACTGCTGCAGACTAGCTGCAGCCCTTTCCATTCCCTAATCAGATCCATCACCCTCCAACTGAGTAGCATTCTGTACTATTCAGTGTTACCTGCACACTGTAGAAGTGCTGTACTGCTAATCTGTAGTTGGGAACAATAGTTATTAGTAGGTCAGATTTCATCTTGCTCTATTTATTTGCTCTTAATTTGTAATCCACTTTGAGATCCACAGATGGAACTCTCAGTACCATTATCTGCACTTCATATAAGAGGTACTGTATGTAAATACCATTAATGTAGAAACCCAGATCCACATGGTAGCTCCAGCTATACTATTTAAAGAAGCATGCCAAATCATACAACAAACCCCAAACTCAAGATTTTCCTACTAAGGAAGAACCATTATGGTAAAAGTAATCACAGCCCCAGTGAATATCTTGTTGAGCTGCAAAGAACACACACAGACGAAATAATGCCATTTCCACTGATTCATAATTAAAAACATTGGCGCAATCACCCCTACATGGTCTGTGGGTAACATGAGAGAGCCTCATTTGCTGAACCATGGCATTTTATGGTTCCTTGGTCACCAGCCTCTGCAATAATTTATTATTGCAAATACACTGATTTTACTGTGGCGACACAAGTAAGTTAGTATTGGTTTAGCTATCTTCAACTTCTAGTTCACATTACCTGGCACAGGTAGCAGGGTATCTTTCCAACTTTCCAGAAGGCAACATGTTGATAGAATGTAAAAACTTACCCTTCAGCTCATCTGAAAGGGAAGTTTATAGCTGGTAGCACTTTGACTATTATGGTGAGATCTTGATACAATCCCAAATCCAATAAAAATGACAGCCTGTTTTTCTACTCAATCCAAAAATACATCTTAATTAAAACAAGCAACTTGTAATAGCATACAAAAATGCTGGGTGTGTAAGAGCTTCCTCAAACGCACTCTTATATTGGATTTCAAAGAATAAAATTTCTCCAGATTGCTGCTTTGCACTCAAAGATTGGGTTTCTCTCTATATATATTTAGCATAATGAGGGTGCAACGTGTCTGATGACCCAATCTGTTTTGTAGTTTAATGTTTGTGGACTTGACAGAGCTGGACTTTTTTATCCATAGAATTCCAATGGACTGTGTTAGTTGCATATTGGTTTGTGTGTGAAAAGTTTAAAAGCACTTTCCTCTCATTTTTCTCTGTGCCAAGATACCACAGTAATGGGTGCCTTATAAATATAATATACAATAGGTTCCAGATGATATACATGGTTTTATACAATGATGCTATGATATTTACAATCTTATTATCTATCCCTTTTCTAATGTTCCTCACATTCTGTTTTTGACTTCCGCTTCATATTGAGCAGATGTTTTCAGAGAACTATCCACAATGACTCCAAGATCTCTTTCTTTTGAGTGGTAACAGCTAATTTAGACCCCATCATTTGGTTCTAAAATGTAACGGGCAGACAATGGAGGCTGACATCCTGGGTCGATCAGAGCTGAGTGTTGAGGACTCGATAGCAAATTATATTTGATAGGGATGAAGGGATGGGTATTGACTGAGAAGGGCTTTGAAAGTGAGGACAAGCAACATAGGTGATGTGGTTGAAAAGGGGGATCCAGTGGAGCGATATAAAGAAAAGGTTACACAGACAAAACAACTGGCTAAGAGAAGAATCTTTGCAGCAACATTCTGAATGGGTATGAGTGTAGCAGGATTGCATTTGTCAAGGCCAGAGAGAAGGATATTGCAGTAATTAAGACACAAGATGATGAAAGCCTGAATCTTAGAGACGCTATTGAGAAAAATATCAGAAAGATTTAGACGTAGCCTAAACATGAGGATTGGGAGAGTCTGAGGGTCAGATTCTCAGCTGGTGTCAACTGGAATAACTCCAGTGACTTCAGTGGAGCAATGCTGAATTACATCAAGCTTGGGATTCAGCTGTATGGGTCTTTGCTCATCTAAAAATGCTTGATTTTTAATAGCAAGAAGAAAATGCAGCAGTCAGAAAAATGCCTTAGTCACTAGTGATTCCAATTCTAGTGAACAAGCCGCAGGGGCTGACAAAGTAATTGCAGGTTCAACCCTTCATTCACCTGCTAGGCTCTAGCCCAGCTCATTTTACCTTGGCTTCAAGTTATGTTTACTAAGTCATGGCTTTGATGCCGCACCCGGAGCAGACTTCCCCCTTTGATGCCATCTCGAGAGCGGGGCTCCTGGTTTTACTGAAAGTAACCTCTGGAGCTTGAGACAGCCTGCTGAGTGAGAGCGCATAACTGAAAGAGACAGAATTACAAGGCACTTTGCTAGGCCATCAGGTCCACAAAGTAATGCTTTCATCGGAAAACGGAGCCTCTTTAGGTCTGTCAAATAAAAATCTGACCACTCCTGCCCTGGGCTGCATTGAGGCAGATTGAGAGCAGGTGCCCCTAAGTCAATCAAATTGAGAAGAAGCATATTTTAAAATGGTGGCTCTTAATTCCTAAACACAGCCCCAGTGTTCGTATTTTAATAACAAAGACATTATATTGAGATTATGTGTGTCAATAAATCCACCCACTCTCCCAAATTACAAGGAAAATTGGAGGGAATACTGGGATGGAGAGCACCAGGTAGACCCAGAACTGGAGCAGAAATGGGCACATTTCAACATCTCCTCTAAGTCTTGTGAATTTACGTGGAGAAGAGTTTGAGCTCTGAGGGGGAAAACTTACGGTGCAGCTTTTAATAGAACTGGTCCTATTTGGTAATCTTTCCCCTTTAGAAAAAGCAAATTTATCATGCAAATCATTGGAAGAAAGAAGCCAATTTGATTGAAGTATAATAAAAAAAACAAAAATCAAACTGCCATGTCCCCTCTGGCATATTTCACTCAGCATTCAAGCATGTGCTTGTTCCCTAATCCTAAATAAACTCTCCCTCCACCCTCCTTCCTCTCCAGTTACTGCCGTAATTTCCGTTCTCTAAACTCTTTGACTGAGGGCCTGACTTTCTGTCCGCCAGCTCGCCACTGCATGTATTTTATTCTGACTTTGGCCCCTCTTAACTCTTGAAATTGCCCTCACCAAAAAGTTACCAGTGATCTGATCCAGGCTTCTAATCTGTAATTATTCTCCTCAATGTCTCCTCTGCCTTCAGCACAATGGGCCTTAAGACTGCTAGTCAGACTGGAGGGGAGAATTTTTTAAAGGAGAAAATATTTCTCGTTGCTATGAGCTGTCGTATCCATTTTAGAGATAGGTAACGTGAAGCAGAGAAAATAAATTGCTTGCAGACAGTCATGCAATCAGTCGTAGCAGCAAACTTGGAAATAGAACCCAGGAGTTCAGCATCCCAGTACTGAATTTAGGACACTCCAGTATTTCAGTGGGAATTATATTAGATCCTTAATTGCTAAAGAACTCATTCTCCCTGTAGTGTGCAAACCCAGAAATGTCCTTTCCATGTACAAAGCTATGCATATTTTTCCCAGTTATTGACTTCTTTCACAGAAGGGTTAGAACTGAACCATCAAGAAGAGATTGGCCAGAAAGGAGGTGATGCTAGAATTATTAGAGTTTCAAATAAATAGAAATAGCATGAATGAGAATGTGATTTTTGGTAGAGGATTTAAAAACAAAACCATCACAGAGCAAGTTCATCACTAAAGACTGTACAAATACTTTCTGAATGAGACCCTTTCACGTGAGACATTTAATCATTGTTTTAATTTTACCGATGAGATCATTTTCAGCCCTGTTTTCTTTAAAAGTCAAATTAATGCCACTGGGGAAACATGAAGCTCAAAAGCTTTTGCAAACCTGAAGGAGTTAGCACAGTGTCATTTAAAGTAATTCATATGGTTAGAATTCACGAGCTGCTTTAACAGCTTCAAATATAACTTTTAAAAGCTAAATTACAAAAGAAAAACATAATTTGTGGGAAATTTCATACCAACCTATTGCTGTTTTTTAAGAACAGTTTATTCAGTAGATTCAGCACTTGGGTCTCAGTATATTTAAAAGGTTTATAAGAGTTCCTTGCATTCCTATTTTTCTTCTGTTTTTCAAAGTGGCCTCTATAAGTATTCTGGGGCCAACCCATCTTCATGGTCATCTATGTATCTTAGCAGGACAGGAGATCAAGGAAGACATCAAGGACAGACTTCAGGACACTTTGATTAAAAAACTCTGGCCTTTAAAACACTTGAACCTTGTCAAGGACTTAAAGCAGCCTTTCCCTGGTAAACATCCAGGATGAGGCTGGAGGCAATTTTGCCACCTGCTGTCCTCTGGGGGTGAATGCCTCTTCTGCTGCAGCTGCCCCCACAGGCTCACTGGGGTTCAAACTGCCCCCCTTATTTCTAAGAGATGAATAAAGATTACCCGTAATACAACCACCACTATAAAAAATCCCTGGCTTGGTATACAGTGTAGAATTGATACTGCAGGAGTCATCTTTGTATACACAGGCAGGCAAGCAAACAAATTCTGCTTGTACTCATTTACACATTATGTTGCCATAAGCTTTCGCCAAATGTTGTGCAGATGGAAAACTAAACCTCACGCTGCTGTAAATCAGTAGTTGTGCTGTGGTGGCAGAAGAAAACAGTTAAGAGTTTTGTTTCTCTTCCAAGTAAATCATACTTTTCAAATCCATCTGAGTCAGAGCCAAAGGATTATTTCTTATCTGGCCACAACAAATGTTCTTTCTAGCAGCGATGGATACTCAATATACTGCGCTCAGGTGACTGACTCATTAGAGATGAGATTATCAGAGGAGGCTAAGGGAGTTAGGTACCTAAATTCCATTGAATTTTAAAGGGATTAGAGCTCCTACCTTCCTTATATTTCCTAGAAAACCCCAGTCTAGACATTTGCTGAGATTTCCCTGCACTGCAATAAGCAACTTCCATGGTTTTATGAGCGATAGCACAGGTGAGCTTCAAACTGGGAATGTCTACCCACATAAATCCCAAACTGGCAATTTCCAAATTCGACTGAAATTTTAGAAGTTCAGACCTCGTTTAGAAGCTGCCGCTTTCTAGCTATGTTAGTGCTGTCACATTCATTGTAACTGTATCGGGCTCTTGCAAAACTCTGAGCACTACAGCATTTTATAGTAACAGTGACAGGAAATTCTTTGCAAGTAATACATGGCAGCAAAAAGAAAAAAAATCAAAATCAATCCACAGAGATGTTCGGGGCTCAAAATTCCCTAAATTCTTTTGTTTAAAATTATGGCTATCAAAGTGAAAAGATTGTTGGGAGAGTTTCTTTTCCTCTTTCTCCCTAACTGGACACTGCTCAGTTATCCCTGTCAGATAGGATTTATCCCTGGGGCATTGCTGAGCAAACGCTTTGCTTTTAGAATAGACCAGATTTCACCAACTCTAATAAAAATGTCATGGTGGAGACTCTATCCAAAGTTTTCTATCCCATGTCAACCCACGGAGACTGCAGACTGCACAAGCTGAGCGCTGTGCATGTTTTTCCGTAACACTATAAACATTTACTTCAAGTCCACTTGCTCTGTTTGTTTGCCATGTTGTGTTGCCTAACTCCTCGGTTATGGCTGTCAGAAAGCTTTTCCATTTTAAAAGAAAAACAAATAGATTCCTGAGACCCACCCCCACCTTTCTTTCTACAACTCTGATTCAGGAAAGCATTCCTACCCAGGAAAACACTTAGGCTCATGCTTAAAGTTAAGCATGTGCTTAATTCTCATTGAAGCCTTGAGCATGTGCTTTTTCCAGTTATGTCCTAGAAACACTTGTTTCCCTGCCACATGGGATTTGCCTCGGACTAAGAGGACATTTTTGTGGGAGCCCCTTGTTAAAACTTTAACAGCCCCTTCTAACTCAGACTAATCAATGGCAGCTGTGTATGCAAAGGAGCAAAGTGTCATGCACCTTCATGTCTTGTTGACCCTTGCAAGAGTTGAGGGTGCTCAGCCCGTGGCCAGGGACGCTTAGCACCATTCGGGATCAGACAGAATACGCAGATGCCTACTGGCACTGGGAGATCCTGCAGGAACTGGGTTTTGCAAACTGGGCTTTTTCTGAGGGTCTTGAGAAACTTGGAACTTTTGCTAAATATTTTGTGTGCAAACGGAATGTTTGTTTTTCAATCTAGCATGAAAACACCTCTTCTCCTTCATCTAGGATTCCCAGGGAATAATGTGGACACCATCCCCAGGCCCATAACTTGCATTTTTCCAAGCCCAGTAAAAAAATAATCTCAAATATTGCTCTAAATCAAGAACTTGCTGTTTCTGAACTGGTCCTAAAATGAGCTGAGCTTTACTTCGTGTATTTCCCATGCAAGAAAGATACACACTTGATCCCAATCTATGGAAAGTGGGTATCACTTTGCTTGGGTCTTATTCTCATAAACATCTCTTTAGCTCCTGAGTCTGACTGAGTACAATTTTTAATTAAAAAAACTTGAAGACAAAGGAAGGTCTATTTCCATAACTGGATGTTTTTGTGAGCCCACTGTAATTTATTCAAAAATGCGCATCATTTGTTTAATTTTATTGCCTGATTTAATCACCATTTCAGCTTTTGTTTTATTTTTTTTTTGATTGGTTATGGCCAGTTTTTACTGTCAGTTTAGTCTCATCGTGAAGATTTGTCTTTTTTGAAAGAAGATTGATTTTAAAAATGGGGAAGAAAAAAAATCAAGTTTCCATTAAAAAAAAAATCATAAAGCCAAAAAACTGGCCCAATTAGAAAATGAATGGACTGAAGATGTTTCAAAACCTTCCACAATTGTTTAAAAACAAATAACCAGCTATGCCTGTGATCCTCTGCAGCTTGAGAGGAGTGGAAAATAGAAATTAACCATGATTTAGAAGAACAAATATTTCTTAACATCACTAACTGTGAGGAGTCAGATTTTATTTATACTCCGACTAATAAAAATGCAGCTCTCTCATGCCTAGAATATACCCAAACAGATAACATCCAAATGAAATGACCAAACTGAACATGTGCTGGGAGAATACAACCCTGACATCCACATATGGAGGATTATCTTGAAGGATGACACATAAAACTAACCCTCCAGCAGATATTTTTTTAAGGAGAAACACATAGGCTTTATATTAAAGGGCTCTGCTAACAGTCACTTCCAGGCTCTCTCTCATGATGATTTTAACTTATTCCATGTGGTTGGTGAGGGTGGGTAAAAGGTTTTGGGGGGGGAGGGATAGGGCGCAGCATAAGTCTTCCTCACCCCTTTCTGACTCTATGGAAAGCCCCCATGGGAATGGCTAAAACTGATTTAACCAGCACACACATTTCTCTGCTGAAAAATTAAAAGAACAAGAGCACTAGGTTCTGCTGCATAAGGTTTTATGCTGAAATTTCACATATTACACAGGAGTCACTTCCCATTTGTCAGACGTGTTGGTGTAACAGCACACATGGCAAGTTATTAAGAGTTTGGGATGGACAAAGGTTTGGCTTCAGTTCTAAACAGAGGAGAGGAACATTGCTCCTGAAACGCCTGTAAGCCAGCTTCCTTCTTGAAAGCACACAGGGTAGACGGGGGGTGTCAAGACCAGGGAGTCATGTCTAATTGCTAGAGCAAGGGTGTGGCCAAACTCCAGTGTACAATAATCATTATTATTTCTATATGCAGAATAATATTTATCCCATCTGCGAATTTAATTAATTACAAGAATGCGTCATTTGAAGCAGAGCTATTCGATAACATCAGATACATTTAAACATTCCAGTGTTTAGAAATTTAAATCCCTTTGGCATTCAGGTTTTAGTATGACTGGTTGGGTTCTGCCAAAGCCTTTCAGTGCTTAGTAAATAGCTGTGGTTTTTTCATAATATGTTAAATTAATATGATAAGCCTTGAGCTGTGTCACTGCAGGGTAATTCAGTGTTCTGTGTTATCTATCTCCATTGCCGAGAGGCGAAGAGCGAAGAATTGAAATGGAATGAGAATTGTGACACGAGAGGTATCACATTGTTCTACCAATAACAGATTAAACAGACTTTTAACACACCACCTCTTCCTATGGGTAGGATAAACTAAATGATGCAGGTTATGTTAACTAGAACATACGTAGCAAAAAGAAATATATACGGCAAAGGAAAACAGTGAGATCTATCCAGATCCAGTAAGAATCTAGCTTGACAGCATAACAGCCTCCAAAGAGAAGTGGTGGAAGTGCAACGATTTAAATCAATTCAAACTGTACAGGAAAAGGTCTTGGAGAGTTGGCCTGGAAATGAAAACAGCAGGGCACAGGTCCTCAGAACTTGGGTCTCATACCCTACTTTTTCTCAGGGCCATGCAACTGCAGGTCACCCAGTCATTTCCGAGCTTCAGTTTACCCATCCGCAATACAGGTGACGCGACTACCTCAAAGGGGTATTGTGACTCTAATATCATATCTGTAAATTGCTTCACACTCCTCTGATGAGAGGTTCCATAGGAATGGAACACTCAGGTTTGATCTTATCAGGCAAAATAACTTCACATTCCCAATGATGTTTCAAAAAGTGATAGACACTTTTTCAGGCATAACTGCTCTTCTACATTCATGCCATGGTTATGACCCCTCTCATGGCATGCAGGCACAAATGTGAATGAGATGGAGGGGGAATGTGAGTGTGTCCGGCTTACCATTGGAATGCTGTACCTTACGAGTGTCCCTAACAGCTTGACCAATGGCACCAGTATTACTCCAGCCTCACATCTGAAATAATGGCATTACGCAGTTGCGACCCTTTGAAGAATAACTTCAATAATAGTTCAGATAACTAACTTTTATTTTGCCAGATTGTTTTTTTCCATTTTTTACTCATCTTTAAATAAGGGAATCAAATGTTCTAGCTATGTCAGAACAGAGAACATGACCATTGTGGGGTTTGAATAGATGCTGCTTGGTTGCTCACGTGTATGAATATTACTGCTTGGTGTTCAAATGTAGATAGCATGTTCTAGAAGTAGACTTTAAAGTAGTCCAGATAAATTACCATGTAATGAACAGGTCTGTCTGGAAAACACTGAGCGCAAAGGGATTATGCAGCTAAATAGACTCCTTACATATTGCACCATTCCAATCTATTTTTGTTTCTGCTCAATAATTTCTTAGAAGCAGTATATTTAATTATTGATCCCACAACATGAAGAGAAATATAGAGTCCCAGTTCAACTCCCCAATGTTCTTCACATTTTTTTAGGCTTTTTTCTTTTAAAAAAAACATATTGGAATTTTGCCAATCACATGTAAGCAGGCCTGAAGCAATTTGGTAATACCTATTGCTCTAGTGCATGATCTAACAAAGTAGGTTCTAAATTCTAAATTTTGGAATCCACTTCTGTTATTGTATATATTATATATATACACAATATATTATATATATATTATATATATAAAAAATGCATGTGCATGTCAGAGAGGTATCTATACAAAAGTCAAGTCTTGAGTAAAAGCAAAAGACTTCAGGAAATAAAATAAAATCATTAACAGTGATATGAAACAGTTTCCATCTGTCATTTATTCCCAGCTCTGTGCAAAAATGTTGAAAGAGCTGAGACACTTTGGTATTTAAGAAGAAACCAAGCTGGATCTTTCAACTATTTCCCCTGGGAGTACATTAAAGTCAACCCCAAAATATCAACAGAATATCTAACACACAAACACACATACATACACAATGGTAAATGTTTTCACACACAAAAAGTAAATTAACTGATTTGTAGACTTTAGAAAATCTGCCTTACATTTGCCTCCAGCAGTACTGCATTGTAGCCACCCTCATTACAAACTATACTAGGCTATCTAATTTATATTTCTCAATAAAAAGGCTCACATTTCTTCTCCTTCAGGAATTGCTATTAACAAGAAAATGGAAATATTGGAACCAGCTTTTGAAGGTAATGCCAAATGTTTGTCTTCTGGCTGACAACAGAGAACTCTTTTCACCCCACCCTAGCCAACCTGTCTGCTCTTGCATATCCTCTTAGGCCTTTCCCCTCCTCTTCCTTAGACATTAGTTATTCGACTTTCTTCCCTCACTCTCACAGAGCCCCTCTTGCTCATCATCGTTGGACTATCCTTCCAGACTTTCCTTTCCCTAGGCTACTTGCATTCCCTTCAATTAATCCTAAATGAGGATTTACTAATCATCTAGTGGCTTAGGTTAGAAACAGAAACATCCTATTATCCAAATGGGAGACCATTTGGAAAGGATATAGCTGTAAACAAGGAAGAAGTGCTGTATTTTGTATGACATCTTCCAGCTGAAAAAGCTGGTTAGCGAGTGACATGAATACCTCTAAATCAAGCACGCTGTGCTGTTTTTGATGCTGTGTGGCCCTATTCTTTTTTCCTTGTACCAATTGCATAATTTACTTAGAAAAGTTTGGGCCCAGCTTTAACATTATTACTGTATTATTTAATTTTTATATCTCTGTAGCACTCAGGGGCCGCAATCACACTCCCACCGTGCTAGGTGCTGTACAAAACACAGGAAGACAGTCCCAGCACCAGAGGGCAGGGTGCAGGTGGCCAAATCCTCCTGTTATATGACTTGGGCCATTATAGTCTGGCAAATTTATGCCAAATTAATGTTCAAACACAGTCAGTTTAAAAGGACATGTAATTTCATATGTGGGAACTCAGGTCATCATTTCTACTAAGCGCATAAATGCCTGTGATAGCTAAGGGTTCAGTGTCTTTCAAATAGTTTTGTTCCTATTTATCTGTTCCACCATTGTGAGTCAGGGTACAGATACCTACCCTTGTGCATAAATACTAGTGCAATGGAAGACTAAATTGGGGGGGGGGAGGAAGAGGGGATAATCCCCATTAGAGAATATTAAAGGAACTAGCACATGAAATTGCAAGCCCGTTAGCAAGGATTTTTAATGAATCTGTAAACCCAGGGGCTGTAATGTATGACTGGAGAATTGCTAACATAGTTCCTATTTTTAAGAAAGGGAAAAAAAGTGATCCAGCTAACTATAGTTTGACCTCAGTAGTATGCAAGGTCTTTGAAAATCTTTTGAAAGAGAAAGTAGTTAAGGACATTGAGGTTAACGGTAATTGGGATAAAATACAACATGGCTATGCAAAAGGTATATTGTGCCAGACCAACTTGATCTCTTTTTTTGAGAAGATAACAGATTTTTTTAAACAAAGGAAATGCAGTCGATCTAATTTACCTAGATTTCAGTATGGCATTTGATACGGAATTATTAGTTAAATTGGAAAAGATGGGGATTAATATAAAAATGAAAAGGTGGATAAGAAACTGGTTAAAGGGAAGACTACAATAATTCATATTGAAGGGTGAGCTGTAAGGCTGGAGAGAGGTTACTAGGGGAGTTCCTCAGGGATCAGTTTTGGAACCAATCTTATTTAACCTTTTTATTACTGACCTTGGCACAGAAAGTGGGAATATAATAAAGTTTGCAAAATGACAAAGTTATGAGGTATTGCCAATACAGGGAAGGATCAGGATATCATACAGGAAGAACTGGATGACCTTATAAACTGGAGTAAAAGAAATAGGATGAAATTTAATAGTGGAAAGTGCAAGGTCATGCATTTATGGACTAACAACAAGAATTTCTGCCATAAGCTGGGGACCCATCAGTTGGAAGTGACAGAGCAGGAGAAGGACCTGGGCATATTGGGTGATCACAGGATGACTATGAGTCGCCAATGTGATGTGGCTGTGAAAAAAGCTAATGTGATCGTTGGATGCATCAGACAAGATATTTGCAGTAGAGTCAGGGAAGTGTTAATATCATTATACAATGCGCTGGTGAGACCTGATCTAGAATACTGTGTGCAGGTCTGGTTCCCATGTTTAAGAAAGATGAATTCAAGCTGGAACAGGTGCAGAGAAGAGCTGCTAGAATGATCTGCAGAAAGGAAAACCTGTTTTCTGAGAGGAGACTAAAAGAGCTTCGCATATTTAGGCTAACTAAAAGAAGGTTGAGGGGAAATATGATTGCTCTCTATAAATACCTCAGAGGGATAAATACCAGGGAGAGAGAGGAATTATTTAAGTTCAGCACCAATGTGGACACAAGAACCAATGGATATAAACTGGCCATCAGGAAGATTCGACTGGAAATTATATGCATGTTTCTAGCCATCAGAGGAGTGAAGGTCTGGAATACCTTCAAAGGGGAACAGTGGGGACCATAAACCTAGCTGGCTTCAAAACTGAGCTTGATAAATGTATGGAGGGGATGGTATGATGAGACAGCCTAGTTTGGCAATTGACTGATCTTTGACTACTGGTGGCAGATATGCCAATGGCCTGTGAAGGGATGTTAGATGAGGTGGGTTCTGAGTTATTACAGAGAATTCTTTCTTGGGTGTCTGGCTGGTGAGTCTTGTCCCCAACTGAGGGTTTAACTGATTGCCATATTTGTGGTTGGGAAGGAATTTTCTCCCAGGGCAGATTGGCAAAGGCTCTGGGTTATTTTTTGCCTTCCTCTGTAGCATGGGGCATGGCTCACTTGCTGGGGGATTCGCTGTACTTTAAAGTCTTTAAACCATAATTTGAGGACTTTAATAACTCAGTCATAGGTCAGAGGTTTATTACAGGAGTGGGTGAGTGAGGTTCTTTTCTCTGCATTGTGCAGGTGAGACTAGGTGATCATATTGGTCCCTTCTGACCTTAGACTCTATCAGTCTATTAGTCTATTTCAGTCCTTAGGCAGAAAAGCTCCCCACTGACTTCAAGTCTTTTAAGTTCATTTGGAAACAGCTGTTTTTGTGCTTGAAAACTATTTCCTTGTAAGTCAAACAGCAAGAGTCCTGTGGCACTTTAAGACTAACAAATTTATTTGGGCATAAGCTCTTGCGTGCAAAAACCCACTTCATCGGATGCAATGTAAGTAAATAATCCAAGTTGAAAATTACACCAAGCAAAAAGCTAACTAATTAGATACTTGGAGGGCCAGGCAACCTGGTGGTTGGTGCACCTGTTTTTCAGCCCCTGGCTTTCATAGAGGAGGTGCCTCAGGCCATAAGGAGGCTCTGTTTTTTTTTTTTATCGTCCTCTGTAGCATGGGGCATGGATAACTTGCTGGTGGATTCTCTGTACCTTAAACCTTTTAAACCATGATTTGAGGATGTTAATAACTCAGTCATAGGTTACGGGTCTATTACAGGATTGAATGGGTGAGGTTCTGTGCTCTGCATTGTGTAGGTCAGACTAGTTGATCATATTGGTCCCTTCTAACCTTAGAGTCTATCAGTCTATGAGACTATGAGCACTCTGATTCCAGATGCTCTCCTGCTGTGGGTGCACTACTCCTTTATTTTCCAAATAGTGTACATTCTTAAAAGGCTGATCCTTTTAATGTCTAGGAGTCACATCTCCAATGTACCAGGGGTACTCGTTAACGCTGGCCCCAGATTATTGCCATTTAATCTATCTATGTATCTTATGGATATATATATATATATATAGAGAGAGAGAGAGAGAGAGAGAGAGCATGATATACACAGATATATCATGCCGGCCCCAGATGGGCTCTGCACCCACTTATTCTTTCAGACACACCAAAACATCAGCCTCCCATGGACAGCCGCCAGCACATTTGATACCAGACATCAAGCCTGAGCCACACAACTCACACAGTCACTGTCCACTCCTGCTCCCTCCTCTTGGGTAAAATTTTGAATGATGTGATCTGACAAGCCCCGGATCCTGATTAAGGACCCAATCCAATCCCACTGAAGTCAATGGGACTGACATCAATGAGAGTCAGATTCGACCCTTTCTCTGATATTTGAAACATGCAAATGGGTTTCTGAAAAGCCCATTGTGCCTTAGCACATCTGCTCTATATCCAAGTGTAGTAACCTTTAAGATGACTGTAAACAGTCCAGCTGCAGGAGGCCTACAGCTAGCCAGCTTGCTGTTCCTCTTTCCGTCTTCTTTGTGGTTCTACCAATACGCTAACTCCTTAAGATGGGGACTCAACATAGCTGATTTGCTTTCCATTATTGGTCTGTGTGTTCATCATCCTCAGGCAACGTCTGAGGGATTCGCACCTCATATTCACTTTCTAACAGTGCTCCTGATTTCCAAATGGAACAGCACTGAGTAACGACAACTGTACTTGCTGGCAACAGAATGGTTTTGTGCAGAAAGCACTTTTTCTTTATGCTTCTATATAGACTGTGACTGATAAACTCCTGGAGTTTAAGGGCTAGCATCTTTGGAAACATAATATTTGTAGGCTGGAGTAGTAGGAAAGCTGTGTGACTATAAATGTTCTGAAAAAAACTCATTTTACTTTATTATAAGTAGAGAAGACACAAGTTTTTTGCTCTGACAGTCATGTGGTTTGAAACAAATAAAAGTGCATGAGCATGTATATGCTGAGCTAACCATATCTTTTTGGACATGTTCTGTGCAGGACACTGCTGCACACAGAAAATGTTCAGGACTTAATATCACAAATATATCTATATCTATGTCCATTGCTCCTTACTTCTTTTAATGGGGATCATGTAATGGTAGTAATCCTGGACCACCTGTACTTTTCCCCTGGCAGCTAATGCAAACTTTCTCCAAAAGAGGGGGAGCCAGACATTCAATAGGTTCAGTTCAGGACTGTATTTCTCCCTCCCATCCTTCTCCCTGTCTATCTATACATATCTGGGCACTTAACACTATGTTAATCTGGTATGGCATCTGATCACTAGTATGGTACCATTCAGATATGCTTATGCTCCCTCCATTCCACGTAATCAACTTCTGGATTTCTGGGAGAAGGACAGGGTGACAACCCTCACTCTACTTGAAGGAGCTAGCAAGTTAGCCTTCCTCCTCACTAAAGTCTCTCCAAGACTGCTTCTGTTGGGCAATTAGCCTGCTCTTCTTTTCTTCAGCAGCAGGAGTGGAAAAAAACGCTCCTTCACTGGCATGTTGGGTAATTCCTTTTCTCATACTTTATTTCATTCAGCCAATGCAAAAATCTCCCAACAATTGTATTAACTGAAGCCAGTAGGTTTCTCACAACTCTGCTTAAGACAGTGACTTCCCACAGCCTGGTTTGGGTTGGCACAGATTAATTTAGAGATATGCCCCTAAACATCACCATAGAGTGGTCTCCAATGAGACACATTTAAAGTCATCATACTATAGTACTGCGATAATCCTGACATATTCCAACTGTAAAATCTTCAAGGCAGCAGCCTTATCTACCCATGTGTTTGCATAGGACCTACACAACAGAGCTCTGATCTCCCTCAAGGACCCCATACGCTGTCATAATATAAACATCAAGTGCTAATAATATCACCACTTTGTGAAAAAGCAAGACCTTTTAAAATGGAATCCACTGTATCTGTTCAAATACAACACACTACAGAAAAAGTAATATCTTCTCCAAAGCCAGGCCCACCAACAGCAATTCTGCATCCCAGGGCTGAACAGTCTATGCCCCCCAAACAAGGGATGCCTGAGTGAGCTTCTGCCAGAAGTTTTTGCTGATTTCTTATGTGCCGTTCAGGTTCCTGGTTCGCTGAAGAAGCGATATCTGCTACTCAGCCTGGCGTACATTGGCTGCAGATTTCAGCAGCAGTCAACAGGACGTACGCAAGCTACATACAGCAACTTGCGTATCTCCCGTTGACTTCCTAACATCTACTTACCATGGGGTCTCCACTGCGCTGCACCAATGGGAAATGCCCTTCCTTCAATGCAGCGTTATGCTTCAAACTGGGATGGATTAATAGAGTCGCCTTCTGGGTTTGATTGAGCGAGTCTTCACTGCCGCTCAGTCGAATCCATAAAATCGATCTTGCGCTGCCAGAGGTGCTGCAGGCAGTGTAGACATACCCTCAGCTTCCCAGATCCCTTGGACTCCCCAGGGAGATTATTAAAGAACCTGGGAAACTGAGTAGCAGATACCAGCTCATCAGCTGCTTGGGAGCCTGCATGGTGCATAATAAATAACTTGGCTCACAGGAGGGGCAGAGAGCACAAACGACAGGAGCCTTTGAGGAAAGGGGTGTGTGGAGGAGAGGCAAACATGTATGTATCCTCCCATCTGCCTGGGCCCTTTTAAATTGCTAGGCCCCTGGGCAATTGCCCCCCTTGTCTCCCCTGTCAGCGGACCTGTCTAAAGCATTGTTTATCCTTTCTTATTGTCATAGATGTCTTTAGTATTACAAGCCGTTAAAATTTCCAAGTGGACAATTCTTCTCTCATACAGAAGGCCTCAACTTTCAGATCTTCAGCTTCTCAATTCAACAGGGAAAAGAATACTGTTTCCCATATTTTAACAGCTGACACCAAATCTATCATTCTGTGGCTTCAACCTAAGTTTCAAAGTTATCTTAGTGATTTAGCCATACCCTCTTGTTTATCCCACATCTGCAGAATGTGTTTCTTCTCTCTATTTTGCTCTGCAGACACTCTTTGGTTTGGCATTAGCTTCATGAAAGAATTTTAGTAAAAAATAAAATAAATAAAGCTTTATGATCCTCTGGTTTTGTAACAAATGATCCAAAAGTGTTTAAATTTTTATGTCAAAATTCCTTTTGTACACAAAATTAAGGACTGTGTTATATCAAAAAGATATTCACTTTTCTCGAAAGGCAATAAAAGTCCAGCATAATTTAAACACAGATATAGCAGAGACCCTGAAGTGAAGTAACTGACAACTCTGGATATGAGATACTGCAGTAATGCCTTTCTGAAGAGTTATGGGTGCTCATCAATATCGGGCCAGGTGACTAATAAATTACTATTACCCCTGAGGAAGGGTTTTAAAGTAGGTTAGAATTAAAGGGCTAGATTCAGTCTTTGCATAAATGGATATAATTCTGTTGCCTTCAGTGGATTATCTCTCACCCCCCCACACACCCACACCCACCCACCCCGGGATAAAATTTTCAAAGGCTTTTAAGGGACTAAGTACTATTTTCAGTTTTTACTTAGGCATCTTTAATGTCACATACACTCCCAAGACCCAGATATTCAAATGTATTTGGTTACTAACTTCCATTTGAAATCAGTGATCTAAGCTGAGGGGCCTAACTCACATTTGAAATTGGGACGTGGCTGCTTTAAAACATTTTATCCCAGGTCTAAATTTTGCCCAAGAGCTCTGGCATAGCTATACATATCAGAGGTTCATAGTCTTACTTGCATCTCAGACCACAAATACATAATCTTCAAAATGCCGATCTTGCCCATTACAGACCACAGGTGCCAGAGATGGCCATATGTTTTTGTGGATGTGAAGATGGTGACGGCTGATAACAGCTGCAAGTGAGTAGACCAACCTGCCACACAGTGGAATATGGTCAATCAATTTACCACTTGAGCCAAGAGTTTTTCTTTCAATATTTTTGGAGGAAAATAAGTGCAAAGAATCTCATTTCTCCATGTCTAAATTCTAAGTAATTTCTTGACCGCGTTCTGTACTACTAAACTCAAAAGAAACCATTAAGCATTCATGGTAAGGATGCACAGTGGAAGTCACTAAGAGAGTATAAATACTGAGTTAGAGGACCGCAGGTTCCAACAGCAATATTAATTCAGCTGCCGTGGACATAATTGATGTTTTATTATTGTATACGTTTCCTGACATATATAGTACTATATTAAATTGCACATTTAGCTAAAAAAGAAAAACCAACCCTGACCGTACGTACAGCATAAATGAATTAACATTTCCGTTGGAACCTTAACTTTAAAGGCAGCAGCATCCTATGCGAATTCCATTGCTGGTCAATAAGCCAGCATTCCCCAGAGGGTCAGAATATCTTTTCTTAATGAACTAATACCACACTTCCTCTCTCATTGCTTGTTTTAGCTTTGAGATCTAGCTGCTTTGTTTCATAAGTGCCAAGATTTTTCATAGTTATACGAATTACCTTCCAAAAATCCAGTGTGTGCTACTTGGTTTTCTCCCTTTTGAAGGTAAATCTTTTCTAATGCTGTGTCTGGTTGATGGGTCAGTGCCCGTAATGAGTTGACCATCAGGCATATAGTTCTTCCACACTGTCTCCTCTTTCATTGTTAAGCACTGGCAAGGATG
The DNA here is from genome assembly GCA_007922155.1 of Mesoclemmys tuberculata. NCBI lineage: Eukaryota > Metazoa > Chordata > Testudines > Chelidae > Mesoclemmys > Mesoclemmys tuberculata. Next base: position 14,089,851 of record ML675616.1, on the reverse strand, counting down.
AAACACATGAAATGAAAGAATGTCTTATAAAACTTCTAAAGCCTCTATTTTATACTTTAGGTAACATTTTTAAGATGACAGAACCAGTTGTGATGGGGTGAAAATAAATCTTTAAAGAGGGACTGCAAATAAAACCTGAGCAAGTTAATTATATCATGTTACGCTTTGTATGCAGATCATCATCCCCCAAAACGAAGAAATGAAGGCCATGGAAGATTTGAGAGAGGTAATTTTTGTGGTCTAGTGGATAGGGCACTAGAATGGGAATCAGGACAGTTAGATTCAATTCCTAGCGCTCCCACTGCTTTTCAAGGTAGCTTTGGGCACGTCACTTCCCTCCCTGTGTCTCAATTTTCCCATTTGTAAATAGTGGATAATGATACTGACCTCCTTGTAAACCAGTTTGAGATCCACTGGTAACACATGCTATATAAGAACTTATTATTAAATATTCTACCAACAGGTAGGTCCACAAACACTCTCTTTAATTAGGCTACATCAGTGGTTTTCAACCTGTGGATCCGCAGACTATGTCTAAGATTTCCATAGAGGTTCACACCTCTATTTGAAATTTTTTAGTGGTTCGAAAATTAAAAAAAAAAAAAAAAAAGGATGAAAACCAATGGGCTACAATCAACACCCAAGACATGGGCTTAAATATAGCCAGAGCTGGATCAAAAATGAAATACAAAAAAATAAAACTTCCACACAAAAAATTCAACAAAATTCAAGCTAGCATCTGGATGAAGATCAGCTAGAGATAAGCTGAGGCAAGACTGAGAGGATACTGATAAGTGGGGGAAAGTCCTTCAAAGAACTTATCTTCTCTATAACATCTCCCACTGGCAAGGGCTTTGCCAAGTCATTCCCTAGCTTTCAGGACATTTTTTCATGCCCTCAGTGCTACTGGAAACTCCAAAAGAGTCATGGTGACCAACAATTAGTTGGAACATTATGTCTCAGTCAATCAGACATAGACTTGGCCACTCTGATCTAGGCTTTATGACCTCCAGGCTTGATTATTGCCACTCCTATCTCAGGATAAGGCCACATGCTCTGAGAAAGTGCCAACTGATACAAGGGATAGTAATTTGTCTGCTTAGCAACACGAGTCACAATAAGCACATCCTCATGCCCCACTGTCTGCACTATCTCCTTCTTGAACAGATCCAATTCAAGGTTACTGTCCTGATAGTCAATGGGCTTCACCATAGCTATCTGAGAAATATTCCATTCTTCTGTGACCATGACCTATCACAGCATCTACCATCCACTGGTACCACCACAGTGTTTTCCAGCAATAAGAGGCTCACAAGTTTGTGAAACAAGTTTCACAGCAGCCCCACTAACTATTTGTTATCTGCCTCAGTGTGGAATCAGAAGCCAAACATTAAGCATCAAAACCTGAAAATGTTAGTTTAAGTAATTATTAGACAAATAATCTTTCAAACTAAATTATGTGTGTGCTCACAATAACTTATCTTTTCTTACCACAGATGATTGTGAATCCTTAGTCATCCCCACACTGGCATTAATCAGCTATTCACAGTTCATTATTTTAAATTTTAAGATATTCTTCCTTCTTAAAGATTAAGATTGAAAACTGGGTTTCAGCTGAGATGTTAACTCCTTAGTGCTAGGGAAAGTCGCTAAAGCTTGACATGCTATATAAATCAAATAAGTAAAATAAGAGATCTCTGTGGAATGGATAAGACTCTTTTCCATTCTGTTTTTTCCATCAGTGTGGGAATGCCTCAAAAATGAGAGTGAAAGATGCACTGAATGGCAATGACTATTTAGAGACTCCTTATGCATGGATCATTGGCAAAGCCATTACTGTAGGTCTATCATGCAGTTACCTACTAAGGGCCCCTCCAGTATGACTATCATTGGCACAATAAACCTCCAGAGGAGCTATCTTCAGTGTAGCACAGCCTAGGAAGGACTCTAATATGTGAACAATTCTTGAACTTCAGAATAGTCAGCCACATCAGCTCCTTTGGCTCTCATTACATAGAAGATACCAGTCTATGAATTATTGCCATCCCTTCATAGAATATTAGAGTTGGAAGGGACCTCAGGAGATCATCTAGTACAACCCCCTGCTCAAAGCAGGACTAACCTCAGCTAAATCATCCCATCCAGGGATTTGTCAAGCCGCATCTTAAAAACCTCTAAAGATGGAGATTCCACACCCTCCCCCAGACAACCCATTTCAGTGCTTCACCAACATCCTAGTGAAAATGTTTTCCTAATATCCAACCTAGACCTCCACCACTGCAACTTGAGACCCTTGTTCCTTGTTCTATCATCTTCTGCCATTGAGAACAGCCTAGCTCCATCCTCCCTAGAACCTCCTTTCAGGTAGTTAAAAGCTGCTATCAAATCCCCCACATTTTTCTCTTTTGAAGACTAAACAAACCTAGTTCCCTCAACCTCTCCTCATAAGTCTTGTGCTCCAGCCCCCTAATTATTTTGTTTGGCCCTCTGTTGGACTCTCTCCAACTTGTCCACATCCATTTTATAGTGGGGGATGCAAAACTGAACACAATACTGAAGGCCTCACCAATGCTGAATAGAGGGGAATAATCACTTCCCTCGATCTGCTGGCAATGCTCCAACTAATGCAACCCAATATGATATTAGCCTTCTTGGCAACCAGGGCACACTGCTAACTCAACCAGTTTCTTATCCACTGTAACTCCCAGGACCTTTTGTGCAAAACTGCTGCCTAGCTCGTAGGTTCCTAGTCTATAGCTGTGCATGCGGTTCTTCCATCCTTAGTGGAGGACTCTGCACTTGTCCTTGTTGAACCTCATCAGATTTCTTTTGGCCCAATCCTCCAATTTGTCTAGGTCCCTCTGTATCCTATCCCTACCTTCCAGGGTACCTACCACTCCCCCTATCTTAGTATCATCAAACTTGCTGGGGGTGCAATCTACCCCATCCTCCAGATCATTAATGAAGATGTTGAACAAAATTGGCCCCACGACTGATCCCTGGGGTACTCTGCTTTTGACCAGCTGCCAGCTAGACATGGAGCCATTGATCACTATGCATTAAGCCCAGTGATCTAGCCAGCTCTCTTTCCATTTTATAGTCCATTCATCCAACCCATAGTTCTTTAACTTGCTGATAAGAATACTGTGGGCGACTGTATCAAAAACTTTGCTAAAGTCAAGGTCTATCATGTCCACCACTTTCCCCACATCCACGTATCTTCAACATATCTAAAGTATCAAACTTTTAAGTATTAAGCTGTTGTGATCATGTCAGATCTTACGAAGTAATATTCATTTGATACTAGTATTTTGTTCAGTATATGCATAAATTCAATGAATAGTTTTAAGCTACATTCACAAAATGGATGAAGTACTCCCAACCTTTTAATTTTTTGTTCAGTGGTTTCTTCAGCTCTGAAGAAGGATTTGAACACAGGTTTGCCTACTCTTGGGTGAGTGCCCTCACCACCAGGTATAGAATCATTGTCACTCTCTTGCTCAATGACTATTTTAATGTTTTATATGAAGTGAAACATCTTCAACAGGAGAGACAGAGATTCGTTTCTGTGTAGAAAACTCAAGTGAACTCTGCAGTGAAGATATAGACTTGCCCCTTCCCTGCTGTCCAACTTCTCCTGGAACTTGGCCAGATCGCCATAAAGTTGCTTAGCAACAGCCAGAGAGAGGACAAAAATCTGGTGGATCTCCAGGGGCCAGTATCTCAGGATCCCTCAGACTCCCACTTGTTGCATAACCACTTCCTTAGGAGCATTCACCAAGGGGAATCCCTGAATTGCTAAGGAACAAAGGATGGTGCTGTGAACACAAAGGAATAGTTGTTGAACAACTTTACTGTATTCTGGAGCTTGAGCAAATGGGCTACCACTAGCTGTCAGCTAATGGTATGGTCCTATGTTTAGGACTCTGCCTTGCCACACAAGAAACCTCCTTGAGATTTTTGAACTCCGTTCTCTTGCTCTCAGTGGGCAAGTGCTCTCAGTGGGAACACTGCAGAGTTCACAACAGGGTTTTGTTTTCATGGACCCAAAGGAGTTATTTTATAGTGAGGTAACTACCTCACATTCTTTATCTCACTGTAGTAACAACTAGAAACAAGGCACTTGTAGTTTTTGGTAGCTAGGCAAGGTCAGCATCATATCCCCACCTGTGGTTGGCTTTTTCTAGTTGACCTAGTGGTAGAAACAAGCCGCCTTCTTCATTCCACCTGGTTTTACGGTGGGATAGCAAGTTATTCCATGGTAAAAACACAGGGTTTTTTTGGTCAGTGAAGACATAGCGTATTTTGTAACAGACACTCAACACTACATTGGTTCAATGTGGAGGCTTGCCATAGGGCTTAGCCTGAGGAGTGGCTGTAGTTGCATTTACCGTCTAGTTAATTGTCAATAAAGTAACATTTTACAACACATCCAGAAACTTATCTAGGCAGGGTCACTAATCTCATCTCCTGTGGAGTACAGGACAGGGAAGTACCCTGCAATGATCATGGAGTAACACTAATATAGGGTGCAGGCAGCCATAATATATAGTTGGACGGGAATTTGGGCAGTCTTTGTTATTGGGAGTTGGAGGTTTTTGGGCAGTCTTTGTTATTAACTTACAATTACCTCATGGGGATTTTGCTGAAGACTTCAGGTTCCTCTGAATTATAGCCCTACTGAGGCTACCTTAAGTCTCTTCTCAAATGCACTCGGGGCTCCACAGTAGATAGTTAGGGAACCTTTATGTTTAATTGATTTCAGCAGCTTTTGCATTTCATCATCTTCCTGGCAGGGGCTAGTCTTGTTAATTGTTTGTAAAGCACCAGATGCACATTTGTGCATAATGCAAATCCCCACTGAAGTCAAGGGAAAGAATCTGACTAGCTTCTACAGGTATTGGATCTGGCCCCAATCCTATTTCCATTGAGTTTGGTGGTGCTGGGTCAAGTGCTATATAAATAAATAAATAAATAAATAAATAAATAAATGACTGTCCTTTATTTCATTGGTTATTTTCTCTTGCACCCTTTATAGCTGATCACTGTAAAATCCCAAAAGTTGTCTTTTAGAATGAGTATTCCGAAGATAAGATGCTTCCTTTAAATATCTTGCATAGGGTACAGAAAGGAAACATGCCATTTTCTCATAGTTCTCCTTTTGCTTACTAAAGTGCTGTCTATGAAAAACTACAAAGAATCATTGGATATTGACATGATCCTATTTCTATTCAGGTTCAGAAAATGAAATAGTTTTCTGGACATTTTAACACCAAGATGATCCTGGTTGGACATTAAAACTGTAGACATAGTTTGCCATCTTGTGGCAAACACGTTTAAAAATCACAGCACAAGGTCTTTGTTGAACAAACTGTCACTTACTATCATCCCTGGGCAAAGACTAGTCCAAAGTTTAAAACCATGGACTCCAACATAAAAGAGTCAAAGCCAGATCTAGCGTAAGCAAATGAAATTCAATTTAATTTAGTGTGCTTTGGATCAGGCCCTATCTGATAGTAAAGAAAAAACTATAGCCTAACTAAGAATTCTCACCTATTGCTTTTTCATATCTCCATGTGTATATTAGCAATTTTTCTGATAAATTGTCAGACTCTAAAATTATTGGCGATGAAATAATCACTGTAGTACTGTGCAAATCTCTTCCTGTTCATGTAGGGCCTTATTCTGCCATTCTTGTTCCGTGGGCTATCGGGTGGAGTCAGGAAGGGGTTCAGGGTTAAAAGGGAATCTCAGAGGACACTACAACAGACAGCAGGGTGAGTTCTTGCAGGTGTCAAAGAGGAGGAAGTCCATTGAACAGTTATGAAGCCTACACTCTGTCATTCCCACAGTCCAGGCTGTTAAGGCTCTATTAGGGTTTGCCCGACTGTCTAACACCCACCTCTGGAACCCCTTTTCTGTCTGTTCATCACCTCCCTCACCCAACAACCAATCTCCCAACTCCACTGAACAGCTCATAGTCTGAAGCTGCTGACATCATCACAGCGTCGCAGTCTATGAAGGCATTGACCCCTGCAGGCCATGCACCACCATGTCCAGTCTCCATAAAGAGAAATAGCGTACAGAAAACTACAACATTCTCCGTAACACTCTTTCCTGATGATCTAGCTAGAACACATTGCGAGATTCCCCACTGGAGCTCTCCAGTGCAAGGGATGTTTCTGCCTGATTTCCCACTTACAGCTTTTCTTCCCAGAGAATGTGTCAGCTCTTCCATCTAACTATACTGATGGGAAAAAGTCCTTCCTTGGACTCCCATAAGTTTCTTGTGCAAGGTGAGGGCAGCCCCTGCACAATCTATTGCAGAATGGGAAAGTTCTGCCTGCAGCAGAATTCTAGGAACAGGCCCTTTACACAGTATATTCTCAGTGGAAGTGAGATAGGAACAAAGGCCCAGACCCTCAAAGGTATTTCGACTTTTAAAGCCCAGTGAAATCAGTGGAAGTTACAAGACCCAATACTTTTGAGGACCTGGGTTCCAGGGCTTCTCTCCACTAGACTTGTTTTGTTTTGTTTTAAATTAACTCTGAAGTTTTGCAAAACTGATCTGCAGGTTAAGCTACAAATACCAGGAGCCTGGACCAAATGTTCAGGGAGCATTCAGACTAGCCTTTGCAAACCTGTTACTTGCTGGAGCTGTGTGGGAACTAGAGTTTCCAGCCAATGGAAAGCTTTTGCATTTCCGAGATTTTATTCATTCCAAATCTGATCAAAGAGTTGTAAATGAGAATGTTTCCACAGAATGGAAATTTTCAAAAAGTGTTGTTTTATTCAAAAAAAATCCAGGATGGCAAGCTGGTTCCCTGTCAGTTTGCCTGGTGGGCAACCCGGGGTGGGTAACCTGGGAAGCCAAGAGAAAAATGAAGCTGGCAGGTGCCTGGTTGCTATGAAACCTTTGGATATAATCACCACATTCCCATGGAACACTTTGAGTCTATCAAAACTGTTGTCTACAGAGAAATGGTGATCAGTTAGAACATATATGACCAGCTCTGTATCAAGCTGATTCTCAATCAAGTAACCACAGATAAAATTTCTATTGTAGATGGGAGAATCTTTGCTAGGGAAAAAGGTGTGTTCATGACCCGAGTTACCTGCCATTAGTTAAATCCTAGTAAAGACAAGACACGTGAGTTAGCAACCTGCTAGCTTGCGTGAGAGCTTACAAACTGCTATGTGTTAGTTAACTTAAATTAAGAACATATCTTGTTTCCTCGTGAAAACAAGGCCCAAGGGTCTGCTCCAAAGCCCATTAAAGCCAATGGGAGTCTGTTGGCTTCACTGAGATTTATAGCAGGCTCTCTGGCCAAATTCTCAATGGCATTCAGGCACCTAAGTTCCTGGAGGTAGTCTCTTAAATCCTTTGAGGATCTGAGTCTTAGTTCCCAAAAACCATCTACTTCCTATTTTCAAACTGTCATGCGGATGGACTGTTAAAAAGGAGAAGGTATTTATCAGAGAAAAATGTCACTCTCCACAGCAAGTAATTTTCCACAAAGGAATGAATTTTAGTATTATAAACTATTAAGGAAAGTAGGAAAAAAATGGATGAAAAACAAAGGGCACTGCATATACTTGTTCCAACATGGCAAAGATTTCCATGACAAGCCAGTAAATGCTCTCACAGTGCATGACGTACTGTCTCATTTCAGGATGTCATATGATAGGAGTCTCTGAATGATTAATGGTTAATAAATATATTGGCACGTGGAGGGAATCAGAATCCAAAGACTTTGGTGTGGTACTGCCAACTCCAAGCATTCAAAAATCACAAATCAGGACCAAAAAAATCAAAAGATTGTTTGAATATAAGAAGTTTGGGGTTCTTTTTATTAGCCCTCTGGTTTTCTGAGCCTTAAGATGCCCATCAAACTCCACAATCATGTGGGTTAGAAATTTACTTTTTTCAAAATGAAAGTTAAGATTTTCACCTAATTGTACGAATCTGAGAGCTGAGGCTTTAAGAAAAACACCAGAACCTTAGGGAGAACCTCCGAGAGAGGTACATCACACTTTCCCTTCTTAGTGAATCACTGAAACCACCCAAAAACTATTATTGATGCCTTCATATTTCCTTTGGTATTGTTGATCTTGTTAAATTTTTGTGGGTTCCTACAGGATTTTGTGGGTTAGCTTTTTACGGGATAGTGCTTTTAGAGCAAAACCCACAACCTCCTGTGTACATAGGAAAAAATCACCTTGTCTGATATTTGCATTTGGGATTCATTTAAGCAATTTATACCAAAGAATGTCATAAATCATATAAAGGGCATATTTCTAATAAAGTTATATTGATGAACAAACATCTGAAACAGCTCTAGAGTTAGAATGTGTTTGCACAATGAGTTAACCTAGGAACTATAAGGTTAATTATCTCTGACTCTCTTGTATAAAGCTATTTAAAATGGCAGATCCCTGCTGTTTTCCTATTGGCTAGAGGGGAGTGGGACTAGACAAGACACGTTGCAGCTAACATTCCAGGATGCAGTTGTGGTTAACTGAACTTAATTTAGGGCTTAATTAAATGTGCCACAAAGCAGCTTGAAAGTTGCCAGAGAAAAGGAAGCTGGATTCTTCTTTACTACTGGTTTCATCTCTCAGCTTGCGGGAATCTCCCAAGAAGTGCTCTGACAGCCACCTGCTGAGCACAGTACCCTGGTTTCTTGCTGCTGGAATATGACTCACTGATTTTCAGATTCATTTCCTAAAGGTCTTGGCCGCGCAAAAGACCTCATTATGTCTGGCTATGGAAGAGTCACAACCACTAGCTTTTTAATCTTCTACATAAATTCTCTAATACTTTAATCTTCTAAATTGGTCACACCCATCTAGACACATAAGTGAATGCCCTTTTTTGCTGTGGCCTCTCCCCTCTGTCTCACACCAGAGACACACGACTGATGTTAATGGATTTACAGCAGAAGAAAAATCTGGTCCAAGAATCTCTGTTTTTGTTATTTCAAGGTGTGGGATTTTTTTGGTGGGGTATATTTATGCATTGCTGCCCCTTTGCTGAGCAGTAGCAGAATTCAGAGCTTTGCAGGACAATTAGGAACAGAAATCGTGATGTGGAGGCATTTATTTACAAGATGCACACGTGTCCCATTTCCTGAAGCAAGCTGCAACAAACGGCTGACAGGCCATTGAAGAAACCTCAGGTAAATCACTTTTACTTTGTTCCCAAAAGACAGTACCTTTGATCTGTCTCTCTCTAAGGCCTCACATATTTAACTGCTTTACCAATTCTGTGCCTCCTTTCCCTCCTCAGCCTTGGCAATTTTATACCTGGGAAACCCCTAGTCCAAGGATCCCTCAGACTGCCTATCCTTTTGAATAGCTGCCCTGCAAAGCAAAACTAGCTCATAAAGGTCAATTGCCCAGACAAAGAAAAGCTCTTTAACCCATACAATAACCACAGCAACTCTCTGGAAGTAATTATTGCATGACATCTTTAAGTCTCTGGAGAGTTTCATCCTGGGTGCTTATCCATCAATAACTTCTAATCAGTAAGACATTAGTGTCTTTCACTAAAACAGTATTTAGTGTCTTGGAAATGTCTTATTCCAGCTCTCTCTCTCTCCCCCCCCCACTACTTCTGCCTCTATTATGTAATACATTTATCCATTAAATAGATGGAAGATTTTCCCTTTACCATTTCATTCTACATATTTCGTAACCAAAAGACAAAACTTTCCATTGTCTGAAGTAAGGGAATTATTTTAAAGAATCTTAACACCATTTTTCTAAAGCCATGTTCTATTCTCATGCTACCACTTCTTTCATAGTCTCATCAACAAAGAGAAATAATTTTGTGTTCAAGTCTATTTATACACATAAGAGATTGAGAAAATGTTTTGGAAAAGGTTCAGTGAGGTATTACTTAAATGTGGTTTCCAGTTTTAAGTGATTTACTCTCTATAAATGAAAAGGTTTAGTTCCAGAAGGCACTAGGACTTTATATTCTCCCTCTTCATTTCAAGCAGTGTTTGAGCTAAGATTACAGCAGGTGAAAGGCCTCATGTTTGTTCACCAGACCTTATAAAATAATTATATCCTGGAACCTTTCGGCTCTCATTAGATCCAAGACTGGAGCAACAAAAGTTTTTTGAGAAAACACATCCTATGGCCAAGTTCTTTCTTTTCTCAAACAAAACTACGCTTTGTAAGCGCCTGAGGCCACTTTCAGGGCTGCACCACTGGTTTTTAAGCTGCCACAGCTTGCATTTCCCAGGTCACTACTCATTAATTACGTATATTAGTCTTGACCTCCCTGCTAGTGATTTCCCCCTTACCCACATTCTGAATCTCTGAACGTTTTGCATAGTTGGCTTTAACTCCTCATCCATGTTCTCTCCCAGTTGCCCAAGGTTGTTCTTCCCAGAACTGTCAGGACTGTCCGGTTCTTTAGTCCTTGACCCACATGATTAATGAATGGCATTGCCATCACCCAGGTAAAGTGTGGGGGGTGCTGGAAGAATGAGAAGCAGAAGACAGCTGACAGGGAGTCAGGCTGTATGTGTATTGGGAACGGATCTTTGTAAAGTGCTTTTATTACCCCTTGACCTTAAGGTACAAGCATTGTTTTTCTCAGAGATATGGATGGCTGCTTTATTTGCAGCACTTTCCATCTTCAGGGTATTTTACTGGCATGATGGGCACCTATGACCAGATTTACAAAGGTTTTGATTTCCCATGGTTTCAATGGGAGTTAGGTGCTGAGGCACTTTTGAAAATCTCACTAGGCACCTATCTGCTTCTTTAGCTGCTGAAATACCTCTGGAAGTCCGGCCCCTTGTCTGCAGCAGTTTCTTACAGAAGCCTGCTTCTGCACTATTGGCCCAATCCTGAAAGGTCTGCAGCCCATATCCTGAAAAGTATTTAGGTTGAAAGTTGGGGGAGCTGGGATGCCTAAATTCCTTTGGGAATCTGGGCCTGGGTCCCGTCAACTTCCATTGATTTCAGCCAGAGTTGATGCTGCTCAATGCATTGCCTAAGTTGCACAACGGCTCTCAAGTTCCGGCCTTAGATTTGTCAGACTCATGTCATAGCAGCACACAAAGAGATCTTTCTTCTTGGTGCTCTCAGTTTAATTGAAACCAGTTAACTTATTAGCAAAGAGGAGGGGCGGAGGCTGGATTTTTAAGGTGAGCCTATCTAGGTTTGTTTGCCAGAGTTCATAAGACATGAGGCAAACCGCTAACTGCATCTCATCCTGTATAACCACTGCTTTAATTTCCACTACGGAAACTTTCTCAGATGGCTTTTGTTAGGGACCCCCAAGTATAATTATGGTGCAAATAGTGCAAAAGTACAGTTCATGGTGGGCCATGAAATATATATCTACTCAATACAATAAGGTGCTAAAAATAGTCCACTTATATTCTTTCTACCACCAAGAAGATGAAAAGCAGATGTTGAAAAGTGCATGAAAGTGCAGTTAAAGGCTACCAAGTATTGCTTCCTTGCATTATAGCACACATTAGCATTACTGTGGTTGATTGTTCCTAGCAGATGAGATAGTCTCATCATCTGTAGCCACCTAGTCTAGAATCCTACTGGCAGTGGCTATGACCAAATGCTTTTGGAGATGATAAACCATCTTCTTTGCCAAATAGAAAACTCCTTCAGATCCTATACACTTTACAGACTGAATCTATGCTTTCTAAAACATTTTCTTCTCCTTTTTCAGCCAACTTCTAGGCAGGGATGGACTGGAAGCTCTGTCTAATTTATGTATTTATATACCCTTCTCAGCACCAGTGCCAGGAAAGTTCCTGTTAAAAATTTACCACTTTAAGTGAAGGGGAATTCCAGATGATTTACCCCCTCTTTCAGTTCTATCATCATTCCTGCAAAGGAGGGAGCAGTTGTTAGGTTGCCAGCTTCCTCTCTCTGCCTCATATTCCTTCTGTACAATGGACGATAAGAGCACTTCCCTATCTCACAAAGGTGTTGTGAGGATAAATACATTGAAGACTGGGTGCTCAGAAACTGCAGGGATGAGAGCCATATAATAATACCTAACTCTTGTATAGCATGTCACATCAGTAAAGTGGTCAAAGGAGGTCAGTATTGTTATCCCCATTTTATAGATGAGGAAGTTGATGCATAGAGACAAGAAGCGTTTTGCCCCAGTCCACCTAGCAGTTCTATGGTAGAACCAGGAATAGAACCTAGTCCTAAGTCCTAGTCCAGTGAGATACCTGCCAGGCAACATTACCCTAGATCATTTATTTTGGTGGCTATTTTCTGAAGAGCAATATTTTTGCTTTGTGATGGACCAATATCCCAGATAAAAGCCATAAACATTTGTCAGGCAAGGATCCCTTTCCCCATATGCCCTAAGAAGGGGTCTCCCTCCCATTTCCCAGGTTCAATTATACTACACGCAGACAGTGCTACCCTTTCTCTGCTACAGTTTCCTTTCTCCCTGAGGATATACAGTCATGTTCACCGCCACTCTCTAGCAGCATCTACTATTTTCAGGAACAAAGTAACAATTCCCAGCAAAAGCACTTTAGGTAATTTTTTTTTTTGCCATCTAGCATTACTTCCTTGACCGGTTATAACTTATGGATGAGAATTTTTTAAATAGCAAAATAAATTAAACCTCCCAGTCCTCTCTTGGTCCCATCCCCTCAGCAAGCACATACACCCCTCATGCATGAGGTTTATCGTAAGCTAAAGGGATGATATTTGTGGGAGCCGTTTTTTAAGAGGGAATGGATCTTTCCAATAATGATAAAGCACTTTTACTATTCTTTGGCCATAGGGTATAAGCACTGGTTTTCACAGAGATACATTGGTTTTTTGTGCTAGTTGCAGCACTTTCTATTATCAGGATATTTTACTGCCATGACAGGCACGTATGGCCAGATTTACAAAGATTTTGATTTTCCCTGGTCTCCATGGGAGTTAGTTGCCGAGACACTTTTGAAAATTTCACTAGGCACAAATCTGCTTCTTTAGTTGCCTAAATACCTTTTGAGATCTGGCCCTTGGTTTGCAGCATCATTAACTACGCATCATAGCTTTTGGCCATTTCCCTTGCTGACAGGGAAGTGGGCAAAGGGAGATTAAGAGTAAGCAGTTGTCACAGAGATTTAAGATTGCAGCAGCCCGATACAGTTGACTAGGAAATATTCGCATAGTGCCATGCTGTCTGAATGGTGAATGGGACCTTCCATCGGGCAGAGAACCTGGAAGATGAGTTGTTGCCATTTGTTCATAATTTCCACATTCCTGACAAAAGCAGAGGATTCCACAGGCAATTTTCATTTATAAATACACACAGGAAATTAAGTCAGGTAAAAATTCTTTTCCAGTGAGAGTTGAGTTGTCCATGAATCATAGAATATTAGAGTTGGAAGGGACCTCAGGAGGTCACCTAGTCCAACCCCCTGCTCAAAGCAGGGCTAACCTCAGCTAAATCATCCTAGCCTGGGCTTTGTCAAGCTGCACCGTAAAAACCTCTAAAAATAGAGATTCCATCACCTCCCTAGGTAACCCATTCTAGTGTTTCACCACCCTCCGAGTGAAAAACTTTTTCCTAATATCCAATCTAGACCTCCCCCTGGTTCCTCTTTCTGTTGAGACTTGAGATCATTGCTCCTCTTTCTGTTGTCTACTACAATTGAGAACAGGCTATCTCCATCCTCCCTGGAATGCTCTTTCAGGTAGTTAAAGGCTGCTATCAAATCCCCCCTCATTCTTCTCTTTTGCAGACTAAACAAGCCTAGTTCCTTCAACTCAATATGCTATTAGCCTTCTTGGCAAGCACGCACACTGCTGACTCATATCCAGCTTCTTATACACTGTAACCCCCAGGTTCTTTTCTGCAGAACTGCTGTGTAGCTTTTTAGTACCCAGCCTGTAGCTGTGCACTTCCAGGGATTCTTCCATCCTAAGTGCAGGGCTCTGCACTTGTCTTTGTTGAACCTCATCAGATTTCTTTTGGCTCGGTCCTCCAATTTGTCTAGTATCAATCACCACCGTAGTTTACAGGACTGTGAGCGTTAAGACCCCTTTTCAGAAAGTACTTAAGCACAGGTCTCCCTTTAAGCACATGAGTAGTTGCATTGAGTTCAATAGGTACATGCTTTAGAACCTTAATGAATTTGGATCTAAAACAATATTGAGTGTCTGGAGTGATAGGGAAATTCATATCTTTTACAGGGGTATGAAGAGCTTTTACAGGACAGGCCTGCTGGAGAAGTGCCACGGCCTCCCCTAAAAGCAGTAAAAAGGTAATAAACGTTAAGTCAGCAAGAAGTTGGAAGGGTGGACAGGCTCAATGAGTGCTTGGGGTGTGTTTTATTATGTTAATTTTATTAACCAATCCCTTGACAGAACAGTGCTGTTTACCATTCACTGGTTGCAGGATTACTTAGCAGTGAAGATTTCTCAGGAACCTGAATGAATTAGGGGAAGTCCCCTTGCCAGAAGACAGTCTGAATAAATACCCTGTGTGCTTGGGATGTCCACAGAGATCAGGAAGGGGGATGGAAGCCATTAAGAGGCCACTACTCCACTTTTACACCCATCTTCCACAGAATAGAATTGGCACATCATTACCAATCCACTAGCCCCACACTTGCCTCAACTCTAAACTCTTCTGCATGCTAGAGCCCTTTGGATCAGAGCCCTGTGTCAGACAGAACACTTGGAAAGGCTCCACACATTCTGCTAGCTCCTGCATGTTGGAGCCACTTCAGTTCCTTTAGGCTTCAGCAGTTACAGAGTTGGGGCACTGAATTTAGAAACACAGGGTATGTCTACACTGCAATCAGAGGTGTGACTGCATAAATTGGAGACATACTTGAACTAGCTTTAATCATAGGTTAGCTGCCTGAATAGAAGCCAAGCTGGGACCTCACATACATACTCAGGTGGCTAGCCCATGGTGCCACAGCGTCACTTCTGTTATTTGAGTCAGCTAGACTCAAATGCCTATATCGGTTGCAATCACACCTCCTGATTGCAGTGTAGACATACCCAGTTTCTCACCACCCAGCAGCCACTGCTGTCAATAGCCCTTTTAGGAAGTAGGAACCTTCCCTAACCTCTCCTGCCATTTCTCTTGATGGGAGAGTTAAAGAAACCTGCCTTGGCTCCTGGGCTAACTTTCAGTTGTTTGAAAAGTGAGTCTTCATTCTGGGACTTTACGATAACAAGAGGAAGAGTCATTGAGTCTGGGAGGAGGACTGTATGTTTTACAAATGCATGGGGCCTAATTCATTAGTCAATTCCCTCGTATGAATCAGGAGTAACTGCTGCAATTAGTAGAGTTTAAACTGCTGTAAAACCAGCATAAGAAATACCAGAATAAGGCCCAATGCAGTCAGTTTAATGATGCCAGAACTTCTTCATAGTCTCCACTCTTTCTTGGGCCCCTATCCTTTGAGGCACCAGATCTGTATTTCACAGATAATTTCTATCTGAGTCCGATTCTGCAGTTCAAAATTGATGATAAACTCCTTATAGACTCATAGGTCAGAAGGGACCAATATGATCATCTAGTCTGACCTCCTGCACAAGGCAGGCCACAAAACCCTACCCATACACATTTATAACAACCCCGAACCCATGACTGAGTTATTGAAATCCTCAAAAGTGAGATTTGAAGACCTCAGCTAAACCCCGAGCATGTGGGCAAGACTCACCAGCCAACACCCAAAAAAGAATTCTCTGCAGTAACTCAGTTCCCATCCCATCCT